>CM049795.1:4063445-5267100 GCA_027422405.1 Ptychobarbus kaznakovi | reverse complement strand
AGCTGAGCATTTGGGATTATTTAGGCAGTATAAAGTTATTTATCAGTTTAATGTTGGTTGATTAATTTATTTGCTTTTTGCCATTTGAAAAATAAAATAAAAAATTACACACTACACTAGAAAAAAATGTATATACAAGTTTTTAAATTAAAACTTTGATCCAGTGAGGATGCATTAAATTAAAGTGGCAGTAAAGAAATTATATAATATGGAGTCACCTGTAGGGAAAAAAAATCAATCCGTTGCGATCGTTTGGTTTTGCAATTCGTCGCCTCAGTTTATAAACCGTACTCACAAATTCATAAACTGTTCCCTCGGTTTAACAAATCGTGCCCACGGATTAATAAATAAACCGTACCCACGAATTTCCAATCCGTGCGATCAGATTTTGTAAACTGTACCTTCGTTTTTTTTAAGCTGTACCCACAAATTCATAATCCGTGCGCACGCTTTTGCAATCCGTTCCCACGGGTTTGTAAACTGGACTCAGACTTATTTTAGTAGAACAAATCTCATTGTATATTGTTTTATGTAGGTTATTATTAAGTGGAATAGCCTACTTTAGATTGTCTTAACTGGATGCTTACAGTGATTCTCTATCAATTGTAGCGTGCACGAGGTGGAATACAATGATTTAATAAGAATGATGTGGGTCAAACATATTGTTTATTTGTGATAATCTTATAATCTTTATTATTATTGTCTAATGAACCTATTATTGTGTATAACAACTGCCTCTTTACTGCATTGTTCCTCTTTTGTAAGTCATTTTTTCAAATGCATAAGGAAGAGGTGTTAGTGAGGCCAGCAGGGGGTGCTCACCCTGCAGTCTGTGTGGGTCCAAATGTCCCAGTATACTGCCGTGCAAAGGCAAATAACTTCGATTTTGGTCGAGAATGAGTTATTGATATTTTTGGGACATTCAATATATCTTTTATAATGTGCATAAGTATCTTGAGTCAATTTCGTTGTTTGTGTATATATTAGTGGTGGCCTTTATCGGCGTTAACGTGCTGCGTTAACGTGAGATTCTTATCGCGATAAAAAAAATATCACCGTTATTCTATTCTCAAAGTTGGGTTGGGAGCTGGGTCTATACTACGCAAGCTATGATGACTTCACCCTGATAGTTAGCGCGGATTTATACCTAGCCGAATTGCACTGTAGGGTGCAAGAACGATTCTCGAACTAGAGGCTCGCAGTCCGTGATGGACAGATTGTTAACGGCTGGTCTGTGTGGTAATACAATCGGGCAGGACATCCAAACGCTCAGCTATCATTCATCAACCTCAAATATGGCTTTTCCTCTGAAGATGTATGTAGTAGCAACTTTACATGGCCGCTCAATATTGTTAACCTAGAGAAAATGTGCGCTATTGAAGTGTTTGTGTGGAAGCGCGTTTGCTGCAGGACAGGCTCCGGTGCGTTCACTTGCTCTTATATCTCCGTCATTCTTTGTCATACAGATAAAAGTAGCCTAATACATCTTTCGAATCTGTCAAGACTCTACGTTATTTTGTGTGCACTCAGAATAACAACGAAACGTTGCGCTTTTAAGCAAACGGGATGCGCTTTAGGTCTCATGTGAACTTGAGCGAGAAACTTCGAAACTCGAATATATCTAAAAACAGTACATAGAAAAATATATCTATAGAGAGTGAAATGTCTAAAAAAATAATATATAGAAGACGTGGTGTGTTAGCATGATATACATGAAATTTAATCTGTGCAACACTGTGCATAATAAGATGGCTTTCAGTTCAATATAATAACAAAAAAAACGACATTTTGGGTTTTTATTCAACTAATAAGGTGGGCACGCTGTGATCTGTACTATATTTTTATACTGTAATTGACATTATCGGCAAAAAAAAAAACACAACACGGGAGTGGGAGGAATGGGAGTCATTCTTCCGGGAGTGGAACGGGATTTTTTTTTTTCGTGGGATTGGGACGGGAAGAGAGATTAAAGTTTGTGATGCATTTGGAAACAGGAGATGAGCCCCTGGTCTAATGCGCCACCTGGCTTGAGAAACCCGTTCTCAAAGACTTACTTTTAGTCATTATTTGGGTAGACACATATTCTGAATGCCTTCGGCAGAATTCAAGAGCCATTTTAATCTAGATTAATCTAGATAATAATTTCCAAAATGAATCTAGATTAATCTAGATTAAAAAAATTAATCTATGCCCACCTCTAGTGTATATATATATATATATATATATAATATACTGTATATATATATATATATTATTACATAGATGCACTGAATGTTCGGCAACTGAAATTGTTTGGCCGAAAATAGGAAAAAAAACTCTTTTCGGGTTAGGGTTAGGAATAAGCGAAAAGACCGAATCATTTGTACCGAACAATGACGTTACGCGATCAAATAGAGGCGAGCACTAATGCAGCAAACACGTCTGAAGTGTGGAAGCATTTAAAACTGTCAGAGAGAGAGACGCAGACATCATTACAAGCACAAAACACAGACAGCGAGAGACTGCTTAGTGCTGCATCATGTCTCCGATGAGAAGAGGACGGGGGGGGGGGGGGGGGGGGGGGTGTGTGCTGGTTACTGTGATGATTGAAATCGTGAAATGGATTAGCAAATAAACTACAGAATGTTGTGTTTTCTAAAACACGCACGAATGGCATGTATTCAAACAGCGCTGCACGAGCTCGCGACGCCAGGGTTCAAACTACAAAGCGCGAGGAAATTCTGCGCTGAAACACTTACTCATCATTTGCTAATTTTGATCATTTTTTAAAAGGCGTGTGACAATGTGATACGTGTGACAAACATCTTCCCAAATTCGTAATGAGATATATCTGAGAAATATCTGCATGCTGTTGTCAATAAACAGAAGCACTTCCTGATTCCTGCATATTTCCGCCAAAATAAAAGCTCCATATCAACATTCATAAATGTTAGTATTGTAATCTTACTCTTGTTCTGTAAAATAAAATAAAAAGTAAGACAATAATAATGATGATAATAATTACCCTACAACAGCTGTATTAATACATTTACTATAACATTCACCAATAGTGTTCAAATTGGAATCTGTAATATTTTCTAATGTTTTAAAAGAAGTCTCTTCTGCTCAGCAAGGCTGCATTTATTTGTACAGAAAAAAATACAAGCCTGATTCAAGAAGGGGGGTCTCAAAAATGGCCAAAAAATATTATTTTACTAACTTATTAATTAACTTATTAATTGTGCTTTGTTGGTATAATGTCTGATAGGATGTATAAAAATGTTCAGTGTTAAGTAATTTTTTAGATTTTTTTGTAAAGCAGGACAAAAGAGTAAAAAGCAGATTTTGGCTATTTAATTTATGCAATAGTAAAAAAAATAGCAAAATAGGCCTACATGGGGGAGAACATTTTTGAAAAAAACATTTTTGTTCGGTATTTGGCCTTCGGCCAAGAATTTTCATTTTGGTGCATCCCTAATATTACGTGTGTGTATATATATAGTGTTTCCCCACAGGATTTTGTGAGACTTGTGGCGGCAGGTGACGTCACATATTAATTTGCATATTCATGACATCATTGCGTCACGTTTGATTTCAGACGAGTTTTGGCACTTCAGATCTGTTCTACTCACTATGAACTGTCACATACTGCAATACAACTGAATGCCCAATAAAGCTGTTCACATTATATTTTCTGTTGTGATACATAAATCCATTGATGCAGGGCACTAGACTAACTTTTTGCACTGGGTGCACCAGCACAAAAGTTAGGTGCACCCAAATTTTTATATACAATTTTATACAATTCTACAGGAAAGGTAACTTACTGAAAAGCTGAGCTGAGATTAAACTTAAAACATCTCAAGATAAATGAAATAAAAATAAAATCTAAATTAATTGTTTTAAGGGCGTCAAACTGAACATCTCATGGCTCAATGTCTTATGGACTATCCTCCATTGCATTCACATGCCCCTCGGATGGCCATCTCCTGTAGTTTGTCCTTCTTGATCTTTGGCCTTGGCTAAACCAGCAGGCCACACTCTCTCTAGCATCAACATCTTCCAGACTTGACCCCTGATTCTTATCAGATCTGCCACTGTGTGTCTTGAATGAAGGGATGCTCTAGTGCAGTGCTTCTCAAACTTCAAACTCAAATCTTTATCTTCTTAAATGTGTGTATATAATATGTATAGTTTTAACTTTTAATTTTAGTTACTTTTTCTTATTTGTAAGTCGCTTTGGATAAAAGCGTCTGCTAAATGACTAAAAGTAAAGAAAAAAATAACTGTTCTGTTCTGTCTAATCGTCTCTCTGTACTCATACTGTATTTTAATGCAGCCAAATTCTCAATAAAACTGTTTTACTTTATATATTTGACTGTTTATGTTGTCAGTCAACGGGATGAATATGAAATAATGACTGAAACACGTCCCTTTAAGAAGGACATACCAGCTCTCCCTTCCAAGAAGCTAGTCTGCACAAAAATATTAATTTATAATTGTATTGAGCCGTTGTCTGATGAAATCAAATAAGACACAATATAAGACAAGACAATTCCAGTGCTGTGATTTCTTCTATATTTGCATGTACATTTAGAGAAGCAATAATATCTGTTTTAACTGAACGGGCTCCTCTCAGACGCTCGCTGAACAGAGCAGATGCAGAGAAAGCGCGCTGATCTCGCGCCGTTGCGGGTGATCACAGAGACACTTGAGAGACTCGATTTGTCACTAGTTGCTTTTTTGGGAAAACAAAAAGTTGCTATGGGGGTCTACAAAGGCGCTAAATGTCGCTAAGTTGGCAACACTGCACGCATATCTACTACTCACCTCTTTCTCTCTGTCTGACTGCAGCACACACGTGACGCATTTGTCAACGCGCACACACACATACAGGAATATCTGGACCACGGCCAATCAGAGGGGGGGGTCTGCCCTTCACTATCTCTGATTGGTTTAGACCACGATATAAGCCTAACGGGAGTGTCTTTTGTTGAACCACAGAGTTTCTGAGTCACGGATACTTTTTTTCTTTTCTTGAATGGCTGGACGCACCAGTGCGCCCTGGGATTTTTGTTAGTCGCACCCGTGAGAAATTAGGTTGCACGTGCGACCAAATTGGTCGCACTCTAGAGCCCTGTGATGGCTAATTTCGCTGGTACTTGTGACTAGTGACAATAAAGGGCTACTACTACTACTACTACTACTAAAAACAAGTATAAATAGTACGACCCATTAATACTGCATTTAACCAGGAATCACTCTCACTATACTCCTTAAATCCTGATTTATAATCATTACATTGTCTGATAAAATCAATATACCTCTAACTTACACTAAAAGTGACTGTGCGGTGGTTTTGGCTATATTACTGTTTTGTCTCATTCAGCGCACGGCTAGCGTCTAGAGTAGCAAACTATGCGCATATTAACAGATGAATTATGTTCATATTTAAAGGTCCAAACACTCAGTAAGCGACAGGTGCTTGGAAACGCTGCTTTGTATATGGTTTACTGATTAATAGGCTAAAGAGTGAAGAATAATTCACTGAATAATATTCTTTGGAATATTGAAATAAGCTATAACAAACAAAACATCGTATTTTATTGCATTTCTTAAATGGCACGTTTTATCAGAATTATTAAAATGTTTTTTGTCATTCTAAATTATAAAAACTGCTGACAGCGTGGTTTATCTATGTATTTACACATAACTATACTCAAACTGCGATCGCTTGTGGAGAAAATAAATAATTTCGATAGAGGTGTTTATTGGCGAAATAATGGTTCTATAGTAAATGTTAATATAATTTAGCGTGTTTCAAACAAGTGAATCTTGTTAAAAGTTACATGCGGTGGCCGTGCTGTTTCACAATATTACAGTTTTGATTATTTATTATTATTATATTTTTTTTATTCATTTTTTTAACTACTAAATGCAGCCTTGGTAGTCATACAAATCTTATTCAAACTCTTTGAACAATGTGTATTTTTATATTAAATACAAAAATTAAATCCTTTAAGAATTAAACCTGCAGATATAACTGGCTACGCATGGGGAGTCTGTAGAATTTACACCAGTGCTTTGCTTAGAACTTAAAATAAGTTAGTTTTGATACTTGTCATGTGTGGCGTGTGTACAGTAAGGTATGTGCATGAACATTGATTTTCCTTCGTTATACACGTCATATGCACGTCCACAACTGCAGAGAACGGTCATGTCACTCACTTCCTCTGTCTCTCGTGCTTTCTCTCACTCTCCTTTTGGTCTCGATTGAAGGCATTTTGCACAAGTTTAGCAGTCATTAGATTATTCATCTAACATGGATTAAGAGGATGTTTGCAGAATCCTACATAAGAACACTGCAGCCCACATCAAATGTTGTTTTTTTAAGATGTGCTGGGTAAGAAACGATTGTCTGTCTGCCACAGGCAGCTGGCACCTGTGAATAATGACCCATGTTTAAGATGGCAGACAGACAGTAATTTCATCAAAAGTGTGCATTTGGAGACAAACAGGAAATTGAACTGGAAGTTTGTAATATGGCTTTGGTAGTGATGTTATGTGGGCCTGTGTACCATAAGTTATGATTTTTTCCTTAATACTTCTGTCGGATTCCTAATGCAGCAGGAAACAGAGGCATGCACATACATACGCATATCCTCGACAGAAGTACAGAAGCACTCTTTGAAGCAAACAAGAGTATGCTTCAGCTTGAGATCATTTGCTCGACTTTGATTTAATGCCATTTTGTTGAGTAATTTGAATAAAGCATTTCAATGGTTTCAGGTTATTAGCGCTAATTTTGCATTGGCACTAATTAGATTTTTTTTCCGTTCCTTTAATCTCCCTCCGGGTTTCACAAACCAGCAATCTCTCTCTCTCCTCTCCCTCTCACACATACACCCGATCACACAAGTACCAAAATAGTCTGCTGCTTAAATTCATGTTTTATGATTTAATAAAATCACACTAACTCTGTGCTCGTATGCTATTTCAGTTGTTGTTACGGTACGGTAGATGATGTCATATACACACTGGAAGCTCTCCAGGGCTCTAGTTTTGGTCGCACGTATATTTTCTCAAGGGTGCGACTATCTAAGGTCGCACTGGTGCGTGTTCAAAAAAAAAAAAAAAAAAGTCTCGCGACTCAGGTCTCTCTGCTGTTCACAACAGACACTCAGTGATGTGAAGGCGGACCCCCCTCTGATTGGCCGTGGTCCAGATATTTCTGTACTTGTGTTTTTGGAAATGCGTGTGCTGCTGCAGTCAGACAGAGAGATAGAAGTGAGTAGTAGAGATGCGTGCAGCTCTTCTCTGAATCTACTCTGTTCAGTGAGCGTCTGACAGTCCCTCCAGGATTCTGCGATCGCTGAATTTATCGCAAAATCAAGCAAACTGCATTTTCCAAATTGCCGCAGATTTTCACAGATTTTGCGCTTAGACGCGTCACGTCATCGCAATGCGCATTCAGTCAAAAAAAGGTTGTTTCTCAGTTCTAAAAATGGAATACAGTTTGCGTTCTCTTCATGCCCGATTTAAAGAGCTAATCGGACAAACATCCGCGCTACTCGTTTGGGCTATACTCGGCACCGTGCTCTCGATCTTATACACAGCGCTGGGAAATACAGTGAAAGTCGTTCACCGCGGAATCAATAACATTCAGTCAGATCTGTGAGAAGCATTCAATTTGGCACAGAATTATGCACAGACATCTGATGTGGAAGGAGATTGTTCAATTCACCACCATTCACCATGATTTAATAACTACAGGAACAACTTGTGGCAGTGCTTGTCTTAAAGTGGCTTCTGCACTTCAAAGTTTACCGAATCATATTTGTTCATCCATTTGCCCCATTAATAATAAACTAAAAGTTTCATAATGAGGAAAGCAAACACTTATTTAAAAATTAAAAATACATTAAATTTACCACTATTAGGGCTGCAGAGAAGTACATGGCTTATCAGCCATTTCCACTCCGTATTGACACTGAATTCATTGATACAAGTTATTTTTGAACTTCTCAACTACTTAGACAGCACAAGTATATCTGAGACGTGGCTAAAGATCTGAACATCTAATCATAAACGTGTTTTACATGCATTTAATAAATCTATTTGACATCTGACTGTACACAAAACACTCTTAAAAATACCTCTTGAATATGTAAAAGCAGACATCAGATAGACATCTCTGAGATGTACATGTGCGATGGGTGGTGCTTTACTGTCAGGTGCTGGTGCCACCTTCTGTAGAACATGGGGTGCAAAAACTAGTCTGGAGCTGTCTCAAAGTCAGAAAAGTCATAACAATATTAGAAGAATGTTGTCTGTGGTATATTTTCACTGCAAAAACAATAAGAAACGCACATTTTGAGTATATCAGTCATTTTAGACAAATCTGAAAAAACCCGCGAAATCCTTGGTCTGAGAGGAGCAGCATGTTCAGTTAAAACTATTATTGAGTTTACATGCAAATATAGCCGAAATAACATTGTCTTTGTCTTATGCCAGACAACGGCTCATTATTATAAATTAGGATTTGTGTGCAGACTAGCTTCTTTCTTAAAGGGCTGTGTTTCACAATTTCATATTCATCCCATTGACTGACATCAGAAACAGTGGAAAGTAACACTTTATTGAGAATTTGCGCACAGTATGAGTTACTGTTTTTCTGTAAATACTTTCATAATGTTTAGTAATTATGGTGGTCTGAGGTGGGATAGGGCACTGGATTTGGTTTAAGGGGGGGTTTTGCACTAAGCATCCCTTCATTCAACACAGTAAGATCTGATATCAGTGTAGAGGGGTCAAGTCTGGATTTGATGCTAGAGAGAGTGTGGCCAGTGGTTAGCCAAGGCCAAAGATCAAGAAAGCTAATTTGGCCATCGAAATACCGCAATGGAGGATAGTCCATAATACATTTGAGCAAAGGTTCAGTTTGATTAAAACACTTATATTTTCTTTTTATTTCAATCTTGAGATTTTTTAAGCTCAGTGAAGCACTTTAAGCACCAACACTTTTTCAGTAAGTAGTAGAATTGCGCTTCAAATACTTTATGTTAATCGTTTACTAGTCAATATTGGCTAAAAGGGTGCAGTGCTGGTGCAAAGAAAAAAAGTTAGGCGCACCAGTGCCCCCAGTGCAAAAAGTTAGTCTAGAGCCCTGGTCTCACATTCAATGGAACAAATTTAGGTCATTGAGATTAATCTATTCATGTACAGTCAAAACAAGGCCACAGAGAACGAGAACAGGAGAGACTAAAGCGTGTAAGGAAAAAATATTATCTGGTAAAGATACAATGGTCTGCTTGCATCTCCTCCATTCCTTGTGATGGAGGCATGGCTTTTGGCAAATTCAGATGTGCTTTTGTACATGGTAATAAATATATCAGTGTTTGTTCTATTATTTGTACAAACATCAACACAAGATGCTTTTATGATCTCTATTTCATGTAGTGGGATAGATATTTTTGTTTATTAGAATTAAGTATTCATAGAGCCATGTAACCGAGTGCAGCAGTTGAGTTCTGGATGCCAAAATATTATGCTTTTTTCATACAATATTTGTTATTGGAAATTTGCAAGAAGTTAAATTGTACAGTATATCGTATTTTGTTTTGTTTTAATGCTGATTTATTATTAATAAAATACAATAATATAAATATTTATTTTATTACTTAATGTTCAAAATATCTAATCCATTCATGTTGTACAAATATTTTATATTAAAATTGCTTGAGTTTCATACGATTATAGTTTGTTTACTACAAAAAGGAGCAATATTTTCTTGTGTGATTCATCTTGGGGCTTGATGGTTTTGTTCAAGGCTAAATGTTTTTAATATCTTTTTAATAAAGTGGGTGGTTAATATGGCACTTTATATGATAGATTAAAGCATATTTTTCTAACCTGTCTAACCTACCTTTTTTGTGCTTTTGAGACGCATTTAGACTAACCTTGTGAATAGTTTAGTACAAATTATTTTCTTTTTGTTTATCTGACGTAGGCTGCTGCTGAGGAGCAATCCTCAACCAATTCTGTTATTCAGTCTCAATCCAATTCATTTCATCCTACTGGCTTAGCTGTGCAATTGCACAATTGTGAATTATGCACTTTCATACATGCATTTATAAATAAATTCCTGCTTATCGCTTCCACCTACTTTACTATCTAGGTTCTGGAGTCTCCTCTTCGCAGAGGAGACTCTCTCTCTTGTGGAGGGTGAGGGGAAAATAGGCCGAGACGGATGCGTAAGACCTGGGGGCGCTGCAGGACTTTGGAGTTAATGTTTTATTTTCGGCTCAGTGCGGCTCCGACCCAGCGCAGCGCTAACGTGGGTAACGCAGCCTTGGGGTAGAGACTCCAGAGGGAGAAGCGAAGTCAAGCTACCTTTGCTGTGAAGTTAGCCAGATAAGGCGCCTCATTTTTCTCTGTGATTTATGACTGTTTTTGTTTCCTGGGAATTGGATGATGAATTTGTTTTCCAGTGTTTTTAATGCTCAACAGAGAGAGAGAGAGAGGGAGACAGACAGCCTGCCCACTCCTCTCTTATGCCGCTTATGGCTCAAACAAGTGGGTGATCTTACATGTTACTCCAGCGACACTGCTTTTCAACATGACTGATGCATATTCCCTTCGCAACATATGTTACTCTAAAACTCGTTAATATTTAACACCGGCTAACTTCTGATGTTTGTTCGCTCAGCACTGTTACATTTCCGCTACGTCTGTGGTCAGGTATTCTGCATATTGCCATGCTTTTGAAGGTCAGTTTGAATACATTAACCTTGCTGATTGCATCAGATATTTTAAAAGAAATGACTTGCGTGATAGTTATTCTCCCCTGTAAAGAGTAGATGGTGAGTTTGTGTCATTCACTTTATAGGCGTATAACAGAGGGGGATAAAGAGGGATAAAGTGAGATAAGAAATGAAATGGAGATATACGAGAGAGAAAGTGTGAATTTGTTTGAAGAGGCTGGTTGTTCAGGGCGTGGGAGGATGCGAATGAAAGTGAAGGGTTGCTTCCGGGGGTCAAACAGACCAAGATCTCACATTTTCACATCAGTCACATTTTCTCTCTTCCCTTCTCTATGTTGCTATGAATGCAAAGATTTGCACCAGTCCTCTGCGCTGGGTCTTTCTCAGAAGACCGACTGGTATGCTTATTGATCCTGCATTTATTAATAGAAATGCAGCATGAAGAGTAAGACAGGTTGTCATTTTTTTTTATTCCAATGACCTTTAGATTTGATCCTCTACCTAAATTGTAAGATTTCTAAAACAAATTATTTTCTCTGTGTATAAATAAATATTTGCCTTAATGCCTTTTATATTGTCAAGGTACTACTAAAATTGTTCAAATGTTTGTATAATATACCAAAAATTGTTAAACTATTGTTAAATTACTGTATGAATATCTCAAATGGAAACATTAACCCCATGGATGCTCACTGTAGTTAAAAACTAAAAAGACAAGTGTTTCTTATAATTGTGAATACAATTTTTACTTTGTGACTGTCACGATGTGTCTTCAAAACTTTTTTTTTGTTACTTTGCTTTAACCTTGTATTCTCTTTTACCTTTACCGTTTTCTTTTTCTTTTTTCTTTACTCTTCTGCAGAAACTGCTTCGATAGAGCCTTAAAATACATTTTGTACATTTAATTTAATTTCTTTGCGTTGACCTCCCCACCTCAACACCCCTTTGTGGCCCTCTTTAAGTCAGTTGTCCCCCTGTTGGAAAATGCCTGCACCAAACATTTCAAAAGTCTGGTAGGGTTAAATATTTCATTTTAAGCACATAACATGAAAATGTATTTCTGTCCATTTGTCCAATTATTTAAGGTCAGACCTAATGTCCTTGTATAGCTAATCGAAACACTGAGAGAAAAAAAACCTACAAAGAGCATACAGAAGGTGAAGGACAGAAATATAATACAGATGAGAGAAGAGAAGAGAACACAAAGGGGAGCTAAAGAAGAGCGAACCATCTCATGCTTATTTTTGACATGTTTTCCCCGGAACAAATGTGCCCACTTTATGTGATTATGAGCAGTGGGACACAGCTCTCAATGCCGCCTCTCTTGATTGGAGCCTCCTGTGGCGGTAAAGTGTTCTGCCTTTTGTTTAAGACCGCCGTTTCTGCCGGCACTTGTGGGATTGATTAATATTGTTATTCAGACACAAGTGTCCATCTCCAGATGTTCCCCTTTTGTAATCGAACGCTCATTCGAAGGAGGGGGCAGGAAAGACGTAGAACATAGGAGAAAAGGAAAAGCGAGCTGCTGTTTGATGTCAGGCTTACTGATACAAAAAAGGCCTGGTAATGATTGCCTTTGCTCGGGCTGATCATACCAGCTGCATCCCTTACTTCAGAGAAGAGAGAGGGAAAGAAATTAAAATGATTCTGTAGTCAGACGGCCAGACTTGGATGCTCATTTCATACGAGGAAGTCTCAAAAGAGATTTAGTCTCTGATAACTTCACATGGTGGTAGATAACAGTTGTTTGGGAGAAAGTGTTTTGCTTGATTTGCCGGCTGTGAGAATGTGTGAGATTTCAACAGTGTGTAGGAGGGTGCCGCATCTAACCTCTTCGCTTTTCCACCTGCCTCATTCTCATGCTCACTAGCCTCTCTCCGCCACATCGTGCTGACCGAAACTGGCACCCTATTGGTTTGAAGGGAGTCACCTTGCTTTTTCAGCTGCCAAACTTCGACTGATTATTGTGGTCTTTCTGCTCTGGGTTTCACCTGCTGATGATAGGAGAATATGGCTTCTCACGTGCAAGTAGGGGTGGGCGATATGACCCAAATCTTATATCACGATATGACAAATTTGATATCACGATAACAATATATATCACGATATAGTGATTTTTTTTTCTCTTTTAAAAAGGTTTTTATTATATTAAAATCTTTGATACCATAGAATTTTCATAATCCTTGTCACCAATGTCAATATCAAACTAATACAAGCCTAAAGAGAGAGAGAAAAAAAACTCAACCTCACTGAAGATAAAGAAACAGTCAGAGATGAAATAAGGATAAGAAACTAATTGCAAGCAATAGGACAAAAAACTACAATAAATAAGAAACGCTACATACATTGTGTAAATTAATTAGTCTTCACTGTGTTAATTATATCTATCTATCTATGATAGATATAATAAAAAATGTATTATGTATAGATTCTATACATATTATAAATATATCACTATTATTATTTTTTTATTTATTCTCATTAAAGTTACAAAAGTGATTTAGTCAAGAGCAGTGAGAGATTTTCTAGCAGTGTGCTATGATTAACATGAATGGCAGACAGAACGAATATTGGAACGCTTCCCCTTTAAGACCGAAGTCCGGATCCAATATAGCTAAGTTACTGTTACATATGCGTTTTCTCTTTCTGCCGTTTACTCTTTCTTAAGACTTAATTCACTGTGTTTATGAGGATACTTGCAAAGAAGGGGATTCTGACGCATATAAGTGTGTTTATGTAATTTTTCAAAGTCTGCGAAATAGAAAAAGCTTCAAGTTGTCTCTATCCACCGTTTTAATTTGCCTTAAATAATAGTTTAAATTTTCAAGTAAAAAGGCTTTCACAATTCCTTTTACTTCCATAGTGTTATGTACTTCCAAGTGAAATGGGTTAATCAATGCTCATCTACCGAACCATTTAAAAGTTTGCGATCAGTAGTTTTTTTTATTTAAGAAAGTTTATTCAAAAAGGACACATTACAGTATGACACACAAAGTGACGAAAGTTTGTAACGCTGGTGGCTTTGTTGCCAACGTAGAGGTAACGTTAACGTAAAGTTAACGTACGCATCGCTATAAATGACAGAGAATGACAAAATGTTGTGAAATAGACAAAATATGACTTATTTATTTATTTTTTTGCTGGATAGCAGTACAGAAACTATTATGATGAATAGTTGACCATTGAGTACGTTAGAGGGCGGTGCAGGTAAAATTGGTTTGTTTTATGCTTTATTTACTTAATTTAATGTGATAGAAAAAAAAGTATTCTTCTTTATGTATAGCATTTGCATGTTGTTGCTCTTTTGTTGGTTTTGATTGCTTCTATAATGTCCTCATTTGTAAGTAGCTTTGGATAAAAGCGTCTGCTAAATGACTAAATAAATAAATAAATAATGTATGTATGTAATGTTATTTCAAATGAATGCTATTCTTTTGAACTTTATCAATTTTCTGTTTTCAACTTATTGCAGTGTTTCCCCTGCCATTATATTAGGGGGGCGCCCCGCCCCCCCAACGATACCTCCCGTAGTTAATTTTAAATAGTAAATTGTATATTCTCTATTGCGCCAGATCACAACAGAAGTCATTTAAAGTTACCTTTCCTATAGAACCTTATTCGTTTATTAAACAAACTAAATAGCCTTATGTTATTTATCTTATTTACATGATGGCGTGTCATTTCTGTTTCTACATTGTCACGTGTTTACAATTCTCTGCACGCACGCACACAGACACAGACAGTCGCGCACACTCCCACTCCCACTTGTATTTGTAAGTTTTAAGCCGCAAAAACACTATTTAAATATGAATTCTGCACGTCTCTGTGTTAATAAATGGCAAAGATGTGCGGTTTTGTTTACTACTTGTACTGAAGCGCGCGTGACGCTTGCGGTTATATTAGTGTCTGCCCTCTCACTAAATGAGGACATAAATACATGAACATCTCCAGAACTGCTCTGAGAGTCACTTCATGAGCATTTTACGGTTTCATTTGAGTAAAACTAAATAAAGGTTTGGTTTAACTTGTCGTGAAGACATTGTGGCAGAAATACATTACTATTGTTCTGTATATGTACTTAATACTGCTACTACTAAAATTATTAAAACCTTATTTTTAAGGAACAATCATACAATATTTCTTCAATGTTTTAATTTGTAATATTAAATCCCCTTCATTTGCCAAAAAAAGTTTAATTTTCATTAGGCCTAATTAATGAATTAGGCCTAATTGGCCCAATGAAAAAACACAATGTATTTTGATGAAGGTTATCGCTGATGACGACGACGATGACGATACACAATCCACCCAACGTTAAATGGTTGGCACAACAAACACCTTCCACTGCATGCTCCCAAAACGCTTCAGTTCTTGAGTGATTAATCCCAAAATGTCCACAATAGGTGAAATTAAGTTCTCAGCATAGAGAACCCCTTTCATTCAGTGGGTATATTAGAAGCAAATAAATTACCAATATAAAAAGTCCTTCTAAAATAAAATATACAAACTGAGCATTAGCTTGCTAACAAACACAAACAACATAAAGCAAACATACAAAACAAATTACAATTCATACATAAAAAGATACAAAAACAAACTAAACAGAGAAAAACTTTTACATTGAGCTTGAAACACAAATGTTTATCAATCCGGACTCTACAGTGTTGAAGGAGAAAAAAAGCTGGCGACCATGCTTCCTCCTAACCAAACAACTATTTTCCTCTACTGTTTCACCTGGCTTAAGTTAGAGAGAGTACGCAATTTAGAGACCCAGAGGATGGTAGTGGAACTACACCCTACCAAAATCCCTAGTAACAAAGCTATGGGCTGTTAAAATGTGTATATTGTTGGTCTCTCTTTGGTCTGTTTGCTTCTGCTTTGTAAGTCACTTTGAATAAAAGTGCCTGCCAAATGACTAAAGGTAAATTCAATAAAACTTTTATAGGGCCCTAAACATGCAATTTTTGTTATAGTTTTAATAAATTGATGTTAAATTAAGTTTCATGATTTTAATTAAAGTTTTTAGTTTAATAAAATGTTATGTAACCATTGAAAAGGAGTCCAGAATTTTTTTACTGAAAATTGAATTTGGAAAAAAAATTAAACAGAATTTGGGAAAAATAGTTGTTCAGTTGATATATTGACTGCTGTCATTAAAATAAACGCACAAACACCTTGATTCCTTTTAAGTGTTTGTGTCGGTGTCCGTTGTAATAAAAATATTTTTTGAGTACCAAATCAGCATATTAGAATGATTTCTGATCCTGTGACACTAAAGACCAGAATAATGGCTGTTGTGATTTCACAATGTTACTGAAAAGAGACTCCTTTTAAACTTAATCTTAAAAATATTCTTACTAACCCCAAACTTTTGAATGATAGTGTATTCCTACCTTGCTTCATTTATTTTATTTTTGTCTTATTTAACTGTATGTTCATATCAGCAGCATAGTTGTGTATGAGTACACAATAAAATAACACGTACTGTAGCCCAAAGAACCCAAGAAACATTAACAAATAAAATGGAATAGTAGAAGTGCAGATTAAAGTGACTGTTCCTCTTCTGTTTGACTCTCATTGACTATTGCACTTCTTCTGTTGATCCTGTTTGCGTTTTATTACACATCTCCATTTTCTCATTCCTGAGAAACTACTTGATTATGCCATTTTGCCAAAGAAATTCTCTGGTTGACAATCCTCCCATCCTGATTTTTTCAATTACTGACACTTTCCCAGTCCTATTCCAAAAAAAGAGAAAATAAATTCACAAAATAACCCTACAAATGAGATGAATTCGGCATGAGGGCTTCTAAATGCAAGTTTCTCATGTAAACCTGCATTGTCTTTAATTTATCGCTCATTTGAGTGTTGTAAATTGTCCACGGCTCTTTATTCAGCTAAACTAACAGTTAATTTCATCCATAATAACCGTCATCATTGTCGTCATTTTGATTTAGGCATGAGCTGGAATCCATCAGCAAATACATTTTGTTGATGGACTGCTACACTCCCCTTCTCTGTTTTCTCCGCTCCAGTCCGATTTGACAAATTCAATTCATCATGGTGAGCCCCCCTTTTTGCTTCACCTTGAAAATTCACACAGGCATACATGCTTGGATTTGATTAGTGGAAGCTTGGAGGCATGCGGCTTGTTGATTAGAATTGGACGAGGACTGCATTTTGATGGGAACAGACATTACACTGACTCTTGCTCTCTCTATCTCTCGCCGTATAAACACTCTGGATTGCCCTCATAGCTTCTTTGCGAACCCGCTTTGATTCTCTGCATAACTATCTACTTTCTTGCAGTCTTTTGCCACACTCTGTCACTCCCTCATCACCTCCATCCTCCTTTTTCCCTATTTCTCCCTCTCTCATGATCATTCGTTTCCTTCCCCTCTCCTCCCAATGGGAAGCCCCATTCCTCGCCATTGGCAGGTTCTCTAATCAATAGGATAAGGAGAAAAGCTGGCGAACGAAAGAAACCGATTACTTTTTTTTTTGTATGCAGCTACAAAGTTCTCTGCACTCTGCTGATTATTTTGTTACTATGGTACATTTACCTCTGTGGTGAGATGTGATTAACCAGCTCTTTGGGGGCCTGAGCCCTCAACTCCCACCGCAATCAGCCGCAATACCTAAAAGACTGGCTGAGATTTCATCTTCCTCTCGTACCTCTCTTCGACTACAAGTTAAATATGTTCAGAGAGCCTTATTCTGTCTACGTACACCCAAGAGACACCATGTACTGGAAATCATCACGATCCCTTTGGAGTGGCTGAAGCAAGGGGAAGTTACTGAACAGAAAGAAATAAAAGAAGGCATGAGCGAGTGGGGAAGAGAAAGAGTAGAAAGAAGATCCATATTTAGGACATGGTGGCTTGTATCAGGTCCCTTTATCATAGCTTCTCTGTGCCCTGGGTTCGCTCTACAGTACACAACATCCCTCCATGTTGGATGTTTTTATCATCCTACTGCTCATTTGCATGTAGGGAAGGAAGAACTGTGCTTATAACTCAAGGGAAATGGTGACATAAATTCACAATATGTGTTGATTGTGGTAGGTACACATGCATATAATCATGCCTTTTTTGCTGCTTTTTGATTTATAGTCAGTGCAGCGGTTTGTTGCATAATAAATAAATAATAAAAACACTGAACTGCAGCATGTTTTGTTACATCCATTTGCGTTCTCCTGTAAAGTGCAACAGGATAGTATTTGACCTTTTGACTTTTGCCATTTTGTAATGAAACTGGCACGAGAAACTGGCACTGGCATTTTGCCGTAGACTTTTTGCCTGTGAAAGTGTGGCGACATCAATCCTGCCACAGCTCACCTAGGAGAACACTGTCTTTGTCTCATCGGACCGTCTCTAAATTGCTCTCCATTTTACTTTAAACAGCATTATCTATCTCTCTCTCTTCTTGGTTCTCTTCTTCAGTCCTACTTTCCAGTTTCCGGGTTGTGGTCAATTTCGGCTGTAATTTAGCCTTGGAAGCACACCCATCCCTCTTGACACTGGCTCTCTGAAAATTGGCTGTTGATGCTCACCGCTGTTCTACACTTACACTGAGGCAATTTCACACAGTTCTGTGAGACCGCACTCAAACCAGCCCACCATGACTGACATGATCAACAGTTCATAGTGCTGATCGCTTTTTTTGTGACCATAGTTTAAAGCAGGTGATCACAGACAAAGGCAGATGAGCTTTTTTACTTGCTCCTACCTGCCTGATTTTAGTGGGCTCAACCACCAATTTACCAGTGATTCTGTTTGACCACTAAGGACTTTAGGACACAACGAATCACAGCTTGAAAATAGGAGTAACATTGTTTCCTAAGTGCATGTTTTTTTTGTGTTTGTGGAAAAGAGTGGGGCTTGAAGTTCTTTCAGTTACCTGAGTCTAGTTGGATCATAAATGACATTGATATAGATGCTTACATGCATGCCATGCATATATTATTATTTGAGTAGAAGCTGAGCAGTATTATTTTCAGCCATCCTTATATGCATCATAGTGCAGTTATTAAATTGATTTTAGTTTTTAGTGTTGTTTTTTTAGACAAAATAGCATAGAAGTTTAATATCGAGCATTTATCAATTATCAGCCATAACGTAAAAACAGCTATCAGTATTGGCATTTGCTTGTTTTTCACCCTTAAAAGGTTTTAATGTCATTAAAAATATTTTATTGTAATCTCTGCTTTGTCGGGCATGTCATTACTGTTACATGCAAATAAAAGCTAGTGTATGCAGAAACATCTGTTACAGGCTGCAGTTGTAATTGAATGAACTCTCCAACCTGCTTCCTACACACAATGGGTTAATCGGTTTGTTTATGCTTATTGAATTCCCTCATTATTAATCAATGTCTCAGTCGACACGCTTCCCCTCTCGTTATTGGAGAGTTAAATTTCCACCGTGGCAATTCCCACAGACAATAGAGGCCGAATCAATGGAGATGTAGAGCGCGAGATTGTGTCTGAATGGAATTAAAATAAACATATTTGCTCCATTAGCATTGCCTTTCACTTTTTGCTCCAGGGGGAAAGCTTAATTCGTTGAAGAAGGTAGAATCTACTGACGTTAAATGGGCTCTGATAAACTTCACTCTGATAACACTTATTGATTCTTATGGTTCGGTCCAGGCATGTAATACAATGTGGTTTATTTAGGTAATATAAAGTACAGACTTTTAGAGCCAATAGTGTAAACTGCAAGTTCCTGACTTAAATGGGTAGTTCACCCAAAAATTAAAATTGTTATAATTTACTCACACTCAAATTGTTACAGACTTGTATGAATTTCTTTCTTCAGCTGAACACAAACAATCTTTTGTAGAATACTTGTAACCAAGTTGGTGGGAGCAGTTGACTTCCATATTATTATTATTATTATTATTTTTAGTTTTTTTGCACATTATCAGAATTACATTAACATGTTGTTTTGTTTGTTTTTCTCAGCTGGGTGCAGAGTTTTGGCCATGAGGGTCTGGGCCTCCTGTTGGACACGCTGGAGAAGCTCCTCCTCAAAAAACAGTAAAACAAATTGAATTACTCATATTTCTTAATCAAAGTCATCCTGCTAGGTTTCAAACTATTTGTGTTCTACCTCAGCATGAGTCCTGAGGTCATAACAGTTTAACTCAAATCTGACTCTGTTTTTGTCTTCTAGTAACCTACTGAGCTCTGTTTGCTTTCACTCATTCTTGATTTGTATGTGTGTGTGTATGTGTGTTTTTCCAGCCAAGAAAAAGTGGATAAGAAGAGTCAACACAAAGTCATTCAGTGCTTTAAGGCCTTTATGAACAACAAGGTAATAATGTCACCAAGCAGTTATATTCACTTTATAACTACCTTCCACTAGAGATAATCTCGTCTCATACTGGACAATTTTCAGTTTTCAAAGGCACATACAAACTGCACCTAAATATGGCTGTGATCACTCTTTTAAATGATTGAAGAGATCCTCAGTCTTCAATTCCATTGATTGTTGTTTCAATACTGCTCATTTGCATAAAATGTAACTACTTGCTGCTGTGGATTTTTTTTTATTCACTTCCATATTATTTACCACCCGTCAATTTTTGTTTTTTAATAGCAATAGTTTTATGTTTACAAAAATAATAAAATAGAAGCGACTTGGAAATTATACAGCTATAACGTAACACAACCACTTAAATTCATAAAAACGTATTCTGAAAAACAAGTAGTTTTTGCTATTTTGACACAATCTCATTTATGTCAGTCATCTAGATAATGTTGTTTTAGTGACCAATCAGCAGAATTTTTACAAAAAAAATGCAAAATACTTGACAGATAACCAATCGTTTAAGTTTGCAAGACACACAAAATGATGTAAAAGATAAAGAAATGCAAGATTTTTTGTGATAATATAGCACTGCAGTGGAAAGCCCAAAACTTTGCAAAACTACTTTAAATTTTACTGCTTATGTTCTATTTTTCTTAGCAGAATAAATAATGTGGGCTGTCAATGTAATTCAAATCATTTACTTTTCTTAAGCTTCAGATGATTGTTGTTCTAATGTGCCTTCATGGTTAATCAACCGTGAATCCATTTTAGAGTTTTTATCTTGAGAATATTTTAAAAACCTTATAAAACAGTATATCGTTTTTTTTTATTGCTCTTTTATATCATTTTAACTTGTTACTCGCTATGAAAATTGCCAAGGAAGATGGCAGAGCATCAAATCACCAACCAGCCAACCATCACATTTAATAAAATATTGCAAGTGACAGAGAAAATGTAGAATAAAGTAACAAACACATGGTGTTAAAATGGTGTATTTATCTTCTGTGGATGTATTTCATGAGATTCAGATGTACCTTTTTTGAAGTTGAAATCTCATCATTACCCTAAAGCACCAGCTTCAAACAAGACTCATTTCAGTTGCTGTGGCGTCTCCGCTTACCCCTTCATCAGCCGCTGTTACATCTCCGCTAACTCACCGCGCTCCCGCTCCTCCCCGCTGGACACACGTACCTGTGGCCGTTTTCAAATGGTCAGGAGTGATAAGAGGAGAACTTCAGATGAAGGGGGCTGCAGACAGCCATCACTCTGAACTCGGGAGGGGGTTACGCCGCACGGCCGAGGTGGAGAGGTCTGAGGGGGCTTTTGATGATTTGCACACTCCTGTTAGATAGATGTGTTAGAAGTGGATCTCCAGTGGTGTCTCTGATGTTGTTGATAGCCCGGGGTTTGAGGAGTTACCCCCGCCTCGTGCAAACATACATAAGAGCGTGTTAGAGATAGAGATCTGTGGTGTTTTGATCCATGTTCATTCACTGGGTATGTGGCAGATGTTAGACAGACATGTTGTCAGGTGTCAGTGTATCCCATGGTGTTTGAGTGAAGTTGAACTAATCTTATCTGAGAAGCTGTTAGCAGTCATCTATCAGCCTCACTAACAGGTCTGATTCTTTGTTTGATATTTTCTAAAGTAAGCATTAGCATTGGGGTACATTGCTATTTGAGATTTGAAAAAAGTAGATTTACATAATGCCTGATTATATTCAAATTGTTTTGTTTTTAGTGTTTTATTTTTAGGCAAATCATATAGAATATCACCTCATTTTTTATCAGTAAAATGTTAAAGCATTTTTATTTGCTTTAATAAAATTATATTTTTATTATTGCCCAGAATATTAGTATTGTGGTTCTTTCTAAATAGAACCCCACGTATTAAACTTAGTATTAAAGTGTAATTTAGGTCAAAAAACAGTAACAAAAACAGTCATACTGTAAAATATTATTATTTAAAATAGCAGTTTTTTTGTTTAATATGTATTTTATTCTTATTTTCATCATTACATCAATCTTCAGTGTCACATGATCCTTCAGAAATCATTCTAATATACGCTTTTTCTGCTCAATAAATATTTCTTATTGTTATCAGTGCTGTGCTGCTTAATATTTTTCTGTGAATACGTGATATATTTCTCTAGATTCAGGGATGAGTAGAAAAGAACAGTATTTATTTAAAAAATATATTTTTGTAGGTATGCAAAACTCTTTACTCTCCCCTAGTGAAAAATAAATGTACTAAAATGCATTTATTTAATACTAAGTATACTACAAACACATTTACATATTTATGTACTTAATAAAAATACCTGACAATTGTACATTTAGTATACTTAAAGTCTGCTAAATTGGAAAAACTAATTTTGTACTTAATGCACATTAATTGTCAGGAAGAAGCGCTGAAGTCCAACTAAAGATGTACTGAAGTATATTTGATTGTGCTAAAGTTGAACTATTGCAAGTATACTTTAGGTACACTTTATAAATCGCACAATCCTCATCAATATTTATATTAAAAACATTTTAGGCTTAATTTTAAGAAATGTGCATTGTGCACAACTAGTACTCCAAAATAGGTTTAATTATCAGGGTGTCCGCGGTCGTGAATATAAATAATTGGGAATCATATAAAAAAATAAACAGGGCACATTTAATTTTTATATTATAACGTTTATGTAGTTTTGTACGCTTGGCTGTTTCCTTATAAAACTCCAGAAATATGTCAAGTTTTTCATCAGGTGTCTTTTTTTAATTATATGATGTCATTATGTTTGCTGCCAGCCAATGGCTGGATTGCTGATCGTGGTTTCGAGTATCAATACATAGTACCTTTTAAACCAACCCATGAACGCGCAATTATCTCAAATAACTCAATCCAGTCATACTAATCATTAACAACAGGTGCGTTCGAAGAACTGAATTGGCCAGATCATGATTAGCGCAATTATATCATCTTGGATGTCATTTGATCTCGGATGTAATAAGCGATATACGAAGGATGGGCCCCAGGACTCTTTAAGAGCTGTTTGTGTGCAAAATAGAATGGCATGATTCTGGATAAATGTAGTTTTTTTTTTTTTTTTTAATGGAAGATGTAGTTCTCTCAATGATTCTGAAAAAAGAAAAAATAGACAACTAAACTGCTCTGCTCTGTTCAGGTCAGCGGCAGTGCGAACACAGATTTAAATGTTTAAATCACACTGATGTGATCGTTACGCTGCACGGATGAACCAAGTGATCACAACATTGATCGCACACATCAAAGGTTGAGGAATGAAACAGACGAAACATGAAACAGACATTGTAATTTAGGAATAGAATCATGTTGGTGTTTGAATCGTGTTCGCGATATTTAATGATCTATTTGTAAATGTAAATATTACTTATTTATCAAGTAATTTTAATATTAGATCTTCAGGTTTAGATGATTAGGAATTAAATATTACTTATTTGTATTTGATTCAATCTTTTGATTCAATTTTTTTATTGCAAGATCATTACTGGGGGAAAAAGTCAGAAAACCACAAAGTAAGACTGAGTTGTGCTAACTTACAATCACACTACAAACTCCATGATTTCAGCAGTATTTGATATGCCAGCTAGCATGTAGCAACAGCATCCTTACTGGCAAACCACAGGGCACTACAAACTCTCCGAACATATTTGCAACCGCATAGCTTTGGCAACCACCCAAAACGATTGTGAGATTTGTAAATTTTTTAACAACAAATGTAAAAATCTAGTCATTATCTACAGTATATAATTTTAGTTCTCTTTTCCTAAGGAGCTTCACGAGTTGACTTCATTTTTTTATGACTGTATTCAATTGTCCCGTCATTGACTCGAATGGACATGCCATTTGTTTAAAATGGAAACAAAGCAATTAAGCGCATCAGTGCATTTTTCAGTTGGAAATCTGACATGGTCACCCACTGAGAAATATAAATGGGTTGAGGCCATTGTTGTTTTCCCGAGGCCTGTTTCTGTAGGATCAAAGAAAAAAAAAAACACTCTCTGCATGTATATCTGTGCAGTCATTGGAATTAATCTGTGGGAGATCCCAGTTGTGTTTTCTGTGAGTTTCAAAATCTACTACTCGCACCCCTCAGCCCTGAAGGTCTGGTGTAATCCCAAGCACCCGACAGGTGCCACGAGCCTTATTTACCCAGAGGCCTGTCACAGCTCCAGACCTCTCACTTCAGCCCCACAGCATCATGGGACACATTCCGCGCATGTTGCCTGCCAGCCAGGTGCTCCCGTCCAGCTGTCACCAACTCCCGTGGAATGAAGACAGAAAATGGCTCAAATATGTTTACATCCATTACTAAGCGTAAACACTGTGATAACGCGCTATCTCCCCTGTGCCTCTGAGGCGGGAAGGATGTTTTCATACCTAGGTTTGCATAAAAAAACTGCATAAACATCTGTTCTGAATGACAACACGTCTGAGATATGGCAGTTGGAGCCATTAATTGGCATGAGTTATGAAGCAATTAACACAACTTGGTGAGTTTGCTGTCCTAAAGCTTTTTAGTCAGAAATTAATTCACTCAGGATGATTCATGTCTTGAAAATTGCTAAACTTGAGTCACAAGTGCTGTTGCAAGATAGCGGCCGATTTGGGTCTTACAAATTTGGTTACATGATGACCCATATTCTGTTCATTTCTAAATAATCAGATCATGTAAATTCAGAATTAGTTTAACCATTTTTTTTTAGTTACACACAGACACACACACACAGACACGCACACACCGAGTCAACTTTAGTGAATAATTTCACACCAAGTGAATCTATTGCATGTAAAGATTGACAGAGTCGAGAGAGATAGTCTTTTAAGTTACAACAGTGTTTTGAATTAATGAGAAATTTGTCCTGTGGTGTTGGCGCTGCGGTCGTCATTAACCGAACCCCCCTGTGTTCAGACGTGGATATTCTCCCCTCTTTGACTCCTCTCTTCTCTCTGCAGGTCTCGAACCGCTCTTGTTGTTTCAGACCCCCAAGGCTTTTCTGTCCTGTGTCTGTATTCTTCATTCACCTTTATGCTTGCCATTCCTTTCTTTCTTTTTTCACCCTCCCTCTTTCACGCTACTATTAACAGATCCCTGATCGCAGTTTTGTCATTACTTCAAGGACAGAGCAACAGGCAGCTACGTCCTCCTTTGGTTCCTCCACTTTTTGAAAGTCACCTCTAATTTAAAACTAAAACTCTTTTCCATAATTACTACTTTGAATGTAATGTGTCCCTCAGTATTTACAACAATTTACCCTTTAGATTAATGCTTGATTTGTATTTTTTTATTAAATTACATGTATTATAAGTTATAATTATTTTATTGTTAAATTGTTGTGTGTTGTATACTTTTTTGTTTTTGGGGTTTTGGGGTTTTTGTTTGCATTCTTGTGCAAAAATAAGCCATTTCATTCTTGTTTTTTGTTCTGCTACTTTAGTGCATCCATTCTTAAGTCATTCCGTTCAAATTAGATTTCCTGAATTGATCTTTTGCTAAGACTGTGTAGTTTTAGCAGTGGTTCAGTGTCACCGTGGAATAGCATCGCATGAAACACTGGGTAATGTCTTACGTAAGTTTTTTTCTGTCTGTCTGCAGTATGGACTCGAGCGGATCCTTGGAGAGGAGAAGAGTCTGGCACTGTTGGCCCAAGCCATTGACCCTGGTCAGCCGGCCATGATGACCGATGTGGTCAAACTGCTCTCTGCAATCTGCATTGTGGGAGAAGAAAATACGTAAGCTTCCCGTCTCACTTTGTCTAGCCTTTCAGTTGAAATCAATTTGGTTATGATGCAATTATTGTTCTTTCTTATTTCAGCCTTATTTCATTATTTAAGCCCCCTTAATTATATACTTTCTGTTGGAGTGTTATGCCCCATTGTGATTTTTAACATCAACATTGTCAAATAGGGTATTAAATATGCATTTCATATATTTTTAAGTGTTCAAATGCTTTTTGGGCCACCGCATCACAATTCTGGCATTTTCTCTGATGCAAACTTAAACCATATTTAATGTAATTTCTTCCTCAGCTGTGTGTTGTATTAGTTACTATTTGCTTCAGCTCTCCACCTGCAAACACAGTTTGTGCAATAGCATAGTTTTGTATCATTTTTGCTGATGGTTTTTCCCCTTTTGTATTGTTTTTTTTGGGGGGGGGTATTCAGGATAATAAGCACAGCATTCATTTAGTTTGATCATTTATTATGACCACTTCATCTCTCTCTTTTAAATATCAGCTCCATGTAAGCACTGAAAAGGTGCAATTGTCTTTCATGAAAAGTATATTTGGAGCAGTAAGTGCACTCAAAGCATCCTCCATACCAGACAGAAGTGCAATTCCAGCATAACCCTCTGAAAAAATGTAAAGCTAAATCAAATCCGTGACCCTTACTTTTACTTTTACTTATTTCCTGCATGAAGTTTGGAGAAGGTCCTTGAGGCCATCACCACAGCAACTGAGGGAAGAGGGGTGGCCCGCTTTAACCCTATCGTTCAAGGTCTTAGTGTGCGCTCCGTCCAGTTACAGGTAAGCGTTTACTGCCGCTCATCTGCCTTGTTCACTTGTCTTCTGCTGATACAACCCTACCAATGCCCTCATGACCTCAATACACACTCAGACACATATACATATTTATACCTATGATAGCTGCAGTAGAAAAAAAAACGTGAATAGATAGCGCCACTCTCTTTTCCAAGCAATGGCTACATCTTAAAAAAATACAAATACAAAATCTTTTAAAAATCCCTAGTGCTCTATTAGCACTTCTGTAATAAAGTAACATTACCCATTTTCACATTGCTGTTTGCACTATTGTGACAGGCTGGTGTTGTGTGCATTGCTCACATGGGGAAATGCATTTCCTTTATATACTATTCCATTTTGAAAGTTTCCCTCAGAGACTTGAGGGCCGGTAAATGGTCATGCTGAGATGAAGCACCAGCAATTTGCTTGATAGTGACTTCAATATAACGATGAAGTCACAGGCTCTGAATCACCTCTAAAATGCAATTTACACTTTAAAATCCCCCAGCGACTGTGTTGAGGCCTTCGTGAAAAGGATAAGGAAACAGATGAGCATATCTGCTTGTTAACGACCAGTCCTTTAAATAAGAACACATTTCAAAAGCTTATGTAAGTAGATGTCTAGTGCTCCTTTAAGCAGTACATTGCCTATACAGGCGTGAAATTCATTTTTTTAAATGAAACATTATAAAACTAACTTAATTTCCTGTCCCTTTCCTTTTGACATTTTGTATATCGGTATACAAAGTATATGACCTTTTGTTTAGCCAGCATGCTCAGGGGCTCAAGACACTTGTTAAGCACAGAGATTAGTGCTGCCAGTTGCAGCTCTTCATTTGCATTGTAAAGCATAAAATGGCATTAGTCAAACACCCTGATGAGATTTACCATAATCATTCCAGAATTTATTCATAATTTGATTAGGGGTATTTAGCTATGTGCCCGCAAATAAGATGGAAGTGCACCATGAGTCAGGGTCTATAAACCACAAATCATGTAATGGACAGTTTAGTCCAACAATAGAAAATTGACATCAACTTAATTTGATATTCTACATTCATAAACCTTGATTGACTTAGTTATGATCTATTTTGTTATTAGAGTTAAAGTACTATAATATATAATTGAATAATTAATCTATCCGTCGTTCGTTCCATCCGTCGTTCGTTCCATCCGTCGTTCGTTCCATCCGTTCGTTCGTTCCATCCGTCGTTCGTTCCATCCGTCGTCGTTCCATCCGTCGTTCGGTTTCGTTCCGTCAGTTCGGTCCATCCGTCGTTCGTTCCTCCGTCGTTCGTTCGTTCCATCCGTCGTTCGTTCGTTCCATCCGTCGTTCGTTCCATCCGTCGTTCGTTCCATCCGTCGTTCGTTCCATCCGTCGTTCGTTCCTTCCGTCGTTCGGTCCATCCGTCGTTCGGTCCATCCGTCGTTCGTTCCATCCGTCGTTCGTTCCATTCCGTCGTTCGTTCCATCCGTCGTTCGTCATTCCTTCCGTCGTTCCTTCCTTCCTTCCGTCGTTCGGTCCATCCGTCGTTCGGTCCATCCGTCGTTCGGTCCATCCGTCGTTCGGTCCATCCGTCGTTCGGTCCATCCGTCGTTCGTTCCTTCCGTCGTTCGGTCCATCCGTCGTTCGTTCCATCCGTCGTTCGGTCCATCCGTCGTTCGTTCCTTCCGTCGTTCGTTCCTTCCGTCGTTCGTTCCTTCCGTCGTTCTTTCCTTCCGTCGTTCGTTCTATCATTCGTTTGTGCTTTCTTTCCATCGTTCTGTACCGTTTGTTCTAACTGATGTTCTATTGTTCTGTCTGTCTGTGTATGGAAAATAGACAATAATCACTCATTCATATTTATTGAAAGGGGAGAAATTAGTTTGATTTATGTAAGATTCTTTTGATGATAGAAAATTTTTTATGATCCATTTTTTATTATAATAAATAGTATTTTTATTCAGAATATATTAATGGACATTTAAAAAAAGATTTCTCAAAATAATGTTTGAATTTTATCAAATAGTAAGTTAAAAGACTATTGCTATTATTTTTGTTATTATTTTAGTTTGTATTTTTATAACAAAATTGTTAAATTATAACTCAATATTGAAAGGATATTGATCGAATTGATAACGATGCCATTGAATAGTTTTTTTCATTAATATAGCCTTTGCTGCTGATACGGTGTTAAATCATAAATAAATAAATCTGTCTGTGTCTGTCTGTCTATGGTTTTATCATTTGTATATCTGTTGGCCTATGTTACTTTCAGTCTCTCTTTAAAAAAAAAAAAACTGTAACAAAATGTTTTTTTTTTTTTTTTGGAAGTGTTTACAAGAACCATACAGGCAGCTTGTTTGTCTGGCTCTAGGCTCTCTTGTTGCAGCATATGTGCATGCATTCAAGTGAGGCTGTCATGCTAATAATACCTGCCCGGCTCCTCTGCAGAGCGCTGGCCCTTCAGAACGACATGTGCTGGTTCGCCTCCGTCAACTGCGTGGCTTCATTGTTGAGACTGATCAAAGTAGCCGTGTTTTAGTTTAATTGGTAGCAGAGGGAGGTGAAAGAGAGGCACTGAGCTTTCCCTTCAAACATGCATAGAGAGAGAACTTTCACATGCTTGCTCATATCCTGCATTCAGGATAAACCTCTAACTCAGCAGTTAATGTTGAAGCTAAAATTATATTCTTTTGACGTAATGGCAGAATTGAATGCTGTATTGTGACCTGCAGAGTGCAAAATATTTAGTAGTTCTGAGGCTCTTATGTTTAGCATGGATTTATGCACAAATAATTCCTCTTCCAATCCAAAATTTTGTTGAATAATTTATATACGAAGAAATTGAATGCTATACAATAGCAGGTCAACAGGAAATGGCCCCTTATTGGCCAGCTTTTCTCCATTAGACAGGAATTGATGAAATGAGAGGAAAAAAATTACCAAAAAAATCCAAGGCATGCTGTTTAATATCCATGAAGGCCAACTGCTGTGTTTAGAGGCCTCTAGTAATGTTTTATTGATTGACTGGTTATTGTTCCTTTTTGCTAATAGTCAGCTGTGATCTCTTTTAACCATATGAATCATTTATCAAAGGCTGTTATAACTGGGAACAGTTTGGAGTTTTCTTTAGGGGTTCTCTTTCTCTCTCCACTCTTCTGTTCTTGCTGGAGATATTTAGGGGCTGTATCTTCAAATAGATGCTCTTAGAGCACACACACAGACTGCATACAGTTCAGTGTGTTTATGTTGGAGTGAGAGGCAGGGAGCGCTCAGGGTCGACCGTAGACTGCACTGGAGAGGGTTATTTTTGAGGAATTTTTCAAGAGAGCTTGAGGATACCAAGTATTTTCGTTTTGCTTGTGTCTGTGTGCTCATCCATGGGAGTTAGTAAATGATTCAGCATGTTTTTTTATCACTACATAATTTGTGATTTCGTGTCCATGTCTAGTGGATATTTTTTTAGGCTCCGTATTACTCCGAGTTAATGGCGAGTGAGTGAATCTCAAAGGAATAGATTTTCTCTTTCTCTCCTCATCCTTTCCTCTCACCACTCCTGTCTCTCGCCAGGCATGTGAAGTAGGCAGATTACGAAGACGGTACAGTTATTAATGACATATGTTTTTCTTTTCCCTCATGAAAGCTGTCAGCAAGTGTTTCTTACAGGCTCAACTTTGCTGAGATTCCTCCCGTGCAGTTAAACCGCTGAACCACACAAATATGAATAATACAATGTCATCGTCTCTTAAATTAAAAGATTTGTAAGACTTATTCTGCCCATTTTTTTTCTGGATTTTTGCTGCATGAAAAATATAAATATACAGCCCATCATTACCGACTAATTTCTATTCATCGTCATCATCTGGTTTGAGCTTTGAGTTTAGAATTATAAACATTGTCTACAATTATTAGGCTATTTCAGTAAAAACATAGAATTTTCAATGAATCAACTGGTGGTTTTTATGAACCAGTTCTATTTAGTAAATCAGAATCATACAGCATGAGCCTGTCCATTTAGTGCATCATTCAAAGGACACATGAACTCGGGAGTTTAGTTACAGTTTAAATCCTTTGACTGAACTAAATCAATTGTGTAACATCTTGATTTTTATTAACATGTATTATTGTCTTTTGTTTTGACCCCTATGAGTTTAGGATGAGAAATATCGCCTCCCATTTTTTATGCATTGATTATTTGATTAATCCCAACTCGAACAGGTAACCAATTTTTTTTAGTGCATCCAAATCATACAGCACAATCAATATCATCTGATTCACAAACAAATGACTCTTACAGGCCTGTACTTTGTTACTGTTCATACTGTTACTGTATGAATATGGCTGACATATTCATGTGCCCTCACAGCCTGTTAAGTTGACAGTGACACTCACCACTATAAATAATTTGGAATTGGTGTGGTTTATGTAATAATCAATTATTGCATCATTAGACATGATGTGAGCAGGAGGTACAGTTCACTGTCTGTTCAATACGGCCCTGAATGCACCAGTGCCTTTTAACAAAACACTCCCTCTCACACGTGTGATTTAGTGTCGTGGAGAAGGCTGATCAATAATTGATGATCTGTGTTGCTTGAGGAGATGAGAATAGTAGTTTTTGACTGAGGTGATGGAATCCTTTTTGTTGGCTGAGAGCTCAGTGAGCGTCATAAACCACAGTGATGCTCTTCAACATGTCCAAATGTGCAGTCTCTTATACATTCACTTGAAAACAAGCTTCAGTGAGACATTCAAGGCCATGAACTTTTACTTTCAAATCAAGCTTTGTAAACTAATGATACATTAAAATCAAGGCTAATTGAAGATTGCTGACATCAGTTGCTGATCATTCCTGTGATGGCAAAATGGTCATTACTCCTGTCTTCAGTGTCAAATTATCCTTCAGAAATCATTCTAATATGCTGATTTGTTGCTCAAGAAACATTTCTTCCAATGCTAAAAACAGTTATGTTATTGTTATTGGCAGTGTATTTATGCATAAGGGACCTTATCTATTTTAAATGTAAAACTGGTTAACATTACGGTTACATTATTTGTTGTTTTTAAATTCACCTTTTTTTCCCCCTTAAATGGTTCTTCGACAATTCAATTTAATCAATCCTAATACAAATATTCCATTTAGCATTTCAACACCTAATTCAAATGCATACCCTCAGACCTGCATATGTATACACACACATACTATTACTGAATGTTTTCTTCTTCCTTTAGGTGGCTTGCATGCAGCTCATCAATGCCCTCGTAACGTCTCCTGATGAGTTGGACTTGAGGCTGCACATCCGAAATGAATTTATGCGCTGCGGCCTGCGAGAGATCCTGCCGGTAAGCGGCTCGACCACTGCCTGTTTATTAATATTTAAATGAGTTGTCCACTTGAGTGAAATATTGTAAAATGGGTCTGCGAATAATTTATGAGGCCTGAAGGAGAGGTCGCTCTGCTGAATCAATACCTACAGCCAGGATTGGATTGGTCTCTTTCTCTCGGTCTGTCTCCTCTTGGCATTCTGAATGTGGTTATGTTTTATCAACAAAGAACTGAAAACTGCCTGAACAAAACAGGAGATGTGTGTGAAATGAAAGCTAGAGAGTGTGGAATAGGCGATAGATTAATGCCTCACGCATGTCTTATTTATTATTCAAAACAGAAGCTGCCTCAGAAACAGGATATGGGAATACAAAGAAAATTATTTTCTCTTTCTAAATACATTTTTGAAAATGGTGTTTTATCGCGGTTTCTCTTTTCTCTCTCATAAAGTGCCCAATATTCCACATATTTGTCATATTTTCCTCTCAAAGTTCACTTGAAATGTTAGTCATGCTTTCTTGCAACAAAAGCAGTTGTATATAATTTGTTCCTCAATTTCTTTTCCTAACAGCTTCTTAGAATTACACCTGCTGTTTTTACTACTACATCTGTATGATTTTTACATGTAGTTAACCTCTGTTCTGATTGGCTAACCTCTTAACATGTGAAACAAACAACAAAACTCCCACCATTTTTCTGAATAATGACTAGATGTTTGTGGAAATGTGCTAATGTGCTTCTGAATCTGACAACAGAATTTTTTTTTTTTGCAACTTAGGCCAAGTGTACATAAGAAAAGTGAAACTTTTGCTGTTTATTGATTTATAATTCCTATTTCCAGATAATTCCTAAAGACTATGTTTATCAATTATAATGTCCGTCGCACCTCATTCTTGTAGTCTGCACTTGCCTTTAGTGTCCAGCAATAGTTTGGGTAGACTAACAGGGAACTTTGAGTGTATGTGTGCATACAGTACTACATCAAAGTCTTTATTTCAAAAGACCAAGAGTATCTTGTTTTTCTGTGGCGTGGTCCATTTAATTTGTTCTTTTCTTTTCTTTGTCTCCCCTTGCCCTTCACGCTGTGTAGACCCTGGACGCTGTAAAAAACGATGCTCTGGAAATCCAGCTGAAGGTCTTTGAGGAGCACAAGGAGGAGGACATGATTGAGTTCTCCCATCGCCTGGAGGACATCAGAAGTGAACTAGAATATCCTTCTGATGCTGAGATGCATGCAATTTAATTTGCTATTCTGTCCACACTTAAATGCTCCTTAGAAAACTCCCTCCCCTGTGTTGTCTTTTTCTTTATCCCACTCATTCTTTGATCTTTTGAGGACCTCCAACAATATGTTGGTCATATGCAGACTGTTTTAATATCTTCAGAGAGCATGCTCTGACTGCATTGATGTTGTTTTCTTAGATTTAATCATAACCATAAATCATCCTGAATCATTTGCTTTCATTAGCAGTGTTTTACAAGTCTCATGCTGTGACAAGGCTAGTCTGTAGTTCTTTGCACTGTCTTTGTGTCTACACTGCATGTATTAAGAGTGTGTATGCTCTTTTCTTCTGTATGTTTCAATTTGTTGCTTTTATTTTGGCATTTGCAGTGTTTGATTTGTTCCTTAACGAAGTGCGTACTGAAATTGGAGATGTCTTTAATGTGTTATACTGCTCTGTGAAGGACACAAGCACCGAGAGCCATTTTCTTTCCATACTACAGCACCTGCTGCTGGTCAGGAACGACTATTTCACACGGTGAGGGTTATTTTATTTTATTTTATTTTAAAGTTGACTAAATAGTGAATGAAAAGCATCCAACCAGTGCATATGTAATGCAGACAGAGGGTGGCTGCTTTCATGTTAAACATTTTACTTATTTACTATGTCATTCCCATGCTTCGGTTTCTTTCCCATGCTAATTTATGCATTTTCAAATTATATTAAAGAATGTGTAGGTGTTTGAACTTTTAAATGGTATTGTACGCACAAGAACCTTTCATGTACCTAAGGAAAAAGAAAATGTCTTTCAAAACCTACTCGGGCCCTTGCAAGTCACATCATATTCATCTTGTATTCATACATTTTTCTGAAAATGCCGCCTCTCCTCCCTTTTAAATCTAGGTTTTTATTAATTTCTGACTAATTAGTGCCAGTGATGCATACATCTCCCGGCGTTAAGGTCTCGCTAATGACTTAGTGTGTTGTGTGTTGAAGATCAGCTTTTCAAGCTCTTTAGCCGGTGAGCTGTATTGTGTTAAGAATAACAGCTTTGACAGAAGAGAGAAGTGTAAAGGAAAATAAAGGTGTAAAGATAGAGACCATCTGCCGAGTGCCGTTACAGGAGAAAAGAAGCACCTGTTCTGCTTGGAGAGATATCTACAGTAGGGGTGACCCTCGAATAGACGAAGATTCAATGCTTTGATAGGAGGAGCCTGATTCGACTGCCAATCTCTCAGTCGAATATTCGCGGGGTGTTATGATCATGCCATTTTGGCTATATGAGGGTGATCAATGTCTGATTTCACATAGAACTACCGGTTTTCTCCCATTAAGTTAATATACTGCCTATTACAATAATGTTGTAAATAAGAATCTGAAAAGAAAGAAGCTTTTAATGAATTTTTCACATGCGTCATTAAATCCAACCACCCCCTTTAGATTTAAGTTTCACTTTCATTAATCCGTGACCAACAGCCAATTCATATCTGTATCCGCTTGTAGTAAACCACTTTTAAACGCTCCTGTGTGATTTTGCATGCATGCTCTGGTTTCGAATTACAAAACCACAAGTTTATTTACATGTTTTTGCAGCGTTGAGTATTGTAGCCAATCACAGACATCTCTGTTGGAAGCATTGGGTTGCGTGTCTTTGTCACCTTTTTCATCCATGATGCGTTTGCATCCCTGTCAATAGGGTTTAGGTCTGGATATATGCTTGGCCAGTCCTTCACCTTTACCCTCAGCTTCTTTAGCAAGGTAGTGGTCGTTATCATGTTGGAATACTACCCCGGCCCAGTCTCTGAAGGGAGGGGATCATGCTCTGCTTCAGTATGTCACAGTACATGTTGGCATTCATGGTTCCCCCAATTAACTGTAGCTCCCCAGTGCCAGCAGCACTTATGCAGCCCCAGACCATGACACTCCCACCACCATGCTTGACTGTAGGCAAGACACACTTGTCTTTGTACTCCTCACCTGGTTGCCGCCACACACGCTTGACACCATCTTTACCAAATAGGTTAATCTTGGACATGGTCAACAACAGACCACAGGACATGGTTCCAGTAATCCATGTCCTTAGGCTGCTTGTCTTCAGCAAACTGTTTCCGGGCATTCTTGTGCATCATCTTTAGAAAAGGCTTCCTTCCGGGACAACAGCCATGCAGACCAATTTGATGCAGTTTGCGGCGTATGGTCTGAGGACTGACATGCTGACCCCCAACCTCTTCAGCAATGCTGGCAGCACTCCTATGTCTATTTCCCAAACACAACCTCTGGATATGACACTGAGCATGTGCACTCAACTTCTTTGGTCAACCATGGCGAGGCCTGTTCTGAGTAGAACATGTCCTGTTAAACTGCTGTATGGTCTTGGCCACCGTAATGCAGCTTAGTTTCAGGGTCTTGGCAATCTTCTTATAGCCTACACCATCTTTATGTAGAGCAACAATTACTTTTGTTCAGATTCTCAGAGATTTCTTTGCCGTGTGGTGCCATGTTGAACTTCCAGTGACCAGTATGAGAGAGTGAGAGCGATAACACCGAATTGAACACACCTGCTCCCTATTCACACCTGAGACCTTGTAACACTAATGAGTCACGTGACACCGGTGAGAGAAAATGGCTAATTGGGCCCAATTTGTACATTTTCACTTAGGGGTGTACTCACTTTTGTGGCCAGCGGTTTAGACATTAATGGCTGTGTGTTTTGAGGGGACAGCAAATGTACACTGTTATAGAAGCTGTACACTCACTACTAGGGATGCAGCGATTAACTGGTTTTACTATTAACCGCGCTTTAAAACGTCACTGTTAATTAATCGTAAAGGCTCCGCTAAACCGAGTGTTTCTGTTGCACGGAACTGAACTGTTGCAGATTGCGCAAAACGAAAACAAAGTTACACTAGCGCTGCACCAGCTTAAAATGTCATACCTATCAGAGACATGGAGGCTACTACTACACACACTAGATTAACCATGACAGAGGAACCAAACAGCGATCCATTTATTTCCACCAGAGAATGTCTGAAGTCGATAGTGTGGGACCATTTTGGGTGCGCCAAGAATGACCAGGGCGTCATTTAAATATTGCCGTAAAAATAGCAGTTAAAGAGTATACGTTACATAAGGCATAGTGCACTGCTAGCCAACCTGTTCTCATTGTGAAATAGACTATTTTAATGCTCGACGTGAAGGCAAGGACCACCTGACGCGAAGTTCGTTATCTCTATCATTCTGCCCGCTTCAGACAGAGATTAAATAGTGCGGAGAGAGAGAGAGAGACAGAGAGGTGTGTGAATTGCATCTGCACGTCACTATAAACAATTCATATTTGAGTTTAGTGATTTAAACAGTAATTTTACCCCCTCTTTGCTGATTAATATAATGTAGCGATCCAGTATCTAATTAATTTTTTTAATGAAAGTCGCTGGGCAGCGTTGACAAGTTTCTGTCCTCCTAAATGTTTGTGTGGGGATCTCGATCTCACAAACCAAAATAATAGACATGATTTTTTCAGGCCATATATAAAATCAGATGAATAAAGATTATTAAAATGAATAAGTATGGATGACAGTTGATTTCAATAATAGTTCAGTTTATTCCCCTCATTAGTAACAGTATCCTCTGTGGGATAAATAAAGTTAATATTAATAATTATTAATATTAATAATACTTAATTAACACTGTGATTTATCATTCCTGTTATAGTATTATTCACAAGTCATTTTTTCACCATCTTTCCAATTTCTGTACCTCAGGTCTAAAAGAAATGTAGAAAGAATATACAAAATGAAAACATCAAGTACATTTGTGATCTATTTCCATTTGTTATATTCAAAAGGGAATTCTAACATGGATGTTTACAGAGCAGAGGTCACGTTTTTTAATTCCAATAGGAAATCTGCACTTTTTTTTTTTTTGTTGATTATTCCTCAATCGTACCAACAAAATCTATAATCGTTGCATTGTGTGAAGGGTGTACTCACTTCCGTGAGATACTGTATATATTATTTATCAAGTATAAGATGCATTTGGTTGAGTTGCGCTGCAGTAAAGCGTTTCATTGTAGTAACTTACTGCTGTGATTATCTCTTCAGCGCGCAGTGCGAGCCGGACAAACAACAATGCAGAAAATGAATAACTATAACTGGGACTATCATATACATAACATTATATTGAGAACACAATTATAATAAAATGCTGTGAATTTTTTGAGTTTAGTTGCCGTGTTACTGCATGTTGTTGCGTGAAGTACGCGTTCACAAAAATAGTTCATTCAGAGCCGCGCAGACACGTTCATGTGCATTCATTCGTGGGCAATTTGTTCAGATAGCCTATAAATCGTAATATTAACGTTATGTTGTATAAATAACGAAGCGTATTCTGTATGAGATAAAGGATGAGTTCAATCCCATTGATTACTGCTTTCAAATTCCCATTGAACCTGCTATCAAATGCTTCATTCTACAGGTTATATTCAGCGTGCGCAGCTCAAATGCAGAACATTAATAGCTACTGTCATATAGTCTACATAACATTATAACGAGAGCACTGTTGTAAAAACAAATTGTGATTTCTTAGGGTTTTGCTGATGTTCATTTTTAACTATCTTTTAATCAAAACATAACATTATTTTTGTATCTGCGAGGCGTCCGTTACACATGTTCCCTGTGTTAAAGTCAGTAATTATAACTGTCGAATGTCTGACTTAACTCTTGGTAACTCTTTTATTTTTTCGTACCGAAGCCAAAATTATGGTATCGAGCCATCCCTAACAGTATCTATACCTATCTCTAAATCTTCCGCTATAACTTCTGTCTATATTTCGCTTTATTAATTGTTCGTTTGCTCTATTAATTGATCGTTCCGTCTACTGATTGTTTAATCGTTCTGTTGCTCTGTTCGCTCTGATATGTCCATTTATTGATCGTTTTGTGTTAAAATGGTAGTTTATTTTATACATATCTGGAGAGAAGACTTGGCAAAAAATTTTTTATCTCCTATCCTGTAGTTAATCCTGAAAATATAAGTAGGCTATCCCAAAGTGTTTCTAACCTGACCAAATAAATTCTGCTCTGACCAAATAAACATAACTTTGTTGTGTCTCCTCCTCGAGTCCTGCTGGTAAATTTGTACATTTTTATGAAATGACCAATATTTACAAAAATGATATTTACTTTTGTTTAAGCTCTTCTCACATCATGAACATTTCTTTATAAACTATGTCCATGATCGTGATTTATTCTGCATGGGCAGTCCACACGCCCTGCTGGTCTCTTCCCCCCCAAACCATCCAATGACAGTGTCCGACAAAGAGAATGAACCTGCTTTCATCTTCCTCTCATCACACATGCCCACATTACTCTTCCCCTTCCTTATATACCCTCTCTCTCTCTTTTCATCTGTGGCGTCTGCTCAAAGAGAGTTTTCTTGTCTTTGAGCTCACAGCTGGGGGTTTGTTAAACCTGGTCTTGATCAAAAGGCAAGCTCCTAATATGTAGAATACAGGATGTATTACTCACTTTTTAAAAACCACTGCAGATAGGCAATATATACCTACTTCATTAATATACACATTCACATGCCAAATGGTGTGCTATTCGGGTCAAGGGGGGATCGTTTAGCTTTTTCTGAAGGTGTTACGGAAATGAGTGTGCCATGACTACATGACTGCATACACTTATGTTTTATTTTTTTTTTTTATTTTTATGGTCAGTTATTCCACAAAGGGAATATAGATGTACGTTCTCTTAATGCTGACTTTCTCTAAAATTGAAAATATGATCACTTGAATTTTATGATCTTAATTTATGTAAACCATGTTGGAGATTTCGCTATGCGGTTGATTTGGCCACTTTATTTGTGCCGTCGTCAAGCATGTAAATTAGTTAACATGATTAATGGCACAAGAATTCTGAGACTGATGTTAATTATAATTGATTATAATTTAATTGAATACATTATTATGCTGTATTTTGGGTGTCAACTTCACAGTACCATGTAGAAATGATGCCTGTAAAAGGTCAGCATGATCAACTCAGATCAAAGAGCATCACCTCAGCCTGATTGTTACTAATTATTTCCGCTTTCCCCTCCAAAGCTCTGCTAATTTCACTCGTTTAAAGAAAATATTCTCAAATTCTGTTTTGTGCAACAAAAATGCTTGAAAATGCTTGAATTTTAACATAGCGTTTTCAAGGTTTGAAAAGTGCTTGAATTTTGGATAAAGGGCCTGAAACTGCTTGAAATTGCATTGGTTTTATAATGATTTGCTTTATTACTGAATAATGTTAGTTCACTTACTAGACAAAATGAAAACAGCTCCGCTCGGCTCTGTTCGTGACTGTAGTGTGATGATCTGCCGGTCTTTATTGACGCGCGCCCTCTGATGGAACAGAGCGGGAGATTAAAAAACAGAGAGGTTGCTGCTTCAGTCAGCGTTGCCTTGAAAACGACAAATACAAATTATGGTTAAAATAATGTAAAGTCTTCTGTAAAGTCTGTTTTTTTATGAGAGAGTCTGCACTTTCAAGCCATGTAAAAGGGAAGCGAAAATGCCCATGCTCAGTTAAACTAAATATCGCGATTAAAGTGAAATACAACATTTCAAAGTCAAAACGCAGCATGGGTGTTTTTATATTAATGCATCTCTGAAGTGAACCGACTGCCTTCAAAGAAGTTTCAATGGCATTATCGTTTCATCTCACTGACATACGGTATGATCAAAGACTATAGAATACCCAAGACATGTCACTCGTATAGTTTTGAATGGGGAAAAATGCAACGCTTGGTATGGCCGCTCAATCGCAGGAAGCCCCGCCTTCTGAATGAAAGAGCCAATCGCTAATCGGTAATGTCAGCGCGTCACTGCAGCTGCCGTTATAAGTCCCGGTTGCTATAGAAACAGTCAGAGCTCTGAGACACGTGCTCAAGACTGCTCATGCGCACTGGCTGATGTAGACTGAAAAATACGCTTTTTATAATGCTCTTTGAGCAAAATAATTTATGACACAGCTGTTGTCCGATTTCATTGGGGATTTCAAATATGAAATTTAATTGTAAGCTTAGTGAACTGTTTTAGAGAATTTGATGTTTCAAATATACACTTGGAAAATACTGACTTGTCAGTTTTTAATGTCTAAAAGTCAAATTTTGTGTATTACCGTAAACAGCTAATGCAGTTTTTAGTGGCATCATATTTTAAATCTATTTTAAGAATAAAAAAGGGATAGGTGTAAAGCACACACACTTGCGGTCAATATTGCACATTAGCTTTTTGTTCTGCAGTTTTAAATACTTTAAATATGTGGCTGAATTCACAATAGACATAGCCCTACCCCACTCATACAGTATTATTTTATTTTTGCAAATTTATTTTACAATACTGTATGTTGGCTATTTATATTATGCAATGCTATTCAGACCGGTGGTTTTTAATAGCACAATAACATCTGATTTAAAATGAAAAAATCAAGTGTGTGTTTGTGTAAACATGCAAATTACCACAGTTTAAACTGCTGGAAAAGCTTGAAAGTGCTTAAAAAGTGCTTGAATTTGAATTTGGAAAAGGTGTACAGGCAAATACTACTTCAGTTTTTAAATCAAATGTATATATTTTTTTATATAACAGGGATAGGAAAGCCAAACTCCTATTGCCTGGCTGCAGTTTTAAATACTTTAAAATGTGGCTGAATTCACTCTACAGTATCTCATACGTCATCCCTTCTCTCTTTTGTTATGTCTCTCTCCATATCCCTCTCCATTTTTATATCTCTTTCTGTTTTATGCGAGTGTCGAGCAGCATCGCAGATTTAAAGGACTCAAGTCATTTTCATTGCACCAGTTAATAGCTTGTATAAGCCAGTATCGCTACTGTCAGAGGATTTAGAATTAATGTAAAATAATTCTCATTTTGTGCCCGAGTCATTGGTACCGTATTCCCAAAAAGATAATACAATGCATTGATTTTTCTTCACTCCTCGCTCTCTCGTATTCTCACTTGTTCTCTGTCCTCCAGGCCTCAGTATTTTAAGATCATAGAGGAGTGTGTCTCTCAAATCGTCCTCCATCGTAGCGGCACAGATCCTGACTTTGCCTACCGCAAGCGTCTGGATGTGGACTTCAGCTACCTGTTAGGTGTGTATGCTTTTCTATTGGAGCTGGATAGGTTGCTTTTCAAACAGAAATGGTTAATCTCTCCATGCTTTCTCTGCAGAGGTGTGTGTGGATAAAGCCAGGGCAGAGGAGTTTGAACAGAGGGCTTCTGAGTTAGCTCAAAAGGCAAGTGCCCTTTCTTTCCCTCCTCTTTATATTCCACCTCTCCCTTGTTTTCTGTTTCTTTATTCTCTCTCTGGCTCCTCTAATGAAGTATGCGGCCTTTGAAGACCATTCACGACCGCACCATTTAGCTTCCTTTAATTAAGGCGAGATTACTTGAAATCGTTCAAACAGCCATTTGTAATTAACAGTATTCTGAGATTAAAAAGGCCCTTGTATTGATTGTTGGGAGCGTTCCTTTATAATTGTGGGCCAAAATGTACGTGGTTGAGGGCAACAGATCTATACATGCCAAACCACAGCTCTTTAACTACATCCATTCTAGATAACTAGTTAACTTTTAAAAGTAGCAAAAATGCTTTTTATGGCTTTACTTCTAAGAAATGAACGTGATGAATTAAATCAGCTTAGCTGAACTTGTTGGGTTAGGATGGTCCGATCAGGCCGACTAGTCATACTAAAGTGCATTATGATGCACATGTTTTTTGTTTTTTCTTTCTCAGTAGTAGGCATGCATTTTGCACATTTCTTTCGGACTTTTTTATGAATAATACTCAGGGAATAGTTAATTAAGTATTATTAATATGAAGTGTTACTAATGAAGTAATTGTCATCCATGATGGCCTGTGGGTTTGTGAGATCGAGATTGCGTTGTTGTCATGTTTCAGCTTAGATTTCGCTACGTGTTAATCAGCTAGAATTGTTTGGTGTGCGAAGATGCAAGAACGGTCAAGAAAATGCTGAGCTTCGGTTATGACGTGCACATTTTCTTATAGTAACTGGTTTTCATAGGTCCTTCGAAGACATTCAAATTTGTGGTTTTCTGTGTTTCTAGTGTTCAAACTTTTAAGTGGTAATTATCGTTTTATTTTCAATAATTTAGATGTGACGTCAGTAAAACCTTATGGTCGACTAGTCATACTAAAGTGCATTATGATGAACATGTTTTTTTTTTTTTTTTCTCAGTGTAGGCATGCAAATTTACACTCACTTTTTTAAAGAAAGAAAACTGTTTTAATGAAGACTGTTTTGTGTTATAAACGGTTGTGTGGTATGTTTTAGTACACTACTGTTTGGTGTTAGTTTTTTCCTGGTTATTTAATGCACATTTTCTTAAGTAACTGTTTTCATAGTCCTTGAAATCAATTTGTGTTTTGTGCTTGTTTCAAACTAGTGTAATTATCTTTTATTTCAATAATTAGTGCTCAGCCTTAGTACATAATGCTACCATAAGACATTTAAGCAGCATTCAAACATCAGTAGAGGAATGGTTATGTTTAAGTTTGTTTGTTTTTCATCTCTGTTGATATGGTTTTTGTTTTTCAGTTTGATGAGGAGTTCCTGGGCAGACAGGAAGCTCAAGCCCAGCTGTTGAAAAGAGAGGAGAAGATCAATGAGCTGGAAGCTGAACTTCAGGCTTATAGAAACCAGGTACCTATGCTTTTCTCTCTCTTTGTTTTGGCCACTTCTGTCACTGTTTTTGATCGCATTGCTGCCAGGATTCCCTTCTCTTTCTGTTCTCACTGTTGTTTTAGTTCTGTCTCTCTTTCGGGTTTCTCTTTGTTTGATTATTTTTCTTTATTAGACATTAAATATGACCCTCTCTGTGAAATCCAGACTAAAGTCTCAAAATCTAATTATGACATAAGCATCAAAGTTTGATTTCTACCATTAATTTCACTATAATTTGAATCTTTGACATGACCTTACTCAGTCAATATTAAAGATATAAAGGTTAACTTTTCACAGATTGTTCTTTACCTTATGAAGGATGATTTTTTTGTAGAAAACAGCAAATCACAAAAAAATGACTTTAGCTGGGTTTTCACAGAGAGGGTCACAAATGTTGAGAACTGGAGATCATGACACCACAGTGTAAGCGAGTGATGTATCCATTTTAATTGGATTTCTATCATCTGTTCAGAAACAAACAGAAACGATGTGCAAAATAATTAAGCATTTGCATGGAGGCAATGTGAAACTGAAAGTTGTTCAGTCCAACCAGGCAATTATACAAAAAATTGGGTTGAAATCTAAATCTTGTGCCCTTTGACACTCCTGCACAATAACGGTTTTCTTATTTTTTCTCTCTTACTGGCTTGCCAAGTTTTGTGCCTGTACCCCTCTCCTCCACTCTGTCCTCAGACTTGAGACGTTTTTCTTTTTTTTTTTTTTACGGATCTGAACCCCTCACACTGACATGACAAATAGGGCATCAACTGAACAGTTTGTTTGATCAATTGCTTTTTGGCTCACTGGGCTATCGTCGATAGAGCAGATCGATTCTTAAATAATGGTGGCCAATGAGCGAAGTGAAAGTTTGGAGTGCAGGCAGTTAAGCTGATCCATCTCTTTGGGGTGCGATCGTTTGCAGCAACGCAAAACGTAATCACCCAGTCAATGCTACACATATGCAGGAGCGTCAGTCATGCTGACTCTTAGCCTGTGAATTATCTAGAGGCCGGCATGTGCACAGTTTGAATTAGAGCACACCTACTTGTTCAATAATCCCCCACCTCAACTCTTGTAGCTGTTTGCCATTCAAGATGAATGGTGTGAATACATCAGAGTAATGTTTCATACTTGTTTTCTCTGAATCTTTGATGGAGGTTCGTGGTGGAGGTGTTTTGAGAGGGGAAAGGGTTATGGTCCGATTAATCTTTTATATTTACTTACCTGCCTAAGTAAATCTGGAAGGACAGGTATTGTATGTCTCTGTTATACTCGAATATACGCTTACACCTCATAGGATCTTTTATTTGCTTCCTCAATTTTCATCTGATATTGCCATAATCATGCGCTTATTGCAAGGACAATTCCTCTGGAGTTACATAGGGTTTAAAGACTTTGCTCAGTGATGCTGTTTAGAGATCGACTGATATATCGTTTTACCGATGTTTTTTTCCCGATATTTAAGCATTTTACCATAATCGGATATCGGTTTTGTAATATCGGATTCACCAATAAATGCCACCATCATGTGGTTGTTTTGAGAATTGCGCGCAGGATCGCCATTGCAGCGCGTCTGAGGGGAGACGAGACAACAACAACGGTAGCGTGCACAGGTACTTGATTTGCTGTAGTTAGTAAACTTTATTTAACATAACAGCCATTAATGCACAAATTGGATGTATGAAATAAATGCCTGATATGCAGTTTATGCAGCTTGGCTCTAAGAAATAGAGACGAACTCACAGAGTCACGTAAGATAATCCGTCACTCTTTCCCAATAAAGACGTAACTTTGCCTGAATTAAATCATATGCTGCCATGAATGAGGGCATGTTGGAAATAAAAGTGCTGAATTTAAGTATCTCTCTGTTGTCTATGCTCATCGTTAGTCTCGTGAAGCTGGAGTCACGTAAAACATTCCGTCAAGTCCTCTCCCAATAAAGACGTAACTTTGCCTGAATTAAATAATACAGCCATGAATGAGGGCATGTTGGAAATAAAAGCACTGAATTGAATTCTCTCTCTGTTGTATATGCTCATCTTAGTCTCGTGAAGCCGCTTTCATATTGCTGTTCACTCAGCGGTTGATGCTCAGGAAAAGCTCCAGCACGGCCACCGCATATAACTTGTAACAAGATTCACTTGTTTGAAACACGCTAAACTATATTAACATTTACTATATAACCATTATCTCGCCAATAAACATCTAAATAAATACATCTCTATTGAAATGATTTATTATCTCCGCAAGCGATCGCAGTTTGAGTATAGTTCTGTGTAAATGCATAGATAAACCGCGCTGTCAGCAGTTATTTCATAATTTAGAATGATAAAAACATTTTAATAATTCTGATATAACATGCCAGTTGAGAAATGCAATAAAATACGATGTTTTGTTTGTTATTGCTTATTTCAATATTCCAGAGAATATTATTCAGTGAATTAACATTATCCAGTGAATTATTCTTCACTCTTTAGTCTATTAAACAGCTTATAAACCTAAAACTGTAGTTTAAAATGAAGTTGATATGAATCCTGTCCTTTATTTTCTCCATTTGAAAACATTAGACATTCTTTTGCTTATTGTTAATATCAGTGTTGCTGATGATGCATTTTATACATACATTTTTTTTTTTGTTGTAATTTGAAGATTAAATTTAACATGAAAGAATGTTAATTTTCAACTGTTTTTTGTTGTTGTTAAGATGACTGAAAAGAGGGAAAACCAAAGTGAAGAATGGACTTCAATCAGTTATTTATTTACTTTATAACAGTAAATTAATATCGGTTCTGCATATCGGTTATCGGGTACATAAACATGGAAATAATTGGTATCGGTATCGGTTATAAAAAAATCAATATCGGTCGATCACTAATTGCTGTTGTTGATAGATTCTTACAGTGATCAGACTTGGAAACTTTCTATTTACTTACCCTGAACGTTAACCACTCCATCACCCAGAAAATACACTGCTACTGCAGCCAGCAGGACTCAGACCTGCTTTTAGAAGCCTGAATAAATGTATGGTCAATATATTAGAAGAGGGGCTAAAATATGAGTATAAATCTACTTCTTGTCTCTTGTTTTCATAGTTCGGAGCCGTTCCAGTGGTTTTACCCTCAATGCAGTCTGTCCTGGCCTTGTCTTCAACTGCCTCTTCCTCGTGTACCCCTGCCCCACCTCCTCCTCCACCTGTTCCTGGAGTTACAGGTCTGCCACCCCCTCCACCTCCCCCGCCTCCACCAGGCTGTGCCTCCATGTCTGGGATGCCTCCACCCCCTCCTCCTCCTTTGGGACTAGGCGGACTGACATCCTCCTCAATCCAACAAACGCTGCCTTTTGGCCTAAAACCCAAGAAGGACTTCAAACCAGAGGCTTCCATGAAGCGCCTCAACTGGTCCAAGGTAACATATATTCTGTACCATAAACAACTTTTCTTTAGTCTTTAACTTCACTCAATCCACTCTGGGACAGAATCCTGCTTTGGCACTCAAATGTGGTGGCGACAGCAGCATGAAAGGACAGATGTTTGCGAAGTAACCAAAGGAAACTTCTTCTGTTTCCTGCCAAGCATCATTAACGCAAATGTTGCTCCGTTGTGAAGGATTACACTTTACTGTGTGAAGGCTGTTCTCGTTTCTAGGCAGATGTTGCAGTACGATGTCTTCTGAGTTGTGTTAGTTTATAACATTACGATTAATATTTAATCTCTGTCCTTTTTGCCACTGTCGTACAGATGTTTTTAAAGAATCCGCCATATGCATCATTTCATCCAAAACCTGTTTGTAATTAGCCATTAGGAGGACACAAAGAAGCTCTTTCAAACAGCTGCTTGAGAAAATGACACCATACAATATTCATGGCTCCTGACCCAAGACTTTTATCACTCATTAACTAGAGCTTTGCAGCTCACAAAGCCAAAGACGCAACTGGTGCATCATGGGGAATATGCCACCCTGTGCCCTTCATAGGGGCTGAACGTAGCAGCGTGTTTGCTTAATCACACACACGGTCGGAAACATGGGTTAATCGCTTCCACTGAGAGGCTGCTCTTCAGGCTCATGTTCCTGATTGTTTGATTCCTTTGAACATGTCCTCATGGAGCAGATTTGAAGAGCTTGAGTTATTGGCTCAGGTATTTGCCAGGAGTGTAAGGTCTGTTCATTAGCGCAGCCGGCCGCATTGATTACCCTTTCAGTCTTTATCTCAACAAGAAGACTCCATTAAACTGATCATCCCACAATGCTCTACTCTCCGCCAATGTTACCATGGCTTTCTTTCAAACAGCCAAGAGTAGATCTTAGAACACCACAAAGAAGACTGTCTGTTTGTAGTCTTAACTTTGTCTTAAAAACATCACATTGAGCCAGATGTATTGATGAAATAATTCTAAGATAGTTTTTTTGAAAATAAGGTTTCACCCATTTCACACTTCCTTTTCTTCTTTCCTTTTTTGTCCCCCTTTTCAATTTCTTTCTTGTCCGTTTTTTTTTCAAATTTTCTTTCTTTTGCAATTTTTTCTCCTTCGTCCTTTCTTTTGTTGCTTCCTTCTTTCGTTTCCTTCTATCTTTTTAGTGTCCTCTGTCTGTAATACTTTTCTTTCATATTTCTTTTTCTTTCCTACTTTACGTTATTCTATTAATTACATTTCCCCCTTAAATGATGATCACCGGCTCGTGTTTCCTCAGTGCATGATTCATGGGTGTGTAAGGTGTGCGTGTGGCCCGTGTGTGGCGATGTGTGACTGGAGATATCGGCCCTGTGTTTTCATGTACTGAGACGACTGAGAATGAGCCTCTCCAGAGCTGCATTCAGCTGTCACACACACTGACATGTGGGAGAACAAAATAAAGACCAGCGATAGAACACAGTATGAATATTTGAATAGATTTCCTCTTTACTTTTTCATAAACCACCTCACTGTTTAGGTGCCTCACGTTGCCTAGCAACTCCAGCATCCTGACCTCCCATGATGTGTCATGATGATGTCAAGCCATGTTTTTTTCTTTTTGTTTTCTGTTTCTGTCTAGATCTCACCCCAGGAGATGTCCGAGAGCTGTTTTTGGGTCGTCGCCAAAGAAGAGCGTTACGAGAATCAGGACCTGCTGACCAGGCTCGCCATTACCTTCGGCACAATGAGAGCCGGTCAGTCAATGTTAACGCTTCTGTGTAGTCACTGCATAAATACTGTACTGCGTTAGCATAATCAAACATTTAAACAAAAAAACTTGAAGAAAACACTATACTTATTCAAACATCAGTTCTTTATTTACCCTTGCATTGCAAAGAAGCAGAGATCGGTCTCCAAATTGTGCACAACGCTTCATTTTGAACGGAGGCTTGTTGAATTTGAGGTTTCACTGACAGTTTGAGGATCCAATGGCATTACGAGGTTTAGTCATAAGCTCTTTCCATTGGTTAAATATTTGGAAAACCCACAAACAGATGTTAAAGATGATTAATAACAATGATTTGAATATTATAGATAGGTTTGGATAATTTTCCATGGCACACCCGACAACCTGTCACGGCACACCTCCTGCTATTGCTAAAATAACAATCAAATCGGTGCAGCGGCACTTTTACCTACACGTTCATATATTAAATATTTGGTCTCAGAAACAATTTTATTTTTGATATTCCCTCCAACACTTTGACAGGACCGTTGCCTTGCTGCTGTTACTGTTGGATTTCTGTACTGCTACCCACACACAGACACTAAATAAACCAAAGAAAGATAGACACATCAGAAATTAGTTTTGCACCTAGAACAAGGTTTTGGATTTAGTCATTTAAACACATTAACAGCCACAAAATAATTAAGATCTCTCTCTCTCTCTCTCTCTCTCTCTCTCTCTCTCTCTCTCTCTCTCTCTCTCTCTCTCTCTCTCTCTCTCTCTCTCTCTCTCTCTCTCTCTCTCTCTCTCTCTCTCTCTCTCTCTCTCTCTCTCTCTCTCTCTCTCTCTCTCTCTCTCTCTCTCTCTACTGATGATTTATTCACATTTAGCTTGTTTTGAATAGCTCCAGCATGTTGCTTTACTTGATTTTTTTTCAATTATTCATATCAGCATTGTCTACCTGTCACTACTCAGCTCTGTATGCAGATATCTCATTCTGTCTCTCTCTTCCGCCTGTCTCAGTACCCACAGGGACAATGTTATGCGACCGAACCTTGAATTATGCACACAGTTTAAGAAGTCTAGCTTCAATAGGGCAAATGGTGAAAGCGTGTTTTACAAGGTTGTCAGATTATTTAAATTATAACGTGTGTGTGAGGCAGATATTTTACACGCCGACAAATCAGTCTTTAATTATGCGAATATGCATCATCCTCAACTCTTGTCAGGTAAACAAAATGTATCTTCCTCATCATAATTTTTCTCCTCACTTTCTTCTAAGCTATTTTATCCATCCATTTACATTTCTTTCTTAACTTAAGTGAGAAACGTTTTAATGAATTTGCCACAAACTCACTACTGGATGCTTTTGAGTGTTTTTTGTTGTAGGAGAAGGCTTTGAACTAAGCATGTTTCGTTTTATTCGGAGTAATGTCATTCCAGATCACTTCAACCGAGATGACCAAAGTAGAACGATGTGTCAGAGAATCTACACACAGATTGTAAATACGATAAATTCTGTGTGATTTTACAGTATGGCTACTGGTTATTGAGGCAACAGCGTACCAGTGGCAGTCAGACAACTGTATGGATAAGAACAAAAGCTTGAGATATTCAAATAGTCATCCAACATGTGACTGATTGGTTAGTGACCTTAACTAGCAAGTTTACATTTTTTATTGTACAGTTTACACAAGTCTTTAGACATGCAAAATATGCTTCTATTTGCAAATCTACTTATATGCTTATAAATGCACTTATAGGCATATCATCATATTTTAGGGTCTCTGGCATCAAAATGCTTGAAAAAAAAACACTGCTCTTGTAGGCATTGATAAGAGAAAAGGTTAATTGGTGTCAAGTGTTAGTAGCCCACTTGTGTTAATTGCAATACATATATCCTGTGTCTATTTTGCACAAGATTGGCCAGCTTTGCTTTTACTAACAGCTTTGTCTAGGTTAGAGTTAGATTGGCGTTATAGACCGTCTTTGCCTCTTAACCTGAAGCAGGATTTGGTGCTGTCAGTCATATGCTCTCCAATCCTTGAGAAATGAAGACAACCTGTCAGATTCCACTTCACTTTACTTCAGGCCCAAGAACGCCGTGTTCCCCGACGTGATTACAGAACTCATGACAGCCGGAATCCAGACTTCCTCTCAACGAACCAAGCGCTCAGCATCTCTGGTCACCCAGGGGCCCATCAGAGTTCTTTCACATCTCACTCGCAGATGGACTCCTCTCTTCTGTCTCCTTTCACTCCTCATCAAGTGTCTTTGGGAGCTGCAGCGAGTGCTTTTGTTTTTGTTTTATTTATTCATTGCATTTCTTCAAGGAGCAGAAGCTAACGTTTTGGATCCTGATGCCAGGATTGCCTCCGAAACGGCGGTGTACTGCTCGCTGCTCTTCATCCTCTCTCTCAAGCTCTCTTAATTTCCCTTAAGTGCACCGACATCTGCAGCCCAATTAAACATTAACCAGAAGAATCAAGACTTCTACTTGCTAAAATATTTATCTTCAACACTGCTGTTCGTTGTTCTCCGCTTTTATTGTGCTCGTCATTGTTCGTCCCTGAAATGAGTGTGCTGATTGAACAGACGCTTGATTTTACAGTCTAAAATCCTGTTATTTTGCCTCATACTCTTTCCGTCAAAGCAGCACATGCAGGAAACAATCACCAGCAGTGGCTTATTAGAGCAAGCTTGCCCTGCCTCTGACTTTCATCAACCCTCTATCACAATGATTCAGGCCTTTGTTGGACCATTGAGTGATTGCTGGAATACAGCCCACACACAAAAACATGCCTTGCAATCTGCCGCCCTGATACTACCGTCTGCAGTTTCACATGGCTTGCTAAAATTATCCATCAGTCAGAAAGCTCCTTGTCTTCCTCATTGACATTGGCAGTTTGAGTACAGGGTGTCCAAGGAAACCTAGTAGAGGAGTGCAGTAAGAATCTGTATAAGGAAAAGCATTGTAGATGCAGTTAAATTTGGTCACTCATTAGACCTTCTCTGTTTTAATAGTAAAAAAAAAAAAAATATATATATATATTTTTGACACCTTTCTCTCTTTAAAGGGACATTGTTTTTTCTGTTATTATTTCCAAAACTTGTGATTAATTAATAATTGGACACTGTCCAGTCCACTGGACTGCGCTTAATTTGAATACAAGAAAACCGTTTAAAATGGAGTAGAAAAGTGTGAGGTTTCTAAAAAATTATGAATTGAGCATAATATATAGGCCACAACTATTTTTAACCTGCAAACGGAGTATGTGCGAACCAGGTGTAAAAGGCCCATCTCATATACAGCTCATGAAATCAGGCTTGTGCTGTGTTTATTTAGTGCATGATCAAACATTTAGGTGAGATAAATATATATTTTTGAAAAATGTCTAAATGTCCTCCTCCACCCCTCAATTAAAAAAAAATCCTCTCACAAGAGTCACCTAAGAGGGGAATTCATTTAAAAAAAAGAAATTTAGGCCCTGAATAAATGCCTAAAAATCCTGATTGGATCATCACTATAAATAATTCTACATGATAAAAAGAAGGCTTTAGAAAAAGATCAGTATCGGTGATCGGATCAGCAGATACTGCTATCGGTGATCGGCCTCAAAAATCCTGATCGAAGCACCCCTACTCCTGATGCCGTGTATGTATAAATAACCACGGTATTAACGGTGAAGCTGTGGCTTTAATTCTTTAGAAACAATGATGTTACCAGCTCCTTGTTGAGAAAGATAATGTACCTCTTGAGCGATTAAGCTATTTTATTGATAAAATTGCGGGGCAGTGCTAAAAGTTAGTCCCTGAATGTCTGTATGCGGCCGCAACATGTGTGAGTCACTGAGCGTGTGTGCGCGTAAGATTCAGTGAAGAAAGCGCATTAGTTTAGAACACTTCTAATTTTTACTTTTATTTTTTTTTAATGTAGAGAGTGCTTTAATTTGTGCAATGATAACCTACCAGCAATGTTAAAATTATTTTTTTTAAAACATTAATATGAGTGCATTACAATATAAATTTATTAGAACAAGTACATTATTTATGGCCTTAAAAACAAGATGCAAGCAATCAGAATATTTTACCCGGTGGCCCAATGTAAACATTAAACATATGCCATTACCTATATTGTACTGTGGTACAGTTATGGAGGTCCTTCATAATGCAGAGGTCAACTGCTTGCTCTGCCAATAGTTAGCAATGGTACTATAGTGTTTTATAAACTGCTGTTTTACTAAATTTTTCTGAGGTGAAATTTTGTGCGGTCCTGTATCATGATGCATATCGTATCGTGGCCTCTGTATCGTGATGCGTATCGTATCATGACTTTGCTGGTGATACACAGCCCTATGGGTTAGCATCAAAAACAATACATCCACTGCGCCCTCAGTGGTTTTGATATCGGGAGAAAATTAAGAATTATTTTTATACCGCAAACCTGAGCTTCATGTCAGCATACCATCGTCACTGCAGCTGCGGACTTGCGAGAGTATTCACACTGGTGTGAAGTGCTTGTACAGCATCACAGCAGCGGTTTGTGTTGTCAAACCGGCCTTATATTCTAGATGCGCGGATCAGCTCAAACATCACCTGAAGAATCCACCATAAATTATCCACCCGCACCTAAATTTTTCTCTGATTTAGATATCCACTCCGACCCACACCCAATTGTTGCATTATAATGATTTTAATTCTTAGTTTTCCATGATTATATGATGAATGGGTGGTTAATTTTTAACAGCACATCATGGAGCAAGGAGAAAAAAAAGAAATTCAAACAAAAAATATCATTTTTTGGCTCTTTAACCCTCTGCAGTCTGATGGTGTTTCGGGGCCCTGGAGAAGTTTTGACATACCCTGACATTTGTGTTTTTTTTGTATCTTAAAAAAATATTAATGGCTAAAGTCTGATAACACTGTATTCAGCACAAACTGGGCTACAATAATGTGTGAGCAGCCTGAAAGTACATGTTTGTGTTTTTGAGAAAACAATGTTTGTGCATGGTTACTGAAAAACATTTTTTTTTTTAAACACATACAGAATATTTGTTCACAAGACTTTTGAGAACTGGATGTGGTAGACTAGAAGTTAATATTTGCATCATTAATGATTTATCTCATCCACCTGCGACCCACCCGCAATTAATCAGAATTTAAATTTGTATTACCCAATCCACAGATTATCCGCAGCGCCCAAGGATATAACCGCAATCCGTGCATCACTATTATGTTTACTTTTACATCCAACTACAAAACAACTGCATTGCTTACGAGACATGTCGCTACAGCTGCTCGAGCGCCGAGAAAATTGAGGAGAAGGTACAACTGGCTGAAGGAGGAAATATGCTAATACGGGACAGTCCATCAGCGTATTAAAAAGGAGGGAATGTATTTCTATCAGTCAATTTAGCATCAGATGACTCATTTAAAAAAATTTGCAGTCACAGTGATATATCAAGTAGGATAGATTACATTTCTCCAAAACACCAGAAGAGCTAACAGTACAAATTAAATGTAAGTTACCAACCATGACATATAAAAGTTACAAAATATATATTAGGCTATATGATCCTCTTTAATTACTGGGCTTAACCTCCTATAGCTTCATTTGTATGTAATGGACACTGTGCATTCACAGCTTTTCAGGATTATCAAATATTATATTTTAGTATTGCATTATACCATACCACTGTGTCATACAATAGAAAAGAACAGCACTGATCCTCCACACAAAAAGGAAACAAACATTTGATGTGAAATAAAGAAATAAATGTGAGCTCCAGCACTATTATTTATGAAGCTGAAAATGCTGTTATTCCAGCAGGCAAACAAGCGTTGCGGTAAACTTTTCATTATAAATCTGACACTTTTCTTGATGTATTTATTCTTTGTGTTTATTTAAAGTTTCAGTTTTCTCTTTTTCCTGAAATAATAGAAAGAGGAAGAGAGTACAACTGTTTTTAACAGTGTGGTCTTTGCTGCTTTTAATGGCTGGTCATTTTCTCGGGATATTGTGAGTTCTGAGGCGAGTGTGTCCCTCTTGTCAGGTGCCTCTGCCGCTGCCTATGACTTGAATGAGTGAGGGAGCAGGTGTTCGCTATGTGTGACTTTGTATGTATGTCATCTGTCACGCCTGCTTTGTGTGTGTGAGAGAGAGTGTGAGCACAGGTGTTGTAGCCTCTATGAGTAGATAACATCTGCAGGGGCCAAATCTCTCCTCCGCCCACCCCTCCAGATGTGGTCCGTCTCGTGGGAGCAGGTGCCCAGGCTGTGTTGCTGAGCTGAACGGCTGGTGGGACATCCCAAGGGAGTGCTTCTCTGGTGGTACTGTTGTCCTAATAACAACCTACAAAAACTGTCAGACTGTAACCTGAAACAAAACCTTACCAGAAGGTGGAAAATATCGTTCAGTGTTGTTGTGTAATAGGACCCTCGGTTCACAAGTTGCCAAATTACCGGTGGATGAAATAGATCTAGCTTGTGAGTTTGTGTTATTGGTCCAGAATCTTCTCAGGGTCATATGGTGTAAACATAATCGTTGAGACTGTAATATAATAGAAGTTCTTTGTTGTGGTCTTAAATGTGATTTCTTGTAGGTAGATGCATTTTATTCAGCACATACTTGATCTTTTCTTCTATGAGGAGTTGTGTAGGTGTGTGTAGCTGTGTTGTCAAGGCCTTATTTTGATAGTTATATAGTTTTTTGGTAGTTATAAAGGTTTTTGCTAGTTATATAGGTTGTCACTTATAAACTGAATTTGGCTCTGGTTTGGTCTGCCAAATAGAGTAACTAGAGTAGGGCTGCAGCGATTCGATTACGTCGATTATAAAAATACGTTGATTAGCATTTAGTGCGTCACACCTTTAGCCACGCCCATTGCGCGAGCCTGCAGTTATCCCTACTTAAGACTGTTTTTCTGCCATGTTTAACACAAACAAGACTCTAGAGCAGAAGGTAAAGGCTAGTATGGCATCATCACTTCATAGAGCGTTCATAGAGCATTCTATTATTATACGACCGTCAGAACCGCATGTGTGTATATATATATATATATATATATATAGCCGAACTGACGCCTTTACATTGTCAGGATTCACATCCGCATTCAAAGCTGCGCTGAATGAACAGAACAGCACGGGACATCGAGTTGCCTATATAATCATGAACGGGTTTAATGCACTGACAGAGACGGAGAAGGGGAAATGATCCGCACTGAACTTCTATATTTCTCTAATATTTTGAATGAATAACGTAGCAGCAGCGTATCTTGTGGGTTCAACTGGACAGATTAACAATAACAAAGAATGATAACGACACTTACATCACTGCATCTCGTGCACTTCTGCTGAGTCTCCCTCACCGACACACACCTAACATTCAATTACACCGTTTTTGCATTCAAATGCAAATTTTTACTTTAAATTCATTTTTTTATTCGTGTTTGTGTGTGTTGTCTGCTTGTCACACATCGTGCCTATATCGCGCGCTATATCAAATCTTTTTTCTATCGTTATCGATGAAGGTGTACCATCGATACATACCAATACCTTTTTATTGCCCAGGCCTATTTTAACTTCATTTTATATGACAGTGAAGGACATTTCAGTTTTGTCTTAGTATCTTTTTTGTTTAGTTTTGGGTGCATTTATAGTATACGTTATAAAAAGTGATGTCACTGCATTAACAACAAGCAGTTTGATTTGTTTCATACTACACCGATTTAATACGATTTCCACTGCTTGAATAATCAAAACACTGTGTTTATAGAATGGGATTAAGAAATCAGAAGAGAAGCCACAGCTGTATTTAGCTGAAGCATTTATGTGGCCATAGTTACCGAGGGTAGATATTTACATAGATACAGCACATAGAACAATATCCTCTATTTTATCACCCTGGTCCAGATAAGGTTAAGCCTATCTGTAATCAATTATTTATTTAATCACACATTTATCCCTTAGTTTCATATACACCCGTGCTTTAGGGTTACACTCATCTCTCTAATGTGTCTTAGAATCTGCCCACCATGTCATTTCCTGTTCAGATATAAGGCTTGGCATGGCAAAGCTGGCATTCACGCCAAACACTTCTCACTTTTGCATTCTTCCCTCGTTTGCAGAATGCGTTACTGTGTGAGGGTGAGATAAACAAACATAGAGCACACAAACACATTTCTGCTTACGCTGCTCACACCCACACCGAATTGAAGGATCGAAACTGGGCGATGAGGGTGAACAAACAGCTCAAAGCTTGCGCTGAGTTTGCATGGCTTTTACTGATCTCAGGTTCCCCCAGAGATGGCCCCCTCGCAACTGTCCTTATAGAGATTATTGGATGCGAAGGAAGTACTGGGGATAAGGAGGAGATAACCTGCAGATTTGCATGCACATCTACTGTATTTCTCTGTGTGTGCAGTTGCTGTTATTCGGCACAGAGCTTGGTTTCCTAGATCAGAGAGATGACACATGTCTGTCTCTTTCATCATCCCTTTATTCTTCTTTATTCTCAGCAGCATTTTTGTATCTTTAGTGAGCTGTTTTACTGTTCTTTTCTATGAAGCCTTTCACTATACAAGCAATTCTGGGTTATTTCATTCTATCTTTCTGAAAGAAAGATTGTCCTTGACCATGTTAATTGTAATTTTAATGTAATAAAAAATGGAATGTAAAAAAGCAATTTAGAAGTAAAAATAGTTTCTACACTTTTTTTTACAGTGTAATATTCAAAAGATTGGGGACGGGTATTTAAAAAAGAAATTAAATAAATTAATACTTTTATTCAGCAAAGATGCATTCGTTTGATCAAAAGTGACAAAAATATTTACAATTCTGTTCTTTTGAACTTTCCACTCCTGAAAAAGAGTCTTGAAAAACATTGATGATAGTAAGAAATATGCAAATCAGCATATTAGAATAATTTCTGAAGGATCGTGTGACACTGAAGACCGGAGTAATGTCTGCTGAAACATCACATGTATAAATTACAATTAAAATATATTAAAATAGAAAATCGTTTTTTAGTTTGACTATTTCATAACATTACTGCTTTTACCATATTTTTGATCAAATAAATGCAGCTCCAAACTTTTGAATGGAAATATGGATAAGCTTTAAGGGCTGAAAAAGCTTGAAAAAGCTTGCTTGCTATCACTTGTTTTGCTAGTATTTAATTTGCCTCTGTTACTTGATTTCTTTGAATAATATTATTTAAATTTAGCATATTTGCTTTTGCAATCACATACTAAAGCATGAAAGTGAAGCTTACGCTTTTCTCTCCTCCCATCCTCCCCCTCGTCTTACTCTCAATAATGAATCTCTCTTTGCACACCTTTACACTGATGTTGTTGATCATTTGCATTAATCTCCGCATCTCTCTCTCTCTCTCTCTCTTCCTTTCCCTTTTCTTTCTGAGACCTGCTGGCTGAGAGTTCAGTACTAATGCAGTCTGAAGAGGCATATGATTGAACATTGCCTTTATATGGACACACTCACACACCTGCGTTTCTGAAAGCCTGTAATTACAGTCTTTTGGCCAACAAATCTGGTAGAAGACGTTTACCGACTTTGTTTAGAAGTGTCTTCAAGACGAAAGAAAGCTAAATGTCACACATTCATTTTAAATTCATTGAATTGTTGATGCATACTACAGTACATGTGTGTGAAAACACCTTGTTAACATGCACATGGGTACCTGTCATTAGTCCTGTTATTTAGTGTTCATTTTGTTTCTTACACATACTCCCGTGTTTTAGAGACTATATAGTGATAATTGCATAGATCCGACAATACTGAGTGACATTTAAATATCTGTGTGTGTGTGTGTGTGTGTGTGTGTGTGCATGTAATAAAATGCAACATAATTGCTTTGGCTCTCTGTGTGAGCTGCCCCATCTCTTAATAGTAAATGATGACTGCACTCAAAGAGTCAATTACAGATCACAGATCACTCATACACCTGCTCCAACCTCCCAGACCATCAAACACCTGCCCCACAACCCTTCCACTGCAGATTAACACAAGGCTTAAAGTTCTCCGGCACCGTGCCGGTTCTCTGGCGTGCGGTGTTCGGCTGTGAAAAAAATAAATAAAAGTTAGTCCTGCATTTAAAAAAAAAAACTTTTTGATATCAGTTTGAGTTCACGAATTTATAAATCATCTGTAATTGTATATACATTGTTGTGATTAATTGTGGCTGGAATAATATTGTAGCTGTAAAATAGTTGCCTGCTGAAATTAAAATATATATACATCTTAATGACTAGATAGACACAGTGAATTTGTCTCTACTATACACATTAGATGTGAATCACTCAAACGGAGGTAACGTCAACGTAATCCTGTCAGATCGTCTAACCTTATTCTTTGAGTAAAAGTGTGTGCGGGTCGCCCAATCTGGTTTTGTCCGTTAAAGTTGACCTTTTCAAATAACAATTGCGGTCCGGACAGTGAGTGACCTTACATATGCAGGTAAAATTGGAATTTCTCCAGTTATTGTTAAAAAACAAGCTAACAGACTTCATAGCTAGCGTTAGTGAAGCGGTCAGGGGACTCTCTCTGCCTCCAGCTAAGCTCCCCCCGCAGAAAAACGTCACAATGTTTACTAACAGAAAAAGGGTCTATAAAACCATGTAATTACTTGGTTTTGATACTTTATTTAAGCCAATTGTTATTACCTATTTTTTAGTTTGTATGTAAATTAGAGATTGACCGATATATCGGTTTACCGATAATTTTCCCGATATTTAAGCATTTTACCATAATCGGATATCGGTTTTGTAAAAAAATTAAAGTTTTATTTTCGGTTTGTTTTTTTGTCACGTACATAATTATACAGAGTATAACCAGCAGTGAAATGTAGTTCTCTGCATTTGACCCATCCAAGGGCACACACACTTGGAGCAGTGGACACTGTTCATCCAAGGGCAGCACGACCACCGCATGTAACTTTTAACAAGATTCACTTGTTTGAAACACGCTAAATTATATTAACATTTACTATAGAACCATTATTTTGCCAATAAACATCTAAATAAATACATCTCTATCGAAATTAATTATTTATTTTCTCCACAAGCGATCGCAGTTTGAGTATATACAAGTTCTGTGTAAATGCATAGATAAACCGTTCAGCAGTTTCATAATCAAAAACATTTGAATAATTCATAAAACATGCCAGTTAAGAAATTCTATAAAATACGATGTTTTGTTTGTTATAGCTTATTTCAATATTCCAGAGAATATTATTCAGTGAATTAACATTATCCAGTGAATTATTCTTCACTCTTTAGTCTATTAAAACAGCTTATAAACCTATAAACTGTAAAATGAAGTTGATATGACTCCTGCCTTTATTTTCTCCATTTGAATACATTAGACATTATTTTGCTTACTGTTAATATCAGTGTTGCTGATTATGCTTTTTATAAATGAAATTCTATTTGATGTTAAGATGACTTATTTCAAGAATATTCCAGAGAATTTATTTTCATTTGAATTATCCAGTGAATTATTATTCTCTCTTTAGTTAATAAATATCAGGTTCATGATTATGCTTTTTATAAATGAAATGTATTGTTGTAATTTGAAGATTACATTTTCTCATTTGAATACATTAGACATTATTTTGCTTACTCTGATTATGCAAAATAATAGTTAGTTACAGTTTTAAAAATGTTAATTTTCATCCTAGTGAAATAATTTGTTGTTATCAATCACTAATGTAAACATATATAGCTCATTCAACAGTAGATTATTTGATTACCAAAATAATAGTTCTAGACAGCAATCATAAAGAATAAGACTTTGTTTTACTTGTGATTCTGTCATTGACAATTTGTATTATTTGCAATAGTATTAAAATATTGTGAACCATGTATCTGTTTTTGTCTCATCTCGTTCATTATTTGTACTTTTATTCTTCATAATTATTAGAATTTGAAAGATAATTGATGATTCCTTTGAAATGTTAAAGTGAGATCACAGTCATGTATTATTTGAGTCATGTGCTCCACTTTTATTTGTACCATTTTGTTGTATTATTTTATTAATTAGAATTTGAAAGAAGCTGAATGTGCATTATGATGTTGTTTGATAATGAATAAATGCATCATTCATTCATTCATTCATTATTATTTCTCTTTGGTAACAGAAGTTTTGCAGTACTTTTAGAGATACCGCAGTTTCGTACAGAATAACAAGAATACAGATTGCATTACAGACATTCCGTTGGTATAAATGAATGGAGAATGCAAAAATGGAAATTGCTTTTTGAAGAAAGCTCATTGGCTAGAGTTAGCTGTTCATGAAATCGATGGCCTGTGGAAACAGCTGCTCTTATGTCTGGTTTTCTAGTGGACAATGATCTGAAGCCTCTGCCACAGGGAAGAAGTTCAAAGAGGTTGTGGCCAATGTGTGTGGCGTCCGAGATGATTTTTCTTGCCCGTTTTCTCTTTCTGGAGGGGTGTAAGTCCTGGATGGGAGGGCAAGAGAGCACCAGTAATCCTCTTAGAAGTCCTGGCTGTCCATGTAGCCCTTTTTTGTCCAGTTTGGTTGCTGTCATTGAGTTTGTCCTGTGCAGTACTATGACGGTCTGCTAAGTAGAAGTGAATCAACAGCTCTTAAGGCAGGTTGAACTGCTAAAAGAAGTGTCTATCTGGCTGGCTGTCTCTGTCTGTCTGTCTATCTATCTATCTTTTATCTGTATGTCTGTCCGTCCGTTCGTCTATCTACATATCTAGAGTATCTGTCTGTCTGTTAATGTTTAAGTATTATATTAAATACATTGTATTTTATATTACTCTGAACAAAAATTAGAGTGGCCAGCCTAAGGCACACCTGTGCAATAATCATGCTGTCTAGTAATCAGCATCTTGATATGCCACACCTGTGAGGTGGATGGATTATCGCGGCAAAGAAGTGCTTACTAACACAGATTTAGACAGATTTGTGAACAATATTTGAGAGAAATAGGCCTTTTGTGTACATAGAAAAGCCTTAGATCTTTGAGTTCAGCTCATGAAAAATGGGGGCAAAAACAAAAGTGTTGCGTTTATTATTTTGTTCAGTGTATATTAAATATATTTTATATAATATTATTATATAAACCATATTTATTATATAAAATATAATAATTATTATTATTAATATAATTATATTAAATATATTTATTTTGTATTAGTAATGAATATATATGTTATTACATTTAAACTTGGACTTAATACAGAATATATATAGTACAGGTGCATCTCAATAAATTAATGTCGTGGAAAAGTTTATTTATTTCAGTAATTCAACTCAAATTGTGAAACTAGTGTATTAAATAAATTCAATGCACACTGACTGAAGTAGTTTAAGTCTTTAGTTCTTTTAATTGTTATTTTGGCTCACATTTAACAAAAACCCACCAATTCACTATCTCAACAAATTAGAATATGGTGACATGCCAATCAGCTAATCAACTCAAAACACCTGCAAAGGTTTCCTGAGCCTTCAAAATGGTCTCTCAGTTTAGTTCACTTCACAATCATGGGGAAGACTGCTGATCTGACAGTTGTCCAGAAGACAATCATTGACACCCTTCACAAGGAGGGTAAGCCACAAACATTCATTGCCAAAGAAGCTGGCTGTTCACAGAGTGCTGTATCCAAGCATGTTAACAGAAAGTTGAGTGGAAGGAAAAAGTGTGGAAGAAAAAGATGCACAACCAACCGAGAGAACCGCAGCCTTATGAGGATTGTCAAGCAAAATCGATTCAAGAATTTGGGTGAACTTCACAAGGAATGGACTGAGGCTGGGGTCAAGGCATCAAGAGCCACCACACACAGACGTGTCAAGGAATTTGGCTACAGTTGTCATCAGATGCGTCTTACCTGGAGGAAGTCAGCAAAAGGAACATACCAATGCAGTAAATGAAGTCCAGAAGGCCAACAATGGTCTTAAAGTATTCTAATTTGTTGATAACCACAGTCTGTCATTGAATTTATTTAATACACGAGTTTCACAATTTGAGTTGAATTACTGAAATAAATTAACTTTTCCACGACATTCTAATTTATTGAGATGCACCTGTATATGCATATATTATAGGGATGCACAATATTTATCGGACAGATACATTTTTGACCGATATGGGTGGAAATGACGTCATTTTTATTGCTCCGATAAATAAATTAAATCTGATATCTAGACCCGATAATGTACGCTTGCTGTGAAATCAATCAATCAGTCTGATTTATCTGAGATTCATCCCCTTTTCGACTGCAAGTGACCTGCTTTAAATTGCAGTGACTCTCAGCTTGTCGCACTCATTACGTCATCATTTGTGAGGAGGTCAATGCCATTGCTATTTTGCAAAAGGAACAGTTGAGAGGAGGAAAAAAGGTGTGAAGTTTTATCAACAAATCAGATATCTCACTTTAAATCATCATCGCGGCGAAGCTGTATTAAGAATTTAAAGCCTACACGTTGAGTTGAATTACTGAAATTCGCGACTAACTTTTCCATGTACTTTGTGGTGCTCTGTATATCTACACATTTTACAACGTTTATGTAGTTAAATGTTGCGTTTTATTTTATATACCATTTAATTTCATTTTTATTGTATGCGATTCTACCATTAGTCTTTCATTTATTCTGTGTTGATTATGTTTTGAACTTAAGCTAATTTTAACGATTGTTTTCGTTTGTACAAATATATGTCTGCTGTTAGCAACAGCACCTCAGGTAGTTCTTTGTAACCATCTACAACGACTAAATATATGTGAAATGTTGCGTTTTAGAACAATGTAATTATTGCCTAAACATCCTCCTCATAATCCATCATTTGTATTTAAATACATGACTGAATGCCACGTTGCACCTTCTTGTTTACGGTTGCTTAAACTTTTAAAACCGACTGTGTCGGCGCCAACACATTAAAACCAAGCTGTATTCATGTTACCATAACTCTTCAACCGTTTGCAACATCAAATAATTCAAATTGCTCCTGACAGGAAAAATTACCAAATTATTGGTAATCGGTATCGGCCGTGAGAAGGACGGAGTTATCAGTATCGGTTAAAATTTTTCATATCGTGCATCTCTAATATATTATATATGATTAAATATAAATTAATGTATTAAAATATTTGTCTTTGTTAGTTTTTTTTATTTGTTTGTGTAAAGAAAGGCATTGACAATTTTAATTGTAAAAAATCTGTATCATTTTAGCAAATTGGTCGTATCACACACACACAAACAAACAATATCTGTATCTGTTGTAAAAGAAAACGGTTTCGTTTAATCCTTCCATGTCAGCGGAAGTTCTTTCTTTAGGTTCTGCTGCACAACTCGCAGCTGCACCACTGCTCTTTCCATATCAACTCTAGTGTCTAGAAGCTCCTATCACTCTGTGCACATGCGTGATCTTCTCATATGGCTTTATTGGATTTAGTGAGGTGCCTGCTTTTGTTTCATTCAGAGTCTACTTGCGTGTCCGTGACTAGTACTGTGTGTTTGAGAGAGGAGCGTGTGACAAGGGTCTGTAATGATAGACATAAGTGCAGAGTGTGGGCAGGTGAGTGTGGATGGATAAAGGATGGCATTAGTTCTCGTTGAGTAGTTTTTGTTCTATTAGAGAGAAAGACGGGAGGGGGGTCGGGGGTGAGGCTTTAACACTGATACGGCTGACTGACTTCAGCTTATGTAAGGTTTGACCTGTACTACTCGCATAACACATCGTCATATAACGGTTAGATGTGTGTTTGAGGAGTAAAAGTGTGCAATTTAAGTGCTTCTAATACTAAATTGCGTTTAACTCTTCGTCTTTTATTACGAAATAATTTTTCTGCACAAAATAGTAGGTTTTTATATGCCAACAAATGCCTGTCTGCGTTTTACTGTATATGTCATGCTTGAATCTCAAAGTAAAGCAAAGTTAAATAACTAATATGGGTATATTATAACCCCTTTAATGTTAATAGTGTGTTCTTATAGCTTTATATATTGTCTCACTTGTAGTGTAGAAGAATGTGTCTGTTTCTAGTTAATGATTGGAAAAAAAAGAAAATCATTTCATAATTTTATTTTTGGGTTCTCTGAAAGAACTGCTTTCTTAATAAATGAGATAATGAAATATTAATCATGTTAAAACATTATTTAAAAGTTAATCTTGGGTCATGGCGCTGCTGCTGTCCAAATGCTGCAGCTTTAATATTTCATAGTTCCCTGCAGAGCAGGAATATGAGAGAACTTTCCACATCTTTAACCTCACTTTATTTGTCTCTAATTTTTGTCAATACAATCTCCCATATATCCAAATACAAGGCTGAGTATATTTTAACATATTTCAAACATGTATTGTAATAAACAGTAAGTAGACATACATGCTCTGTCATGTATATCACTTCAGCTTAGTAGGATATTTAAAAAGAATACTGGTACTTGTACATTTTTAGTCATTTTCTACCACCATGGAACATTTTAGTCATCCCACATGCTTTTGTCTCAGTTTCTGATGCTCTTTCTCTCGGTTTTAATTTGCGCATTGTTGGAATGAGAAATGTACATTTCTATTGCTGAAACAAAAACGAATGAGACTGTAGTCAAAGTTATGGTGAACTAGATTTTAAAATTTTATGTAGAAAATGTTAGTGGTTTGTACACGTGCAAAACTAACTGTCATGTGTGTTGTGGGTGGTGGCAGATGATGTTTTCTAGCATTCTAAAATAATTTGATGAAGCACAATGGAATGGAACAGCATGCAGGGGTCTTGCATGCATTTTTTCAAATTTGGACTATTGTTAACGTGACATGGCATGCATAAAAACCTCACTAGTGTTGGGACGCTCAAGTAGCAAATGCCAAAGATGTCTCTCTGAGTGTGTATGTGTGTATGGCTGTTGTGGTGCTTTAATGAGTGCATGCAAAGATGCAACTTCGCAGAGAGGATATATGTGTATTAGTGTTGCGCGGATGTCGGTTGTATCCGCGGGTCGGGTGGGTCATGTAATAAAAAATACATTCTTATTAATTGCGGGTGGGATGAGAGAAATCATTAGTAATGCTAATATTCTCTAAAATATGAACGTGTTTTAAATTTAATTTTTTCATCAGGCAGACAGACACACGGATTTCATTTTTGTGTGTGTTCGCCTGTTCAGGAAGTTGCAGTGACAGATACAATGGCATTCCAGATAAAGTTTGAATGGAGTAAAGCGTGTGTTTATGCTATTAAGAACGTGTAGACTATAATCTAGCCAAAGAAGAACTTTAGTTTTTTAATTAAATGTTAATTTAAAAGCAGCCTATTATCATTGTATTAGCCTGGTACTGTTACCCTCTTACGGCTCCGATGTTTTTTCCGTAATATATACATATCTATGGGTATAAAAACAAGCATGGACTTGACTAGAGCGACCGTGATCAGCTCCGGTGGCCGCGTCGGAGCCGTGCACACACACACACGTTTATATAAATATATGTGTGTGTATATACATATCTCTATCTACTGTAGCATCATGGGATGTTGGCAGTGTAAGATGAACTGACTGCAGGAGATGGGAAAGACAGAGGGCACAGACTCTAATAAATGGGAGGGATAATTGTAGCCTGTACAGTAAATCAATACTACTCTTCACACCCAGGACTGTATATAGCCTCAGGAAAGGCTGTTGATTTCCAATTTCCATGCTCATTAAAATGAAATGCGCCCTTTCCACTCTGTTAATTATGACGCTCTGCCAAGTTACTGTTGCGAACACGTACTCACACTCGCACACACTCATCTCGACCTCAGATAACATTAAAATTTGCCTCAGCATGTGTCATCTTGTGTATAAAAGAAAAATATGAATATATAATTTTCTGCTTTTCTTGTCTTTTCTCGTTTTAGGTAATTTTTCTGTCTTTCATTTGCTGTAATTTCATGCTCGTCTCTTCTGATAGACATGGGAGCTGTACATTCTAAGGGAATAGAAGGCACTCGCTCTTTATTCAAGTGTCAAAAGCTTTCTTTTTTATATTTAGTTGGATGAAAACACTTTGAAAACTCATTTTAAGCCTTTTTTATATCTGTCTGTAATCTAAAAGTCTTTTGGTGCATCTTATGAGGCATAGTGCAGTTTAGAGAATAGAGTCTGAGCTCCAAATGCTCCCTCACCATACCTCTTTCTGCACGTCTCTTCTCCCTTTCTGTCTTTCTCTGTGTCCATTCCAGTCTAGAAAAATGTGTACTATCAATCGTTCCCGGCTGGAGGCTGAGCTTTGGTGCTTGGGAGAGATCAGAAAGGATGATTTGTGGTGGCTCATCTCTCCCAACTCTACCAAAAACCAAAACAGAAGTACCGCTAACACTTACAGAAGCTCATTTATCTTTTGCACTGGCTCTCAGAAATCATCTTGAATCTTGAGATTTGATTTTCTCTCCGCCTGTCATTTATCTTCCTCGCTTAGTTTTTTTGTTTGGGTATATAAGTGTGGCTTTTTGTGGTCGACTTAAAATCTGAAAACCTATTTAAGAACTGTTTTCAACATTGATACAGATGCTACTCAACAGAATGAGCTTATTATGGTTTACTTTGCATCAGAGCAATACAAGTGGCCAGTAAAATACATGGATTTATATACTAAAGGTTTTCTCACATTTCTTAATATTTGTCACAAATACAGCTTTTTTTAAATGTATATTTTAAAATTAAGCTAATAAAACAACATCTCTGCATGTCACAAATATACTTTATTCATTTTATTTCCTTTATTTTGTCAGAGAACTACATGATGTGGGGAAAAGAGCATGAATTAAGAAATCGTTGCGTATTTTTATTAATTCCTAATGAGAAATCTTTCTCAAACCAAATCTTCATATTAGAATGATTTCTGAAGGCTCTTGTGACACTGAAGATTTGGGGTAATGGCTGTTGAAAACTGCTTTGCCATCACAAAAATAAATTACATTTTAAAATATATTTAAAATAGAATAAAAATGTTGTCATAATATTTTACAATATTACGTTTTTTGCAGCATTTTTATCAAATAAGCCTTTAGAGACTTTTTTTAAAAAACATTAAACATAATAATTATACTATATAAACTAAATATATAAATATAATTTAATTATAATAACAAATATGTATTTTTTCATATTGATGTTGATGAATGGGCTTTTTTATGAATGGGTATTTTTGTAGGGCACTGTTATAGGTATTCTACAATCTTTTCATTTTCATAAATTATTACGATGCTGGTTAATGTTAAACTTATGCAGGTTATAGTGTTAAAAATATTTAATAATGAAGCATTACCATTGAGATACACCAGGATGCTTTTAACAGTCCTTGAATTTGACTTTCAGCCTTTATCTGTATAGGCTCAAAAAAATATGGATTCATTTCTATGATAAAATCATCTCTGCATCACCAACTTTGCACTTTACTGATCAATTCCCAATAGATGCATCAAGTCCCTCCTCCTCCTTTCTTAATACATATTTCTTGCAAGTTTGGCCCATTAAAGTATGTGATATAAATTTGCTTGCAAGTGTCGTTCTATGTTAATTTCAAAATACTCTCCTGTCAGACACGTAATTATCAGAAACGTAACTATCACGTAAGAATGGGAGGAGAAAATGGGAGATAAAGGAGGGAGTATGTTATTCTCATCTTAGCATATTTCTTATTGAAACCCCACACACGCTTTCTATTTCTCCATACTGCTGTCCTGTGACATTATCGCTGACCGCATATAACAGAAAAGCTACATTAGCTTATTTTTGCCTTCGATTAAATCTCATATCTCTCATAAAGCAATTTTCCCATAAAACACAGATAATACATGACCGGGAAAGTCTCCAGCAGAGAGGATGGCCTGTGCATTATGGATGCGTTGCCACCGCTTGGCCTTCTCTCCCTGAGGAATAGAATTAAACTCGTAGCTCATAGCTCATAGTGGTTCAGAGGCGGCAAGAGCATTGGTAAGAATAGAGAGGGTGTTTGTGATCCAATCAAAGCAGTACATCACCTTGACAAGGGCGCTAGTCGGGTCCCTAAACCCACATGCACAAAGACAATGACGCACACTCATATACGTGCCAAATATCTGATAAAAATGAATAAAATGAAACCGCTGATATTATGAACTGGTTGTCTTGGGAGCCAGACGTGAAGCCTATCCGGAAGTGATCTAAATTATAAACGTTTCCCACCTTCAAGGTTGTACATTTGGATTTCGAGTAGAGCTGTTCATGTTCCTGAAGAGCATTTAAATCTCTTTTTATGCTCATTTGGGAGGTTTTTCTTTGTAGTATTTATTCAGCCGATAGACCTTGACCTGGCGTAAATGAGCACTATTTCCTCTGCTCTGAACTCAATAATTGATGAAGGCAGTTGTGTTTCTGTGAATTGAGAGTTGGAAACAATCCATTCCAAACAGAAGAGGAAAACATCCCTCTTCAGAGAGGTAGAACTTTTTTACATTCTCTTCAGGGAAACCGACAGGTCTGAGATAATCCAAAGCACCGGTCTCATTTTCTGCTCCCTGAGGTGTCTTTTGCTGATGGAGATCTTCAGTGCTGTCTGCCGTGATCTACTCACTGTGGGACAATGAGACCATTTTAAACAGCTTTTAATCAGATAAAAACCTTCAGGAGTTGTACATTTGGTTTTTCTCTTGTTTTCTATGCATTTTTGGCTCGCCGCTTCTCTTCATGTGGCACTTTTATTTATCACAATCATTTGGGGTGGAACATATGGGTTTATTTTAGTTGCAGGGGGAGGTTTCGTCTTCATAACAGGCTGATATGTGGGAGAGACGGCCTTCTGTGCAACACTGTTAATCTCACCGAGGAGAGCTACTAGGCAGAGATGGAGACTCTTCCACCCTCCAAAAATGTAAAGCACACCTCAGGGGATTTGAGGAGGCTATTCGTCATGTAGACGCTGAACAAAGAATTCAGTATCTGAAATGTTCATCATTATTTGTATACCTGCCGTGCTCCGTTTTCTTCAGGGTTGAAGTCACCTTCTGCCCTTTTACAAAAGGCTCTTCATTTGTATTGTAAGTGTGGCATCACTGTTACTATTGCTCACACTTAAGGTTATGATTTGAACAAGCCCCATATGAATGATACTGAAATCACTTAGATTATTCAGAAGTGTAGTTACTTTTTAAGTTTTGGCGAATTATAAAACTGGAAAAAATTATATAAATAAATTAAATCCTGTTGATTTGTATTTAATCAGGTTCTCAAGCATTATCCAAGTATATCAATATCTACCTTTTTTGTGGAAAATATCAAAATCTGTTTTATTTATTATGTTCTATTTTAGCATTTATATGTTATTATAATATTAATATATTGAATTAGCTTTTATTTTAAATTTTCAGTTTTGTTGTCATTTCTGTTTTAGTAACTTGTGCTTTTGTAATTTTTTTTAATTATTGTTTTTTTTCTATTTTAGGATTTAATTCCATTTATTGGTTTAATTTATTTAGTTTTACTAATTATTTTTTTTCAGTTATTCCATCAACATACAATCCCATCAACATTCATTTTACAGGCAAAAAACATTTAACATTTTTGTTTTTTTTAAACATAGTTCAAAATGACATCTTTTATGTTCCACTGAAGAAACTAAGTCATTCAGAAATGGAATATCATTTTGAGGTTGAGTAAATTACAGAATTTCAGTTTCTCTTTAAACTAATGTTAAGTGTTTATTTGAAAAAAAAAAACATCATATGCAAGTGCAATAGTTAAAAAGTGTATATTTTAAAAAGTAAAGTGTAGACAACTAATTTCTGTACGCAGGAGACAGAATTTATTTTGCACCATGATTGTATGTAGCGTGTTGAACTGACTCCTGTCTTTCTTCTGATTGCTTGGGCTCTCAGGTGGCAGTTTGAATAAGTGCAGGTCAGCACGAGTTAATCAGTCCAGCTTGGCCTGCAGGTTATCACTCTAATCGTGAATTAAAGAGAGGCTAATGATGCAGTACTGGCAAGTTCCTGATCGCCCCTTTTTTAATACCATCTCCAGAGATGCTGAAGTCTAATTGTAATTTTCTTAGCAGTTTTCTGAGCATTTGTTTTAGCACAGGTACAGAGGTGAAGGAGTATGTTTATTCAGGAAGCCACACTGAAGATGCCAGACGAAATTGCCTTACATCACCTAAGTCAAGCTGTTTCTGAGAAATTCTTGCAACATTTGTAATCAGAAATGTTGTGCCGTCATATAGAAGTAACGTCTTTGGTGCTTTTCCGTAACCTTAGTTCGAAAAACGGCACCAGGGTGGCTTTTCTAGTCCCAGCTTTTATATATATATATATATATCTGCCCTGCACTGTCTACGGGGGTAAATTAGAGCTTTTTAATAGCCTTTTAACTGAATTACATGCTGCAGACAGACAACTGGCTTACTCACTTAGCTCCCGGCTCAGAGTTTTTATTTCAGTATAAAGCATGACAGTCCATATGGCTACCAGCTTCTAACCAACAATCCCTCTCTCTTTCTCTCTGTCTTTTGCTGTATGCCCTTCTGTCTGCTTGCTGGAACAGAAGCCAAAGGTCAGTTTGCTTTTTGCTTGCTCTTTCCATGTCTCTCTCGTTTCTTTTTTTCTGCTCTCTCTTTTAACACACAACACTGGTCCAGTGAGTCATTCATTGACGTTTCCTCATTTGCCATTTGAAGTGCACTCATTTCTCACATCTTACCCACAGGCCAGCCGTGTACCAGCCATTATGGAAGGGGCCTCTGACTAACTTCATTAGCTTGTCTTTAAATGTCAAAGCCTCTTTTTTTCCCAAGCACATCAATTTAAGAGCTCACATCATTGTCGTTGTTTACACTCGCAACCTTTTTCCGAGGTCAGAGGGGGTCTTGATGAATGCATGTGTGCGCACGTGTCCATGCTGTGAGTGTGAGAGAGATTAGAGTGGATTAGAGTGGACAGACATTTCACACTTTCAGAGTCATAGTTAAATTCAACGATAGATCCATCTCCCCTTTCACGCCAGATGCTTTCCCACCGGCCATTCGGTCCACAGACCGAGCGCAGCTGCATCCATCCTCGTCTGCTCCTCGTACCTGCGGGTGCCAGTTTTCCCCCTCATTTCCTGTCAGTAGTGTGACGAGTGTTTATGACCAAAGCGCATCGGCAGCCGCTCTGGTGCTGTGCCAGCTCTCTCCAGCTGTGGGCACACAAGTCATTTAAATGTCAAACTGGCCCCATCGTGACACAACTGACGTGTCCTTTCTGTCAGTACTGGGTTTACAAGGGGCTGTTTGTGTATGGCTCCTTCCATTCCTCCTGCTAAGTTTATGATTTTTTTAATAGGATTTTGCACATAAAATTGTTTTTAGTACTACTAGTTGGACACCATAAGGAGCAAAATTTGTGCAATAAGTGTGATCGTGATACTTGTATGTATTTTAGTATTATGATGATATGTCCACTCCAATTCAAAAAATAGTTGTTGGTTTTTAGAGCCCGGAACTGAAGTTTGGTCATGTTAGCCTGTCGTTGTATAAACTGGTTAAATTAATTGTATTTCCTGGCAAGCTTTATAGTCAGTTTAAGCTATTCCTTATCAACATTGTACAGAATGTTTACATCCTAAATTTTACAATCAGCTGTCACAATTTAAACTTAATTATGGCCAATACCAATTTATTTCCAACATGATTGATTAATTGGCATGCCCCAGCTTGAAAAGTCAGAACTCATTTGTGCTCATCTTGTAACTATGATCATTCTGACAAGATTTAACCTGTTAACCACCCCCCAAATAGCATTCCCAAACTAAAATTGATAGTTTTTGAAGTATTTGCATTACAAGACTTTGAAATTGACATTTGGACAAAAGACACTTGGCACTTTGTTGTCCTCCAGTCAGAATTAATTACCGTCATAAAAAATGAAAGGCTTAAAGGTGTTGTAAAGGTATTAAATGTTTATTTGCATGAACTCCATGACAAAAATATGAATTTGACCTTGTTGCTGTTTAGAAACGCAATGCAGCTAAAGCCACCTCTTCTAAAGGCCTAGACACACCAAGCAGGCTTCAAAGAACTAGTGGCGACAAAAGCTGACGGTGTTATCACTTTGTACCGGCAGCGTTTGGACCAAAAAGCATCGCTCAAACACACCGCGCAGACATAAGCTGACTGCAAACTAACACTTGCATCGTGCGCCTGCGTGACCGGAATTACCCGTCTATATCAGCAGCTATCAATAGTATATATATTCGTCATTCAAAAGGAGAAATCAAAACAAGGATATACACAGATATAAAATCATAAACAAAACAGTGCTTTCTTACAATTTTTATTATCAGTTTTGTTGTTTTCTTCATTTTAAGAAGCTCATGTTGTTATGAAAATATTTGCATATTGGAATGCTTGAGTAAGATCACGTAGAACAGCCTTCTGTCTGTGCCGCCTTCATTTACGTGCTCTTTCTTGGGGCACTAACTTGTACGCAAAACTGAACAGCCGACGGGCCTGATGCTCGATGTTATGTCTTCTTGTCTGACTTATTAATGCTTGGTCTTCCCCTTCTCACGTGCACACTTCCTCTCTGACTTGGATATGGCTCTAATTGTAATTCTTTAGTCTTTATTATATTTACAAAAACCTCTCTCTCCTCAACGCTGTTTTAGTGCTAATCTGAGAACAATTTATTGGTTTCTAGGATTGTTCTGGGTCTAAATCGGAACAGGGCAAAAAATGCTTTTCTTAGATTTTTTTTGTCTTGTTTCCAGCCAAAACATCTAAAGTGGTTCAGAGAAATAATCTGCCAATGTGGACAAGATTATTTTTCTTACCCCATTGTCAGATTATTTTGCTTGTTTCAAGCAAAAACTCACTTAATTTTGACAACTTTCTGAAAACAAGACAATCAATTTTTACTTGTCTAGAAAATCCTTCTTGATTTAAGAATTATGGAATATTTTGGCTGGAAACAAGAACAATAGTCTAAGTAAGAAAAAAATTTGCAGTTAAAAAGTGATGAGAATATGAATCAAAATGAATTTCTTGCTTTGTAAAATCAACTTTGAGATGTCTGATAGATGGATACATTTTCAAACAGTGTTAAGAAGAACTGTTTTTGCAGATCAAAGGGTTCACCGTTGAGATTTGAACAGAAAACAGATCAAGCATGCTAATGCAAAGTATTTGAATGCTGAAGGCCTCTTGTACAAGGTCAGATTGAAAACACAATATTGCTCTGGATCAAGGTAGACAAGGCCGGTTATTTCAATGAAAGATTGTGTTTTTATCAGTACATGAACTGGCATGAAGACCTTGAAAAAAGACTGCTCACACAGAGGTTGGTCAATAGCATTCTACCTCTGAAGTCAGGACCCTTCTGGTTATGAAGTGGTTGCTCAACCCAACACACTCCATCATATATATCATAATAATAATGTATTATTAAATTCAATACAATACAAAAGTAAAATATATAAATATCTAAAAATATAATTTTATTAATTATATTTAGATTTGAAATGGCTTTGACACAAATATTTTTAATTAAAATTAATGAATAAATAATTTGTTCCCATTCCTGGCACACACCACTACAAGGATAGCATGTCTTGTTCTCCTTTATTAAATCTCAATCAAAGAAATGCATAGCTGCTTTTAGTTTTTTTCGATAATTAGCTTTGTGCACCCTCTCAGACTGAATCTGAGTGGCAGGGTGGCCATGAGAAGACAACAGCATCTGTTTATATTTGTGCCATTCAGATGGTTATTAAAAGCCATTTTTAGAGAGCGCAGCATGAGGCCAAATTGCAGGCACAGTTGGATGAAGACAGACAAATGTTAAAGCTGGCATGGACCAAACACAGACGGCCTGATCAGAGTGCCGCTGTAGAGAAGGGCAGGACCACTTACAGAGAAACATCACTCATTCACACGCTCTATGCAGTTTGTTCTACTTTGTGGAGCACGTGTCATAGTGAGTTTTTGATTAAAAACCGACAAATATAGATATAACAAGATGGCTTTTCAAATCAAAATTATTAAGTGAAAGTCCATTTTGTTTTTGCTTTAGGGTCGTATTGCGTTGCTTCTCAATGGATATTTTTGTTTATTTTGAGGGAGCACAGACATCACAGAAATTCAGTGCTTAATCACACTTCTCCACTGTGACACCAATTTCAGCCCATCTGAGGAAGAAGGGAGATTGATTTTAAAGGATAAGTGTAGCTTGTTGAGGTTAAGTGTTGATGCTTTTGAAAGAGGACAGAGCCGGTGTAAGTGGAGGGAGAAACTAACTGAACTCTCTGCAAGCCTGTCGTCTGCCGTCCGAGTCACATCAGAAGTTGTTGTGAAATGCTGTGACCTCTCGCTGTCTCAGAAGAGTCCCTAACAGATCATTATTTCAGTAAATAAAAACAGAATGCTCAAAGGCATCATTTTATGTGAAAGACAGAGGAATAAGAGGAGGAGATGGCAGAGGGGAGAACTGGTGATACTTCCTATGTTTTTGCCAGAAGGCTGAAGTCTGTCAGCCTCAGAGGCCCATCATCAATCACTGCAACTTCTGCACTGCAGTCCTTTGGAGCTCCGCTGATTTAGTCTGGACTTACAGTATCAAGCTGTCACGTATCACGACTGAACCCGACTCAAACAACAAGCTTTAAGCATGATCAAGTGGGTCGTCTGAAATAGGAAGCCTGATGAAAACCAGCGCTCTCAACTTGTGCAGGTGATTATGCTCTTTAAGCTTTCAGTTCACTATAGGTGATACAGCAATGTGGTCTTTAAAACATCTGTCTGTACGCAGTTTGATGTCTTAACGCTTCTCAAGCAGGTACATGAAAGCGTTTTGGTGAAAATTTCAAGGCTGTGAATGTGGATGTGTAAGTGTCTGGATAATTTTGATTCAGTGCACATTGCTGCAGCTGTTGAAAGAAGCTGTCAGTCATAATTCATCTGGTGGGTTACAACAGACTCAGCTCCTTCCAAAGCGTATGGTTTCTGTGCAACCCAGTTTAACAGATGTGCAATGATGGGGAACAAGCCTGCTAAAACATTGCAATCTTAAAGAGCATTCACACTGACAGCGGTTCAAAAAGTTGACTCGAGGTCATTCATTTTCAGGAAAAGTTGGCAATTTAGGCCTGGATTCAGACATTTCTGAAGCAAAAATAAAAAATGCAAGCGTTAATGTATGTGTTAATGTGATAACACAACACTAGCTCTCTGTTCTATTTCTAGTCTGTCTTCTTTGTATTATTTTTTACTAATAAAAAAGTCTACAATTTGCTATGTGTGTTAGACTACCTGGCACTCGTCACAGCATTTACATTGTTGCTCTTTTGTTGGTTTGATTGTTTTTATTGTCCTTGTTTGTAAGTTGCTTTGGATGAAAGTGTGTGCTAAATGAGTAAATGTAATTGTAAGAATAAATTTACTCTTTGACATTATCTGATTGTATTCTAGCTTGCTCATGTGTTTGCCAACAAATTCAATAAAACAACACTGGTAGCGGGTTAATCTTAGAAAAGCTTAACAATTACCATTAAGTATACATATTTAAGACGTAATGTGTGTGTGTGTGTGTGTGTTGTAACAAGGTGACATGAAGAGCATTGTTACTGCTGTAAATTTGTATTTGAATCTGTGCAGTGTTTGTTGATGAGCGAATCTGATGTTAATCAAACCATCATCACTAATGCTTTTCTATTTCAAAGCATCTTTTTTGTGATTTGCGTCTTGATGCTGCTGGATTCTGCTATTGAACAGGAGCGCTTATTAGTAACCCACTGCAGAGGCTTGGTGACCTCCAGCAATTTTTATCACTGTTGGTCTTGCCCATTAACAGTAGATTGGCATGATCAAAATATTCAGGACTCAACCGTGAGACTTTACAGTCGCTTGTAGTCGTGAAACGCTGGTGGAGACCTTGTTATCAATCAGAAAGCGAGAAACCCCCTCACCTGTGCCTCAGGGCTCCGGCGTGGACCCTCACAGATAATGACTGCTATGACATTTCTGCGGAGTTGTGCCGATTTCCCCCCTCTCCATGTCACACTTAACTATGACATTTAATTTCACCTGGGGAAGCCAGGTAATGGAATTGTTTATTAGATGGCCGCACCAAGATGTATTTCCGAGGGGGCAGGGTTTTTAAGACTTGTCCCCTTCTCTGGCTCTCCTGGAGGCTTCTAAATTGGTTGCTGTTGAATAGCCTTCCTGCCTTTTATTTCCCTTTGGCTTTGCGGGATGTGGAACTGCATCCCTAATGCAGCATCAGAGAGGCCTCACGCCGAACTCCCTCCCTCTTTCGCACCTCTGCCCCCCGACGACTGTGCCATTCTCACTCCCTGCGCATACGGCTCACCAATTCAAGGTCAACCTCAAAGCACCTCGGAGCGAAAAGAATAGGAGGATTTAGCATCTTTTGAAGAATGAAGGGAATACTAAAATGCTGTTTCTAGTCTCTGCTCCTTCCAGACAAAAGACAGACAAGGTTGTCATAGGTTACCCAGATTTTTCAGACAGTGACTCACCTTTGTTCTTCGAATTGATTGTTGATTTTGAGGACGTGGTGAAGATTAGACTGGCAGGCCTTTTTTGCCCTCTGATTTTTGGGCTAGCGTTTGCACTAGGCCCATAAAAATGAACTGTTATTTATGTATTTCACCTCTGGAATTCACCCTTGGCTCTCTTTGCATCTCATTACATTCATATTTTGATCAAGGACGCCTCAGAAGTATTTTTTTTCAGCTGTTAGTTAAAATCAAAAAATGTTTCTGTAAAAATCTTCACTTCTGCCACAGCTCAGCCTGTGGAGAGTGTATTTAAATCACACTAAATGCTTTTCTCTGGTGTAGATTGTCATTACAGGGCTTTAAAACCTCCTGAGTCAATCCATTTACGCCCCCAAACTAACCACAACAGCAGAACAGAAGACAGTGTTAAAATTTTCACAACCTCTTGTTTTTCATGTGGTGCTCTGCATGATGGTGTATGATAGAAGAGAAAGAGGATGGATTGAAAAGTGTAATTTCACACAACCCTGTTCTTGCGTTCTCCGTCCCAGAGCGCCTGGGGTTCGACATGGCTGCTTGTGCACACCGATGTGATCACCACCCTTGATTTGTCGAGAGCGGATCACTTCCCTTGTTTGCCGTACACACCTGCACACATCACCGACTGTGGAGTGTGTCCGTGTGCTATGATTATAGATGGATGGATTTATATATCCAAGCTGAGCACTGAGCCTTTGTTCCAATTTACTGCCAATCGGTTTCATCTCATTGTTAACAGATGGTAATTTTAATCTAATCAGTGCCTGCTTCTCTATTATTTGTTAATTCAGCCAAGTGTTGTGACTGTAATTGTCCCATCATACCTTGTAGGAGAAGTTTATCAGGGATCTGATAGCAAACATTTGAGCAGCGGTGGGATTAGAGGGCTTCGTTCTGCCCGGTTGTTGCGTTTACCTTCGGTACAGCCGTGGGACGGGGTATCTTATCATGTTAATTAGATCACCGAAGACTGATGGGTACTTCAGTGGACGCTGCTCCGCTGTCCCCCACGCCCTCCAATTGAGAAGTGCAGGCTTAATGGACGAGAAACGCACAGCCCATTATTAGAGGCATCTACTCAGTCTCGTTTACGCCACTCTTTCTCTCTGCCTCATCTGCCTCGGCTCTTTTCAAGCACTGCTAATTGTGTATATGTGTGTTATTCAGGTCAGGCAACTAGGACGTGATCTCTCATCCAGACAACACCGGTGTCCTTTAAACAGAGAAAGGGAATGGGGGCCTAATTTCCATTGGCAGCAGCAAAAAACATGTTTAGTCCACATTATATTCATGGACGTGCTATTTATGTACATCAGCCACAGGTTATAATGCAATGAGCCACGCTTCGAGCAGTTTTACTCAATCCATTAGTTTTTCTGTCTCTCTCTATCCGTGCATTTGCCACGATAGCGTGAGGATTCAGCCACTGGTGACGGCCTACACACGTGAAATCGAGCAAGTGCTTTCATTTCGCTAAGAGTAATTAGGCGTTTAACCACCAAGATATCCCACATGTATAACCAAATACATTTCCACTATTTGCCAGATCACTGTGAAATCAAGTACGAAGTTCTGCCAATCACTCCACGTATATTCCAGATTACTGCAGCAAACACAAATTAATTCACTAGAGATTAGGGTTAAGTACCGAACTCTGTACTTTTAAGGGTACAGACCGATTTGCGTCTGTACTACCGAGTATTGAGTCACATTAAATCATTTGGTACCAAATTTTGGTACCGGAGAACACATTTGGGTGCATACGAGAGAGAGAGAGAGACCCTGTGACATGTCACTCCTGCAACTCTTTAAAACAAAACACGCAGGGCAAACCGAAATGTTCTGAAGTGTGCTTACAATTCTAGGGTCATATGGTTTCCGCGGACAGGATGGCGGAGTCAATTCATAAAAACGGAATTTACTCTATAGCGCGGAAATGCCACGGAATTCGTAATTTTTTGGATGAATAAAAAAAGGTCTGTCACTGAATTCAAATCGCGATATGAACTAGTGTATGTGAATATTAGAATGCAAAAAGACTGTTTAAATATTAATCATGTTCTGTTAGCCTCGGTATGTATGAATGGCGGAGACGTGGTTTTGTCTACTACACAAATACTGAAGCACACGTGAACTCGCGGTGATTCTCAGCCTCTGCATCTCACTACATGAAATGAACACATGAACTTACAGGCTGTGAGAGTCACTTCATTACATTTTTACCGTTTCATTTGAGAAAACAAGCATCATATCATACCGTATACACAGAAACTTCACGGCAACCTGTCATAATAAAAGTGCGGTTTAACATGTAACATATATTACTCTTGTATTACTTTTGTACAGTATAATGTATGTCTTTATATATTCCATTTACTGTCACATTTAAATAAAACAATTAAATGATAAAAATAATACAGTTGGGTAACGGTACTGAATTCCAAATGTGAACAGTACCCAACCCTACTATAATATTGAATATTGAATTATAGTGGTGGTCAAAATTATTAGAACACTAGTATTTTCACCAGCTAAAAATGGTTTTAATTCAGTTATTTCTATATTTTGCTTTTGTGTGTCAGTAGGAAATATTAGTTTACATTTCCAAATATTCATTCGACAGAACAAACGGAGACAGTCTAAATCTAAAAGAACTGTGGCAATGTCTCCAATAAGCTTCAAGAGACCTCCCTGCAAAGCTACCTGAAAAGTGCACCTAGGGCAAAAGCTGCTTTAAACGCAAAGGATGGTTACACCAAATGTTGATTTCATTTAGTTAATAGAAGTTAATTGATAAAGAAAATATATTTTTCTAAAACCATTTAAATGAAAGTATGCATATACAAGACCAACAAATCAGAGAAGAATGTCCGAGATGCATGTCTCAGATGCATCCCACTACTGGGTATAAATGATAATGATGATTTGAAATTGCTTTCTCTCAGTATCTTTTGTTTCTGTTGCCTTAAGTGTCATGTCATGTCTAAAGCTGACCAAATTTGTATTTCTGTTTTTGTAGTTGAGCTATAGAAAAGTTGTATGCCCAGACAGCACCGCCCCTCCAATCCTCGTCTTGCCGTTTGAAGTATTTGTGATTTCGTGTTTTATCACAGCAGGATGTGAGTAGTTGTAAGACAGTGTGGTCCCTCACATTCTTTCCTTATTAATCAGCCTGTCAGACGCTAACGCCCCGGTCGATGCAGTGACGGACCACCAGAGTGGCCATGGATTAAAACACTTCCACACACTCTCTCAGCACTCCGTCAACGTGTCCCACTATGTTCCACAAGACCACCGCTGCTTCAGGGGCCGTCACACTGATGACTAATGGGTAATGAAGTCCTTAAGAACCCCTGGAGTGAGCAACGGCTGTCATAACCTTCTCCTGAGTGATTGGACTACAACCCTTCAAGCGTTTTATCTGCTTGTGAAGAATGGTTTGTTTCAAAGTCACTCATGCAGACACAGCTGGACATCTGAGGTTTTGACCTGATGTTAGCCGTTTACTTGCTGATTATTTTAATCAACTGCAATCATAAGGCATCTTAAATGTTACATATTTATTTCATTTCAGCATTTTCTTTACATGGTAAAAATAAGCTATTTTTATGTTTCTGTTCATTTAAATTTTAGCAATAGGCATTAGGCAATCGACAGTGTTTTGATTGTTTCTGCCATATACATTTACATTTAGTCATTTAGCAGACGCTTTTATCCAAAGCGACTTACAATTGGGGAATACATAAAGCGATTAATCTTGAAGAGGCAAACAGACAGAGGAAGTGCCCCTAACACCAAGTCTTTGTTCTATTTGAAACATTGTTCAAATAAATACAAGCTAGCAAGGGAAGGAGAGAAAGGTAAAGAGAAAGATGAAGATATAGAAAAAGTTTTTTTTTTTTTTTTAGATGAAGTCAAGTAGTGTTGAAAGAGATGAGTTTTCAGTTGTTGCTTGAAGATTGACAGGGATCCAGCATTCCGGATGGGGGTGGGAAGATCATTCCACCAGCCAGGAATGGTGAACGAGAATGTTCTGGAGAGTGTCATAATATGATGCTGATGCTTTTTGGAGTAGGAGGTTTTTGATTTTTTCTTTAAGTTCTTTATCAGTTATTGGGAAATCTAATGGGTTTTGTTTATCTTTGATTGTTAATTCTAGTTTTTCTAATTGGTTGATTGTTTGACTTTGCTTACAGTTTCTCTCTCTCTCTCTCTCTCTCTCTCTCTCTCTCTCTCTCTCTCTCTCTCTCTCTGAAAAAAAAACACATTCACAGCACTGGTTGGTCCAATAAGTTTAATTATATTTTCAGTGTATGTAGGCTCTCTCTCATTCTCTGTCTATATTTCTCATCGTCTATCTAGCCCTCAAGAAGCATCTCCCTGCAGCTTTCTGTAGAGAGAGGGTCACAGTTAAAGACCTCTCAGTGTTTCTGTGTCTCCCAGAAGCATTAGAAACACCTTGCTAAGATGGCCACCAGGAAAAGTGCAGCCAAATGACTACCTCTGGCCTTAGTCCATCAGCTGTTACACAATCAGTGGCATCCAATTAGGAAAGCTGCTCTCAGGTAACAGAATAACAGGCCAGAGATCCAGCTAAAAGAGACAGGGAAGAATGACAAAATAAAATGGGAGTGGAGGAAAACAATATGTAAGTTTTGAAAGTCAGGTGTTAGAGGCATACCTCTTTCACTACACTATAATTAACTTTCTTTTTATGAGACAATGCCGCTTAGTAGCCAGAAATAGCAATCAGGAAAGTTTAAATCAGCTCATTAAACAGGGTGACATCTACATTTGTGAGCTATTCACATTATAATAGAGTATTGTAGTCCTTTATGATCTCAGCTGTTTGTGTGTGTAAGAGAGAGTTATCACTGGGATTTAGCCCATTTTTCTTGATCAGTCACACTCGTACATTTTCACGTAGTTGTTATAATTGAAATTTAAAATGGACTTGCTTTATCAAAACCCTCACATTTATTTACTGTGTGTGTTGAAATTAGCAGGCAGAATAACCTCTAAAGCCTTTAATCTAGTTAGGCTCTTTTGTGTTGGACCCCAGGGTGATAGCAGCAGGACGCTCCATTCTCTCTGTCCACTCACAGACAAAATAGACCCATACACATAGTGCTCATCTCACCCTTACACATACACACTCATACTGTTTACCTAAATATGGCTCTGGCTCTTTTGTGGAGGAACCCACTATTAGGCCACTATTATTTCACACTGCTTGTCCATTTATTTTGGCTGCCATAAGCATACAGGTTATAGCCTGCATACTTGCTCATAAACAGTGCCATGCAGCTGCACATGCAGCTTCAGCAGCGAGCCTGCTTTTGCTGTTACACTTTTAACCTAAAGGAAAAAAAGAAAGAAATTGCTCCACTGTTAAAACGTTTGGGGTTGGTAAGATAAAAAAATATATATATTTTAAATAAGTTGCTTATCCTCTTAAAGACATGTATTATGTTAGAGAAGATGAAGATTTCTATTCAAACTTTATAAAGTCATGAAAAAAAAATATTCCACAAAAATAATTAAACCGTTTTCAACATTGATAATAACAAGAAATGTTTCTTGAGCAGCAAATCAGCATAATAGACCTTTTTCACATTTCTGGGTTTCTCAGCAGTGTAAGTCGTCATAGTTGGGTAAACATCGAGAGCAGTGAATGGGAGAGTACCATATATATATTGCATTCCCATTTGCTAAAAAAAATATAATTTTATTTATATATATAAACAATATCGAGAAAGTATGTTGCTTATGACTGTTGAAACTTCATCTCAGTCTTGTGAAAAGGGTCCATAGAATGATTTCTGAAGGAGCATGAGATGCTAAAGATTGGAATAATGGCTGCTGAAAATTCAGCTTTACCATCACAGGAATGAATAGCATTTTATAATGTATTGAAAAAGAAAACTTTTTTTATTTTTGTAGTGTCTCACAATATTACTGTTTGAAATAATTTTGTTTCATTAAATATTTAAGCTTGCTTCACTTCTAGATAATGGTACTTTACAACAACAAATGCTTTCCTTTTCATGGCGGTTCTATTGCTGCTTCATTTGAATTTTTTTATTCTGTTGAGTTTTCAATCATGAATGTCCATCATCAAATCCTCTTAAGTGACAGTCACATCAGAGACTGAGCAAGGTTTAAATGAGGCCTGTTTGCTTTAGTAATCAAAGAGAAATGAACTAGTGATGAGATGAATGATCGTTCCAGCTGAAAGCGTTTGAGGTCAGGTAAAGAAGAGATTGAAAGATCATTTGTTGCAAATATTGTACAAGTAGATGAAGCACCATGAAACTGGTTGACATTTGGGAAAATAACCAAATTTTTCATAGACATGGAGGAATAATTTGTGCTGATTATTTTGTGTACGTTTTCTGAGGTCACTGTTGTGATTTAGTCTTATTTAGTCTGTTGATAATTGCAATGCTTTTTTGTTCATCGTCTAGGTGGGGACTGTTTCGTCAACGTGTGCGACATGTTTATGTGCACTGTGTGTGTGTGTGTGCAAAGCAAATGATAGAGTAGAGGTCAAAGAGGTTAGCAGGAGTCTTACCCAGCTGTTGATTAGTCAGAGAGGATCATGGGTAATGGAGCTTAGATTGATGTTGAGTGATAAATGCTGCGCATGTGTGTTCTTTTGTGTGTGTGGAGGCAAACAGTGAGATTAGACAGTGAATGATCTACTTCTGATCACATACACCATAATGAAGCTCTTTCTTTCTTAAAATGTGATGCTCAGCATCCTCATTTCTCCTCTTATTTTCTCTTCTTTTCTCCTTTATTTTCTAATATCCTTTCCTGTTTCCATCTCTCTCTTTCTCTATTTGTAGCAGTCTCGTAATAAAAGCAGCACAATTTATTTACAATTTGCCATGTGAGGCTCTTACATCAGTAGCGTAATGTACCGGCTCGTTTAAAATACATTTGCAGCCGCGACTTTATTTCACAAAGATGATTTTTCATCCACGCTTCGTCCTTTCCCCTTTTGCAGTGAGGAATTGATAATAGACCTGTTTTCCCTCTCATCCACTTATCTCGCACCCTGATGGAGAGAATGAAATAAAGGGGGGAAAACTGGATGAAATGTTTCCCCCCCCACTCTTTGTGTGGGTTTTCTGCATGTAGAATATGTGCATTAACACTACAGAGAGAATTGTATTCCTTTGAGGGAACACGGGGCTCTCACAGGTGACACATGCTTTTAATGGACTCTGCCATAGTAAACAGTCTTAATTTTATTAATGGGAAGGTGTAGAAGAACATAGAATATTTTAATTTGAATTGATTTTAATCTTGAATTATGTTTCATAAATAATCTTGTGGTTTAAAAAAATTCAGATATGAAAACCCTGATTTTAAGTATATATTATCATATTAATGTGTTTACATGATTAAAATAATTGCTTTAAAGATTCATTAAATATTTATTATTGAGCAATCTGCTTGTAAATGACATTAATTGTGCTTAATGTTTTAATGTGGAGGGAGAATGACACATAGCTGACCCTTAGCTTTGGTTAATGTTTATTTTTTGTTTAGAACATAAAAATAAACCATACAATAATTGGTGGACCCCTGCAGTACTACTGCAGAAGTGTAAAGAGATTTGTAGAGATGCACTTAAAGTGCTCTTGTACAAGCAAAGAGGAAAAAATATTCGAAAACAGGAAAATTTAAAACACTAATATTTCTGAACTCTGTTTTGCATAGGCATGTGTTGGTTTCTGGATGTGTGTCCTGATTTTTTTTTCCTGTTGACTGAAGTTTATTTTGACAGGGTTCAGCTTTGTCTCACTATTTGTCCTCTCTGTCGGTCTTCCGTCTGGAATCTCAAGGCTCTCCTATTTCAGACCACAAACTGCACATCCTGCTTCACAGCTACACTTTAAAGGTCTTTAAAGGTACTTCAAATGAAATCGAAGAACGAACTTATATGATGTCATTTCGAACAAACTCAGGCTGAAACGAAGTTCGTTTTGAGTTTGTTTCGGCAGTTCGAAACAGCTCACCAAAGCGAACTCTCTGGGGAGTTCATTTTAGCTTCTAAACTCCTTTGAGCTACCATTTTTCTGTAGCGATTACGCAATCGTTGGGTGTGTTCTGTTCTGGAACTTCACCTTCTTTGACGTTTTTTTTTTATTATTTATTTATTTGTTTCCCCCCGGTTAATTTCTCGTGCAATGGAGGTCAGGCAGGAGAAAACCATCTCCAAGTCACTAGCAACATAAATACACTGTTTCGAATAGCTGAGCTGCCACAAATACATCCGCACCCATGCGATCGTTCACAGAGAGACTTTAAAGATTCAGAGAAAGCATTTAATTCCTAGAAAGAATTTGCAACGAAGCTTGGTGTTGATGACCAAATTTAAAAGTGACGTAGAGAAACATCAGATGCAAGTTTTCCAAAGCCATGGAAATAATGAAAGGAAAGAGTAAATATATAAGGTAGCAAGTACCAAATACATGCGTTTCAAATAAATGTTACAACATACTGCTGCTGCTGCTGTACTTTCAATAAGCAAATTTAAAAGGTATACAATAAATGAAATGCCAAAAGAACACAATAATAAACCTTTGTTTTATCAAATCATGACACCACATAAAATATAAAAGGTGTAATAAGTTATCGTTTAATAAAATAAACGAACACTAATGTAATAAAGTAATAAACAGGTTTGTGTTATTGAGATGACTAATTTCTTTTTTTCCATTTAAAGGTCTGATTATGGAAATGGATATTATGGATATGTTCTTTTGTATTGTAAACATGATACCTGACTCTGAACTGCAGCTAATCATTATTCTTTTGTCTACAATATTCTGACCATTGGTACCCGTCTCACACCTATATGCCATCATCGCATTGTTATGTTTAGGGCATAAGCGCAAGCGTTGTGACACGTTTACATTAAGCTACACCCCGCCTCCAGCAGAGCGGGGGTGTTGGAATGTTCGAAAACCGTATATCGTCGCTCAGCCTTTTCAAACTTCTTTTTGCCCCCAAACGAAGAATGAAAATGAACTTCGTTTGAAGTATATCTGGGCCTTAAACTTCCAAAACAAAAACAGGGAGAGAAGTCTGCCTGGGTGGACAGAGCAAGCAAATGAAAAGACAAAAGACAGGACCGTGTAAGGAGAAACAGATACTTGAGAATGACAGCTAGAGATGGGCGGATACACTGTGAGGTTCAGCACAAAGAATCCGAGCGAGATTGAGATGGACAAAAGAGGAGAGTGTTTAATTAGTGTTGGGTTTTCTGTAACATTACAGGCTTTTTCTGTTGCCAGGTCCTTTGATGACTGTCTCCCTGCGGCCCCGTCTTATTACCCATACAAATCTCTACAAATACTGGAGCATTATTGGAAACGCACACAATCAGGCCTGCCAGCTCCGGCACCAAATCACCAATCATAAATATGCACTTTATCATGATAATCATTGCATGTCTCCTCATTTCATTTCCACAGATGGTTTAATCTCTTTTTAATGTGGGCTTTAGTGCGGATTCTTGAAAATGCCAGAGAGACCCGTGCTGAGCGTTCATGCGATTCACGGAGCCAGCAACTGTTACTAAAGTTTAGCATTTGTTATTTCAAAGTGCATGCTTGTTTTGTTGTTTTGCAGATGCTTTTGTCTTAATACCTTACATGTTGGAGCTTAACACACTGGGCATCCATGGTTATTTTTCTCTGTGCATCTGTACTTGTTTGTTGGTCTGATTACAAATGTTTTCATCCGTATGCTGACTGTGGAAAAAGACAAAGATTGATGTTGGTGAAATGAGCGCTTTAGCTTGGCATCACAGTATCGACGCTGCGGTAACATTGCAGTAATGTTGTGGTATGATTAAGCAGCCCTTGATCAGACGGGCTGGAACTCTGGAGGCTGTCTCATGGGCCTGACAGCCCATCCCTCATTCCCTTTCAATCCCTGTTTATTTCATCTCCCATTCTCTTTAACAACTCTCAGAGACATACAGAGAGAGAGAGAGAGGAGATTTGGGGGGTGGGGAAGATGATAGAATGTAATTTTTCTAGATCATCATCAGTCTCGTTCTTCTCTTGTGTCCGATAGCAGATTGTTATGCTATTTATTGAGAAGGTTATTGTGTGCCTGATTTGGTGAGGGATAGAAGGAGGGAAGTTTGTCTAGGAGGTTAATTTACCAAACCCAACCACACCAAAACACTCGAGTGCTGCTTATGGCATACTGAACAGTATATACTAAATACTTGTAAATGTCTTATATATGTTGTGAACAGTACACAGTAATACACATTCCATTAGTTCATCAGCAGCCCAGTTTGTAACACACAGCTTCTATTTCTGTGCAAGATACTTCGGTATTGATCCTCTCATCTGCATCACTGCCAGTCCTTCATTAGATATATATAGTCTTCGTGACATTTGGAGACACCATGTTAGACCATTTCATGTCAGTTGCCCTTTCATTAGCGATCTAAATGTTAATTGATGGGGTTAACGACTTCTCACTACAACTGTGTGGCAGGACTCACAGAATTGGCTTAGATTTGCAACCCTGGCGTTCTCGCTGCATCTTCGCTCACCAGGCAAACTGCAAATCCAAGTGCTCTTTCAAAGAGCTTTTAAGGAGGTTTAGTGACTTTGGCTTGGACTTTAATGTGCCTTTTAATATGGTGACAGTGTAGTACATTGCATGTGAAACATTACCTGTTTGAAAGACCTTTAAAGCACTGTTCTTTGTCTACATCTAAATGTATTTGTCTGTTTAATATTAATCAGTTTTGTGTAGTTGAATCTATAGATGTATGAACACAGATGATACACAGAATCGACCAAACGACATATCACACCTACTCACTAGACTGCTTTTACAGCCTCTTTGTGTTTATGCTATTCTAACTCAAATGTGTAGATTTCAAATAGAGAATGCGTTGTCGGAAAGCTTAGTTGTGATGCTGTAGTAATTTGAATAGCTTAACTTCTGCTTTTTACCTTCATTCATTCTTCATACAATGTGTTCATTTGTGAAGATTATCTTGATGAACAAAACATGTTAGAATCATGCACTTTTGTTGGATACAGAGATCATTTTCTGCAATAATTCAAAAGCCAGTGGATAATATATTTAGTTGCTGAATATATATTGAACTATTCCTTTAAGAAATAAATTATTTACAACATACTTTCCCATTCAAAGGCAAGAAAAACACAATCCTTAGATGCTTTAAAGAGGCCATAATATCATAATAAATTTACTTGCCATGCACTCTAGCAGTGAGAGCCATTACACTCTTTGGTTTTGTGTGCTTCTGAGAGACGGCGTCGTGAATCATGCATCATCTGACTTGCATACGTGTTTAGTGTGTATGTGCTGTGTGTGTATGTAATGAATGTGCATTGTTTTGATGGCACGGCTGTTAGTCATGATTAACAGATCAATACTGCGTATCTTTATCCCACACACAGTTGCACAGTTGCTTTCTTCTCCTTCTGTAGAAGAGGGGTGATATGAATGGGATGGGTTGCTGGAGGGGCGGTGAGAGGGCCGTGCTTTCAGATCAATATTCCAGCTGGTCACAGACTCTTGTGTTTTTAGAGTTCACATTCACTGAGTGCCGTATATCTGTACATCACAGGCCTGAAATGATTGGAAAAGCGCATGCTGTCATGCATTTCATGTGCTACATCTGTCAGTGTTTGAATTGGTCTTAGAGATCTGCATGTGATATACAGGATAAATCAGCCAATTTGTTCCAATTACATAGGGAACATGAATCTTTAATGATCTTCCTCCATCTTGCCAACTGATTACAATTAGTTCTTTAGGGTTTTACTTTCTCAAGTTTTAGCCATCCCACAATTCGCCTAATCAAATTTGTCCGCTCCAGAGTTTTAGCATAATTAACAATTAATTGTGGAATTCAATGAGAAATCACGTCTCTACTTTCTCTTGGTCTTCAGGCTCATTTTTCTGTTTCGGTCTCATTTTCTTTTGTTTTTCTGGCTCTCATTGTCTTTTTCTGTTGGCTGCTGTCTGATTTTATTATTTGCTTGCTTGTTCTGTTTTCCATTTTCTCCATTCTTTATCTGCTCTCTAAAGTGTCTCAGGAGAGTGAACCTGTGGAAGAGCCACTCAAGTACAGTAAGTGTGTGGATGTGTAGAGAGTGAGCCCCTCCCCCATGCTGACTCCAACCATTGGGTACTTAAGAAAAAAAAATAACAACCAGAGACAGTACGCAATACTCGATAGGGCTCTGAAACCTAGTGAGCTGCCTTGCTGTCTACTTCCCTGCATAGAAAAATGCCTTCTAAGATGGCATCCTAACTAAAATTGGGTCACAGTTTCCATAAAAGCAGAACTGTTTTCAACATTGATGATAATGTGAAATGTTTCTTTAGTATCAAATCAGCATATTAGAATGATTTCTGACTGATAATGTGGCACTGAAAACTGCAGTAATTGATTCTGAAAATTCAGCTTTTCCATCACAGGAATAAATTACATTTTAAAATATATCAAATTGGAAAAGGGTAATAATATTTCACAGTATTTATTAATTTTTTCATTCATTCATTTTGAGCAAATACAAATAACTGTACTCTTGGTGAGCATAAGAGCATACATAAAATAATAAAAATAAGTACATAACAAATATATATATATATATATATATATATTATTTCACAAATCTTACCAGCCTCAAACTTTCTGATCATTCTGGAATTGCCTTTTCTGCTAGTAGATGCACTGTTGCCTTAGATTGACCAAAAGGTGTCACTTTTGGCCTGTCGCTGGTGTGCCTATAGTGCTTTGCAATGCAGTCTAGGTAGGCAGCTCACTAGGTTGGAACGTATCTGGTGGCTGAATAACCTGTGGAGCTTATAAGTGTTGTCTAGTCACTTTGACTTTCTTTTACAGTCACTGTCATCTCTATGTGTGAATGTAAAAGGCTCGTGCTGTTGTGGTTTAGCTATGCATCTGGGTTAGCTGTTTGTGTGAATAGGGCTCTGCTCCTGTAGATTAACCCCGCTCCTGTGTTTTTCGAGGTGGTATCCAGACAGCCGTGTTAATTAGTGCACAAGGCAATTATGCACTTCTCTCCGGAGAACTGCGTTTACTTCTCTTTATCTGGTGTCTTAAATAATTAAACTTGTATTGAAACCCCCTGCTTTCCATCTGCTCCTCTCCTCATCTCTTTTCTCTTTTTTATTCATCACTCACTATCTCTCCTCTGAGATCTGAAGAGGGAGCTGTTAAACCTGTTAGTCAATGACCTCTGCATTGCCTCCTATATTTTATTTGTTTTAAAAGCCACACGAAAGACAGAGAAATATATCAAAATATTTAGCTCCCTTCCTAAAATCTCCATGCATAACAAGCTAAATGCGTAGTTGAAACTCTGTGCACACAGGACAGAGAGAGTGTGACCCATGCAGTCATCACAGCTATGTGGCTCTAATCTCATTCTTCACAGCTGTCTTGCCAAGGACCAATCCCTTTACTCTCTCACCATGGCAATTACACACTCATTGGCTCTGCATTTAAACCTAATGAGCTACCTAGACCGTATTTTTGGACATGTTCAAATTGAAACTATCTACCTGGACAGAATTTTTGGACATCAATGTCAAGTTCAAATTAATTTGACCTACTTAGCGTTTTTGCGCATCATAGACTAATTTAAATTGAAGCTACCTAACTAGAAAGTGTTTTTGGGTATCATAGATGAGCTCAGTTGAAGCTACCTACCTAGAAAGTGTTTTGGGGCACCACAGACATGTTCAAATTGAATCTACACTTTTTTGGCCATCAAGTTTACATTTAAGCTACACAATGTATTTGGCTATCATGGACATGTTCAAATTGAAGCAGTTCTTGAGAATTATGAATGTTTGAAAGTGCAATTTACCGTTTAGCACACGTTACATCACTCTCCTCCTATCTAGTCAACATACAAACCTGTTTACACAATGCCATCCTGCTCATCATCTGACCCCGAGAGATGAACATATCACAGAGCCCCACAGGTCCTCATTAAATGCATTTTCCTTAAGGCTTTGCTCTTTAATTATTCAGTGTTTTCTGTTCAGTGGTGTTTAAGATGAAATGCTAGTTTTTTTCCCCCATGTGATTGACAGTAATGGTAAAAAATTAAGCATGGACTGATGTGTTCCTACTGCTGTAGTAGCCCATTAGTATGCTTCAAGCACTGTCAGTTTTGTGACTGTCTGTGTGTGAATCTGCTTGTTCACACTGGTATTTTTTGTTTTCTGCATATATGTACTTGGGTGTGGTAATATGTGTTGATGATGACTTTCAGCTCGACGAGAAGAGGAACTGGAGAAGAAATACATCAAAAAGAGAGTCAAAGAACTGAAAGTGCTGGACCCCAAGATAGCACAGAACCTCTGTGAGTATTATCCAGTGGTTTGGTTTTTTTTGTTTTGTTTTTATTGATTGATAGATATTGACAGTAAAAAAAAAAAAAAAAACGAGATTTACTTAAAACCGAGAATTCAGCTTACATTTTCGTTTTTTTGTTCAGGGATAGAAAAATGAATAAACAGCTTGAATATTTGATTTCTAAGCATGGGCGGGAATTAAACACCCCTTTCTGCTGATTGGTCACCCGAAAATCAAACCGCGCTGTCATCAGTTCTTCCGCAGTATCACGCAGCAGAATAATAGTCCTCCACTGCTGCAGTTGAAACACATTCATTAGCAGCGCATTCTGTTGTTCTCTTTATTTTTCAAAGGCATGACATTTTGTAGTTATTTTAAATGTAACATTACACAAATAAAAATATTCATTTTACCATACAACTTTTAATGACAGAGTATTAAGTTATTTTCCCTCGATGGGTAAAAAATCCAAGTGAACATCAATCAGTACTCAATATTAATTTAAACTGCTTTAAATATGACTGCTGCTTATTTCCTGTGCACTTCAATACTGGTCTGCGCTTGACTGTAGTCGCATCTGTCTGTGCGAAATGGCTTTAAAACCGAAATGGCTTTAAAATATATTTTATTTTATGAAAATCTTGCGTTGCAGTCCTGTGTAACTTGTGTAACCTGTGTAAGTGCATCATATCCTTTTGATATATCAATTATAATCAATTTGAATAAAACACAAGACTACATTATAAATGATGAAAAAAGATGAAATGTAGTTGCAATGAATGCGTTAAGAATCCGTAAAACTGCATCAGCAGAAGACTATTATTCTGAAGAACTGATGACGGCACGGTTTGATCTTCGGCTGACCGATCAGCGGAAAGGGTTTGTTTAATTCCCATGCTTAGAAATCGAATATTCAAGCTGTTTACTCATTTTTCTACCCCTGAACGAAAATTTTAACTAATTCTTGTTTTCCGTGTCTTGGAAAAAAAAGAAAAATACTTATTTTTTTCCTTAATTTTTCTACTTTCAATATAAACTTTCAATTTAAACATTAGCTAGGGTAAAGGGGGCAACAAACTTGATCTTCGGTCTCAAAAACCTAACAGTATTGCAAAACACACATACACACAAAATAGAGCAAGATGAAAAAAAGTATAGCATGTACATAGACCAACAATGACCGACATCAAGCAGAAATAAATAGTAAGCTTTTAGACTTGTCTTTTCCCCTTAATTTGTTTTATGCTGTTCATGTTGTTGTGGAAACAGTATTAAAAATGTATTCTTTCTTATTATTCTCTCTGACTGTGCAGAAAGGCATGTGAATCAAAAGTTTTCAGGTGTCCTTTTTTCCTTGCGTCCATCCTCCTTTTTCTTTCTCAGAACCTTGAGGTGCACAATAACACCTGTCTTGTGCTGTTATGCAATGTGCTCGTGCTCTCTCTCTCTCTCTCTCTCTCTCTCTCTCTCTCTCTCTCTCTCTCTCTCTCTCTCTCTCTCTCTCTCTCTCCATCTTTCACAAGCACTTCTCTTTGCACCTGTTTTTTAAACATTTAAACTGCTTTCTCCCCTCTTCTTTGCTTTTTCTCAGTTTTTCATTTGCATGTATTCACACTAATTCATTTGTCCGTGTGTTTCTGTGGCAATAAACAAAGTTCTGTAATAAAAGGGAAAATATAGAAATGAAATGTTCCTGTCCCAGCTGAACACCCCTCCAGTCAGATCACTGTCCCTCACCCTTTTTTGCTCTTCTGTCATTCACTTACTCCTCCTCTCACCTTCCCTTTATTGCCATTCTTCTGAAATCGGATTTTAGCTCAGGAATTGTGACTATTTGTGATAAATGAAGGCAGAGGTGAAAACCCTGTTGTCTTGATATATGAATGTTATCTTGATACTGCCTCATCTGGCCCTAGTCTCGACTAGTTGAAGCGAGTTTCAAATGCAGACGATGTCAAGCTCATTCTTTCTTTTTATCAGAAATTATCTCCATGCAGTGGACATACACACATGCACACAAGACAAAGAGTATGTGTGGCCTGTTGATGAATTACAGCAGGGAGTTTTTTATGTAATCTGTCTCTCTCTCTACCTTAGCCATTTTCCTGGGGTCGTTCCGTATGCCCTATGAGGAGATAAGGAGAATGATTTTAGAGGTGGACGAGGATCAGCTGACTGAGCCCATGATCCAGGTAACATCACCTCTCATCACCATTCATGACCTTTCAAGCATGCCCATGTTCAGAGAGGACAGCCACAAATGTGTGCAATTCAGGGTACATTTTTTAGCAGCACAGTAAACTGTTTCCATATCTATGTCATAGGGTGCTTGTATAACTGATACTTGGTAATTATGAATAGCTTTACAAACACCGCTCATGCACATCAGAACAAATTTTCTGCTGTTATAATGAAGGAGATGGTCTACGCTAGAATCATCCAACTGCATCACTATACACTATTGTTTTTTGTGGTTTTGGATTATCATCAAGCCCGTCATTGAAATACTGTACAGCGGCATAGCAGAATCTTCTGCTTGACACTATATATTGTGTACGGGAACATGCCAGCTGAAGATAATGAGGAAATTATATCGCTCCCTTTGCCAAGTGCATTCCTAACGACTACATAACGACACGCACGTGCCCTGCTCACTCCAAGGGGATAGGAATGATCACTTCCATTTGGAACTGCCCGTGAACCGTTCGATACACGATACGCGTACCGTTACACCCCTAGCATATATTTCATTTTTGTTTTATAGAAACATTAAACATTCTCTCTCTTTGATTTCCCCCTGCTTTTTATCATTCAGCACTTATGTGAGGCTCAGTTTTATGTATTCTTCAGTAGCTCAGTGCACAGCAGATTCTCATTCACTACTATAGTTTTAAAATATCCACTACTTCAGATCCATAACAGGGCTTTGTTATTTTATACTGCTTGCCACTTAAAAGCAGCCTCATATTTATCTTAATGACTCAGATGGGAACAAAATAAATAGCTATCTGCATCTATACTTTATATTTCATTTTGGAGTTGACATGGACAAAAGTGGCCATCCATCTATTTGGCTCATGTTCATGTGCACTGATGAAGTGGCCATTTGGAGATAAAGTAAACCAGCTTATATATGGTTATATGAAGCTTCAAAGTTTTTCCTTTTGAAGTAAGAGGCTTGAGCGATGCTTCCTGACCCCCACAGATAAGCAGGTATTTAAAAGTGCATTTCTATTGTAGTACTTTATGCCAATACCTATGAGTTACGGATTTGACTTAGGAAAATAACAGGATCACAGTACGTTAATACATGAGAATTGCTGGAGATCTATATATATCTACGATTTAATTATCTCATGGAGAGTGACAAGGGTACACGAGAGGTTGAGAGATCACACGCTGTGGATAGATATGTTCACATGATTTCATGCATAAAAATGAATAAATTGCTGCTAAAACATTTATTTTATGTATTTTTTTTCTATGATATACTTAGTGGAGACTGACAGCAGCTGATTGTGGAAAAGAGATGCTGAAATGAATGAATGATAGAATCATAGTCCTACCAATGTTTTGAGATAAAACTACATATTATGATGAAGCTGTGTTAGCCTAATGGTGTAAATTCCTTTCAACTTCCTTTTTTATATGTGCAATGGAACATCAGTGGATGTCCAATATGGAATCTTGGGTGTACGTTCTGTAACTCTAGAATTTGGCCAAAAACCAGTGTAAAGGCTGGAATACGCTACACAACGTTTTGAACATGAGCATATTTCATAACACTAGGCATCATACACTTTGGACTTTCTAAATAGTTAGGAAAAACTGGGCATCATACACTAAAATGACTGAGGATCACTCACTATCAGACATTCAAGTCATTCTGAAAACAACAAACTAACACAGAAATGCCTCGTGGCTAGTTTTCTAAAATCGGCTGAAAATATGAATCATGTTTAATATCCTCTGACTAGGTGGAATCATAGTCTGAAGCTAAAAAAGAAAAATCTGGTGTCTGTGACCATAATTTTTTTATTAAATAAAATAAACTATGTATAACAATACAGTTATTGCAAATTAAATTGTATTGTATTTTATTTATGGAGTTTTTAGTGTTAGACCTGCTAATGTAAAGGTTGTAGGTTCATTTCCAGCCTGGGCCAACCCATGAACTGGAGGGTTACTGAGATCACATGTCTGCTGAAGTGCTGTTTTGCCCTTGAGCAAGATGCTTAGCCTCAGAATTCTCCAGGGAGATACATCGTCCCTTCAATTAGTCTAGTGAGTCATTAATTGCCATAGAGTCGATTTAGTTGAGGAGCTCCACTAAATGGCTAAACACTAGAACTAAACCAGCAACAATTAGATTGCAGGTTAAAGTTGAACTGCTAATTAAATGAATCCAGCACACACTTTGTAACACATTCTTTGTCTTGTTCTCCCCTCCAGAATCTTGTGAAGTACTTGCCTGGACAGGAGCAGCTGAACGCACTGGTCAAGTACAAGAGCGAATATGCCAACCTCTCTGAACCGGAGCAGTTTGGAGTAGTGGTAATTTTCAATGCACACACACACTTCTTCTCAAACGCTCTTCATATGAATTTAATATCCAGTCTTGTGACATGTCCAGTTAGAAGTCATCAGTCACTTTTTATTGAAACTTTTCTCAGGTCGATGTTGTGTGTGTCCCTCTACAAAATATGTAATATCTTAAATTGAAACCGATATCATCTTGCGACAAACAAAACAACTACATATTGTACAACTCAAGATGTGTATTGTGTCTCTGAATAGAGAAAGAAATACTGTAATTCTCTAATGGAAAATGTATATGGTAGAGCCGACACATTAACACAGTTTTAACCCAGCTGTCTTTACTCTGTAGTTAATAAATCAGCTCTTACTCAGGCCCTTAGTGAATAAGGTTTTAAATAATATATTAATATTCACAAAATGTGTTAGTTTAACTTGTTATTGGAACTGACATAGAAAAAAACACAGCTTTATAGTCCTCTGTGTTGTATTTTAGATATCACTGTGGGATAGTGTTGAATTTTAATAGTCTTTTTCTGCTATGATATATTCAAGAGTTGTCATTTGAGATGTTAATGAGGACTTTTATCATATTTGATTGTTTTTGACAACCCATCTCTGAAAGTGTGCGATCAATTTCAGAGCTTTTCTCAACTCTGTCGAGATGTGCGAAGTTAAGGTTTGAAAAGTTGTCAGACCACTGTTTCTTTGGCTCCCGTTTGGATTTGTCAGTTTAAGTACATGCTGCTCACTGCTTAATAATTGATTCAGTCGGCTCAATTGCCAATGGCACAGTTCAGCAGCTGACCCTGCTAGGTGTTTGCAAACATATGCTCATCCAGCTTTTAACAGGTTTGTTTGGCCCCATTGTCTTAGGCTCATTATACTTGACTTTTTAAGATGCTGGAATGAGAGAAAGGGGTCTTGCTTTTTTGAGAAATGAAGCAGAAGTTGAAGCAATGCACAAGGGGATCGCTTCATGCAACAGTGTGGCCTGTCACTGCATTTGGGGTGTTTATTATATAATGAGGCATATAGAACTGGGGTTTATGCATGCGTGGGCAACAGGAAATGATGCATTTGCAGTTCAGAGATCTATCCAGTTAAAAGGGAATTCTTAATCTCCCATAGTGCCACTGCAAGCAGTTTTGCACTCTTTGTTCTTTTCTGGAGCCAGAACTTTGAACCCTTTGTTTGCTGCCTGCTAAGTGGACCATAAAATCTAGCATGCGCCTGTTTGGACCTTAAAATAATATAGGGTGATGTGTGTAAGTGTGTGCTTGTGGCGTGTGTGATACTTCTATTTCACCCATCTGTTTTGTTTCTCCGAATAAATATTTTTAATGGCTGCATGTGGTATTTTTAGCTCCTGATAAACTGTTTCGCTTTAGTCAGGTGAAGCTGAGCGTAAAGAATTACACATTTTACCGGAAAACTCAAGGAGAAGAGAAATCTTCTGTTGCCATAGCAACAGTCCCCCCCCATTTTTAACAGGTCTTAGTTCAAGGTGCACAGAAAGAAAAAGTTTAAATCAGGCAAACTAAGTCAGCCAGACAATAGAGGCACAAAGATGAAACAGGTGTGTGTGTGTGTGTGTGTGTGTGTCCTGTTCCCCATTGAGTCTTCCAGAAGGCAATATACGCTAGAGACGTAGCGTGTGTGTTCAGGGTCTACTGGGACACACACACACACTGAAACGCTTCTCTTATTCGGTAGGCACTCTGGGTAGTTGTGTGAAATGATGATTTAGCTTCCTGATAAAGAATGATACTTGAAACACTTGAAAAGTTGTTCCCCTCTGAATACTGTCACATGCTGAGTGTCAGGCACCACAGTGTTACCTCCACTCCTGTCTGCTGGTGCAATTGAATTTAGAATTTAAAGGTTGATTTGAATGTCTTACCTTGAGGACTCTGCTGTAAAGTTTAGCTGGTATCATGCCGTTTTCCCTCGGATTTGAAATGGTTTCATGTACTTTTATGAACAACACATGCATTTAAGGGGTAATGTGCATTCAGACGGCTAATATCACAACCCCTAAATCTATAAATGTGTAATAAAATGGCAAAAAAGAATAATGCTTTGATTGGCTATATATATATATTAGGAATGTGCAACAGCGATCGAGTACTCAAATTAAATAACACTCTTGACAAGTAAAAGACACAAGGAGAATAGTTCACAGGGCCAGCTGTTACCACAGTTGGAAAAACACCCACATATGCATGATTGCTTTGTTCAAAAATAATGTATTATTTTGAACTAGGCGGTGAAAAGGCTCCCAGCACTGATCAAAGAGAATATTCACTAATGAAGACACCACTCTAATTGAAAAGTGAAATGTCTAGACAACATAATGTCAAAAGTGACCCTATTTATTTACGGTTTACTTACTTTATTTCCCAGGTCTTGTTATATGCTATTCATCAGTCCATAGTTTTTTCTAAAGAAGAAAACATGTTGTGATGTTCTGTCTCAATATAATATGTTCTTTGTTTCTGAAACAACTTTCTACTGAGGGAAGGAAGGCTGTGTGGGTGGGGAGAACATTACCAATAGTATCATAATTAGCATGATCCAATCAAATTCTGATGAATAAAGATCAAGTCCATTTCTAAAAATGTCACTTAACAGAAAAGTTTTTTTTTTTTTGTAGCTTTCAATTCAGATTCTGCAAGACAACATGTTTGTCAGATTCTCATCATTAATTAATTATTGAAAGCATCTTTTTATGCCTTTGTTCAAATATACGGTCTATCTTTTTTCATTGTCTGGTGTCATGAAGTCCCTAAAGTGTTTCAAACGCAGGAGCTATTATGTGATTTCCAGCATCTCTGAACCACTGAGCCTCCCTGATGGTTCTTACTTTGCTGTCTTTTAGAAGCTCTAATGAATAATTCCTTGTATATTCTGAGTGTGCCTGCCATTTTTTGGGTGGTGGTGGGGTACAAATCTCCCTCAAACATGTATGGCTAGGAGAGCTTTGAATCGGAGTCTGTTTCATTGCAGATTAGCGCTGCCTGACACGCACAGAAGATGCCTGCTACAAGTTTGCTGAATGTTTACACACATAAATTAGGCATTTGGCTTTGCCCTATTTTCTTTACCTTCTCTTCTCATTTTCTCCGTTCTTTCCATCAGTCACTTTTTCAGTTTGGATTTGTTGTGCTTTTGGTCCATTGTCATTTGTCTTCAAAGATGAAATGCTCCCCGGGTTTATTTATACTCTCTTGCAGACTGATTGCTGTGTGAGTGCATGTACAAGAGATGATATCTGATTATGAAAAACAACTCTAAACATATTAATCATATCTCCGTATTGAGTATCTTAATTACACCCTTAATTTGCGATAGCTAATTGTCTTTTATTGTGGCAAATTGTGTCCTACTCAACTCCCTCCTCTCCCCAACACCTAAATGCACACTGCAGTCACAAACACACATATGCATGTTTGTAGGCTTTAAATTACAGTCATACATGTAGATATACTCATAACGGAAGAGCAGTTTCAGGGGAATACAAATACTGTACATTACATCGATTTAATATAGTTCAATATGAATGTACTGATTTGAACATAATTTAATTATAAAATTGAACTCTTGCTATTTTGTTTTCAAGTGTCCTTAGGTTTTATTCCATAGAGAATTTAATTTATTCATCTTTCTGCTTATTTTCTCCTCTTCCAGATGAGTAGCGTGAAGCGTCTGAGGCCCAGGCTCAACTCCATCCTGTTTAAGCTGCAGTTTGAAGAGCAAGTGAGTAACTTACGTCCGGAAATCATGGCGGTGAACGCAGCCTGCGACGAGATGAAGAAGAGCAAAGCCTTCAGCAGGCTGCTGGAACTCATTCTGCTCATGGGGAACTTCATGAACGCCGGTTCGAGGAACGCCCAGTCCTTCGGCTTTAACCTCAGCTCGCTCTGCAAGGTAGGTACAGAGAGAAAGAGCCTATATCTAAGATTCGGCACACATTTTGTGTGTGGAAACATTTACGAAGTCTGCAAAATGGATTGAGATCTGGTCAGATGTGTTCATTGGAGCTGTTTGTGGATGAAAGCATTGTCAGATGCACGCCTATGCAACTCTAAATCAAGTGTTTTCAACCTTCTGAATTAAATACATAAAGTCTAGAAGCTGTTTTGGGCTGGTTTCCTAGAAACAGAGTAAGTGTAAGTCCATAAGAACATGAATCCTTTAATCCAGCAAAACCAGCCCTAAAGTCATTCATGTGATTTTCTTTCCATATTTACTCATTTTGTGAATTATTAGCCTCTATTTATCTGTTTATCAGGTCCCTCCATGTTTGAAACACACTCGCCCAAATGAACCGTGGGCATTTTTCATCAGATGCTCTCCTGCTTTCTGTTTTTGGGAATAAGCCGATAAGATGATAATTTATGTTCCTTCGATGTCTGTGAAGGAGCCAAAGCTGAGTCACCATCAGGCACGAGTGCTTCTGCGTCCTTCACTCCCGTCCCGCACATTTCCCGTTACCTTGACCCCTATCGGCCGGCCCATCTAAAGTGCCTTTCGCTAAAAACGACTGGCGTTCGAGAAGATCTCATTTGATTTAACACTATCAAGCACTCAAGACCACAATAGCCGTATCTTCTGGTATCTATCAAAGTGCAGAGACCAAAAACCACTTTATAGCTGCTTCTGTTTCTAGAGATAAGTTTCAGCATAGTGACGTAATGAAGACACATATGGTTTGTCAGGTGTGTTAATGTCACGTTAATAAATTATGTTTAAGTTATACACAGAACACCTTAGCTTTCATCTAAGAATTGCGGTGGCTAGTGTAAAGCCCTCTAATGAAAATGTTTGGGTAAAATTTTCAGATTTAGGTAAGTGGAAAAGTGCAGAAGGGGAGTATAGTTAATTACCGCAGCAGCCATGCAGATTTACTAAGGTTTCCATGGTGACTTGGCATTGGTTTTTATCAGGGTTGATCCACCTCTCTCTTTTCTTTCTTATTAGCCATCCATTTTATTCATTACTACTTTCACTCCTTCCCTTCTGTGTGGTGCTAAAATTCAGAGAACGGCCATCACTGCATTTGTGACTCTCTCCAGGATAATGAAATGCCTTTCTGCTCATCAAGTCTCCTAGAAGACCTGATAAAAGACAGAAGACTGTATGGGACATGCTCACATTCAGACTTTTTATAAAGGAATAACCCAAAAATGAAATGTCGGTCATTATTTTCACACCGTCATGCTGTTCCAAACACAAAATACTTTGTTTTCTGTGAAACTCAAAAGGAGAACCCTTGAAGAATGTTCACTGACATTTTTTTCCACACATCATGTGAAGATAATCCGAAAATACTCCTTAATTTTGGCCTGGTCCTCACACAAAGCTATTGGAAGACTGAGAATAAAGAGCACAAGTCATACAGACTACTTTTATTATGCTTAATATTTTATGATTTTCTGTTTTTTTTTTTTTTATTAGTGCAATAATTCTGTGGAAAACATGATACTTTGAACCACAAAGTCTTTGCTGCTACTTTTGATCAATTTAATGCATTCTTGCAGCAATAAATACATGCACACATTCATACTGACCTATGTGTACTGTAACTGGTGATAGATAATATATACTGTACAAACATAAATCTTCAGCTCATTTATGTTGCATATCAACACTCGTCTTTGAACGTGTCCTTATACCCACTTAAGGGCCTGATACATAAGAACTAATGGAGTGATCTGTCCTTACTGCAGAGAGAGAGACTACATCTCTACATCTGCACATAGTGATAGTCCCTGGTGGGCAGGAGTAACAAAGAAAGTATGTTGTTTTCTGCCTTTCAAGTTCCTCGCCTGAGGGCCTGTCCTGATGTTCTCTCTCTGCCTTTGTTTGTTTGTTTTATTCTGAGTTTAACCTGTCAGTATCTTCTTCTTTTGCTCACAGAGGGTTTATTGAGCATATTTAGTTGTCAAAGGATTTGAAAGTGCTTCCCTTTGAGTAAGTGACTCGCGTGTCACTGTTTGATCTCATCAGCAGAGGACGGTTCAGTATGTCATGGACGTCAGAATCTCGATGAATGTTGTTGATTTTTTTTTTTTTCTAGAAACCTTTTCCAATTGAGAACCAATATTTACGATTTTTCAGACATCAATGACTTGGACTGCAGGATAAGATTAAATATTTTGGGTTTCTTTTTGTATTGTCATTTCCGTACTTCACAGATGAAGTCAGCGCAAGCAATTTGTAGAATCTGGCCTTTTTTTTTCTTTCAGGCAGAGCAACAAAACCTAATTTAATCCCCTCATCTGTCTAATGCTTCACACGGCTTCCAAATGTTCTGACACTGCAATTATCCAGTTGAACCCAGTGTGTATATCCAGCACAAAGCCTCTGTCAGAACACATACATTTAAAAGAAATGGCAGAGTGCGAGATAGTGTTGAGTACTAAGATGGACTAGATTGAAAGTCAATTTCTCCAATTTCATCTCTCATTTTCATTTGGAACTTCGTTTTTACTTTATCTATACTATCATCCCCCCCCCACACGGTAATCAAGCATCTTAAATCGTCAGGCACCCCCACCCAGAAGAGCTAAATAATGTTTTCACTCTCCGCATTAATCAAATGCTTTTTGCGCTGCCTTTGACAAAGGCCTGTATCGTTGTGCCACGATGATAATCATAACTGACAATGAAAATGTCTTGCTTTTCTAGTCCAACAGCAATTTCAGTGTACTATCGAATTAACTTGTCAGACGTGAAGGCGGTGGACGCCAATGGCTTCCTTCAAGAATCTCTCTCTGATTTCTATCTATTCCTGTAATGTTTTGAGCATCCAAAATATCATCTTTTTTATGGATATATATTTTTCTATTCTGATTTATTGTTGATATCACATTAAACAATTGCTCCCCCTAACCCCTTTTTCTTCTGTCTGTCTGCATCTCTATATCTTTCTTCGACTCCCAGCTGAAGGACACTAAATCGGCTGATCAGAAGTCCACTCTACTGAATTTCCTGGCAGAGATCTGTGAGGAGAAATACCCTGAAGTAATGACGTTTTTGGAGGATCTACAGCATGTGGACAAGGCCAGTCGAGGTACGACAAAATATACTCACAAAGAGCCAGCATCTATATAAAAATGGATAGAATTAACATTTTGGTATAGTTTATTGATTACCTCTTTCATCTCCCTGGCTAGAAAAGTCTTCAGTCCAGAGAGATTACTTTAACAGTTATTTAATGTCACTCTCACAATGTACAGTACATTAATTTGACCAGTTTTTAATGTGTGAGTTTCAGTCGACTTCTGCACAGGTTTATTTCACACTCTTTCAGCAACAGAGATAATGTCAGCTTGTGTGTGTGTGTGTGTGTGTGTGTGTGTGTGTGTGTGTGTGTGTGTGTGTGTGTGTGTGTGTGTGTGTGTGTGTGTGTGTGTGTGTGTGTGTGTGTGTGTGTGTGTGTGTGTGTGTGTGTGTGTGTGGTGTGTGTGTGTGTGTGTGTGTGTGTGTGTGTGTGTGTGTGTGTGTGTGTGTGTGTGTGTGTGTGTGTGTGTGTGTGTGGTGTGTGTGTGTGTGTGTGTGTGTGTGTCACAATTATTAGACCAGTGAGTGTCAGATCTCAGGATCCATATTGTAAATCTTAATCTGACCAGATCACGATTGATAAGATTACAATTTTTGTAGAGTCTGTGTCTATCTGCCTGTGTGTGTTTTAGCAGACAGAGAAGCAGAGGAGCCGTTGTGTGAGGTCACTTTGCCCTCGGCTGCCCTAGAGGCAGAGTCGCAATAGGACTAGACCAACTCACTGCGTTACCTAATGCTTCCAGAAAGCAAGACTGAGAGAGTTGTTGGCAGTGCGAGCATAAATAATCAAACAGGATTATTAGAGGGAGTGATTAAAAAGACGCACGTCTACGTGTACGTCTGGCAGCCTTAGAGAAAGTGTTTCAAGACAACTGTGTTTTTCCAAATGAAGCAAATAATGATGGAGGGCAAGACTTATTAGTTCAGACTTTATTGGATTGTTGGACTTGTTAGGCTGTAATATTATTGGTTAATGTTGTTTTCTGGCTTTGCATCAGCTGAACCTGAAAGTTTTTGAGATGGGGAATATTACATTTTTATGTGAACTAATATGAAAATATATATATTATAAAGTAATGTGCTTTGAAGAATTAAGCACAGTAAGTCCAGATATGTATTAAGACATAAATTAGGTTAATTTTGATGTTGACTTTATGATGAACTGTTAGCTTATTTTGACCAAAATAATGTAATTTCTATATTTTGCGCACCATCATGGTGCTACACACGCATGTGATGAAGTTAGCATAATATTTGCTATGCTCTTTTCCATAAAATAAAAATGCAGCTTTGTACATGACAAAAAGCACCATAAAAATGAGCCATGCAAGTTACGTTAGAGGAGGTTTATAAGTTTTGTCACAGAAAAAGAGCAATTAGTATTTTATTCGCTTAAAATCTCATTACGCTTGCAAAGGGCTGGGGAATTTTTCAGATTTTATCGATTAATACGAATGTAATGTTTTGCCACAATGTTATTATTTAGAAATCGAGGAATCACGATTTGAAATGGAAATATTACCAAGAGTTAAACACTTTGACAATATGCCGGTGATAACAGTAAAGGGTAAAGAACGATTTTGTGTTGACAAAGATGCGACGTGGGAACATGCAAGAAGATTGAAGTGAACTTCTTTCAACTTGAGCGCCGCTTATTTAGAGTTTCACGCATGAGACGCTGCAAGAGACATGAGTGCAACAGTCAAACATGTCCATGTTTACAGTACATAGAAAAAACATTGGAAAAGCAGCACAAGCGAATAAAAAAAACACGAAGCACTACTAGCCTACAATATGTCTGATATTTCATGTTTGCATCATGGTGACCGGGCTGAAAGCTGCTGTTGCTTTTATAGATCATTTATAGTTAATAATGGATTACTGGTGTTATCCATCATTTTGAATTTGAATTGCCTTGATTTAAAAAAAATAATAATATTTTGCTCGTTTTATTTCTGAACATAATATGTATAAGACCCGTTTGTACAATATGTAGTTGTAGTTCATCATGCATCTTTTCTGCACAGATATTTAACAGGTGATTTGTTTAACATTTACATCATGTTGACAGCTTCATGTGTGGTGTACTTGGAATAAAATGTTCTTTAAATAGAGGGTTAATAAAGAAAAAGTTATTTGAATCATGCTGTAGTTACATTTTCAAGTTGACTAGTTAAAAAAACGTAAAACAATCGAGAATCGGTCAAACGTTCTGATTAAAAGAATTTGCCATATCACCCAGCCCAACACTTGTATATATTGGTAGTCAAACATGGTGCTTGATCGCTTATGATCACAAGTTAGTTTCACTGTATGGAAATGAATAGCTCAGATGTTCTTCAAAACATATATTTTGTGTTCCAGGAGAATGGAAAAGTTTTTCTATCATGTCCACTTTCTCCTACACTTATTGGTTCTGTCTCTGCAGCTTTTTATTAGTTTGACTTTTTTCTCCCTGTCCGTCGTCTTCTCTCCCGTTCCCCATTTCATTAGTGCTGCCTGCTCTTGTGCCCTTCATCAAAGCTGAAATGGCATTATGGGTAACATATCCCCACCACGCTGAATGTCTGTCCCTGGACTTCCCTCAGGAAACAGCCTCTGATCGTTTTACTGATATTACTCCCATTATTCTATTCTTTAGCGCTCGCATTAGCAGGTGCATGTTTTTCTCTTGGAGATTGAGATACTTTCATTAAGAATTAGCTCATGTCAGTTCCTAACTGTTATGTTTTGTCTCCCATTGTGGTGCGGGTAGGTCTAATGCATGTGTGTTACTTTAGTGTTTTTCAACAGCACCAGCTGACTGTTATTGAGGCTTTTTATATTTATTCCCTTTGGCACACTCTTGGCTTTTAAAGTGTCTTAAAAATGGCACAAAACAGGATGCGTTTTTTTTTACATAGCAGGTCTGTGCAATGCAACATGTCGTGCATGTGATGAAAAAATCGGTCTGTGCGATGAATAAATTTACCACAGTAGCACGTGTGCGATCATTTATTTTTCTCTCAGTGGATACTTAAGATTTCCTGAGAAAATTTAAGAAATTACAGTCACAGATGTTTTTAAACATAATTTAATATTTTCTGTAAAATTAACGTTTTCTGTAAAATACAGTAATAAAATAATTATTATTGCACGTTTTGTGAATTATAGTGAAACTGTTGTTGCGATTAATATAAATGTTAATAATTTTATAGTTATTACAATTTATGAGTTATACTTGTGTGCACTACTTGTGGTTAATCGGTTTCAGAAATCGTAAGAAATGTTTTTTTTTTGTTGCTACAATTGTGGCCACAGTGCTACAAACCTTTCAACCTCTGTAGCACCAGAGCTACATGCAAATAAGTTAACATACAGCCTTTGTCTAGTAAGTTACCTTGCTTGACAGCTTTTATTTATTTATTTATTTTGTTATATATATTTTTCCTTTAGCACGGACACTAATTGGCTGCTGAAACTTCAGCTCTTCCATCACAGGAATACATTACATTTAAAAATAAAATAAAAACACATTTTTACTGTTTATAATGTTTTTTTTTTTTTATAAAATGTGGCCTTGATGAGCTTAAGAGACTTCCTGACCTCAAACTTTTTAACAGTAGTGTACAAAGTGACATTTAACTGAACACAAAGACTGGATGAATGAAGTCCTCCACGCATACATGCAAACATGTTCGTTTCTCTCAAGAGCTTGCAAATCACCAAAGAACCAGTCTAATAAAGTAGAAACGTGTTGCTTTCAAGTGTCCCTCTGAATGGGCATTTTGAGTGTAGGTTTACACTCACCAACCCCCTTACACCACACACACACACACACACACACACACACACTAACTCTTAGCTCACTCTGCAGTCGATTATAAAGAGCATGAGTGAATTAAATAGTTTTGTTGTTTGGCTTTAGTGTGCATATAATAGTGTATCACAGTGCATCGATGTAGACTAGATATAGTCATCACACACAGCTATACAGTTGATAGTTGGTTATAAGTAAAAAAAAATATAAAAAAAGCATATATAATAATATTAGGATGGTCATAAATGAGTGATGAACTGAAGTTACTTAGTGCCTGAATAAATGTACCATACAAATATACAGATTGACAAATAGGTATTTGTGTGTAGACATTGGACTCTTGGGTCACACTCAAAATGGCAGTGCCAGCTGCTCTTGGCACAGTCCAGTGAAACCAGATAGTGACATCTATCTCTGTCTCTCTTTCTACATTGACTCCATGAGAGGGAGCTAGAGATGAGTTTGGTGGCTAAAGTGAGGTTTTTGCATTCAGCTTGTCTTTTCTGATTAAGTATACATGCATTGTGGTAAACTTTGTTCTTTATGTTGTTCTGAATGCAAAATGTGTGCATTTTCAACCCTTCAGGCCAAGATATTGGAAATGTATGAGGCACTTTCACTTGTTAAAAGTCTCAAATTGTTCTTCGTACATGTTAGAAATCATTAAAACCAAAAGAAAAAAAGTCAGACTTAACTAAGCTGATTACCATTTAAGTAGTTTAACATTTACACAATTCCTCATAAAAATGCAATAAATGATATCCAGCTAAGCTGAGGATGTTTAAGCCAATCTCAACACATGATGCTTAGTCAATGTGTCCCATCACATTTAGCTAACACTGTGTATGGAATGTGATCATCCCCCAAACAGCGTCTGCCTAATCAAAACTGAGCCCCTTATTAAAGTCACATAATTACCTCATCAAACTACCAGCGTGTGTGAGGAATTGGTGAAAGATACAGACCTGATTTGGTCTTACAGGAACTCTTATGCTAATAATTAACCTAATATATCTTTTAATACATTTAAATAAATTAAATTAGTTTGATGTGTTTTTGTGCTACTAGGATGACATTTGAACCTTTTAGAAATGGTAGGCTAAAGCTGATGTTAACAGGGTTAACCAACTTACCTAAAAAATAAATAAATATCCTAAATAAAGTCTGTACAGAGTAAATATTCACTGATGTGGGAAAAAGAGCAACGGTAATGTGATATTGATCAATTGTTGAGGTAGGTATCAGGTGTTCATACGTTTGACTGCGCAAATTTACACTTCAGATGTAAAAATACCTCAGTTTTCCACATTGCAACTGATTAAAGTACTAAAACAAAGATTCTTAAGAAATACAGGTAGAACTTCTGTGTGTCTGTTTTTGCGTTATTTATCAATGCTATTATAATCTTTTTTTTTTTTGTAATTGCATATAAAACAAAACAAAACAACACCTGGCTTGCATATATAACAGAAATGCCAAACAAATGACAATAAAGTACTTTAAGGTCTCATTGGCATTAACTGTTTCATTCATTTTTATTAAGTTTGAGAGTCTTATAAATGAAAATATATAAAGAGTTATAAATGATTAAACATTTTGACTGTTGAAGCCCCTCATACTACTTGTGAGAGAGTAGATATAAACCTTTACTACATTTTTTTAAATAAGTGTTTGCTGTCAAGCTATAAAAAGGATGAAAAATGCATTATAACAGGGATCCATACAACTGCAGTCTTCTGTAGCCATACGGCAGCTTTGTGTGAGGAACAGACTGAAATGTATCTTGGAAATATTCCATTCTGTTATAGCTCTGAAATCTCTTGTTTTTATTTCCAGTGAAAATCTCTGTTCAAAAGAACTTTGTTTTTGAGGAATGTTTGTCATCTGGAAACTTGTATTTTGGATCTGCTATAAGCAAAGCGTGTCAGTGCATTGTTTTAAATGTGGACGTGTGTGTGTCTAGTCTCAGCAGAAAACCTTGAGAAGAGCCTGAGACAGATGGAGAAACACCTGCTGCAGTTGGAAAAGGATCTGGATACTTTCAGCTCCGCAGACGACCCGCAGGACCTGTTCCTCAGCAAGATGGCAATATCCTTTCACGTGTTTGCACACACACACTACTTTTTTTTTCTTTACTTTTTTGTCTAAACACTTCTTCATTGCTGTTTTGCTATCAACATTGTTCTTGCTTCTGTGCGTGGTAGCGACACATCTCTAGCACCCTTCAGCCTCACACTTTCACAAACGCTAATCAGAGTTTATGTCTGCGTGTGCAAATTAATTATTTATATTGAACTTCACCGGGCTGCATGTGAAACCGAAGACAGTTTGATAATGGAGTTGTACATTCCTGTACTTGCTTGTTAGTTCATTTTCCCAGCTGTCTGTCATCACACTCGAAACTGTTCCCTGCGGTCTGGATGCTATCTCCTCTGCGAATTGGCAAACGTTTGAAAGCCGGACGTGTTGCCAGGGGAGATACCAGGGGCGCGAACTAAACGCTGAATAAAACGTATACCCAAATAATCCACAATGAACCTTTCTTCTCATGCATTTTGTATAGTTTGGTGGGGCAGGTAGTCTTGGGTAGCTTCATTATTCATGTTTTTGAGTTGGGCTTACAGAGCGTTTTATTTTTTTCCTTTTATGCTCGCTGTTTCATGGACAAAAACAAATGCTTTTTTTTACTTTATTACTTTAGTGTGACGCTCATGATCCAGTGAATGCCTGCAGTTCTGGGTCTGACCTGACTGCTCCACCCTTCACACTGTCCTGGCTAGACTCTACCAGGGGAGGTTATTATCTTACTCACCAGCCACATCTTCCACCCTACATGCATTTTTTTCTATTTATTTCATGCAGTGCATTTTCTATTACCTTTTTTGTTTTTGTTTTCTTTGCTGTAGTATTTTTCTATTCTTTAGTTTTTTATTCTTTGTTTAAAGAATAAAAATGACCCCCCCCCCTTCCCCTTTAATAGCTACATTTAGTACCTCATCCTCGCAGAGATGTTTTATGAATGCATTGACTAAAATCTTAGTGAGCCACCCTGCTAGACAGCATTTTTGGGTATTGATTTTAAAATTTGGACACAGATGATGGCAAAAATGTGTTCTCTTAGCTAGGTTTCTAGATAGCAATTACAAACTAAAACAGAGTTTCTGCAACTCTGTATAAAAAACAGAGTTTCTGCATTAGTCTCTCACACTGAGAGTCGATGTGTAATTGTCATATTTTGTGTTGTAATGTATGGAAATATTAGGGATCCGTGATATGGTCTTATGGTAACCACAATTACTTTTTTTCTGTTTTTGTTTTTGTCAGCCAGAGTCCGATATTTAATTGTGCTGCTTATTTACATTATTTTTTATATTTAGTTTACCTTTTGCCATTATTATTATAATTTTATGGTTGTTGCAAATCTCAAATTAATGATACATTTTTCATATAAAATATAATAATGTTATGATGCCTAATTTTAACTGTAGCATATAAGTTATTTGACATCCATAATACATCCATATGTGCTTGTTGAACACTTAGGGCCCTATGAAATCTATTTAATTCCTCCCCCCCAAATTCGTTTTATTCTTTTCCAAATTCGAATTTTTTCCAATAATAATAAAACATTTTCTGGGAACATTTATAAACATAAATGTAAAACATAAAACATCTATGCTCTGTTTTAATGGTTAAATTAAATGTTTTTCATCAAAAAGCATGTCTATTTATTTTAAATGAAAACTTACAATATTAAACATCAGTTTTTTATAGTTTTCATTAAATATTAATAATCAAAAGCATCTCTAATTAATTGCTTTTATAAAATAATTTATTTTTTTATTTATATATTTTTCTGAAATACTGTCACGTGTTTACATTTTTCTACTAAATAAATTGATAAATATTTTTTTCTGCTAAATATTCCTTAAAAAATAATGTTTTAATTATAATTTTATTTGTAGCAGTAGTTCTATCATTACATTAAGTAATATTTCTGTCACAGTTTCTTAAGGTTAAACCAAGCTTTTATTTTGATGGTTTCCTGTGAAGACCTTTGTTTCTGTTGGTATATGATATGATGATAGTTTTTCTCAAACTAAATGGTAAAATGCTCATGAAGTGACTCGGAGCAGTTCTAGAGATTGTTAATGTGTTCATGTACTCATGTATTGAGGCGGCAGAGGCTGAAATCAACGCAAGTGTCACACGCACTTCAGTATGTACGTAGTAAACGAAACTGCATCTGCACCAGAACATGCAGGATTTATATTTAAATGATATATTTGCGGCTTAATATTCACAGACACTAGTACATATCACGTTTTGACTTTAGTGTAGTTTATCTACTTTTGATGTATCCATCCAAAATTTGGCAAATTCCTTGACATTCTGCATTATACAGTAAATTCTGTTTTTATTACTGGATTCTGCAATTCATTCCACATTTTCCACATTACGGAAATCAGGGCCCTAAACACTTTATTTCAAATTAATAGTACATGGTGTTTTGTTATAGCCCTTTTAACTGTAAATGTCTGCATGAAGATTGCATGACAATATGGTTAATTTAGTAGACTTGTTAGTATGTATGTAGCCTTTTTTTATGTAGTGTGTATACACACTCACCGCCCATTTTATTAGGTACACATGTGTTCAATTGCTTGGTAACACAAATTGCTAATCCGCCAATCACATGGCAGCAACTCAATGCATTTAGGCATCTAGATGTGGTGAAGACGACTTGCTGAAGTTCAAACCGAGCATCAGAATGGGGAAGAAAGGGGATTTAAGTGACTTTGAACGTGGAATGGTTGTTGGTGCCAGACGGGCTGGTCTGAGTATTTCAAAAACTGCTGATCTACTGGGATTTTCACACACAACCATCTCTAGGGTTTACAGAGAATAGTCCGAAAAAGAGAAAATATCCAGTGAGCGGCAGTTGTGTGGATGAAAATGCCTTGTTGATGTCAGAGGTCAGAGGAGAATGGGCAGACTGGTTAGAGATGAAAGAAAGGCAACAGTAACTCAAATAACCACTCGTTACAACTAGGGGTGCGCCGATCCGATATTCAGGATCTGTATCACTTTGATACTGATAATGGAGCTTGTGTTAAAGTGTCAGCCATCATTGCCTCTCTCTCTTTATTTAGTTTGGTTCTCTGTCATTTAGAACAAAAACCCAGAGTCCGCCTTCCTCTTCTTTCCTCTGTCAGCGTTAACACCGTTCAGCTCCACATAGCATGGGCCCTTTTCTGTCCTCTGAGCTCTTAGCACTGGCAACCAGATCAGTATTAAAGTTAATGAAGTCTTATCTCTCGCTCTCATACACCGTCTGTCCTTTCATTAGCTGATCATGTCCCCTGCGTTCCATTCGTTCTCTAATCAGAGAACCGAAGCAGGTGTGCTTGGAGGGCGTGAATGAACTCGCAGTAGAAAAGACAGCAGAGGAGACGAACAAAACAGATCTCTGCGCATATGCAGCTGAATGAACTCCCCAAAGATTTTGTGTGTATGCTGAACAAGCATCACCGGCCAGCCTGTCTGCTCTCCCTTATAATGTCTTCATTATGAGTAAGTCATGGAGGACCTGTTATGCTGAGTCCTGGAGTGAGATGCGTGGGTTAAAGTCCAGTTTCTAGACGTCCACTTGTTAGCAGAGTTCTGACTAATAGTCACTTTTCCTTGCCTAGGAATACCTGACTATGCAAGTCAAGTTTACAAAAATTTAAGCAGCAGAACTGTTTTTAACATTAATGAAAAGAAAATCAGGATGCTAGAAGTATTTATGAAGGATCATGTGACACTAAAAACTGCTGAAAATTCAGCTTTGCCATCACAAGAATAAATTATATCAAAATAGAAAGCAGTTATAATAAAGGGATACTTCACCCAAAAATGTGATGTTTATCTGCTTACCCCCAAGGCATCCAAGATGTAGGTGACTTTGTTTCTTCAGTAGAACACACACAAAGATTTTTAACTCAAACCGTTGCAGTCTGTCAGTCATATAATGGCAGTCAATGGGATTGCCGTTATATGAATTATCCCTTTAAATTCTACTAATTTTCCATAATATTACTGTTGCAGTATTGGTGATAAGGTTAATATCTAAAACTAATAAGACTAATATCTAAAACATTAAAGCTATTTTACCGACCCTTTTGAAGAGGACACACATAAATAATATTATTCTAAAAATAAAATAACTCCATTTCAAAAAAAATGTACACAATGATATACTATATGTGACCCTCTCTGTGAAATCCAGGCTAAAGTATCAAAATCTAATTGAGATAACAAGCATCAAAAGTTTGATTTCAGCCATTAATTTCACTATGATTCAAAATTTTTGATGTTGTCTTAGTTAATATTAAATACATCAAGGTTACATTTTCACAGAATGTTCTTTACCTTATGAAGGATGATTTTATGTAGAAAACAGTAAATCACCAAAAAAATTACTTTAGCTGGGTTTTCACAGCCAGGATAACATACGTACATATATTTTTGTATATGAATTTAACATTTTTATTGTTTAGGTAGCATACTCGATGAATGTTTACATGCACCCTCATAATGTGGTTATAATGGGAATTTGCCATTATTGTGATTTAAACTTTACTTTAAATGCATTTTTACAGCTTTGCCCAAAGTGAAGTTCTTCACACAACATCATAAATTAACTTTGTGATATTATTCTGCTAAGCAACCTCAAACGAAAGCAAACTCTCAGTTGGGCCTGCAAAGTAGGAAATGCTGAAATGCATATTTGTGTTTGTGCTCAGGAGAGCTTCAAAGGTTTCTAGTTACAATGTGTTTTTTCGCTGCATTGAGCTCTGTAGCCAATCACAGACATGCATTGAGCTCTGTAGCCAATCACAGACATGTCTGTTGATTTCTTGTACGCATTGGCCAATCAGTGCTGCATGGCCAATATTTACTATTATAATCAGAATAATGAAAATAGCATGTAAACAGGAGTGAAGAGGTTTGCTTGTGTCACGTAAATATCTAAATGTGTCCATACTCTGCATTATTGGTGCACATGTAAACGTAGTCAATGTTTCATATAAATGTGAGTCTTTAAGAAAACTCAGATGAGATCTACTGTCCTAGCGTTTGAGCTGAAGATGAAGGTGTCTTTGATAAATCAGATGCACTGTTATTTATAGTGAGAATACCCTAAAGCATTTTGTAGGCTTTAACTTAAAGACAGGAGAATGACAGCAGGAGAGATTGTCATCTGTTGTGTCACTTAACTTCAGATCTGTATGTAGTGTGACTATGGTGTCGCTCACAAGTCAGTCTGCGAGCACAACCTACTGCAAAGTTCACCCCGCGGCCAGCTCATACACACAGACACACACTCTGAAGCTACTGCTGGAATAAAAGAAAACCTTTTTTGGACATTGATCCAAAGTTTTAACAAGGTTTTTTTTTGTGTGTAATGTGAAGCAGCAGCTTCAAACAGGATTACTAATTAAAACCACATCAAAGTCAAAATATTACTATGATATTTGGAGTAAAGCTTACCATCTTTGAATAGGCATTTCTGACCTCACAGCAAGGATTAGACCCAGATTCTCTCTCTTTCATGTCGGAGTGTGTGCAAGAGTCACGGCGTCCATGCATGTGTGAGAAATAATGTTATAGACATTGGATGTGGCTAAATGAAGCTAAGGCTGATAAATGTGTGAAATGAAAAGTTTCTTTGCCCTTGAGAGTGAATCTGTGTGGGTTGTAGGTCAGTTGTGCTTTTATATCTGTAGATCCCAGAGAAACACTTCATTCATTTAGCAGTAAATACATGTACAATTTAAGCTATTTTCTCAGCCCTTTTGTTTATATACTGTAAAAAAAACTGTCTAAACTCAGGTGCGCTTATGTATATAAATATTCTCCTTTTGGTATTTTTTTCTTCCTTTGTCTACTGATGTAGATGGTTTTATTTTCCATTCCAAGAGGGAAACTTTGAACTTCATCACAGCCCATCCTCTTTTCTCTCACAGTATGTGATATTTCAGTGCGCTTATGCATATTAATATATGACTGTGTGTGCGTGTGATATGCAAGTTGATCTCATGTAGGGTGTTAGTGTCATTTGCAACCATTAATAATACTTATACTTTGGGTTATACAACAAGTGTGACTTGTTGAGCAAAGTTTGCCATGTTTGTGTATTTGAGGATAAAGGCAGACCAAATTATTTCCATAGATTTGCATTGAAGGACCTGAGCAATATTTACCAGACTAGAATATTATTCTCGCAGCGCAAACAATATAGCACTAGCATGGCAATAGAGATGCCAAGGCCATGGCTTTGATTTCTTAAAAAAAAAAAAAAAACTTTAACTGATGTATTTCTTGAAGTGGCTTTGAATAAAAGCCAAATGCATACATGTAAATGTAAATCCAAGAGGTGGACGGACCTTGAACCAGTAGGCAGTAATTTTGACATTGTGCTTGTTAGTTTTGTGCAAAGCACTACTCCTATTATCTTCAGAAAGTGAAACGTTTATTTCTAGTCTCGCTAACATATGAATTAATTTATATGTTTTCAGTGTGGCTGTAAGGGTCACCATAAAAACATAGGCTTTGCAGAGAGTTACAGCCCACATACTGCCATTAGATCTAAATGCAGTGCGAAACATAAACACTGGTTTGAATGACTGCCTGTATTCACTGGAAGTACCTTTTAACTGTTTTTCAGTATGTTTGTTGGTGGAAAAAAATGCCTGTGTATACATTCTTTTCTAATAAACTACATGTTTTGCATTGGTTCCTATCGTACACACAGACCAAGTTTTAATTGGCTAAAGAGCAGCCATGGATACAGCGCATTGCTCTGTGCAAGTGCAGCAGTTTAACCATAACTGAAATGAGCTGGGCTTTTCTATGTGGACTATTTATCGCTATATATATATGTATTGGTTTTTGCATGTGCTGGTTTCAGAGCTCTGTAGCAAGTGTTGCATTATGGGTGTGTAGTCATGCGATCAGGGATTAACAATTAATTGTTTTCATTTTGGTTTCTTCTGAGCAGAAACTATTTTTTTGGCACTTCACAGCATCCTTACCAAGGGGCAACCTGTTAGAATAAAATGAAGAACAATTGTCCTTTTTGAAATGAAAGTGCAATGCACTAATGAACTTGAAAGTTGAGCAATTGTATAAATCACTGCTGGTTTATTGACCTTGCATTCAATAAACAAAATTGCTAAGTAAGGATGATTTTTCCTTGAACTAAATTTTCATGATATAGAAGAAAATGTATTGTTCTTTAATTTGATGAAACTTTTGACAAAACCTTTCACACGCACATTCACTTTCCAATACTAGTTTCATGTCCTTGACGATGATTCCTCACAGTTTCTCTACGCAGGCAAGAGATCAGTACCAGAAGCTGGTGATCATGCACAGTAATATGGTGACCCTTTACCTCAACATGCTGGAGTATTTCGCCATCGACCCCAAGAAGACCTCCGTGGAGGAACTCTTCACTGACCTCAGCAACTTCAGAGCCATGTTCACGGTAAGCCACCCACTCTGAATCAGATCCTAATCACAGCCGCTATACCTTATGAAATGGAGTCGTGTCAGTGCAAGGTTGAGACCGGCTCGTGTTTGCAGGATCTGCGGCTTTGCAGTAGCGCCACAGGGGGAATAAGCTGGTTCTTTCTCCTCCAAGCCTTCATCCCTTTTTGGCCTACATGCCCTGAGCTATTCAAACAGGAGGAGCTATAAGTAGAGTGAATACTGGGCAATTAATGGCCAAATATTGCTCACTCGCGAGCGATATGTGCAGGTTACACACATAGAAGACTGAGCGCTTTCTGTCTCCACTTACTGTCATTGAGTGTGATTGTGTGTGTACGTGCTTTCACACACTCCTTCACTCCCATTCGGAAGGTTCTTGTGCACTAATCTGACAAAAGAGAAGCTGCCTGTCTTCTTTAAGAAAAGCCATTTGAATTGCAAAGTTATTTTCCACTTGGCTGCTACAGTGATGAGATGAATCTCGTCGTCTTTATTTTAAATTATTTCACGATGGAACTGCTGAAATTTGGGGAATGAGCTGACGGTGGGTCTGCCATCAGATGCATGATAATGCACTCCTGTGGCACATCATTGAAACATGTCCCCGGTGCAGTGAGGGACGTGGAGCTGTGCAGCCTGTTAGAAATTCATGTAAATGTGTCCATTTTGCTGGAGCCTTCTGCATGCGATTCTCTGCTAAACTTCAGACTTAAGTGTACAAGTGCTGCAGAATAGAGCGCAATACAATAGAAGGTCATATGTACAAATTTTAAACCGACAAGCAAGTGTATTTTATGATACCAGTAATGGGGTAATCAAAATATAATGCAATTAATATGTGCTCTTGTGTTAATTAACTTTCATTTTTAGTTTAATGAAATTAACTTCTGCTTAAAAAAAAAAACATGATTTTTGTTTTTATATTATAATGTCACAATGTTTGAACGTAATGTGATTTTAGCCCCCTTTTTGCACATAATGGATATCATAGCCTACTTGTATCTACATTTGTTTTAATTTACATTTATTTTATATTCATGTACTTTCACTGGATTTTTCTTTCCTTTAATATAAACATTGTTTCATTGGGCAACATTGGGCAGAATGTGTTAAAAAACTAAATAGAAAATACTCCTATCGCATTTCAGCAAAAAAAAAAGTTGATTTTTAGGCCATATTACCCAGCCCTACTTGATTTTATTTTGCTTTATAGACTTTAGAAAGCCTCCTAAGGATGCTACATTTGACACAAACAAAAATAATACTGTGAGGGTCAGATCATTCAATATATCCATTTAATATATAATGCTGTACTTCAAAAACGGCATAATGTGTGAAAAATAGTGAGACAATAATCAAATGTCTTTTACATCAGTACTGCACAAAATAAATCATCAATATTATAGTAAATAGAATTAAGTGTTCTGCAATACAATTACTTTTTATATTCTAATTAATAATAATAATAATTTGAATATATAAGTATGACAAAAAAAGTCATTATTATTTTACTTCAGTCAAAATAAATTAAAGGACATAAAAAATATTATTTATTTCACATTTTTTGGGAACATAAAAAAAATTATAAACTGGGAAACAGTAGTTTCAGAACCTTGACCCAAGTTTGTGCGAAAAATGCCGTTGGGATGGTTTACATTAGTAAACAATAACAGTAGCAATGTGAATTAAGTAAACGGGGTCAATTTTGATTTATTGGTGTCTTTGATTTTAACTTTACCTTTCAATATAATATTCATAGGTATGGGAACGTAGACCAGAGAAGAAATGTTTCGGTCCCCCTCTGTATTTTACCCACACTTCCCTGTTTCCTCTGCTTTTCTCTTCAGCTCAATCCTGTCTGTTCGTTCTTCACCCTTTAGAGTTGTTTGCAATTTTTTCGTCACTGTTGCAATGTCCCTCTTGTTTTCTTACAATGCTCTCTCCTCTTTCACCGTTTCTTATTTCCACGCCCTTTTCAGGGGATCAGCTCCATCATGTGACAGTGAGTTTTCAGCCTTTGAAAACAGAAGCAGCAAAAAAAGTTGTTTAAATCAATTTTGCTTTGAGCATTAGAGTGGCAGGGTACGACTATCCCACACTTCCTGTCCTCTGCTTCTCTTTCTCCTCTGTTCGTTCTTCACCCTCAAACTGAATGTCCCTCTCTTGCTCTCTCCCTCTTTCAGCCCTTTTCCAGGTCAGTGAGTTTTCAGCCATCAGAAGTAGCTTGTTTAAAACAATGCTGAGGAGTGGCAGGGGACTAGCAGTAGAGCAGGAGGCTACAGGACTTCATACACACTCGCCTTACTGCAGCACTGTATGCACTCACACACGTGCAGACCAGCAGCCACACATGCTTAGTCATCCTCTCAATAGCATCTCTCTCGTGCTTTCTCTTCAGTTCTGACTGCTTTTTCTGCAGAATGACATTGACAGGATGTCTGGGTTTTGATGGAGATGTTTTTGAGACGCATGCGCACGCACACACACACACACACACACACACACACATTCCAACTTTCTCACCACATTTTTCTATTCTCTTTCTTAGTGGCAAAAATGAAGAGAACAAAAACAAGAGTAGGAGACAGACTAATGTGGGAGTCATACAGAGAATCAAATAAAAAAGGGGGAGAAAAGAAAGTAATGATACTGCTGCAGCAGCAAATTACCATTCATGCCAATCAGACTGTTATGAATAATTGAATTTGTGTAGGGAAAGATGAAGATCTCACCTCACATCCTTTCACTTCTCCTCTGTATAGGAAGATTGACTGTGTTTCTAAACCCAGTGAGCTACGTCAGCAGCATTTTTGGGCAATGCTGTATAGGTACTGTAGGTGATTTCATTCAAAGCCCTTTATGATGCCCTGACAAAAAAGTGCTGTTAGTGCTTTAGTCTTATTTTCATGTTTCAAATATCCTTAAAGAAGATACATTTACTTAAAGCTACATACAAGACTGCATAAAATATTACACTTAGAGTACATCTTTAAATACAAGAGTATTTTGTGTTATTGTACTGTATTTTATTTTACTTTAAAATATATATATAAAAAATTACCAAAATTCACTTATGGAATAATTTCTGTCAAAAAACTTGAATATATTATGCAGTGTTGCTACTAAATAAAATGTACCTTGTTATATAGATAATTGTATTATATTTACCACAATATTTCCAATATTTAATATTTCAATAACTTGGCTTAAATACAATCATGATATAAATTATATTTATTTATTTGTTTGTTTGTTTTATATAATATAAAACATATTATAGAAATGATTAAATTACAATTTTGATGCAAATTACTTGTATTTTTTTATACTTAATATTTTATGCTTAAGAAAATGTTACCTTGTTTTAAGGATTTTTAGATGCATTTTTGATTCATTGACTGAAGTTAATTAGTTAAATTTAGATATATACTGTATATAAATATAATACTCATACATAGATGCTTTTCTTTCTTTTTGATTTGTGTTGGTAGTAGATATATTTGATATGATTTTGCAACTGACTTCTGATGCAAGCTAGGTAGCTTCTAGGTAGGCTGCTTCAATTTGAACATGTAAATGTCTAAAAATGCTGTCTAGGTTGTTAGATAGAATTTGATTTCACACCTCGCTCTGAGCTGCAAGGTTGTTCTAGGAATATATCCTTAATTGTAAAATTAATTGTTTTAAGCAGCAGTTAATTATGAGGCTCAAGAGAGATACACAAGCCTTGCCAAACCTCTGAATCACACCCCATAATCCTGTACCACTACCATGGGAGTTTCTGTGGCAACCAGCACTCTTTCATTACTGCAGTTGACTTTTGACCTTTAGCTGGCAGCTCTGTCTTATCAGTAAATAGCCACAGTTGCACGAAGGCACACAAACACATCAAAACATTGAAGTGTTGTCACAGCCTTCCTCATAACAGACCGACCAGGTGAATGTGTCATGGTGAACATTCTGCTGCCTACGGTTCATTCTGTGTGATTCTCATCACTAACGTTCAAAAAGAGCTAATGTTGGACATGCCCTCCCTTGCCCTGAGCTCCTAGTGCACTGGGTGCTAGTCATTTTACATTGAACTATGTGTTTCAGAGTATTTTAGTGTGCGTGTTTGTATGAGGGTTGCCCCTCTCTGCTCATCCACCCATTTGAAATAGACCAGCAGCAGTTTGACGGTGCTGACAGAAATCCAATTGACCATGGCTAATGGCAGACAGACAAGGGAGAGTCGGGGAACAAGGGATGACCTACTGGCGGAAAAAGAAAGAGAACAGCATAGAAATCTATCCTTGGCACTACCCATAAAGTGACATCTCCAGACTGATAATTGCTATTTATGATGTATAAGTTCATTAAAATGCTTATATAATCTGCTATAAGAGTTATTGCAGTAAATACAGGGTTTAATATAGTTATTTAAGTTTACTTTACCTTTTAGTCATTTAGCAGACGCTTTTATCCAAAGCGACTTACAAATACTGAAAAAGTAACTAAAACTATAAGTTAAAACTCTCTAAATACATAAATACACACATTTAAAAATTCAGAAATTCAATAAAATGACAAATGCTACAACAATATTGACAAAACTAAACTTTTTTGCATTTATGAAAACAAAAAATAAAGCTAAAAGATCATTTCAAAAAATTAAAACAACATGAGTATAAAAGTTCAACATGACACTAAGCCAAACACCCTATGCATATGATTTCATTTCCATGTAGTAGGTTGAAGTAACATTACAAGAATAAATACAATTTATTAAAACTAGTCACGGAAATATTTTGCTGTGTGTTAATAAAGAAATATTAAATTCATACATAATTTATCTAAAATTAAAATAGATATCAAACCAGTAGTTATCAGTATCCTAAAAAATGAACACTGTCTAAACACGACTGAACAAACAACAACTTACACATAAATAATTGGTTATCTCATAATATAGTTAAATATATATCTCAGGGACAAGCTACCCCACTTGGATTGCATTGTAAGGCATCATAAGGGACATATGTGTGTATATATGTATGTACATACTAACAAAAGTGTATAGCCTGAATTCACTAAGTCGCTTTTGATAAAAGCATCTCCTAAATGCATAAATGTAAATGTGTGTGTATATATATGTATGTATATGTGTGTGTGTGTGCAATATATATATATATATATATATATTTTTTTTTAGAGGTTTCAAAATTAGCGCGTTAACGCAGGAGATTATTTTTTTCAGATCAATGGGTTAAAAATGTTACGCAATTAACGCAGGGGCGGGGCTAGGGTTGGCCACCCCATTCACAACTGCTTCCTCTGTCTCTTTTTTCTTGAAAATGATTGCGTTTATTTAGATGCAGAATGACCACATCAAACGGGAGACGTTTCAGAAGCGCGCTCTAACCTCACCTTCGCACCAGGCGCGAGTCAAACAAGCACGTAAAAGATAATGTGCTCGTGGCGCTCTCTTCAAATACACGCACAAATGTGCTGGTGCATGCTGTAGCCTGTATCATTTCATATCAAACAGCCAAAGAAACTATATGCATGCAGTGTCCTAGTTATGCCATCAGTTAAGGCATGAAGTTACCAAAAAGGCGATTAAAGCTGCCTTAAAACTATGCATGCATGCAATATGTTATATATGCATCACATTTAACGTATGGGAAACACTCGCCACATTGAACGTATGGGAAACACTGGAGGTTGTCCGTGGGAGTGTCGACCGTTATCGAGCACACAGAACGAGCCGTACAAAACGTGTAGAGCGAGGGGAGATTCTCCAATAGTTAATCGATTGCGGATGGTTTCATTTTATCGGGCAGATAAAAAAAGTGTAAGAGTATAATAATAGTAATAAAAACAAAAATGTGTCACCAAATTTACTTGGGTGGCCGTAAATATACCTGGACGGCCCGCCCAGGTAAAGTCTATGTGTGGGAAACACTGTATATATATATATATATTTAAAAATCACCACTTCAGATGTAGACTCAGTGAGCTGCAGAAAACTAAATGCCATCCAGGCCTTTTTCACCCAAACATTCAAACAAAGTTGTAATGTTAGAGTCATCGTTACAACTGGTGGTCAACTTATAGCTGGATTTCATCAGCATAACAATGATAAGCAACATTCAATTTCCGACAGATTAAACCCAACAGAATCATATTATGAGGACCAAAACAGGACCGAGACATGAACCTTGAGGAACCCCTGAGGAAATATGCTGAGATGAAATAGAGCTTCCTAACTCCACCTGCAAAAGATCTTCCATGTAGATAGGAAGAGAACCACTTTAAAGCAAGCTCCCTTGTCACCCTCATTCCTGCAAACGGTCAAAAAGAATCCCACGTTCTAAAGTATCAAAAAAGTAAAGTTTTGAGCAAAAAAACTAAAAAAATTTTAAACATACTACATTGGATCAATTCATAATGTGATCAGAGCAAAGATTCAGTAGATCAGTTTCATCATCACCCCTAAAACTTCACAGTGCTTTACAACCTCCTGGATTGCCATTTCGCTCTGAAACATTAGGCTGTTTTCATTTATATAGCGTTTATTGTTGATGATTGATGAGCGTTGTGTTTGGCGGGGAAATATTTAAGTGGAATTATCAAATGAGTAAAAAAATGGCTGTCGTTTAGACTTGAATGCCGATTCACAACTCTTCTCCTGTCTTTGGTCTTATGGAAAAGTGAAATGTCCATCAGAGCCCCAATTCAGAATCTCGCTGGAAGTAGTGGGTTGTCCAGGTACTTGTTTTTATCTTACTATACAGTAAGGAAGTAGGCAAATGCTGACGCAAGGCTAGAAAATTACATGCAGGTGAGTTTGATCAGGGTGGAAGCTAAATTCTCAGTGTAGGACTCCAGGGCCAGATTTGAAAAATCCTGACGTGGACTGTTTACTAGGTTTTTGCAATGTAATTAGTTATTTACCCTTGTAACGTAATTTGCCATTCCATTTATCATCTCCATTTTTTTTTTCGCTGCATAAAAGTTGATACAAAATGGCCGGCACCCAGTCTAAGACCCCACTTCAAACTGAGGGAATCCCCTCTGCTTTGGCAATCAGTGTTTAAAAAAAGACAAGGAGGCAGAATGCTTGACAATGGGGTGGGATTGACATTGTCTATCGACTGCTTCCTGTATTTGCTCGATGTTAAACTCTGCAGAGACCTATTGGGCAGCTGCAGAGCACCTCCCTTGGAGACTTGTCTATACCCCCTATATGTCCAATAGCTAAATAAGATTGATTTACACTAATTCTAGAAATTGCAGAGCACTTTGACTGTGGTACTGTAATAGTTTGACCCTCACAGGCTTTAACCCACCTTACATTCCAGAGTCGTTTCTGTGTAGTTTGCCGTGTCTCATCAGGTTACAAAGGAATCGCTAAAACCGGTTCATGTTGCTGATTGATATTTGCTCAGAAAGCTCGATTGCTGACTTTGAGTCTTGCATTTTGTTTTGAAGGTTCCCCCCCCCCCTCAATTTGCCTCAGAGTTGCTCTTTAACATAAACAAAATGGCACAATTTCATCCGATGCCAAAGCAATTACGATAGTGAAATTAGCTTCGGCCACTGTTGCCCTCCATAGCAGGTCTGTATCTCCTTGAATTGTCTCCTGTCAAACTGAATTTGATTCGAGCGAGGGGGAAATAGCGAGGGCCTCAGTCTTGGCACGACTGCAGTAATTAAGTTCAAATGATTACTAGAAAATGGAGACTGGCTCTGTAATGGGAAACAGACGATTTCAGGGCGAGGGAGACCACAGAGTTCCGTCCTAATTTCTGCAACCTGTGTTTATCTCTCTCCCCTCGCTTTCCACCTTAACACAGTTACAGACCATTTATGCATATGAGATGCGAGGAGTTTAATCCCCTACTGCCTGGGAGAGTGGGCGGAGTCTAATCAGACACATCGGGCTTGGCAGGAGCCAAGCAGATTTGTAGAGAGAGTGGCTTCATCTGATTAGCAGGGTTGCATGAGGTAGGCAGGCAGCTGTTGTGATCTATTTTAAGGCATGTCTTATGAGAGCCCCAGCTTTGAGTTTAGAGTTTGCCAGGCATCAATCACTTGTAACAGCATTTTAGACTCTTTCCGACACACTTTGTTCAGCTCACATGGCGTCGTCTCTCACGGTGAATACTGATTTAAATAGACTCAAAGAGATACAAGTGCTGAAGTTTGCGGAGATTGAGAAACTAAATGCAAACATTTTGCATCTATGCTTTTTTCAGAAGCTCCCTTGTTCCTGAGTTTTCCACCAAAATGGTGCCTGGGCCAAAGCTGGTTTGATGCTGTTACCACACAAACAAACACTCTTTCTTGTAGTTTTGAGAACATATTTTAACACCCGAACTAATGTGATTCACTGTCGTTGCATTGCAAATTGTCTTTGTAGAATGTGTGTGGGATTCATTCTTTTAAAGGGGTATGTCACAGAGAGGTTGATGGCTGGTGTTGTACAGTACGTCCAGAGAGAGCACGGCCCAGCAGTTTAAGTTCATCAGGAACGCTTTGTAATGGTGTGTGGGGGGCTGAGAGATGGATAGTGTATTCTGAGGAGTTTCCTCACCTCAGCTGTGTGTGGGATTCTCTCCTTAACCCCTCATCAGTCATTTACACACACATACACGGATGCTGACTATGGCTAACAGCAAAGACTGTGTGTGTGTGTGTGTGTGTAGTGTGTGTGTTTGTGTGTGTGTGTGTGAGTGTGTGTGTGTGTGTGTGTGTGTGTGTGTGTGTGTGTCGTGTGTGTGTGTGTGTGTGTGTGGTGTGTGTGTGTGTGTGTGTGTGTGTGTGTGTGTGTGTTGTGTGTGTGTGTTGTGTGTGTGTGTGTGTGTGTGTGGTGTGTGTGTGTGTGTGTGTGTGTGTGTGTGTGTTGTGTGTGTGTGTGTGTGTGTGTGTGTGTGTGTTTGTGTGTGTGTGTGTGTGGTGTGTGGGGCCAAACCTATCCTCACATGCATGGCTGTAGCTATAGAATATTTTAGTAATCGTATTCTACCAAAAATTCCATCGATTAATCGGATAAGAACTACTTTTTCTTTTTAAAGAGCAATCCTAAATATACAAGAGAAAAAAAGACAGGTCTCTTAAAATGAACAAGTAATTTGTTTCCTTTTTAGAAAAATTAATTTGTTATTGCTGAAATAGCATATATTAATAACTGAAAACTAAACTAATTTAGTGCATGCAATTGTCATATGACATAAAAAAATTGCAAATACAAATAAGGTAAACATAGTACAACCTAAAACTAAGACATAAATAAAAATATTAGGGGAGAATGAAAATCAGCGGAGCATGACCTCATGCTCTGTAGCATGGACATCAGTATCAACACTAACACAAGAGGAGGATTCATAATGACCCTGCCCTACTTCAACTCTTTTAGACTTCTAATTCACTGTGTTATTTGTAAGTTTTTACTGATGTTGGCTGAATACAAATACAAGATTTTTCTATAGGTACTGACTGTCTTGTGTGCTACTCAAGTATCCAATTTGATATAGAAAAAGTCAAAGTAAATGAGGCAATTAAATAATTTGCATTCAAGCTTGTTTTAAGCAAGCAACTTGCTCAATTGAATTTCTACACAGGAAGTGATGCCGGCGATTCCTTGACTCAGGTTTGGAAGCACTATACAGAAGGAGATCTTGCCTAATGTGCTCCGTTTGCAACCGGTAGCTTCATCTGAACTGCATGTAACAGATAAGTCAATGCAACCTCTAGTAAATTTAGTCAATGCAACCTCTAGTAAATGGACAAAACGATTCATCGAGGCACATAATTTGCCTCTGATTTTTTGTATTCGAGTTACTTGAGTAACTCGAGGAATCATTTCAGCCCTACTCTCATGCTCTCTTTCTCTCTCTCTCCTAAACTCTCTTCACCTTAATTTTGCACGTGTGTGTAAATGTGCATTCATAAGAATGAACGAGTCAGCGCCCTCTTTAAAAGTGCTACTCTGTAGTGACAGTTCTCATCATTTACTCACACTCATGCTCTTCCAAACCTCTATGAATACTGTCATTTCTTCCATGGAGCATAAAATGAGAATTTAGTGGAATGTAATGGTAACTTAAGAATATAAAAGTAGTTCATATGATAGCTTTATGTGAGAGACAAACCAAAATTTTAGTCATTATACAATGATAATCTTGTACCCAAGTGAGCTGGTGACCAGATTATTGAATCAGTGAACTAGAATTTAAGAACTGAACGTGAGTTGTGAACAAATCAGACCAGTTATTGTATCTTGTATAACTGTGAACCTTAAAGGGAAAGTTCACCTCAAAATTTAAATTCGGCCATTTTTACTCGCCCTCGTGTCGTTCCAAACCTATAAGACTTCTTCGAAACACATCTTGAGATATTGTTAACGAACTCTGAAAAGTTTCTGTTGAAATTCTAGGTAGCCAAGATCCAGAAAGTCATAAAGTGTTGTAAAAAATGAATGAAATGGTTTAATCCAAGTCTTGTAAAGAGATATGATTGCATTTGATAATACGATAAATTGATTTAATTTGGCCTTTCATTTGCATCTAAACAATGATATACACACATACATAGGGCACATTACACACATTTTGAAGATGAACTGAAGTCTTATGAGGTTGAAACGACATGAGGGTGAGTAAATTATGAAGGAATTTTAAATTCTAATCCATCAAATGGCTTCAGAAAACTTGGAATATAGCGCTTATTGTATGGACCACTTGTATAATATTTCTAGATGCTTTTTTCTAGATGTGTGAAGATAGTCACTCACACAGGTTTAGAACAACATGAGTGTATGTAAATGATGTCAGCCATTTTTGCATGAACTGCCCCTTTAAGTGGCATTAATCAGAACAGTCGTTGTTCAGCAGTGTGCTAGGGAAATGCGTTTCTGTGGAGGCACATCGTGGCATCAGACACACTCACAGGTCGTGCCCCTGTATCTTTGATGCTCTCGCAGCCAGCGGCAGCTTTATACACTGTGTGAGATCAACATTACTGGAAGTGACTGGGGCAGTGGCTTTGATTCACGTTCGACTGAATTAATCTGTGGCGGTGCGTACGTTAGCAGTGATTGCTATTGATTCAAACCGAAGTTTCACCTTCCCAATATTTATTCAGCATTGTGAGATTTACTTGTATCTCTAGCGGCACACTGTACTGTATTCAACAGAATCAATATCAGCACAATACAGTGCATCTTTAAAGGCCTCTCAGACAATTGAAACTATCTTCTCTATTCATTAAAAACAGGTTTTGTGACCTGTGTGTTACAACCTTATGTGAATAAAAATAATCATAGTTATTTTAGAAATGTCCATGTTTTAATGCTTTCTTACTTTAGCAAACTGACCTTTTCCATAGCTATGATAATGAAGTGTGTAAAAGCACATAATAATGCCATTTAATGTGGAAACATACATTTCTTCTCTTGTGATGTTTTTCTAAGAGCCTATTCTTATCGGCAAGTTTTATATCATGGTGTTCAACCAGGATTAGACCAGCTCTTATGTTATTATTTTCTATTATGCTGCTGAATTGGCATAATGGAACATCCTCAGCCTTTATCACATATTCCACAAAGCTGTTATTGAACATCTAATAACTAGTTCACTCAACATTCAGGGTAGGCCCATCTGCTCCTGAACGCTGACTCAAGCCGGAGCTGTCGTGCATCGAGGTGCTGTCGACTTAATCGTTGTGCCTGTTGACAATCTCTTACTCTAAACTGCTATTGATGCTTTACCCAGTGGCCGCTGCGCGAGAGGTTGCATTGACTTATCTGTCACATGCGGTTCAAATGAAGCTACCGGTTGCAAACAGAGCACATTAGGCAAGATCTCCTTCTGTATAGTGCTTCCAAACCTGAGTCAAGGAATCGCCGGCATCACTTCCTGTGTAGAAATTCCAATTGAGCAAGTTGCTTGCTTAGAAACAAGCTTGAATGCAAATTATTTAATTGCCTCATTTACTTTGACTTTCTCTATATCAAATTGGATACTTGAGTAGCACAAGAAAGTCAGTAGCTTCTAGCAAAATGTTGTATTTGTATTCAGCCGACATCAGTAAAAACTTACAAGAAACACAGTGAATTAGAAGTCTAAAAGAGTTGAAGGTAGGGCAGGGTCATTATGAATCCTCCTCTTGTGTTAGTGTTGATATTGATGTCCATGCTACAGAGCATGAGGTCATGCTCCGCTGCTTTTCATTCTCCCCTAATTCTAATGAAAGTGTTTAAAGCGCTCTGTGTGTGCGCACAGTCACACGGCTGTGAAGAGGAAAGCTGATTTAGCCCACCTATCCTCAGGATTTACTGTGATCGCAGACTGTGGCTGTAATCCGCCGCACGCAATGGGGAATAAGCCTCGTTATCATGTGACTTATACTCTGTCCCGACCTGTCGTCAATAGCCATATTTCCTGCTCATTTAAGGGACCACTGCTGTAACTGTGGATCTGTTGGAGATCTGTGAGCTGTTCAGAAAATAGACATCGAAGTCTACTTTAGCCGTCTACTAACAGTTTTTAGTTTTTGGTCATCCCCTCTTAGAGCAGGTTTGGATAGTTTTCTCATACACACATTAGATGAGAAAAAATTCATGATACAAAAATAAAATGTGTAGAGTGTAGAAATCAGTCTTTTTTAAAAGAACAGCTGAACATCAGATCATAAATAAAATATATAATGTTTAAATAAACTATATTGTTTAAGTTGTTACTGCCTTGAGTTATTATTTTGGAATAAATGTAAAACTTTTAAAGATGTATATACTTAAAAAAAAATATATATTTTAAAATTGGTTTTATTAAATAGAATAGCTATTACGTTATTAATGTAAATATACAAGTGTATTTTTATTCTGGTGGTGTAAGTAATGTTTATTAACAGAAAATGTAATTGGACATGAATTTACTTTTATTTTATATTTTTTTTTGTGAATATAAGGACTTCTTCTAAGGACACTGCCTCATTTCAGAGACCAATGCATCCTCTCTCTCTCTCTATCTCTCTCTCTCTCTCTCTATCTCTCTCTCTCTCTCTCTCTTCTTCTTTCTTATTATTTCTCTTTCTCTCTCTTCAGTTTGTTTTGTGTGTGTGAGTGCAGCTTCCGTCACATCACTCCGTCACACAGCATCAGTTGCAAGCAGAGTCTGTCTCACGATGAGTGCCAGGTCTGTCTGCACAGGCCCTTCTTACGGCCAGAATGTGTTCACGGAGTCTGTACATCGTCAATGTTTTCCTGAGTCTCACATCATCATGGCACTCAGGTAGATCGCAACAGTGTATTCTCGATTTTGGACAGTTTACATTCCAGTTTGTGTTGGTTTTTAATCCTGTTTGTCCAATGGGGTGGTGTACTTGTCTTTTTTCAGGTTTTGTGTTGTGTGTGGGCCGATGTGTGTGTGTGTGTGTGTGTCCTGAGTCTGGCTGATCTCTGTGTGTGAGCTCAGTCAGTCTCAGCACCAGCTGGCACAGGGGACTCTTACTTGCGCTCAGACTCTTGGTGTTTTAGGGCTTTGTAATGGTATGTGTTGGGGTCGCTTGTTTTTAGGTGTTTCCATATTGATGGCTCTTTTTTGGATGTTTAGAAGGAGAGGGTATTGGCCTAATTCTGCCCTGCATACGTGTTTGGAGTTTTTCTTTGGACTTTGAGTATTCTTTTACAGTTATCTAAATGTAGAGTTTCGATCAGGTGTTTTTCCCAATTTAAGAAGTCAAATTTTATAGAAGGACCCCACACTTCACTGCCATATAAAACAATTGGTTCAATTACTGCTTTGAAAAGTTTGAGCCAGATTTGGATTGGGCAAAATACTGCTTAGTGTTTATATATCTGAATGTGTGAGAAAAGTAAATTTAAGCCCAGGATATGTGCATTACTTCTGTGAATACATTGAACTACTTTAGAATCCAGATTGGTGTACTCATACCCTTATTCAAATTATCGAATTATGAATTCAGGTTATTCCTCAGGCTTCTTTAGATCTCCATTTGCATTGAACTCGTTCTCCACACTCTTTCTCTCCCAATTTTTCTTTCTGCCTTTTCTTATCAAACCTGTTCGTCTTTTGCCTCTTACACCTTACCTTTGTGTAAGGTGTGCCACTAGCTCTTTTCTGCACTTAGAAATACATCCATTATCTGGAAAAGGCTTTTAAGGCTGCAGAGAGAAAAAGAGCCGAAGAAAGAGGCATATGAAGTGTTAGGACAAGGTGACTGCTCTAATGATGTTTCTTTCTGAGAGCTTGCTCTGATTGCCCAAGTGTTCTTACACCTAGAAAAGTAGCCCTCATCAAACCAAAAGAGGAGTTATGGATTTCTAACAACCCTCTTCAACGGCTAATGGTCCGAAAAGAAAAGAAAGCAAGCAAGTAGGGGTAATTTTGATCTGTTCTTGCCCCCAGAATTTCCTAGAGATGTCTGAAGTGTTCAGAACATTGTCAAAACCTGGGAATAAAATGACTTAATTAATTAGAAGTGTCTTTCTGCAACAATTTACAAAACTTGATTTGCTTTCATAATGTTCCTACTTTTGGCAATTATGTTTTAATGATGTTATTGAAGATGCAACATTGCATTTTATATGCTGTTGTTGTGCAGTCAAATAGATTATGTAATTATTTATCATTTTTATTTCGATCAAAGTTATTCATTAGTGTTTACAAATGTTAACCTATCAGCTGTTGCATTCATATTTATTATGTGAATTAGTTTAGTATAGACATGTTGTGATTTTTCAAAATATATATTTTTTGGATCACTTGCTAATATGTTAACACTTGCTATATGCCAATAAGATTACAAAATAGTGTTAAAACCCAAGTAAGCCTTCAGGAGCTGTATAATGACACTTTATTTAATTAGAGGAACTCATTTAAAAAGCTCTCACGAACATTGTGGTATTTGTTAAAATGAAAACAGAATGACACATATTTCCTGTTTATAACTTCAAGGCTGTTTAATATGGTTTCAGCTACATGTAGCTTAATCATCAAGTCATTTGGGATATGGGTCAGTCAGGTGGTTTGTTTTTGCAGGAAATGGCAGTCTTGTCCATGTGACTGGCACAATGGACTCTTTGAAGTATCAGGCAATTTTGGGGAAGAGTAGCCTTGGGTGTGTAAATTGAAGCTTGGTTATCCTTGGACTTTCCAGCAAGACAGTCATCCAAGTCTACCAGCGCTTGGTTCAGGGTTGGGTCCTGGAATGTCCTTGCCTTGAGTGGCCATCTCAGCCTCCGGATTTAAATCCCATTGAAAAGCTTTGACAGGATTTGAAACAAGCGGTGGCAGCACAGAAAGCACAAAATGTCAGTGAGCTGGAAGCTTTTCACATGAACAGTGGGCAAAGAGTCCAATAGAGAGGTGTTGAGATCCTCTGAACACTTGCCAGGAGCATTCATTGGAGGTTATAAAGGGTAAAGGATGCATCTGTCAGGTTGTTGAATGTAAATATTTAAATGTGTAACACAACACTAAAGATATTTAAGCACTGAAGTGTTACCACCAAACACTGAACATTTACTCGCTTCAGACTTGTTTCCTCAATAGTTTGCTCTATCTCTGACTTTTTTCTCTAGCAAGCAGTGAAGGAGAACGCAAGGAGAAGAGAGGCGGAGGAGAAGCAGAGGAAAGCGAGGATAGCCAAAGAGAAGGCGGAACGAGAGAAGCAGGAGCGGCAGATGAAGAAGAGGAGACTGCTGGAGGTCAACACAGGTGAGATGTTTATCAGTCACTCACTGAAAGTTTTCACGAGAGTGAGCTTTAGAGAAATCACCTTTGAAGATGGATGAAAAAAGCCCCTGCACACGTTCCTAGGAGCTCGTTTTAAACCAGCAGAAGTGTGTCCTGTTGTCAATCCGTTACCATCGCTGATATTATACCACAAACACGCAATAAAATACAATTCTGTGACTGATGATTTTGAGGATGTTGCTTTGTAGTGACTGAGTTCTGAATCAGGCCGATCTGCATCTGCATGCTTCCTATAATATTTACACAGGCTTTTATACACAGCTATCTGAGCAAGCATCAACATCATAATGATGTTACGCAATGCATGATGATATTAGAGATGTGATTGGATTTCTAACAGGTTCTGTGCACTCATGAGACACACATGAAATGAGTTTGCTATAATATATGTTTGCCACTCGTACTTGCCTCCTGCTGTTCAAGGAATGTGTGTGAGGATGTGCTTGTGCACGCATGCAGCGGGCTCCCAGTGTTCACTGGGATGAGTTTTGTGTCCGTATGAAGGTCTCACGCTGAGTCAATACAGCAGAAGAGCAGCCTTTAGTGTGTTCTGCATGCACTTAATACACACACAAACACACAACTTATATGGAGTGTGGCTCGATGAGAAGTCAATAGTGAATATAGTATTGGATTATGGTAGGATGTGTGGTGGTAATTATTTCTCTCTCCAACGATTCTGGATCGATTCTGAGAATTTCAGAATCGATTCTGAGCTTAGTTTTTAACCAGATGTGCGTTGATGCTGAGTTTGCTTTAGAAACACCCGTATGCTACTTGCTTCTAATTCCTCACACACATACACTACTCGAACTTTCTGTAAAATAATCATTCATAAAGTTCGGAAAGGTTTAGGCGAATTAAAAGGACATTCACAGGCTTCCTTGCACAGGATGCGCTGAGAGACGTGCGCTTTGTTTGATGTTACACTTAAAGTGTGCGGTCTCGCCGTTGGTATTTTCCTTAAAAATGCTCTATGAAGTCATTCTTTATGTGGTTTGGAATGCAGTGGACTTATATTTAAAATATGAACCTCACTAACAGAAGGCTGCTTTCAATTTCAAATGCTGACGTGCTTTGTTTGTGTAGACTGCTCGCGCATTCGTCTGTGCGCGACTCTGTAAGTGGTTTAATGTACTTGTGCAAAATGAATGTAAACACAGCCAGTTATGTCTTAAGGGATTAAACGGACAGGACAAACCACATTACTTCTTGTTTTTCAAAAGAGATCCGTGCGTGAATGCAGCTTAATAGATCTCCTGCTGTCTATGTCATAGTAAAAAACAACAGGAAAGATGAAGAAAAATCACTCACAGTTCTTGAATGGAAAACGTTCACATAATCTTAAATACTGAAAGCACTCTTTGTTTGTTGTATGTTTCTATGCTCCTTTTTATTATTTGCTACTTGCTTGAATGTGTTGAAGTTATATTAGTTTAAAATTCTTAACATACAACTGTTTTAATTTTTTTTATTTGTAATTATTTTAAAAAGTACTTAATTACTTATGTAAGGATATGTAAATGTAAGGATTTAAAAATTCTGAAGTCGGTAAACAAATTAATTAATAAGGGGGGGAAGTAGATCAAGAATCGTTCTGGAATTCGATCGTGACTCCTAGAATCGGAATCGGATCGGATCGTGAGGTGACTAAAGATTCACACCCCTAGTGGTTATTAGGAGTGGTACAATGCAGTCCGTTGAGGAACGTTGACATGAGTCATGTGAAAGTGCTTTGAGAGGTAAGCTAAGAACTGGAGTGTGGATATTAGGAGTTGCATTTGACATGTTTGTGTGATGGTGGGGATGGTGATTTTTTTGTATGTTTAAAAGCATTATCCTCTGTAGAGTTGAATAAGTCAAGGTTTTTTAAAGGACAGCCACTGAAGCTCATCTGATTCAGCTTTTGTTTTGTTTCATTCGGTTTCTCTCTCTCTTTTTTGTCTTATTTAACTCTCTTGAAGGACTGCTGTCCTTCACTTTCATTTAAAACAAATCTCAGTGTTAAGTCTCTAGAGCAGGTTTCTAATAAACCTTTTTAGGCTAATGTAGATTTCATTAGATGTCTCATGGCACAGTCATTCAGAACTAAAGTGCTTCTGTTTCAACTCTTCTATAAGAACATGTCACTGCCGTCTTTGCTCAACAGGGGGCACTACACACTGTGCAGGCAGTCAGTGTCTGATTATTTATACATTTGGATGAATTCAAGTCAGAGACAGAGTTTCAACTCTCTGCTTAAATCTCTTGCCTCTCTGATTATATATTTTCTTTTTGTCTTATTCTCTCTATTGAACAGTCTTTCCATTGTAATGTTATGCATCTCTGAGCATGAGTCTGTCTGAACTGAAGAAGGTTTCTTCTCTGTTTGTGTCCAGTTACTCCTCATTCAGCTACCCAGTGCATCAACAGTTTGCATTTTATTTCTTTATTTTGCTTTGTTTGAGATCCCTCTCTTTAATTGTAAACTTTGCTTTAAAGTTTAAGTGAAAATTATGGTTTGTTCTAGAGTGTAAATTAGGGCTGTGCAATTAATCGCATGCGATAGTCATGCGCATCTCGTCAGTAAAGCAGGTTCCGTGATTGGCACTAAATTGCCAAGTTAGGCAATATCGCGTTCATAATCGCAGATGAATAGCATTTGATTATGAATGCGATATTGCCTAACTTGTCAGTGAACTACGGCTCTGTGTATTAAGTGCCGCTCCATCTGAAAGCAGGTGATGGCGATTTAGTGCCAATCACGGAACCTGCTTTACTGATGAGATGCGCATGAGAATCGCATGCGATTAATTGCACAGCCCTAGTGGAAATTATAACTTTTGCAGAGATGAGTTCTTGTTTATGTGCATATTACTCATTCTGGCTTTCTTACTGTTTTTCAGATAATTGTTTTTTGTTTGTTTTTTAATAACAGATTACACATCAGCGTTAGGAAAGGCCAGTACCAACCCAATTATATCAGCATTACTTCAAGGCCAATTATAGACCTAAAGAAATCCTGTTAAAAATAATAATAATAATAAAAAAACTAAATAATTAGGCAGCACAACTGTTTAATTTAATAACAACATAGCAAGATTACTACTACTACTAATAATAATGTTGTTTAGCATAACAATAATTTCTGAAGGGTCATGTGACACTTGCAGACTGGAATAATGATACTGAAAATTCAGCTTTATCACAGGAATAAATTACATTTTAAAATATATTCAAATAGAAAACAGTTAGAATTTTTTTTTTACATGTATTTATTAATTGATTGATTAAAAACAAAGATGATTATAAAAGGCTTTAACCCTGACCCCAAATGTTATTGCTGCATTTGTAAAACATTTTACATTTTTCTTCTGTTTAGTTGAAAACCTTGCATATTTGTAAGTGAATTGTCTGTACATTTTGAATCAGTTTTGGACAATGGCTATTTTGTGGTAATAATAGGAGATGAAAAATCACAATTTGAAGCCATTTCAGAGCAAATGCATTTCAAGACTTTGGCTATTGTCAAAAAAACTGAACACATTAAGATGTTGAGTTTTTTTTTTAAGCTGTATTGCCCAGCTTCATTTCTAAAATGTCCTGTGGGTACTTCCTCCCCTATTTGTGGTCACTCTCTCTATCTCTCTTTTCTCATCCTTTCATCATCAATCAAACAGCAGCAGTGTCCTCCTACAAGGACCGACTCCTCCACGCCAAAGTATGCAGGCTCTTATAGTGTCAGACCAATCTCTCTCTCTTTCTCCTTCTCTCTCTCCGTCGTTCCGCTTGCACTCCAGGATGAGTGGCTGGGCCACAGGTGGAGGAGTGTGTTCTGATTCAGATAGAAAAAGAGCGAGATACATGAGGTGGAGAGCGTGTAAATGAGCGAGTTAGTGTATGTGTTGAGCAGGCTCTGGCAGCCTCCCAACTGGTCTGAGTGTGTATAAATGTAGCTCTTTCAGGAGGCCTCAGGTGTCTCTTCAGCTAATACTGCTTCCTGTCCAGTCAACCAGTGTGATTGCTCTCTCTCGTCCACAGATGCCGAGCCTCAGAGCCGCCACTCTTTCCCTGCAGCTCCTCCAACGCGTGCTAATCGATGTTATCGTTAAAATTAGCACAGGATAGACTAGAGCCAAAGAAGTACAGACTTTTTTACTTGAGCAGGAAAGCTCCTCTTTCTGCAACAGTCAGTATTTTTAATCAGGTAGCCACCCAGACGGCTAACTGCTACCTGCCACATGTAATTGCATCAGTGTGCCGTTTTCCTGCAGTTTTTGTTATTGCGGCCCTGTTGTCGTAAACGCCATCACACTTACTCCGAGACTCTGGCCTTTCTCATCAGTGCAACGTGTGCAGAAAACATAAAATGCACACACCTAGCAGTCCTGTCATTTTTCCCATTTTACTCATTTTATAGCATGCGTTATTCCGATCTCGTTTGCCCTTCAGTCTAGTTAGCCTGTGTGTATTCATGAACTCATTGTTTAGTGACTGAGTGGCTGAGTTTATATTGGCTCTCTTAGCAGCATGAAAAACACAGCTGTTATTAGGTTCTAGAATAAATTACACAAAGTGACAATACTGGAGTCTGCCACTGAACACCTTATAATCACTGAAGCTGTTACTGATTGCAGGTTTAGACGGTTTTACGCAACTGTTTTGCAGTTCAGTGCAAGCTCCCGTTATAAACAAAGCTCTTTACACTGTACAGTACATGAGTGTTTTGTTCAATTTTAAAGGGATAGTTCATCCATAAATAAAAAAATAATACAAAATTGTCATTAATTACTCACCCTCATGTCGTTCCAATCCCGTAAGACCGTTCATATTCGTAAGATATTTTTGATTAAATCTGAGACTTTCTGACCCTGCATAGACAGCAATGCAACCCATTCAGGGCCCAAAAAGTATCATCATAAAATAGTCCATGACATATTTGTGCAAAGAAAACAAAAACGCCTTTGAGTGATAAAAAGCATCATTCAAAAGTTCATTGTTGGTGATATATAAGACGTTATGCTCACCAAAGCTGCAATTATTTGTAAAAATAAATATATATTTCACATTTTGTGAAATATTATTAAAATGTAAAGTTATGTAAATGCAATTTATTGAAATTAATTTTCTGCAGCCATTGCTCCAGTCTTCATTGTCACATGATACTTGAGAAATATATTTAATATATTGATTTGATTGTCAATAAACATTTATTTCTATTATCAATGTTTTTTAAACTGTGTGCTGCTTATATTTCCAAAGAATTTTGAAATTCTTTGTAATAAACAAAATAAAATTATAAAAAGATTAGCATTTTGAATTGCAAATAATTCAGATTTTTTAATTTCCAATAAAATGTGCAAATTGTATTACAAGAATATAATGAATATAATTTCCACTAAAGAATGCTGAGAATTTTAATTTTTTGAAAAAAAAGACACACTATTTTTATGTATTTAATTATGATGATCCATGGTGTCATATAGTTCCATAGGATTTATCCATAGAATTTAAAACTTGGTCACAACTTGATGCGTTCATGCTTACAGTAAACTGTGATTGGTTACAACTATCCTCCATTGCAAAAAGAAAGCGTGTTGCAAATAGAATATTTAGTTGTTGTTCTAAAATAAATGTTTTAATGAACACTATTCCCAATTAGATAATTACTGCAGTTATTTTGCGATTAATTGTACAGCCCTAAGTGGCAAGGAAAATACTGTTTTTAGCACTTGTCCTGGCTCAGGTGCAGCAGGAGCTGCAGACAGAGGGGTGACATCAAAGAGCTTCTCAGAGAATGTCGCCTTCAAAGAGAGACCATCCTCTGCTTCCTCTTCCCCCGTCTGCTTTCCATCACAAATCTCTTTCACACCAATTAGTTTCTAATCATGTTCCTCTTTATCTCTCTTTTCTTTCCCGCGCTCAGAGCTCTGATGTGACACGCGTGTGCTGGCAGCGAGTGTGTGCGTGCAGCTCTTTAACACACAGGGCTGCACTAAGCGCAGTGTGCGCACTGCTTTGGAAAAAAGAACAAGGGGCTGGTTTTTATTCAAAAATAATAACAATCCTCCCTCTCTCTCTTTATCTCTCACTCACAGTTTTTGATGATGTCTGTCTCCCGTCTGAAGTCAGACAGCACAAATAGGCTCTTTTGTGTTTCCAGGTTACCGTTGCCACTTCTGTTCGTCTCCACGGAGACTGTCAATTAAAGCACCGTGGTAATCTGAACCGCCCCGGTGAGAAGAGGCGACGCTCTGTATGTGTTAGGGTTAGCGTAACCAGGCCGCTCTTTGGTGGGTGGTAGGATGTGAGACAGAGAGAAAAAATATAATAAATTGGTTTGGCACTGTTAGCAGGAGAGGAAGCTGTGCACTAGTTTCCTCTGAAATGTTTTGGAGCCACACACACACTGAGAGAGCGATGATTCAAGACCAGATCGGAGGAGTAGAGGGAACTACATGAACATGTTTTCAGAGAGTGGGGAGGGTTTCTGTGCTTGTGGGAAGCAACAGACCAGACATCTAACAGAATTAGGCCATATCCATATATCCATAGACACGGAGCAAATGCAGTCGCCTGCGTGCTTCCTAATTCTACCAAGTGCTGTAAAAGCCCAGCGTTCTGGCTATTCTGTCCCAGATATCAGCTTTCCTCCAGGAGGAAGCCACAGGGGGGCTCCCAGTTCCCTGGAGCTCAGAAACGAGCTGATGAAACCAACTCTGAAGCCTACAGCCTATGGAAAGGAGTATGCACTTAAACAGACAGATGCGATGAAAGATTTAAATAGAAATCAAGCCTCTCAAAGAGACTGGAATTTAACAGTTCTTCGAAGAATTTCACTCAGCTACAAGTAATTTATCTCTCCACACCGAATGAAAAAAAACACTGCTCGACCGTCACAGCCTTTATTATAAAGCTATATGAGCAGGATTTTGGACCAATGAGATTTCTCAGTTGGTAGAGCTACCTAATGCAATGCTAAAGCTGACATAAACTCAGATTTGCATTAAGGGAGACTTATTATGCCAATTTTTACAATATGTAATATAAGTCACAGGTATCCCTAGAATGTGTCTGAGAAGTTTCAGCTCAAAATACTCCACAGATTATTTATTATATCGTTTTGATAATGCACACTGTTTTCGTGCCTGTCTCTTGAAATTCAAATGAGCTGCTGCTCCCTGCCCCCTTTTCCAGAATAAGGCTGTGCCTTTATAGCTCGTACCTCAGATACTCTGTCAAACAAACCTCAGATTGGTTTTGATTATCATGTTTGTCATGCTGAAATCATGCGTTTTAAACCATATTAGTTTAAACTTCTGATATACAGTTTTTAAATGACACATCTGAAGCACGCGCACAGAAAGCGGCAGTCACATGGCATGCAAGTACTAAACTAAGTTATCTTTCATGTCTTAATACGCTTAAACTGTCAAATACATTTAAGTTGATGTTAAAAACACACAAGTTATACAAACAGTTGTCTTTAAAGGTAAACAGCTGGAAAAGAAATCGCATGTTTATTTTAGATCTGTGTGACAGCAGCGTAATTTACAGTAAATAAATCCACTGCTCTCTTTTCTCCTCTGCTTGTCAGTGCAGCCAAAGACAGAACAGTTAGCCATGGCATTAGAACTGGTACACCGTTGTCGCTTGTGAAAACACAATGGCGGCACCATGGGAGCAAACGTGCAGATTAAGGGGTGGTAATATAATAATAAGATCCCCTTTCTACATCACAGGGGGAGCGAAATCTGAACACGCTCATTTTTTTTCCACAAACTTGCAAAGAAAGGCTTACAAAAAAATTTGCTGGGTTGTTCTTTTTCACGTGTTCTGTGTTTGATAGATACACCGGGACCCAATTATAGCATTTAAACACGGGAAAAGTCAGATTTTCATGATATGTCATCTTTGAAGAGGTTTATTACTTGCTATGCTATTAGTGCGTCTCCATGTTTTATGTGTGTGTGTGTGTGTGTGTGTGTGTGTGTGTGTGTGTGTGTGTGTGTGTGTGTGTGTGTGTGTGTGTGTGTGTGTGTGTGTGTGTGTGTGTGTGTGTGTGTGTGTGTGTGTGTGTGTGTGTGTGTTATAAAACATATGTTATGATATATACATTGAATGTGAAATGAGTAGGCTACATTTTGTGGGTTTCCTATCAGGTCCAACTACTTGTTTGCAAAGGCTGCATCAAATTAGCCAGATGCTTTTATCTAAGTGATCTCAATATTTGCATGTCATCAGCTTGTGTGTTCTATTGAAATCAAACTCAAGGTATTGGCAATATTACCGCTCTGATGGGTTCACAAATTTCTGCTGGGTTCACAAAGTTTCTTTAAGATTTCTAAAATAGATTGAGCCTCAGATTCACTCCAGCTGAGCTTATGCATGAGATCCAACAATATTCTCTTTATCTTTCACTGACGTTTCTTCCTTTCTTTGAGGATAGTGAAATTATTTGACCTTTATGTTCAGTGATCAGAATATGCACCTGACAAATCAGATTAGCAGGTGGCATTTTGTCAAAGCCATAGCAGACAGACAGCTGAGCAAATGTGCTCTTTGTATCAGTTCAGGAAAATATGATGTGAAAGATGAGAACAAGAAAAAAGGGTTGATGAAAGATTATAGGGGAGGTAATTGCGGTCTTCATTATTTGTCATCTCTCCAGATTAACACGAGAGCGCCTCTGTGTACGTCAGAAATGATTGTGCTGTTCTGTCATTATAGCTCATCCCGTGCAGACGCCTGTTCAGCTCCTTGACACACATTTGTTTGATCTCAGATCTGTAAATATCATGCATTTCTGTGATCTGTATGAAACATTTCATAAATTTGAGCAGGGCTGAAGTGTAGCTTCTCCTTTAAGGCCAGTTCACATCACACCAACAGAACGTGTCTGTTGCTGTTTATCTTCTTCTGTTGGTGTGCTGAAAACTGGCTTTTAAAAGACCTTCTATGCCCATAATAGCGTGTTCATAAATTGTGATTGTGTGGCGATTAAGAGCAAATGCATCGAAAGGCCTTTCACTTTACTAGCAGCAGGGATTTAACTGAAGCGTACCGCTTTGACCTCCATAAGAAAAGTATCACAGATGGCGTCATGGAAGGGCAGTTTCATAGGTTGTTAGGTAGAAGGAAAATGAAACCATATCAGGACGTTCTTTAATCAAAATCTACTAACAGCATTTGTGTAATATATATATATATATATAGAGAGAGAGAGAGAGAGAGAGAGAGTGTATAATAGATAATTACTCCTTTATCTATAGTCACAAACATATGTGAAATGTGCTTAATGTTTTTTATAAAAAAAAATACATTTATTAAATATGTAATATTTATTTATCTATTTATTTTTATTATCTGTAGATATTTTTATAAAAAAATTATATAGTGTTGCATACATTTTCGAATTGATTCAACATAGATGTATACGGTTTTATTTGAGGAACAACTGCCCTCTCTCCCTGTCATTCTCTCTAGTTTGAGTGCTTCTATTCTCTCTCTCTTGTTTTTATGAAAGAGGGAGAGCGAGAAGAGAAGCAACAGCAATCAAGCCAAACGTCTTTTCCGTTCCTTGCTAAATCACACCATATCCTTCCCTCTCACACCTCCTCTCTCTTCTTCACTCAGCTCTTTATTAAAGCCACCCTCCATCCCTCTCTCCTCCATCAGAGACCCAGCAGGCTACCTCCTATCACTTATCACTCTTTTGGGTTCACTCTCTCTTTCTCGATTTCCCTTAAATCACACCCTCTCTGTCCATCTAGCCATCCTTCCTGCATCCTGACTACCTAGTCCTATCTTGTGAAAAAAGAAGAACCATGCCAAATGAAAAACTCTGTGTATACTAATGTCATTCACCCTCAGTCCGTAGTCTCTCTCCTCTCTCGCTCTTCTTGGGAAGAAGTAAATATTCTAAGCATGACCCTTACTTGTAAATTATGTTGGTTCAAGGCTGCATGTAATTAGTCAGGTCTGATTGAACAGTAGGTGTGCATGTGGGTGTAGCGAAGAGTCCCCCCCCCCTCTCTCTCACACACACACATGCACAAATGCGGTTGGACATTCATCTGCTTTTCCATGATTACATCTCTTTCCTCAAGCCCCCACTCAATAGCGTGTTAGTAGTCATTATTTCTCCCCTTTCATTCTGAAGTATCCCTCTCTCGTTTTCTTCCTGCTCTCTTATTAACTGTATTTTCTGTAGTACCGAGTTACCTGCTGGTGCACCTTTGTCTTCACACCTGTCCGTTAGCACCTGTCTGTCTGTCTGTTTGTCCATCTGAAAGCTCTGGTTTCCGAAGCATTGCTATGACAGCTGCACCAGTCCAGGGTCCTTTAGGTGAAGAATATGGTGTTGGAACACTGAGATAAGTGATTGACATTCACGCCTCATTTTCTCGTGGTCAGGTTCAGTGCCAGCCACTCGCTCTTGGCCTGGCACTCGGCAGTAAAAAAAATAAACTAATTTGCTCACCACTCACTCACACACTGTCCGCTATCAGCGGAGACATGGAGGACAACTGAGTTTGTGTTTTTGAATGTATATGTTGTCTTGTTTTCATGCACATGTGATTTTTGACTCTTTGCTCCCTTAAGTCATGCAGCTTGAGGAGAGGTGTGCACATGCTATTCTAAGTGAATGGTGATTATCTGCTTAGCATATAATATTATATTACACTAGGGCTGGGCGGTATATCAAGTTTGTACGATATACCGATATAATTTTATAAGCGATACGGTATGAACCACACCTTTAATATCGATATACAGTAGTTTGATACAAGCGCATCTGAAACAAAATATCTAGTAGGGCTGGGAATCGCAGGGTACCTCACGATATGGTAATATCACGGTACAGCGATTCTGCGATAATCAGTATATTTCTAGAAAATCCAATAATGATACATCACGATATCTATCTAAACAAAATGTCTGTTAATAGGTTAAGTGCAAGTTTTCTTTCTATATTCAAGTCCAAACTGTAGAAAACATAAAAAAAAGTTCTGTAAATAAATTTTAACATGTTGAATAGGTTAAATTTATAATTTTATTCTTGTACTTATTAAAAGCTTACACTTTTATTTTTCTCTGTGTGTAAACAAACACATTTAACTGCTTATCAAACAGAAAAAAAATAGATAGATAGATCCATATAAGGCTAGTCAGTAGTGTACGATTTGCAAAATGTACCTGGAGTACCTGGAGTGCTTTCTCAACTTTTCTATTCCTCTCATCATAAAAACGGAGCCCCACAAGAAGAAATAGCCGTTCACATCGCATGATGTGGGATTTGCGCGCCCAGGTTCATTATTTCAAATGTAGACGCGCGACAAGCACACACACACTGCACACTTATGCGCTGCGTTGTGGCTCTGACAAGGTTTTGTTTCGCCATCCATGCCATAGATGCAGATTTATGTTTCTGCTGGTCGGCATAACGCGCACTTGTAATATCGGAGAGAGAGGGAGAGCATCCAGTTTTGGTCACATAAAACCGGACGCACCGGCGGCGTTCTCTCTCACTAATATAGTGAGGGAAATCCACCTGCGATCCGAGAGGAGAGGCTACTCACAGCCTGAATATGCACTCTACAATAATAACGTGACCGGTGCCTATGGTCCACGCTAATAGCTGTTCTGGGGCATCCAGTTTTAATCTCCATAAACATAAATATATAGCAGTAAAGCTAATGCAGTGGCTGGAAATCTGTTTATCCTTCGGTTACTCATGCTTCCCCATCTTCATAGAGAACACGGTTCATGGAACTTGCTCAGAGTCAGAGCGCTTTTGGACAGAAGCTGGAAATGGCGCTGCCGCAATTTCCACGCATTTTAGACGCTGTGAACGGGGAAATCTATTTAGAGAACCTTATTGTATTTATTAAAATATCGATATTTGGTGCCAGATATCGATTCTCGTATCACATGGAGAAGAATCGCGATATATCGCCATATCGATTTATAGTCCCACCCCTAGTATCTAGGGAGGACACCGACTGAACTGCTGTGGAGAAAGTGCATAATACAGTTTGTTCTAAACATGTGACAAGCATTATATGAAGTGCTTTAAAAAAACTAGTAAGATATATATATTATATATATTGCGAGAGAGAGAGAGAGAGCGCATGTACCCACGTGCGAGGGAGCGGGTGATTGTGAAGCATTGCGAACAAGCTTGTCGGTTTAATTACAAAAACTGCTACGTTATCACCTCATTCTGATAAATATATGTAGCTTTTAGCTGTTGTATTTTCAAAATTCACGGGGCGTGGGTTGAAAGCCAGCTCCTGAATGTGCGGTTTCTTACCTATAAAAAGTTTCCATCTCAATAAAATGCGAGCGCATACAGCACGCCGGCATTAAAACGGCATTAAAAATCTTTGAGCAAACGTGTCGCCATCGCATTGGAAGTTCTGTGGAGAATCAGATATGTGTGTCTAGACGTAGGTCGGATGTCCAGGTATCAGATATGTATCCGATTAAAATCCACATTTTGGAAGTGGCTCAGATCGGATGCAAAAATATCGAATCTCATGCGGGTTTTTGTGTTTACACGTGTGCAACAAATTCCGATCTGTGTCAAATGTGAGCGAAAGATCGGATTTTTTGTGCCAATGTAAACGCAGCCTTAGAACCAGTTTTGCACAAGCACAGTGTAACAAATCTGAAACTTAGTTATTTAAAATAATTTTACCATGGCACTGAAAATATGCTGTTTATATACATTTTCAGTACCTGGGTTGTAGAAGCTCTTTGGTTACACAGATGAAATACAATTGCTCTAATGAGGACACGATTGCTTTATAATTGGTCTCTACCTGTGAATCATTAAAATCACTTGCACATATTCTTGATCAAAAACTCCCACAGTTGTGGGAGCATTATTCAGTCTGTGAATTAAATTATACAAGTGAAAATAATAACTAAAGAGCACATGTAAAAACAAATGCATAATTTGTCCAAAGAGTACATACCAATTGAAAATAATGCCAGTGTTTGGTTGTCCCAGTGGGCATTGTTGATTCAGGGGGTGCAAGCTATATCAAACCAGCCAAGCACGGTCTAGACAAGGTTCTTCCACAACATTTTCTTCACAAACAAGCAGGAGACTTGTGATGGAAGCTACAGAGAAGCAAACAAACACTTTGAAGGGGCTACAGAGTTCTGGTGCACCAGACAACATATCAAAAGCCCTGGACAACACTGGACGATACAGGAGTGTGACACAAAAGAGGACAGCACTTCTGGAGTTTGCCAAAAGGCTGGACACATGGCACTGGTGCTCATAGAGGAAATGTGGAAAATATTTTGTAGTCAGATGAGACCAACATAGAACCATTTTTAGCTTCAAAGTGAAGTATATACGAAGCACTGGTCAAGAATATGCTGTTGAAATTGAAGGAAGAATAGCTGATGCAGAATACAGGAAAATTGTGCAAAATTACGTGTTTCAGTCTGCCAAAAAAGTGAATCTTTCGACAAAACTGTTTTTACCAAAACAAAGGTCCCAGATGTAAGGCCAGATGAACGTTCAAAAGCATATAATGGCCTCGCCAATTGAGAATAGGTGGCACTGTTTGACTGGTTCAGGTTGTTCAGGTGACATCTGACTAACTATAACTGCCTGGAAGAATGGATAAAATGATGCCAGAACCACAGCGAAGCCAGTGTGTACTTAAGGGAAAATACTTAGCTGTCAAATTAATATTATTATTAATGTATTTTGTGCAAAAATATATTTACTTAAATCATATTTTTATATGGAAATTAAGTTTTAATCCTTTGAAAAAAGTCTTCATAATCTCAAAATAAGGATTTTTTTTCTCTATTAAATTGTAATAAAATGTAATATATTACATTTATGCATTTAGCAGACGCTTTTATCCAAAGCGACTTACAGTGCATTCAGGCTATACATTTTTTTGTATGCGTATTCCCTGGGAATTGAACCCACAACCTTTTGCGCTGCTAACGCAATACTCTACCACTGAGCCACAGGAACACATTTAATTTAGCAAGGCTCTGAATTTCTGTTGGAGAGTGGTGATAAGTGGTTGGTCTATCATACACTTTATCACAGACTCACACTCTTCATGTCTAATTGAAGCTTGGCTAGTAAAGGTCAAAAGTTCTGTGCTTCTTCTCTGATAGTTTTCCATTGTTGATTGGCTGCTCCTTCTGATCTACTGTACAACACTCTGTTCTCCTCAATTCACTTTCTCTCACTTCCACACTCACTCTCTATTTCTCCATCCCTCTCTTACTCAGAGAATAGTTGCTGATTGAAAATGGCCTATATTATCCGAGCCTATGACTGAGTCTGCCTGGCTTTTTACAGAGAGCAACGCACCCGCAACAATAGCACAGTCCCACAGATGCTTCAGACAGTCTCTTTTATAAAGCCCCTAATTGTGTTTGCTTTTACATTTTATATTTTAGGTAAATGCTGAATTACAGGTAGAATATATAGAGGAAGATTTGTTCTATTGAGTGAGCATAGCAAAAAAGGAAACCTTATTTTACATTCAACTGCTTTTTTCATACCAAAAGAATGATTTAAAAAATATATATTATACATATTAGTAAATAAACTTTTTAACTGTAAATTATTGTTAAACTATTTAATTGAAATATATATTTGATTTAATATTGTAATTGATACATTTTCTAGAATATGTAAGGATAATTTAGTTGTAATGTGCTTATTTCTTTTTTATTGCGATTTGTATTTTATTTTCTATAATATATATTTAGTGCTGGGCAACGATTAATCGTGATTAATTGCATCTAAAATAAAAGTTTTTGTTTATATAATATGTGTGTGTGTGTGTGTATTTGTATATTTATATTTAGAAAATATTTACGTGTGTGTGTGTGTGTGTGTATATATATATATATATATATATATATATATTAGGTTATGTATTTGCTATTGACCGTTCAAATGCGGAGTTTTGAGAGAGAAAGAGACAGACAGACAGGGTCACATCACAGCGGAGTGTTCAGCCCGTCAGAAATAGTCTTAATCGCGGCTTGTGTACAGCAAACACATATACGAGCATCATCACTGTGTCTGTTACGTGACTCTGTTCTCCTCTCGGGCTTGAACTGAACATTGAACATTATTTACATGTCTTTTCATTTTGAAAGCTGAAGCTTGCTTTTATGGAAAAGGGGTTTTACATTTTACATTTCTGACGCGGCTTGTGGTGTCCGGCCAATCACAATGCCCTGTGCCATTTATTTCATTGTGAAATTTTTCCCCATTTTCAATTGTTTCAATTCTGACCACGTTTGTATGTATGCATGTATGTGTGTGTGTGTATATGTATATATATATATATATGCGCATAACTGTACTAGCATGTGACTAACTCTCATGAAATAATATCAGGACAGTCAGGTTGTTCTGTAAATAGTTTTGGTTTAATTCTGAATCAGCCCAGATGATAGGTGTCACAACCTATCGGTGGAAAAGTGGGCACTTCTGCAGCGTTAGCACACACGCTCACATGCGTTTTGATTTGTTTTGTGTTGTGTGCACTGTGCACTTGCTGTGTCAGTGTAAAGATTAATATTTGGAGGTTACAGTGTCAAGGCCCATAATGCTTACCCACGTTCACTCATCCACGGGTTCAACACACAACAGACGTCCTCTCACACAAGCCTTTTTCTACAAACCTGCTGAAAAGCACACTTTTCTTGTCAAGCTGATTTATTCTCTGTCACTGGATGTGTGTGAGCACATGCGTGATGTGTTTGTGACCGTGAGCGGTGTGGTGTGGTGTTCCTCCTTCCTGTTGTGGGTCCCACAGGCCTCCTTGTGTCTCTGGAGTCCCTCTATATGAAAGCCAGTGGCCTGAGGTTAACTGCCTGCACCACTCAGCTGTTTTTACGATCGGCCCTCCAAACGCTACAAAACGCCTCTGGATTTGTGTAGAGGTGCAGAGGAGATGTATAGAGGAGTTTAAGAGCCTGCCTGCCTCTCAAATTGTCCGAGTCGATGCTGTGATATACCGTCCACAGAAGGCCGCTTTAGTGTTTTTTTTTTTCTCAGCATTCCTGCAGGGACCCTTAAGGCTGGTTTAAGTGATGCTATGGAATGACCATCCACATCCTAATGTTTTTCTCTTCTTTCTTCCTCTCTCCTGTAGAGAACGATGAGACCGGTGTGATGGATTGTCTGCTGGAGGCGCTGCAGTCTGGTGCTGCTTTCAGAGACCGCAGGAAAAGAGCACCCAGACCCCGAGGTGAGTCTCCTCGCAATCTCTTCTCTTTCAGTTCTGTTTCGTTCGTTCTCTCTCTCTCTCTCTCTCTCTCTCTCTCTCTCTCTCTCTCTCTCTCTCTCTCTCTCTCTCTCGCTCTCGCTCTCTCTCTCTTCAAATTCAAATTAGCATTACTGTCCATTACATGAATAAGGAACAAACGATTACATAATACATGCAACAAGAATTGATCTGTAAAATAAAGTAAATAAGTACATGTATACTTTATTTTTTCACAAACAAGAAAAATATCTAAGACATTGTTTAAAAAAAAAATTGTGCTTCAGTTTTGTCCACTGTCTGACAATCTTAGTTTGTGACAGGCTGATACATAACTTGCTGCTGTTGTGATCATTTTGGATTTTTCCCCTAAAATGTGACTTGATTTTTCTGCATTTGGTAATGCCATAAAATTTGGTTTAATTTGTTGAAATTTGGGGAAATATGCAGCTCTGATGTTGTGATAGTAATCACAGTGCAGTAAGACATGTTCCTCTGTTTCTCTTTCTGCAAGCACAGTGAACACAGTCTCTGTTCTCGTGGCTGCCATCTTTTGTCTGTGCCGTCCTCTCTCTATACCCAGACAGTGATCACTCAGTCTGTATTTTGTTAGTGTCTTTCTTAATTTGTGATCTTTTACACAGCTCAGGTATTCTACTGCTCTTTCTCTCTCTCTTTTTATTTCTCTGACTCTTGTTCTAGACAGCTTATTTTTTTCATATCTGTACTAGTTTTATGTCTATTTGTTTGTTCATTAGTGAAGTAGCTATGTGATAAGTGCAGTAATGTACATTAAGCCAGCCATCATCACAAAATAAACTGTAGTATCCCGACAAAGAGTGAAGGGATAACTGTGTATTTTCCCTTTTATATACTGTAGTAGCAGCCTAAAGCACCAAGCGGCTGAGAGTTTCTCTCTTGCGCAGTGAGGGGCGAGATAAGCTAGAGTGTCTTCTGTTCTCTTCATGTTGTGTGTCCTACCCAGCTGAGAGGCTCAGGTTTGTTGACTGCAGACAGCCACAGACAGATGATGGGTGGCATATATCAGTATAGCCTGACCAAAAACTCTGAGTTTTCCTTTCAAAAGTCTGGGTTATTTTTTGTTTTTGAAAATCTCTTATGCTCACCAAGGCTGCAAAAATATAGAAAAAAACTGTAATATTAATAAATATTATTACATTTTAAAATAACGGTTTTCAATTTTAATATAGTTTTAAATGTAATTTTTTCCTGCGATGACAAAGCTGAATTTTTAGCAGCCATTAGTCCAGTCTTCAGTGTCACATGAAACTTATCATCATCTATGATGCTGATTTGGTGCTGAATTAACATTTACTATTATTATCAGTGTTGAAAACAGTTGTGCTGATTTTTTTTCTCTCCAGGATTCTCTGATTAATAGAATATAAAAAAACAGCATTTACCTGAAATATAAGTATTTTATAACATTAAAAAAGTCATATGATGCGATTTCTTGTTTTACATTTCTTTAGTGTGTTACGGTATGTAGCTGTTTGTGCATGTATAAGATCTCCAGAGTTACAAAGCTCAAAGTCTCCCGCAAAAGGATTTATTCTATCTAAAAGAGAGGGCTGATCCAGACGGGGCTAAAACACCTAATTAAAACTCGTCCCCATATGTCTGTTACGATGTGGATATACAGTTAAGTCAAAAGTTTACGTACACCTTGCAGAATCTGCAAAATGTTGATTATTTTACCAAGTACGAGGGATCATACGAAATGCATGCTATTGTTTATTTAGTGCTGACCTGAATAAGATATTTCACATAAAATGATTACATGTAGTCCACAAGAGAAAATAATAGTTTAATTTATAAAAATGACCCAGTTTAAAAGTTTGCATACGCTTAATTCTTAATACTGTGTTGTTACCTGAATTATCCACAAGGAAAAAACATGCATTAAGAGCCAGAGCTTGAAAACTTTTGAACAGAATGAAGTATATTGAACAGAATATTTTTCTTGTTTTGCCTAAATATCATATTTTTCCATTTAGTACTGCCCTTCAGAAGATACAGAAGATAGTTACATGTTTTCCAGAAGACAAATTAAGTTAAATTTACCCTGATCTTCAAATTCAAAAAGTTTTCACACCCGGCTCCTAATGCATGGTTTATCCTTCTGGAGCATCAGTGAGCGTTTCAATCTTCTGTAATAGTTTCATAGGAGTCCCTCGCTTGTCCTCGGTGTGAAAAGATGGATCTCAAAATCATACAGTCATTGTTGGAAAGGGTTCAAATACACAAAAATGCTGTAAAACCAAAGAATTTGTGGGACCTGAAGGATTCTTCTGAAGAACAGCAGACAGTTTAACTGTTCAGGACAAACAAGGGACTCATGAACAACTATCACTAAACAAAAAAACAACAATACAGTATTAAGAATTAAGTGCATGTAAACTTTTGAACATGGTCCTATCTAAATCTATTGTTCTGTAAATGCACAATGTACAGTCTGTAGCTCCTTTTAACAATCTTTTCTATAGAAATCAGTACAGAATCAGCCCCCTACTATGAGAGCACTTCTTCTGGCATTACATGAGCCAATGGAGTATAATGCAGCTGACCGCCTTCAATAGAAATCAGGAGAGCCCAACAACTGACCGGTCAAATCAGAAAGACCTGTTAAACGCTTCAAGAAATCTTTTTTTTAAAAGCGTGTCATGTCTTTCCTTACTCTAGGAAGTAAAAATCTAATGTATAGAAACCGCAGGTGTGTTTATGTGTGAGAACAGCTCTCACTCTGTCTTGTCCCGTGTCCTGATTTCCACAGATGAACCCACACAAGTGCTCAATCCGAGCCCACAAAGACCTGTTCTGAAAGACTGCAACCACGGTAAAATCAAGACTTAAAAAAGAGAGAGAAATAGCATCTCTCCACTATTTGCTTTCCTTGTTTTCTCTCTTCGCTATTAACTGCATTATAATTGCTCACTAACCCTGATCTACCAGCCCTGTGCCCTGAATTTCTTTTCTGTCTGGGTTAATGTCTGCGTTGCCCTGTCTCAATCATGTGTCACTCTTTTGATTGAATTTTTTCACTTTCGTATTCACACTAATGGTCAAAAAAAGGTCCAGATAGGGCCAATTACTTATTTGAATGGCTCATACCAGTCCCTCAAGGCCTCTTCTATCAAAAGGGAACTGCTTGTTAAGCTGCTGATCATAAACACGACAGGTGTTATAATGTGATACAGGTTCAGCAAAAGCTTCAGACTGCTTCTGACCGCAGATATTCCTTTTCCACTGAAACAATGTTGGTGTTGGTGCTCGGCTTGCAGATACTGTGTGTTAGTGTGTCTCCACTGCCTTGAGAGCCAAACAATGATTTAACTGGCTGTCATTTTATAAACTGCCCACAAACAGTGTATTATGGTGAAATGGTGCAGCAGTGAAATTATTTTATGACTAATCTGTAGCCGCTTCCAGTGTAAATAACTGATTCTTATAGGATATTTTCATGGTCTAGATTTGGTTTAGCTAATAGATTTCTGGCCACTGATGTTAACAGTTCTTGGTTAAAGACCTGATATTCTGATCAGTGTGGAGCCATTTTTTCTATTCTGTTTTAAAATATAAATGCACAGAATATAATGTGCACTGGCTGCTGCGGCACCATCACCTCAACCTTGTTGGTGGAAAAGGGTTAAGAAAAAATTATTGCTACAGTTTCCATATACAAGTGTCTAATTCCCTCTTGTGTCCTTCTTATTGCATGAATCAGTATTTTCTGTCTGTTTGCACGTACATTGTGTTCTGTCTTATTTCAGTCAAGCATGCTGCTCACAGCTCATGTCTAGTTGTGATTGGACAGTTGATGTAAGTGTCAGAGTCAGCAGGGTTATAATCAATGTCATGCACTCGCTTTAGCTGCCGTTACCACCAGGTGTAAATGTGTCATCCAGAAATTCACTGTGAGCTGAAAATGCCACATTTCCAGCCAAACTGAACACCCAGAAATAGTGGGGACGTTTTTTTTTTGCTGAAAAAGCTTTTCCACTATTGTCTGTTGACAATATTGTCTGTCACAAAATTGCAACATGTTGCGCTCTGATGAGCCGTTCATTTAGACGTAACAAACATTAATGTAACAATCCAGTTTTTCTGTAATGAATGGGATCAGCGTTCATCAGCTGATGTGTAGTGGGAACCGTCTGGAACAAGATCTTGTAGCAAACTTCCATCTGCATGTTTTGAGTTCCTATACTCTTAAAAAAATAAAGGTTTCAAAATGATGCTTTCACATCAGTACCATAGAAGAGCCATTCTGGGTTCTGAAAAAAACACACTAGAAAAAGAGCCTTTTGTGCAGTGGAAAGGTGCCATGGATGTTAAAGGTTTATGCCTGTTCCACCTTTCGGATCTTCAGTTTGCCAGTGTTACGTAGAGTAGTAATAATTATATTATGCATCAGCAAAATAAAACAAACAGATGTGGCTGTCTTGTCAAAGGTTACTTCATAATCATTATCGAGGCACTTAAAAAATTAAGCTGTAACCCCATTAGCAGTTATTGGTTTTAATAGGAGTCCCTGCAAGCATACAGGAATACAATTACTCCTAGATCTCCTCCCACACCCACCCAGAGCACTGATAAAGTCTGTTCTCACTCCCACTAGTGTTCTCTTACGACTTATCTCAAATTAGATTGTGCGCAGAAAAGAGAGAGTGAATAGACGGAGAGAAAGATGTGTGCGTATGCACGATCCATCATAAGAAAGACTGCCGCAGCTCACATTAAGTTACTGCCCTCATATGTCTCTCAGCAAAAAGTAATAAAGGACACAGGGCATTCTGGGATGTCTAGTGTGGCGCCCTCCCCTCCCGTGGTCCTCTGAGGCATTGGAAGGCATGTGGGAGTCTGGCTACGGGCCAGGGCACTGTTGACCTTGTCCCTGTGTTTTATTCCAGGCTAGGCTGACTAATGGAGCCCCGGGCTTGTGTATGTTCATGCAGGCCTCTGCAGTTCAGCAAAGCCCCTCTGTTGGCCAGGCTAATTAGTTCTCATCTCACACCAGGCTTCAGTCCCATTCATCTTCATTTCGGCTGTGCCATCTGCTTTTTAAATAAAACTCCAAAGTGTCTCGTGTTGCACACACTTTGTCCTATTGGTGCCTCCCAGCCTAAATGTAGAACTTTATTCTCACTAAGGTGGGTGATGAGTTTGTCTGTCTCTGGAGAGTTGAGTCATGTAGGAGATATTGTGTGTTTGTGTGGTAGGACCCTTTATTTATTTATATATTTAGACTTACAGTGAACCTGAAATGGCCTTTGCAAACTATTTTAGTTTCACATTTCTTGATATTCAAAAATATAAAGGGCTTGATTTTATTAATTGAAAACTGATTGAATTAGGGATGGATGGTATGGATGGATGAGATCCGTTTTAATAGTTTTAATAATGTCATTTATTGTTTTATTTTTTTGAGCAGCAATGCATAATAACACCAGGAACATGAATTAAGACAATAAAAAGGGTCCATTTTAATTACATACTGGCTTTAAATGTGGTGTCTCTGACTATTTGTTTAATTACTTGAATTTGAATTGTGCTAATTTTCCTTCTTTTTACATTTAGATTACATTTGTGACACCTAACGTTCACTTAGTTAATGTTTAAAAACAATGATTTAATAACACTGTTCTTGCAAGAGTCTATAAATCTGAATGAGATATTCTGTCTCTCTGCAATATGTTTTTGACCGTTATCTGATTGATAGTGTAATGAGTGCAGTGGGAAAAGACCAGTGGCTGAGTGACCGAACACATGCTGGAGGATGTCAGCCCGTCCCGGTCCCCTCTGCCACTGCGTAGTGTAAATACCCCTCAGTAATTGATCTCCAGGGCTTTAGTGTTTCACACTCCAGTGGAGCAGCAAAGTGAATTAAAATCGGACACATCTGCAACAGGAGCCACCGTAATTAGCCACAAAAAATAAACTGGTCAGGCTGATGTGTGTAGCCATAAGAGCAGTGGGAAGAGCATGGATGTGTGTGGAATGTGTGCGTGTCTGAGCGTAAGCCAGTCGGTATTGTCAGACGCAGGCCGGAGCAATGAGACTTGAGATTGCATTTTCCTGCAAGGCTTTTGGGAGATTCCCTTTACACGGGCGGGCAGCCGCTTTAAGAGTCCGAATTTCTCAAATCGAATAATCTATGGAGATTCAGGTCCCTAGACTTACGCCTTTGGCCATCTGTTACTCTCTTGGACTCAAAGGTGTAAATGCTGAGGCCAGAACACACACTCATGGATCCTTACACTGCCTTTTTTGTGCACTACACAGATCCAAAATGTGTGCTGTGGTCAAGATTGAGGGGTAAAAGCTCTCCGACCTTTATTTTAGGAGCCTCTGAGTCTCTCATCCTCTCTCTCTCTCTCTCTCTCTCTCTCTCTCTCTCTCTCTCTCTCTCTCTCTCTCTCTCTCTCTCTCTCTCTCGAGCCTGAGGCAACACTTAAAGCCCTTAAGTGTGACCGGAACCTCACATCCCTCCTCAGGATGAAGATAAAGATGCTTTATGACTTGAGTGACCAGGGTTAGGATAAGACTTTCGACAGAGAGAGGACGAGTGAATGAATTGTGGGAGCGGTCTGGCTCTTAGGGGGGCTTGGGCTTCATATATGATGGATTGATTGGATTTGACCACATGGAGTACTTTGAATCCACATCAAAATTGATTCAAGAAATACAGTTGTAGCTTTTACAGGTAACTCTTGTCTTGGCTTCTCAGTTCAAGCATACCTTTAATGTACCGGTGAGTCAGGAGAGTAGGCTAAAATGTGCCACAGATGTCTGGCATCTATTGAAAAGAGAATTGTCAGTGTTATATTTAACCATGTTATGGAGTGCTTTAAAGAATATGTTGATGACTTGAAGCAACCAGCGCAGCTTACCACACGCATCGGAATCATACTGGAAGAAATTTGGAGAGTGCATCATATTCATTATCTTTTTTTAAAAAGGTTAATTATGTGATGTGTATCTTGCAGGCAGCTGTATAACAAGGGCCCTTTTTAAATATAAGGTCACTAGATGAAGGGAGGTGGCACGTCTTACCCCACTCTCCTTTATGTCAGAAAAGGCACCGATACTTTTGTCGCCCTGCTGCCTTAGATGCTGCTAGAAAACCCTGCTTTTTACTGAGCTATTAGGTCCATGCTCTGCCTACTGATTAATATTCCACCCAACAATGATCATGTAACATATTTCTGAATTAGAGCCTGAAATTGATTGTATAGCTGGCTGGGAAAGGTCACTCTGCACTTGGTAAATGAAACCAATGGAAGGTTTGCAGTCAGAGTGGTATGCACTACTGCTAAAGGTTTTATGAGCACGTTTGATAGACAAGATTGATTTTATGCGCAATTCTGGACCCGATCTGTTAATTAGGAAACACTCACGATGGGCCTTTTGAATTATTGAAAAATAATGCACATTCATGGTGGTCATGTAGATATAACGCAAAGCACATCTAGTATACCGTATACAGGATCTTTATTCAATAAAAAAAAAATGCCACTAAAATACTTGTCAATTAAGGATCTTGCTTAAAATATATGGTTGTCATTACTACTTCAAAATTGATTATTTCTTTCATATGAAACAAGGTTTTGTGTGTGAGCCTTTGTGTGTTGTGTGAGAGAGAAAGAGAGCAATCATATGTGTAACAACTATGACAATCATGTTGTGTAACAGCAGTTGTGTAACAACTATGTCCTATTACATAATATTTAATGAATATTGCATAAGCAGAGAAAAACAACATAACCACTGCGTATGTGCAAGCTACACACAGTGGTTGCAATTTAATATCTTTCTTTTCATTTTTTGAAGGAATCATTTGAGTGAATGACTTATTACTTGTTCATAATGACTTTTCAAATGACGTTCGGTTGAATGAATGAATCAGTTACTCGTAGAGGACTTGCACACTGGGCACGTTTGCTGCAGTCCTAATCTAAGTGTGATTGTTCCCTGTGCTTCCTGTAGCATTGGTCTGGTTTTACATTCACTTGATTCTATCGAACCCTGGTGCATTTGTGTTTATCTTAATACAAACTCTTTTGAGGAGACAGCTGATTGTGAGCCATTAATTTACCACTCTGATTACGCTCACTATGCACAGTTACACTGCAGGCTCACGCTCAATCATATACAGGGTACAGTAAATCATTACTGCCGTCATCACTTATGTGTTTTGTTGAACTATTTGCCTCTTTATAATGTATCGCTTATTGTATTCCTCAATTGTAAGTCGCTTTGGATTAAAGCGTCTGCTAAATGTAAATGTAATCAAATCGTCATTGGCTAGAATGCATACTACTCAGCTTACTTTACTTCCTGAACCATGCCATGTTCTGAAGTAAACTGAGCAAAAGCATGAAGTCAATCACATTTCCATCTATTGCTGGATCTGAGAAAAAAGAGAAACTGAGGAAAAAGCGTTCCCACCATTCATTCATTTATTAATTCATTAATATTCATATTTATTTATTTGCAAAAAGCACATGGTAAAACCATGAATGGTTTTGTGTTGATCAGAGTTAAGAATTCACCAGTGTAATGGTTTAAATAAAATGTAGTCTAATGATTTGGACAGTCAAACACTTATAAACGGCTTTAGTACAAAGAATGTAAATTACAGTACACCCCTTAAAATCCAATTATACCCCCATTATGAATCTTTCAGTACGCACACGCAAAATAAATGTCTCAAATGATTTTATTTTAGGTAATATGTCTATTATGAAATCCTTTTTATAGCATCAAATGGCTTATGCTCTCAGTCAGGCTGTTCTGGAGAGCCACACTGCTGATGTGGAGAAAATTAGCTTCAGGCTAGAGGTTTAGTGATATATTCTCTCTCTCTTACTCTCATTTCTGCCTTGTCCCATCTCTCAGGCCTGAGAGCCTACAGGAGAGGAGAGAAATAAAGTGTACGGATGAAAATTGAGATAATATACAAACTTATCCTGGTCTGGTCTGGATTTAAGGCATTCATCACCGCCCAATACAATACGCTCGCACTTGTTCAGAGAGCCTGCAAGCTGTTGCAGCACTTGCAAAATAGATGATGTGATATATAGTCTCAAGGCAGTTTGTAAACCGTACATACATTAAGAAATGTATGCCTTATGAGCTCTTTTAATCATCTGCTTGCTACCAAGACTCATACTGCGCCCATTTAATATCTAGCATCCCAAAAAGTCCCATTACTTTGCTATCGAACACAAGAATTGTTGCGAAAGTACATAAATATGAAGCTCTTTTTTCACACCTCCTGATTTCTTAAATGGATTTATCAAGATGAATCAGGCCTGTGCAGCACGTACAAATGCAGGATTTTATTTAAAACCCCCATCAAAGCAGTGAAGTGTACCATCGCGCACTCATTTTTCCTTCTCTCTCGTACTGATGTGACAGAACCAAAGAAGGGAGAAGGAAAAGCAATATTTAATCAGCACGTCTGAGAGCACCTTGCATTCTTCTCTTTCTACTCTAATTGATGCCTCGTGTCATTGTTCTAAAAGTTGGACTGTCAGAACTCTTGATTTATCTGTGTTTTCGAGCCATACATCATCTGCACCTCACATACGGGGCCTCTGCGTTTCATTAGCGTGAAATATTAATTCAAAAAGAGTCCGTTCAGGAACATTGATTGAATGCTCCTCTTCCACTAGTTTTTGCGTGGCAAAATATAGACTTTGGCATCTCACAAATAGCAAAAATGTCATAGCGAGATCAAATCTCATCCCATTAAACTCCTCTGGCCCGGACAAACACAGCGTGTCCTCTGTTAGCTCTCTCTCTTTCTCTCAACCCTCATCCATCTCCAGGGCTGTTGTGCTGCTTTCTGAACACTAGCTGCATCTCTCAGCACTTCCTGTAAATCAAAGCCGTTCTCTCCTCACCAGGCTCGTACGGCACGTCTCTGTAAAGTGAGGTTGTACACACCTTGCCGGCTGAAGATTTGTGTGTTTGTGAAGGAGAGTTTGCAAGCAAAGATAAAGTTTCTGAAACCAAATCGGTAGGCTATGGAAACTTGCAATGCGAAAGAGTGGATTGAAGAATAATGGTGTTTAAATTCAATAATGACTAATATGGCAGTCAGTGCTGGGTAGATTACTTACAAATTGTAGTCCGTTACTGATTACAGTTTACATGATGAAAAACTGTAGTCCGTAACATAATCTAGGTTACTTATTTTAGGCAATGTATTCTGATTAATTTTATTAAACTTACCATTAAACATACCATATTGAAAATATATTCCTTGAAATATATCTCTCTCTTTTTGTAAATATAGTCAATGCTGAATGGTATGACACGCATGCAGTAGTATTTTTAGACAGGAACATTTAAAATAGGAAAAAAAGAAGAATTAAGGAGAATAAATTGAGAATAATTTACTGCAATTGCGTAAACAACATCTAATCATGTAATCCATAAAGTAACTGTAGTCTGATTGAGTATTTTGAAATGTAATATACCCTAATTACAAGTACTTAATTTTTGTAATCTGATTACGTAATTACATGTAATCAGTTACTAACCAGCCCTGATGACATTTTAAAACATTTAATGTTATGCATTTCAGGTAATTCATTAAAAACACAAATAGCACAGTAATTGCACTTTTAATGTCGCTGTGTTCATATGATATTGACTTGGCGCATAAATAGCCATGCTTTTATGAGTATTTATGACTAATTCATTTAATTTGGGAGCGTATCAGATAATGCCTGTTTTCAAGCATGTAAAGCACTTTTTCACGTAAGTGAGATTAGTAACAGTTCGGTCTATTTTTAAAAGAAATAAAGCATACGGCAATGTCTTTGTAGAAAGATGTCTGTATATGTGTGTAAAATATGCTGATCATTTCTGTAGGGATTCAGATTCACTCTTTGTAGTAGATGAGGTTGCTTGTTCCATTTTAGCTGGTTGTGATCATTTGCTCACTATTTCATTCCAAACCCATATGACTTCCCTTTCTTCGCCGCTGCTCTTTTTCCATACAATGAAAGTGTGGGGACGAGGGATCTGAAGCACCTCTAAAAGCACCATCAAAGTCTAGACTACTTGTGTGATATATTTTGAAGTGTGAAAAGACTTCTGAAGCTATACAAAGATTGTCTGTGAATGGTGATTAAGGTCGTGCTCCGTTCCTAACACAGTGCTATTATATGACTTCATATGTTTAATTGTGTTTATTTATTGTACTTTTTGACTACTTGGTGCTTTTTCTTGTACCTCTAGAAACATCTCAGAGTTTGAGCTTCATTATTGAAATTTAGAACATACAACCCTATCCACACACCACACCCCATTTTATTGTATGGAAAAGTGCAGCTTGGACATTTTGGAAACTCTTTTTGTGTTATGGTGGATGAGTAAATTATTTTTTGGTGTACTTTTCTTTAAAGCCGTGTTTGACCATTGGAGCATGCTCTCTCTTTCCCTCAGATTATTCCTCATGACAAACAGCCGAAAGTAATGGAAGCAGGTGGTGCTGGAGCGCAGAGAGCGAGAGGGTGGGAAAGAGCCCTAATCAGCCCACTGACAGAGGGCAGACTGAGCTGTGGGTGGCTGGCTAATCTCTGATTACTGTCCTTTCCTCCATACAAACCTCACAATGACTCAGCGTGTAACGCTGTAATGCGCGGTGCACTGATAGGCCCTCCGCTGGAGCCTCACGCTCCAACCGGGAGAGAGTGAGAGATAGAGAGGAGATGACCGTACAGACGTGGATAAGAGGGAGAGATGGACATGGAGAATACCTCTTGAGGAAGGGGCGGTGACTGGATCAGTTAGTGGGGGATGATGCTGAGACTGGTCAGTGGAGGAAAATGACTCTGATAGAGAGGGGAGTAAAGAGATTAGAGTCTTAGGAAAGGTGCATGTAGTTACCTAAAAATATTTAGGTGTAAAAAAATATATAGATAGATATAAACAAAACAGGTTTTTCATGCACTGATAACTTTTGAGATTTTGGGATATTTGACTTTCCATAGCATGTTTTGTTTTTTAGTGGAGAGAAAACTTGTTCATTTCAATTGTTAATTGAAATAAAATAAAAGCATTTAACAATAACACTTAAGCTTAAAATGCATTGAAAGTGGAAAAAAAGATCATTCAAAATATCAGTAAGTAGTTATAGAAATAATAATGCTATTTTATGATAAATAATGAAATAACACCTGAAAAAGGCAGGGCTCCAAACTGCGACTGCTAACTACTACTACTTTTTCCTATTAGTGTGACTGAATTTTGTTAGGGGTTGCATTGGTGCCTCTACAAATGATCATGATAAGCAGTGCCATTTCTGTTGCGTATGAGAAACATTTAACAGCAAACCCGCCAAAAGCAGAACAAACCAGCACTACTCATTTGAACTGTGAAACTTGGCCCAAAAGGCAGTGCAACGTGAGCTTAAAGCAAATGTGTTCACTCGCTGTTAAACAGAGCTGTGACTTCCAGTGAGAAGCCTTCAAGATCACTGATAAAAGCCACAAATGTGTCTGTGATTTAAATGAGTTTAACAGAATGAAACGACACTGGCATTCTCAAAAACACTGACATGAAAAACATTGTGCACAATGAACCAGTAAGAAGGCTTTTCAATCCACAAATCACCAACACTTACCATGGAGTTACTATAGTAGCACTAATTGTAACATTGTGGCAGAAATGTGGGATTCATATTGAATTTGATTATGATTATTAGTGTGGACGTATTAAATGTGTTAAAGGAGTAACGGAATATAATTACAGGTTTTTGTTTGTTTTAAATTATTATTAACCTGTCACAATTTTTTTTTACCATACTACTATCAACTCAAGCTACTATCAAATGTGGCACCTGTGTAGGGCCCTATGATTTCCGCAATGCAGGAAATGCGGACTGAATCATGGAATCTGGTCATAAAAATTGAATTTACTATATAACGCTGAATGTCACAGAATTTGCCAAATTTTGAATGAATAAATAGGTCATTACAATTAAATAAAAACGCAAAATGGACTAGTGTCTGGGAATATTAAACCACAAAAATACTGTTTAAATATGAATCCTGCAATATTCTGCGTGCCTGTGTGAATGAATGTCGCAGACGCGTTGTTTCGTTTACTACGCACCTGAAGCTCTCAGTGATTTCAGCCTCTGCCGCCACAATATTTGAGTACATGAACACATGAATATAATTGCTAGAACTGCTCTGAGAGCCACTTCATAAACATTTGACCGTTTCTTCTAAAAAAAAAAAAACTATTGTCATCATATCATATACAAACAAAAACTCAAAGGTCTTCCCACTACTTCTAATAAAATTATTGTTAAAACATTATTTTCAAGGAATATTTACCAGAATTTATTTACCAGGAAAATATGCAAACAACACAGTATTTCTGGAAAATTCTAATAATAATAAAAAAATGAATTGGATATAATTGTGTGTATATATATATATATATATAATTATTTTGAGATGCTTTCGATTAATTTAATTTCACGAAACCATTCAAATTGAATCTAGAAAACTAATGGAAAACAGAATTTGGTATAAAAAAAAAACTGAATTTAAAGGGAAAAAATCAAATGTATTTCATAGGGACCTACCTTTGCCACTCTTCTCAAATGTTAGTCTGGAGGCCTAAATGGAAAAAGTATAGCCAGGTTTGGAAAGGTATATTGTGGTGTATACCAGAAGGATGTAGATGTGAGAGCTCCGTTGGGCGATACATGGTAGACGCAACAACCTTGTCAGAGCTCTTTCTCTCTCTCTCTCTCTCTCTCTCTCTCGTTCACTTCAGTTATTACTTTGTACAGATTGTTCAGGAAGTCCAAATTTGGTGTGCAATCAAAACGCATAGACAAAAAGGGAGAGAAGAAATAAAGGACCATGGAGGGATGAATGCAGGTTTTTTTTTCTTCAGTTAATTGATTTTTACACTCCCCTTATCTCACAGCAGCATGCAGACCAACCCCTCCCATAACTGCTCAACACAAGATATCTCTCTTCCTGCAATGGCGCGAGGGAGGGACGACTGGCACGTGCACATCCATATTAAATGGACCTCCACACGCCCCGTGCTCTTTAAATTGCCCACGTAGATCATCCAAAGGACAGATAAGTTTAAACAGTTAGGAATTATGTGCAAGATGGCAGATAGCAGGTGCTAAAATTATTCAAAATGGGTTTGAAGCACGTTCAGATTTGTTTAGGCAAATCAAACCCTGATTTGATTTGCTGAAGCGGTTGGGAAGGTACTAATCACAGCCCTTGTTTAATTATCCCCTTGCTTGTGCTCTTTCGCTCACTCTTTTTCTCATTCTTCCTCAGTAACAGAAGAGATTGATCTGAGGTGGGCTATGCAGAGTGGGCTCTCTGGCGCACATCCCGCCGTAATGCTAGGGTGGTTGCCATGGCAACAGAGTGGCTGAATGCGTGGATTGGTTGTGTGAAGAGACACATGTTGAATGCCGAACGAGGCTGTTTGTGCCAGAGAGGGAGAAAAGAGGGTGTGGATCGTTGTGGATGTGGATGGTTGTCGCTGTATGACCAGCATTGGAGTGCGCCTGTTGAGCTTAAGCTTTGATAAAGCTGTTAGGTGGTAAGCGTAGTAAAAATCCTCAAGACGTTTTTATGACATAATGAAAGCTTCCTTCAGCCTGACTGGCATATCATCCTCAAGCTCTTCTCCAAATCCGTACTATGACATTCCGGATCGGAAGCTTTCAGAGGATCCGTGTCTCTGTGACTCGCACCTAGTCCCCACCTTGACTTCTTCATCCTCCCTTTCTATTGATCCGGTGGCAGGGAGACGTGCCGCTCCAGTGAAGTTATTCTCAGGGCGTCTGGTGGGTGGTTGACCCCTCTGCGCTTGGCCGTAGGGCAAATACCGTCCTCTTCAATGGACCCCTAATCCCATTGCCAACCCCTTGTCGTCGCCCCGGGGCTTAGTCCTAGTCGTGTTCCCCCAGGCGGGTTGGGATCATTAGGGCAGCGTGTGCTGTGATCACCTCCCTCTAAGGTATAAATTAAGCAGCCCTGCCCCTCTGATCGGCTGCAGAATCATCCCTGTTGGGGCCGCTCAGCTGCTAGACTTCATTAACATCATCTCATCTAGCATCACGTATGGAACCCTTCAAGGCAAATCTGTAGCATGACCTTAATACTCTGACTACTGCCAGTGGAGCCACAGGTGGTTTTCACATGTTTTATTTGTCTTTTTTGCAGATCTTTCTTGTGCCAAAGACCAATGTCCTGCATAAGTTCACCATGTGCCATGAGCAGTTTTGGTCAAGTTACTCTGAATATGTAATTAAATGACTGATTACTGATTAAAAGTAATCATGTTACTGTTCTGATTACTTTATTTCAAAAGTAATTAGTTATGTTACTTTTTTTCTAAGGCTACATCCATTAAATTTACATGAAATCCCAGCATAAATACTCCCAATACATATTTGTTATTAAAGCATCAACATTCAGAAAACATTGTTATTTTTAGCTAAAGCAAGCATAGGCTGCTGCGTACATGGTGTGGCATGGCAGAATGGCAGCAAATAGCGCTGCTTTTTCTAAAAAGATCTTTAACAAGATCTCAGTTCATTGCAGTCTCACAAAGCTCTGTGATAACACAATGAATATATGCATAATGAACCTTTCATAATGTGTACAATTCGTGTGTTATAATGAGAGGATTCGTGAGCATGCAAATTTCAGCGCTGCACTCCTGACTGGCCATCTGTTGTGTTTGGGCTCGCGGGAGTGCAGGTCCACTGGTGCTAATCCTCTGGCACTTGACTCGACAGTGCCTGTGCTACACCCTTTTTACAATCTAGATTATAAAACACTGCATTCTGTCAACAATGTAACGCGGCAGTAACGTATAGAGACCTCAGCTTGTAACTATACTCTAAATTACTATTTTGAAAATTATAACGCGTTAAATTACTCTGTTGCTAAAGTAATCAAATTACAATAACACATTACTAAGTAATGCATTACTGCCCAAATCTGGCCATGAGTTTTCTGTATCTTCATATGTAAAAGCATGCTATAACAAGAACCATTAGAAATGACCATGTCTGTCACTTAGTTTCTGTTTGTGTACCAAAAACTCATTCCAAGTCTGATGTTTAATAATATGAGAAACTTATAGATCAGCAAAAAATGTACTGAAAGAAAAATGACATACACTACCAGTCAATTTTTTTTGAAAAATTAAGATGTTTAATGTTTTTTTTAAATGAAATCTCTTCTGCTCACCAAGCCAATGTTTATTTGATCCAAAGTACAGTACAATTTTGAAATATTTTTACTAATTAAAATAACAGTTTTATATTTGAATATATTGTAATTATAATGTAATTTATTCCTATGATTTCAAAGCTGAATTTTTAGCATAATTTCTCCAGTCAAATTATCCTTCAGAAATAATTTTGTTATTCTGATTTGATGCTCAAAAAACATTTACATTATTGTTATGTTTAAAACAGCAGAGTAGAATTGTTTCAGGTTTATTTGATGAATATAAAATTCAGGGGAAAAAAAACATAAATTATAATGACTCCAAGCTTTTGAATTGTATAGTGTGTATATATATATATTATATATATATTATTATTTTATTTCAGATTTATGCTGATCTGGATCTTTCGATTTATTAACGAATCCTGAAAAAAAAACGTAACTGTTTTATATATTGATGATGATGATGATGATAATAATAAAACTAAATGTTTCTTGAACATCAAATCAGCATCTTAGAATGATTTCTGAAGGATCATGTAACACTGAAGACTGGAGTAATGAAGCGGAAAAATTTGCTTTGATCACAGGAAGAAATTACAGTTTAAAATATATTCCAATAGAAAGCAGTTATTTTAAATAGTAAACATATTTCACAATATTACTGCTGCTTTTGCTGTATTTAGGATTAAATAAAAGCAGTTGATTGTAGAAGTTGAAAAACATTCAATATTGAGTACAGAATAATTTCTGGTTAATTTTTTGGTTAAGATGGTAACATTAGGAGCTGCATATTCACCCACACAAGTGGCAAGTGACTCAACTCCTCGCGGGAAACATCAGGTTATAATTACAGAGCTTGACATTCCACTGCGTTGGTCTCGAGAAATTAATAAATGCATTATTTCTTGCATTTGCTTGGCTTCACTCTCTTATTCTCTCTCTGTTTCATTCATTCATCAATTCCAAGTGAAGCAAACAGGACTCAACTCACAATTGATTCCAGCAGACATCATGTTACTATTAGCATTATAATATATTATAATCAACATTTATGTCCACTTGTCTGCCATTCACTATGCTTTCTGGCATGCTCTGGAAAGTGTACTGGATTTATACATCCTTCCAACATACATCCTTCACCTTGCCTCAGAAGTGCACCTAATTATACCTTAAATAAAATGGGTAGGCAGCTCACTGGGTTTAAAAATAAAAAATCATCTTTCTTTATTTTCCTTCACTTTAAAATCACAGCTCTAAACGCAATCATGTGCTATATTCAGGAAAACAACAGTTTTTACCCTTAACACGCAGTTGGTTTTCCATTCATCTAATGAAGATAAAAGGCAATTAGGTTGGTGTTCATTAACTCCTATTTTCAAATTAAATTAGCCTTTTGTGTGGTAATGGGGTTTGTTTGTGTGTGCTAGTGCATGTGTTTTTTTTCATTTGCATTTTTGCATTTTAGTGTTTGGCCAGGCTAATGAATGAGAAATTGCAGAAGTGAGACAGAGAAAGCTGTGTAAAATCTGCCCCAGCCATGAGATGCCCTGAGGAAATCACACACCGTTCTGCTTAAACAGTGATATTAGAGTTGTATTTCTCATATGCCAGCTGTATCACTGCTCTTTTAGAAAAACACTCATGAATGCACTGTTGCCAATGACAGTTTCCCTCACTGCTTCTATTGAAGTATGCACTCGTGAGTGCACATTTGCCATCACTTTTATTTAGTCTATACACGCGGATGCATGTCTATCCGACTGTAACCCGCAGCATGCGTAAAGCTGTTGGGTTGCCATACCTCCATTTTTATGTATTTGCCAATTACGGATTGAAACGGTCTCGATTCTGTTACTGTTATTGTTTAAGGTGCACACTGAATGAACACAACCTAGTTTAACAGAATATAATTTCCATTCAATATGCATTGATTATTTAGATGCACGTTTCTGTGTGGGCCTGGTGATTGGTTGGCCTTGGCTGTGGTTTGAATTATAAAGAGTTAATCAAGCGCCTCACGTGTGATTTCAGAACCTCCACACAGCTGGAATCACTCTCTCTCACTCTGCACTTCTCTCATCTATTTCTCCCTCATCCCATCTTCTCAGGATTATCACACCTTTAATGGCTTAAATCCGCTTTTGTTCAGAGAAGATGAGAGGATAGAGAATGAGACAGAGGGGGGGGGGAGGAGAACAGGCGTTCTTGCGTCTAATCCTCTGAATCCCGCAGCCACTGGGGCTGTAACAAGGGATGAACAATAGTTAGAGAGAGAGAGAGAGATGAAGGAATAGCAGTAGAGGAAGAGAAGGACACGTGTAACCTATCCATCAAAGGAGTGCAGGATTGTACAGACAGGAAATGAAAAGATGATTTATCAGGGCATCGTGCGGTTAGGCCTCTTCCTACAGTGTGCTGACATTTGCATGCATTCAGGCGTTTATGCACACGTTTATAGTGATTGAAAGCCATTGTTTGGTGTTGAATGTATTGATATCTTGGCAAGAATTTGCTCAGGTAGTTATGTTTTCAGTAAATCAAATTGATTGATCATCTGTTCACAGTCTGATGGTTTTTTGTTTTGCATGTTAATATTCTTCGCCCAGCTTTTAATAAGATCTGGACATCTTTCAGAAGCACTTTTATTACTGATGTGCACCTTCACACCGAAATCAGTTGATGCAAACCAGGACAAAAGCATCCCAACCCAGAGTCTCAATCTTTAAAAGATAATTACCCGTCTTGAGCAGTCGGAGGAAAGATATGAGGAGCGTAAAAAATAGATCAGGAAGAAGGCAGCTTCTCTGATCACTTCTTTCGCAGACCTGCACGTCAAAATGATCAAACGCACAAATTCAACACCACCGTTTTCAAGTGCAAATTCCACTTTACATGTTGACAGTTTGGATGAGTTTCACCCCTCTTGTCTTTCTCTCTCTATTTCCCGCCGCCTTTCTCCTTCACTTTTATTAGCGGCAAATGTAGTACCTCTAATCCTCTTAATTCCTGTGAAAGAAACCACACAGGAGGAAAAACAACTGACATCTGTTTTTGTGGGTGTAATAGTTCTTTTAAAGATGCGAGGAGAGATTAGTAAACAACAACAACAAAACAGCTGTCGTAAACTGGCTTTGAACAGAAAGGAGCTCACGCTGGGGGGCGGTCAACGACAAACTGATTTAAAGATGTCAAGGCAAGCAACGCAATTTCAGTGCTGTTTCTTTTGGTGACGTACACGTGTTTTAAGACGCTTATTTTAGGTCATGAGGATCTGTAGTCTTTTATCTCAGTAAGTGAAATTCAACATCGAATCGCAATTCTTGTCCACAGCCTGTCTGTTGATATCACATTGGATCTGAAATTGGAACAAATTTTATTTTTTAAAACATAATAATAATAGTAATAATGATAAGCAGAATACATTACAGGGCTCAACATTAAGGATATTTTCTACTGGCCCGGTCAGCCAGTGGTTTGCTGTGGTTTGCAGTTGCTGTTATCATTGTTTTTGATCTATGCTATGTTGTATTCCAATAAATAAGCTTATATGACTCCAATAATTTAAATACCAATTCAATTTTACAGTTCTCGATTTCAATTTTGATACCACAGCAAAATCCACTAGCAATAAATAAATATATTGAAACAAAGTTTAAACATTATTTAAGGCAAGTGAACAGCCAGTAAATAAGAACACATGAACAAATTGCAAGTAATAGCACAATTAAATATAGGCCTATAGCACAAAGATGGAAATTAAATGACGCTTTGTTTTTGTGTTTTTAGATGTTCAGGTACAGAAATAGAAAAATCACATAACATAACATTTGCATATTCTTCCCTCTGCTCCTTTATTTTTCATAGCCATTTGAGATTAGAGGCAACCACAACACTTTAATCATGGATCAGTTAAAACAAAAATATGCAATCTTTAACTTATATTAGACTGTATAATTTCAAAATCTGAAGCAAAAACAGAATGTTCAGACTTCAGCTTTGTAAAATTATGCTGCATAAAACATTGCACGAAACAGAAACAGCAGACGGGCTGAGTACAAACAATATTTGGATTTTCTTCCTATATTATTTTTGTGCATCGTGAACAGTGATCTTGTTCTGTCTGCTACAGTATTTTCTCCTCTTTGCGTCCGTCTTCAATGTCTCTGGCCTCTGTTAACGGCTGTTTACAGACTAATTATAATAATAGCGTAATATTTCTACACAAATGGCATTTTGGAAAATGATTGCAGTGCAGTTTGTGCAAGCAAGGAACAGAAGATAGTCTGAAATCGATCGGTGTATCTGTACTCCACTGTATAAATTAAATACAGATTAATCGTTGTTAAATCTACAAAGTTACTTGGCAAGACGAGTATCTTGACATAGGCTACTTTTGTATGTATTTACCCATTCAGGCGGCTCGCACGTTTCAGAGAATGGAGTTGTCTTTCGTGCTCGAATGCTTTTTAATCGCTTGAACTTTTAAATGAACAAGGCTTAAAAACACATGCAAGTGATAAACTTTCGTGACGATGCTGCAGTGGCCTGATCGGTAAAGTGACAAATCTGTCTACTGTCCCGAACATCCTTCACACTGGCCCCGGGCCATCAGGCACTCCTTATTTTCAAGCCCTGCATTATATTTTTATTGTTATATAGTCAAAGTTGAAGGGCTTGCATGCAGAGCCCTGACTATATTCACAATATTTCACAGCATTTTGTTCAAGTGTGACTAACCCAGCATCTGTGCGAGCTCTGATACAGATGCAGGCTCAGGAAAGCGTGTTTGTGCTTCAAGAAAGCATTCCGGAGAGCAGCAGATGTGTTTATGCAGATGTTGCTCAGCCAGGTGTTTGTGTGGCTGAGGGGAACAGAAAGAAAGGAGTGATGGATGCTGCATGGTTTTCGGCCTGGTGCTTTCAACGCCGACACACTGTGAGTAAGCCGCTATGTGTTTGGATCATTTTTTTGACCCTTTCATCTCTCCCTCTCGCCACTCCATTGCATTTTGTGCCTGCTGCTGCTGTTTGACTCTTTCATGGAGCAGCTGATTAGTTCTGCATATCTGTAGAGAGGGATCTGGCCTTTACTCTTCAGGCTGCTCTCTTCATAGGCACTCAGCCTGCGACAACAGAGTCAGGGTGCCTAAAATGTCACGCACAGGAGCGGGATCTTCACCAAAGTGCCTTAGCAAATAGCTTACCAGATGAGTTGTTGCGCTCCTGAAAAAGCATAATGTAATTTGTCAGGCTGTCAGAGATGGTTAGGCCGTAGCGGCCTGTGAGATCTCTGCATTAGCGGGACAATGAAAACAGGACACAAGTTTGAGCTCTGTTGTGGTTTTTGAGTTTTAAAGTCAAAGTGAAACTTTTCTAATTTGATGACAAGAGAAATGATAGCACGGAGCGGATCATTGTGGCGCAGACCACAAAACGTATCGGACCCATTTGAATTTTACACTGAATGCTATAATTTATAGCAATATGGATGAGATTGTGTCTGTCAAATGCGGCTTTACCAAGCTCAATGGCTCTAGCCCAAGCTGTGATATAAACGAACGCTATTGGCTATTTGAAAAGGGGGCAGGGCTGCTTAATGTGTCCTGCCGTGTCTTGCTGTTTCAGTTAAACTGACGTCAACACATAGAATAATGGTGCGTGTTTAAGGCAGTTCAGTGGACCTTTAACATGGTCTAAAGTAAAAGATCTGTAGAAAAAAAATTATGTATGTATATATATTAAAGCTCCTTTGTATTTGAGTTTTCATAATCCATTTGAAAAAAATGGGAAGAGTTTGGCATTAGGAAGAGCATTAGGACCTGGGGGAGGCGGATGAATCTAATCATCATTCAGGCAAAAGTTTGCTTCAAGAATGACATGAACCATCACAGCCTGAGCACATGTGAGCTATTCGTCTTATCGGCAAGGCGCACCAGCATCATTATTTTCAAATCGGCAGATGTGATGTTTACATTTTAAGCCTTTATCGGCCGATTCCGATAACGTTCCGATAATATCATGCATCCCTAATAAACAGCCTTAGTTTTGACTTGTTGTCGACTTTAAAGTAGGAGGAGGAGGAAACAATAGAATCATGATCCATGTAACATCACGCAACATCTGTCAGTGAAAACATCCGTGCGTTCGCCTCTTATGTGTGTTTTTGAGTCGAGGAAGAGGAGCAGGATGGGAGAGAGAAATGTGAAGTGTAGAGTGATAACAGATGGCTCAGATGACAGGCCCCTCTATCTCTCGTTTTCTCTCTCTCTGATGAAATTGTAGTTGATTTATGACAAATGTCAGTAAAAGCCTCTCTTGCTCTGTCGCTGTCAGTCAGCTACCCAAAGGTAAGCAGGTTCAGCCATCAATCACCTCGCGTTTCCGTGGAGATATGCTACGCCTCTGATGGCTCCTGCCCACTTCCCCGCCAGGAGCCAGAGTGGTCGGTACGGAGATGCTGAGACAAACAGGAAGTGACACGGATTCTCAGAGGCAATGGGCTGTTGACAGTAGCTAAGAGAATGGGAGGGAGTGGGCGGACCGTCTGGGAATTAGGTGGAATTGTTTTTTGTTTGATATGTGTGTGGCGCAAGGTGACTGCTTGTATGTACATTAGAAACGGAGACCGCGAAAGTGTTTGGTCTTTCTTTAGGGACTCGGCCAAGCAGGTGTTTTGTGGATCAGTAATGTCATTCTGAAATATTTGGCTAAACGTGGTGACAGCTCCTAAGGGAGAAACATGGTTTGTTCCTGCCAGCTACATCAACAGCCCTGTCTGTCACTTACACCGTCTCACAGGTTACGCTGTCATTCCTGCTCCGCTCAGATATTATTATACTGTCGGCGTGTTTCACATTCCTTCTGAAGCATCGCAAACACCTGTTCTCTGCTGGAGGGTGAGGGTGAGTTGTTCATGGTGACCCCATTGACACTGACATGATCAAAGAAGCCACGGACTAAATGTCTGTCCCTCGTTGCCATGGCAAAGGGCAAATCGCTGTCCTAACCATGGTAAAGGTCAGCTGTCACTGCCAGTGTTGTTACAGTGGGAAGCAGGATTCATCAGGATGCAGACACATGAATGGGTTATTGTGCCAGTCTCTACTCTCACATTTCTTTCCTGTAATAGACAGGATTTCCACATTTCGTTCTTGTGTTTCACCTACAGTTATGGTATTTTATCTATATGATGACAGCACTTTTTGAGTTTCGTTGTGTGGGCAAAAGCAGTAAAAAACTTTTTTAACGCATACGTCATGGTACTCTCGTGAATGGCGACAAAGACTGACACGGAAGGGAATAAAGTAATTTTTGTTTTCTGTGCTCAAAACGTATTCTCGTAGCTTCGTGAGATTACGGTTTAACCACTGATGTCACATGGAGTAGTTTAATGATGTCCTTACTATCTTCCTATGCCTTGAAAATTTCAGTTGCATTGCTGTCTATGGGTCAGAAAGCTCTCGGATTTCATCAAAAATATCTTAATTTGTGTTCTGAAGATGAACGGAGGTCCTTACAGACAGACATGAGTACAACGACATGACAGAATTTTAATTTTTAGGTGAACTATCCCTTTAAATAATATGAGAAGTATGTTCACGTTTTAAGGGTGCACGATATATTTGCACAATACTGGCTGATATTAGAGATTGTTTTGAATGTGTTAGTATTAAATGATGATACTTAACCAATACCATTAGTGCATGCTCATGTCACCTATTTTTACAAGTAGATTGCATTGCCTTAATTTACTGCTCACTTTAAGTTAGATTTTAAAAGCACTAATGTTAAATGTAGTCTTTAGCAAATCTCAAAATGAATATACAAACTGAATATGACATTCATGAGTTGTAAGTTCTAATCATCAAAATTAAAAAATACTTTTTAAATGTTTTTCTTTACATGTAATGAATTTACAATATATGAAAGTTTTACTTTTTGAAATAAGTTACAAAAAAATGAACATTTCACGATATTCTAATTTTTTTAGATGCACCTGTACATATTAATCTATTTAATTCTGAACATAATAATGTTATGTCTAAATTCAGAATATAAAACTATTGTAGTCTGTAGTGTTCCATTTTAATGTACCTAAACAAAGTCATATAGAATTTTAATATGGACTATTTGTTGATTATCTGCCATAACAAGAAAGAAATCAATATTAATTAATATTTCAATACATTTTTAATAGCTAGGATGCATTAAAAATTGATAGTGAAGATTGTTACATTGTAATTTTTTTATTTAAAGTAAATGCTGTTCTTTTGAACTTTCCAGTCATCAAAGATTCATGACGAAATGTAACATTTTCCACACAAATATTAAGCAGCGCTAATTTGAACAAATGTTTAATTAGCATCAAATTAGCATATTAGAATAATTTCCAAGTGATCATGTAAAACTGAAAAATGAAAACTCAGCTTAGTCATCACAGGAATACTTTTTCAAATATATTAAAAATAGAAAACATAGTTATTTTATATTCTAATAATATTTTACAATATTACTGTTTTTACTGGACTTATAATCAAATAAATGCAGCCTTGTTTTGCATTAAGAGACCTCTTTTAAAAACATCAGGAAATCTTACCATCCCCAAGTTTTTGAATAGTAGACAGTTCTCAAGGTTCCCGTCTCGCACAGTGTTCAAGGTCTCCATTCACAACATGCTACTTATATCTTTCACAAAGTTTAGATGTCCAGTCTGGCCGTGGTGTATGTGTATCTTGTATATTTGTTATTGCATGTACAGCCAAGAGATATTTTGAGTGAACAATTACAACTCCTAATTGTGAAAGTTAGTATTTTTCATAGGCCTGAAAGGAGACAAGGTTCCCTAGCTGCTAATTTGCGATCAGGCCACCAAAGCAAACAAGCGACCCAGACAGGAGATGGCAGTGAACTCTCATTATAACCTAATCAAAGGCAGATTAATTGGCTACCCTTGTTGTGTTTCCCTCAGTAAAAGCCTCAGTGAAGAATGAACTGCATCCAGCAACTGAGTGTAAACACTCGCTTCAGTCCACGACTGCCGCACCTGCTCCTTCATTGTTCCATTCGGTTTAAAACACATTTGATCTGCCTTGCATTTGTTTCTTAGTAGTTTTCAGTTTGATATTCTGCGGTGTGCGTTTGTGTGACAGAGGCCCCACTGTGGTTAGTTAATGAGGGGCTTACCGTGTTTAGTGAATGGAGCATGTAGTGGGGTCAGGCCCTCGTGCTTAAGACTCTGTGTGCAAGAGGGAGCTCAAATCACTCCCTTGACTCTCAGCACACATTTCTTAATTGTACAGGCTAATTTAGTGCTACCGGAAATCTCCCAGAGGAACCAAACTCGCAACAAAAATACTTGCATGAAACCAAATTATTAAGACAAAATTGTATTAATGGAAACCAGCCACTTGGTCTTTTTGTTTGCAAAGAACAGAACTAATATTGCATGCATCAGTATTATCCAGCGCAATGTGCTTTCCCTTTCTTTTATTGATCCATCTATTCATACACCCATCTACATCCATCCAGCTGTAAAAATGCATTTGTGTTGATTTGAAACTTTCCTACCTATCTCCTTTTCCATTCCTCCATTTTACCTATAATCATATATGGATGGAGTGTACTCTACAGGCCTGAGTGCTCCTCTCTTAGTCTTAGGTTTACCTCCGTGAAAAGCAAATATCAACACCCACCATCTCTCTTTCTCCTCCGAGACTTAAAAAAACAGTCTCATGTTCTCTTTGCTTATTGAAGACTTTACAGGAGACCTGAGACCTGAAGTGGCTATTTAGCTCCTGAATCTACACTGCCATAATTTAATATTTTAGAGTCTTGAATTTGCCGTGTGAATTGAATATATAGAGTTATGGGTTAGCAAACACATACTAATTGAAGTACATTGTCTTTGGCTGCAACCTATAATTCAGGCAACCACATTATTTACATTCATTCACTTAGCAGACACTTTTATCCAAAGCAACATACGAATGAGGACAATAGAAGCAATCAGAACCAACAAAAGAGCAATAATCTATAAGTTCTATGACTCAGTCTCAGTTAGTCTTACACAGTACATGTTGCAAGTTTAAAAAAAAAATATATATATATAAAGAAAACAAGTAGATTGAATAGAAAAATAATAGAGAACGCTGGTGATAGAGGGTCAACTTTTTTAAATATATAAAAAGAAAAGTAAACAAATTGAAAAAGCAATAGAGAACACTAGTGTTAAATGGTCATTGGCCACACTTTATTTTATGGTCCAGTTCTCACTGTTAAAAAATCATTAGCTATGATTTTTTGCCTCGACAAACTCCTGATTTGCTGCTTATTAATAGTTAGTAAAGTAGATTAAGGTAAGTTTAAGTGTTGGTTAGGATTAAGGATGTAGAATATGTTCATGCAGAAATAAGAATATGTGCTTTTATAAGTCCTAATGTAACGGTGACGCATTGCTGCCACCTATAATATTTTTTCCACTCAATTATGTCGTAGGATATATCTGACATAGTAATAACGAGATCTTTTCTCATTAAAACGACATTTTTCTCGGAGATCTTTTCTCGTTAGACATATAATAACGAGATCTGGTCGAGGTTATAACTATTTTTCGTTAATAACGAGATCTTTTCTCATTAAAACGACAATAACGACATATTTTCTCATAATAACGACATATTTTCTCGTTATAACGACATATTTTTGTAATAACATATGTCATAAAAACCATACGTTTTCCGAGATACATGGTAGGCTGAGCTGAGCGATTGTTGCTCAGTCTGACATAAAGAATGCTGCTGATTGAAATACACTGTTTTAAATGTATTTAATGTAATGGGTTTAATTGTAGCAGCATGTTTATTAGGATTAATCTCCAATCTGTCTACTATACTATCCAATAACAGCACCCAGACCATGACTTGTTTAGGCTATATATGATCAGATCAAAACAGTTATTTTTTTATAATTGACTCTGGGCTTGGAATATTTATTTATTTGAGTGACTGAAGTTTGATTTAACAAGAAATATGAACAATAACGGTAAAGGCATCCTCAATGCAACATCCATTTCTCGTTTAATGCATAAACAAACCTACTTGACCTTAGCAACCCGGGATTATCAGAGATGGATTCATTATTTTATTTTGAATTATTATAGAAATTATTACATAATTAATTATTATATTGGCCATAGGCTACCGGACTGTAGGCAATGGCGCGCGATGTACACAGCATTCAAGTTTATCACGAATAGGCTAATGTTACATAAAGTACATAAAATAAAACAGTGCACACTATTTAAACTAAATAAAATAAAAGACATTGTGTGTGTCAATTAACTGATTGTCTGTAGCCTATTCATCATCATTACTATTAGCCTATTATTATATTTTATATTAGTTTTTTCCCTTCATTTCGATCTCTTTACATAACGTTCTGACTAGTTTTGTAAGCCTACTGTAAATGCTCGACACGCTAAAGCTTTGATGTGACTGGAATTTCTAGCCTATTGGAAATGCAGTTTAAAGGTTGAATTTAACATATTTATGTGAATTAATAATTATGATTGCATACTGCCTAGTGTTTCGTTGAGGAATTAATCATTCACGTAGTTTCATTTGTAAATGAAAACACAACACGCTCATTTATCATCATCACGCATTGGCATAAATAGCCTACAATCATAAAGTATTGGCATAATTGTCAGAAGTTTAAAGCTTTTGCTAAATATATATTAATTATGATTAATGATTTTATATTATTAAATGATCTTTAGCTGAATCAAGCGCGTTTTGTCAAGACATTTGCCAATTAGTATATGACTCTAATAACTTTAAAGGGACAGTTGACCATATTTATATGAATTTATTTTACGCTGCCTTTGACCTTTTTGGATCTTAGAAAATATATGTATTTGTGTTTCTAATGACATAAAGGTAAGTAAATGATGTCAGATTACTCATTCTTGATGTCAAGATTTCTCTTATCTCATTAATGAATCACAAATCATTGTCTTTGATTTGTTGACTCTAAATGAATGGAAACCGTCTTGTGTACTTACAGTAACTCACTATGTAACCACATCATGAGACTTGTCAATTTAACGAGATCAAATGGGGTTTATCTGATTTAGTCCTGGAAGGGCTTGGTGTGACAGATAAGTGTCTTTGTTTTCCATGTAATGTATCTGATGCAGTTTATTTGATCCAGCTGCCTTTGCAGTATTTTTTTTCTCTTTCCTATGATGGTGTTACTTGTAAATACATCAACATGATGATGATGATGATGATGGTTGTGTGTGTGTGTGTGTATGGGCTTGTACATGATTTTGTGCACGTCTGACTCTCTGTGTGCTGTTTGTGTGTGTGGGATGGCAGTGTGTTCATAACTGGCTCTCTGTCACACTAGTAAGTGTTGTGCAGTCTCCTGGGGAGTGATTATAAAACCTAGAGTCGGTATACTTCTGCTCCATGTCATCAAGCCAGCCTGAATTAGCCTATCCCTTCTTTATCTCTCTCAGCACAGTACAGGGCCTTTATATATATATATATATATATATATATATACACAATATATATTACTGATATATCTTCTGATTTGTATGTGTTTTATGTATTCTAGTCTGTGCTTTTTTGAACATCTTGTTACTTTGCATTACAGTATGTCTTATGTCTGATGTTACCACCTCCTTATGAGGAATCACTTAGTCTTCATTTGGATAAAAGCTTATGCTAAATCGATAAAGGTAAATGTAATCACTAAGCATCCAAGTTTAAAACTAATGTACCTTGACTCAAGTTCACTTCACCTTTCACCAATATTTTGAAGATTTGGCTTGGATAAGCATAATGTACCTTTATCATAGGTATTAAGGTGTTCTATTAGAATGTTTAAAACTGTAAGGGGAAGAGGAGAGAGAGCAATTGAAGGAGGATTGGACCCAGTGTGACATACGCTGGCAATGCTAATGTGCTCAGCACTAATTGAAAGCAGTTATTCAGTAATCAGAAACCTGCCGAGCGACAGCTATGTTCATTAGAAACACACTGCTACCCACACACAGAGAGGGCAGAGAGAAAAAAAAGAGGTCAAGATATGGCTTAAAGATGTTAAACACTTAAAAAATGCTGATAGTTTGCACATTTGAGATCTAGAAGACGGAGCTCTGTAGGTTAGGTCGTCAGCATGTGCATTTCACATGGTCGCTTTCCGTGACGTGACTACCCGTGTGCACATCTGTGATCTTAAGTCATTAACTCGGCCTGGGTTCGACTCTAGCCTCATTTAAATACATTCAAATGAATTCTGCGCCTACATCGTGTTCCTCAGTCTTTTAAAATACTGTGCTTTGTCTCACCAACCGCTCCACGGACTCGCAATGAGAAACTGAACACTTGCTTGACCCAGATGATTTTAATATCAAAGAGCTTTTGATCAGTGCAATCGCTTACTACTTTGTCAAGAAATATTCCCTTTGTACAAATTTCACTGTGTTATAGGTTGAGGATTTTCAGCAGCCATAGACACCCAGTGGAACCTAAGCTTACGATATAAAATTAAGGGAGTAATTTCTAATAGCCAGGAGGGTGGATGCAGGCCTTAAGTAAGGAAGTTAACCTCAGATTGCTGCAGGGAGATTGTTCAGTGGGATGTATTTAATGTAAGTTGCTTTTGGGTAAAAAAAAATGTCTGCTAAATAACAAGCAGGCCTAACTACTAGTACTTTTATCTTGTATTTTGTATTTCATCAACTGTTGTTCATTATTCAAAATATGTGTTGTGTGTTTATGTGTATATATAGTTACTGTACCTTTAAACACCTGTGCCATAAACATTTCAAGTTTAACACAATTCTCTTCTAAATGTTAGAAGTACTTTATAATGATAGCATTTTATCCGAAAGAGAAAATGCTTTAATGTCCAGTGAAAACAGATCATGTGTTAATTTTGTGTTATGAATTTCAGATTGCAACAACATGTGAAAAGCTTGAGTATTTAGAAGTGTTTGCTTTAACTTACTTACGTAGAGTATTTTAGTGGCCATTTTGGTAGCCAGTTAACCAAAATAATTAACAAATGAACAAGAAAAGACACATTTTGTGAAAGACAGTTTATCTACCATAGAAAGATGGTTGCTGTTCTTTATGAGCATTCACAGTTCATTGTACCTACAGTCCTTTTCTGATGGTCCTGTGGGATAGTGGCTGGGTAGAAATATGGCTGGCTGCTTTCATTATGGTACTGTAATGTAATGGCGACCACATTGTCTGTTCTTTGCATGCCTACACTGCTGAATGGTTGCCTTGACAAGATCGCTCATGGCAACTGCACAGGTCTGTCTCCCTCACGGTTCAGGGAAAAACATGGCCAAGCCACCCTCTGGGGAATCTACACCCACATGCATTTGTTGTATAGCCCTCGGTCTGTACCTCAGAGGAGACCACCTGCTATTCTTTTTACTACACTGTGATGAGAGGGCGGTCTCGTCCTCATTTCTTTTTTTCTTTTCCTTTTCTCTGTTTCTGTCTCCCCCAGTGTGCCATATCCGTAAGAGTTTCAGTCTGTTTTGTGTGCAGAAAACCCAGAGATTCTGACCTGGTTTTGCCGAGTTGAGTCCTTACAGTGGAACTGAAATTGTTCTGTAATTTTCAATTTATACTGCTGGAATAACGGAGCGCTTGCCCAGAGTGTTTTTTTTTTTTGGTGTGTATTTTTATTATTTTATTTTCCTGATTCATAATTTTCTGGTATGATGTTTTATTTTATTTAGTTTATTTTTTTTCTCATTATTAATTTGATGTTCAATTTGTATTTATTTTACTTTCATGAATATATATTAAACATTTTCTCTAATTTCCATAATGTTTTGATTTTTTAGTTTGACATCACCTTTTTTTCTTTATTTACTTTCAGAATAAAACTGTGAAATACTTAACAGCGCTTACGAACAAGCTTTTTTTGTACTGTTTAGTTTCAGTAAATTATGTATTATTGTTTTTTTGGGGGGGGGCTGAATTTGGCTTAATTTCTGAAAGTTACCTCACATTTTCATAATGCATTGAACTTTTGTATAAAGATCACGGACAATTTGAATGCTTTACAACTGTTTATCTCTGTAGGACTTATCTCTGTAAGAAAGGGTTCCATTGCTGTGTATATTATAAGAAGAGCCTGTATGATACACACCTTCACGCTGGTGATGACGGACAGATTGAAGTGTCTTCGCTGCAGCCTGAAAGTAAGGAATACGGCAGAATATTTGGTGTCATAATATTCCAGGGTTTTTTAATGGGTTTGCACTATCGTTCTGACAAGGTGTCTTCCTTCCTGGTGACATCCGTGTTGTGTCACGTCTTTTACCGGTGTTTTCGCGGTGATGGGGACGACATTCCCATTGCTCGCCCTGCCAGGTACAGCGTCACCTCTCATGTTACACCTGTCTGTCAAATCGCACCACCTGCATTCATTTCCCCTCCCTGTAGTCTGGGGTACAGTCTGTATCTCTCTGGTGTAGACATATGCGAAGAGTTTAAATAATTTTGTGAAATGTCTTTAGGTTCATGCTTATATTTGACTGATTAAGTCATAGTTAAAATTAGCATAATACATCAACACTTTGTTAAGAGGCTCATTCAGCAAAATAAAAGATGAATCTCCATTTGAAAGCAACTCCTAAACTCTCCGAACCGATCTGAACTTTCACCCAGTGTAATTAGTCTAATGGGATTTTAAATCAGGACTGGGAAACTGCATTCATCAGCAATGCCCTGACGATTTCTCCACTAAACAGCCATGCATGCATTATGAGTGCGAAAGAAAACACAGGCAACAAACAACAGAAATGTGCCATGCTTTCTCTCTACACTCTCAGCCTCTCGCAGTAAAGCAGCTCTCTTGGTTTTTAAAACCCCAGTTTCTGTTATTTTGTTAGTCCATATACGCCTGCGTTAACTCGTTAATTTTGACATATCACTCTACAAAAATGGTGCTATATAGCACTAAAAGTGTTTCTTTGGCTCGGGAACCACTATATCTGGGTGCTTCATATATATTAGGGATGCACAATATTTATCGTATGGTTCTTCACAGATAAATTATATAGCACCACTGACCGTTATATGAGTAGCCCCATTTTTGTTGAAAAATACGTAACCTTTATGGTTCTACATAGCACCATTTGACCGATACGAGCCAAGAACCACTTTTAGTGCTATATAGCATCCAATATTATCGATAAATTATCGTACGCTTGCTGGTAAATCAATCAATCAGTCTGATTTATCTGATATTCATCCGCTACGACGCATTACGTCATCATTTGTGAACATGTCTTTGCCGGTCTGGAAGTTTTTTCTTGGTGGCAGAGGAGGACAATGCCATTGCTATTTGTTCAGCAAGGATTCCGAAAGAAGGAAAAAAAGCGCCAAGTTTTAACACAACAAATCTTATATCTCACTTGAAAGGTGGTCATCGCGGCGAAGCTGTATTAAGGGACTTTAAGCAGCCTCCACTGTTGGATTGGTAACGGCAATCAAACGTCATATTGCGCATTTGCGACTTCAGCTGCTACTTCGTGGCATTTTGTAACCGTCTACTACGGGAGAACAGCTGCTTTGCCGTAGTCATGACAACGTGACAGCTTATGTAGTTAAAATGTTGCGTTTTATGTTATAATACCATTTAATTCCATCAGTATATGATTCTACCATTAGTCTTTCATTTAATCTGTGTTGACTGTTTTAAACTTAAGCTAATTTAAATGATTGTTTTCGTTTGTACAAAGATATGTCTTCTGTTAGCAACAGCACCTCAGGTAGTTCTGAAACTAAAGATATGTGAAGAGAAGAATGTAATTATTGCCTAAACATCCTCCTCATAATCCATCATTTGTATTTAAATAAATGACCGAATGCCGCGTTGCACTGTCTTGTTTACGGTTGCTTAATGATTTTCATTCACAATGTGGCACTACTCAGCTCTCTGTATCTTTTCCTCCCACTTGCTCTATAACTAGGGATGGGTATCGTTAAGGTTTTAACGGTATTACTACTCTTACGGATACTGCTTTATCTATCCGCTACTTTAACGTGAAGTCGTTAAGTTTTGGTTAGGGAGGAACGAATGTGCACCGCTGTAAAGGGAAGGAAATTGTGCAGAAACGCGGCTATAATCCTTAGAAGCCAAAAAAAACATTAGGTTAATATAACAGCCACAGGCCTAAAGTGTAAGCATATGTTTGAATAGTTAGTTCTCTCTTCTATCATTATTAAACAAGGCTTTCATGTTGCGCGTGCTGAAGCTCAACTCCGCATGAGCGCGATATCGCTTCTAAAATAGCAAAAGTGCATCATAGACAAATGTTTGAATATTATTGCATATAAAAACCGCTAGCAACTCTGGTGAGAAAGAATTTGCAAGATAATGTATATATAGCAACAATAAATGTATGTGTGTTTTCTTCATTTCTCCAGTACCGACAGCAGAACCGATAATGTCCGAGTTTATCGAGACTCCGGTCTTTCATAATTTAGCCCCGGGACCGATTTAATACCCGGTTTCGGTACCCATCCCTGTCTATAACTCCTATTTGTACATTCTCTGACTAAATATCATCTGTCTGGCACTATAAAAGGCAGTTTTGGCCTGGTGCCGTTGTGTGTGTGTCTTATTTGATTGATTTTGGAACTAAATTATTTGAGTTCATCTGCTGTGGAGTGACTGAATACAAGGTCAAGTGTTCTGAGATGGATCCTCCTTCTCAGATGTGACCTCATCAGACATCATTTTTTACAGGCTTGACTTAATTATTAATTAGAGGATCCACTCAGTGACTACTGTAAATGTTTATACATCTGAACCCAGCGCGTGAAAAGTCAAGTTGGTGTTTTACCCTCGCTGGTTTTGTTTAGATTATAGAAGTGAACTTAAAAAGATGAAAATTCTGTCATAATGTATTCACCATCATGTCATTCCGAATCATTCTTTCTTTTGTAGAACACAATAGATGCCATTTTGTTTAAACAACCTTGAACCCCAAAGATTTGCATTGTGTAAAAAAAAAATATATTTTTTTTTTTAAAGATTAAATATTTTCTGATTTGTGCACAATATTCCACAATGAGCACATATTGCAAAATACATTTGAAACCTGTCTTACCTTGTTAGGTTAAAGTTGAGTATCCTGAAATGGGGGGGGGAAGTGCAAAAGTCATTTTGAATTGATATCGGTCTAGTATCTTCCTCCAAGAAAGTTTCAAGTCAGGTCAGAAATGCAATCAATGTTTCAGTGTTCAGTTAAATTTAGCAGAACTATAGGAAATTGTGGAGACTTTTGGATGTAAGTGCGCTTAACCAAGTTAAGCCTGTTCAATACAGATAAAAGTGCGTGCGTGCGCGCATGTGTGGTGGAGTTTGAAGCTTATACCAGAGTAGTGGTCCCCTAACTCATACAAGTACTTTTTATGAGCCTGTGTATATAAGAGTTTGAAAGAGATTTTGTGGTCATACCAACAGTTCTGTTATTCTGCAGTACATCTTCCTCTCTTTAAGATTGATGCTAGCTTTCCTTTCCTCTAATGAAGAGGGCATTCAGAACCCACTGTGTAAGTTTCAGTAAAGGATTGAAAGGCTCTGCATGTCTTTATTGGACTGATTGCTCATTTGCTAAAAAGAGAGAGATTGTTCCTTCCAGAGACTAGCTCTTTGATGTCTGATTTCAAAATGCCTCATGTCTCATTTTAACATGGATAAGACATTTTTATTGACACGACTGTTGCTTTTATGCCAGTGATTTGCTTTAGCGAAATGCTTCGATCTCTCCGGGAGGTCTGAAATCTGTCTTCTCACATCTTTTCTTCATAGACACTCCTCTGTTTTTCAGTTTTGTTTTTTTACTAAACAGGCCATCATGATCTGCTTAATTCCAAAGAGATGCTTTATCTTTGGAAGGTGTTTTTTTTTTTTTTTTTTTTTTGCATGTGGACTTTAATCTTGGAGTGACCAGCAAGATGTCTTGCGTTCTACTGCAATTCTAATATTAGCACACTAGCCAAAAGTAATAAAAACTGCTATTAGCTACAGGGGTTTAATTTGTCAGCTTCTGTTCAACATAGTAAATGAGAAACATCCTTTCTCCTTTCCTCCACTCCTGTCTCTTCTTTACTGGGTTTCTGCCGTGTACTCGTCACTTTAGACTCTGACAAACCTGCAGAAATCCTGTAGAAAAATTTGCTTTTACATTTACATTAAACTAAAGCCAAATGAATCAAAGAATTTTAATCAGGAAAAAAATTATTTGCTGAAAAATATTTACTTTGTACTAGTAGACTGTGCATCTATTATTGTTGGATGTATAAATCTAAAGAGAATTTTTTTTTTATTTAATTCAGATTTATTTGTATAACACTTTTCACAACAAAGGCAGTTTTCCAAAGCAGCTTTGCGGAAAAACATTGCCTTGTAAACCCCCAGTGAGTAAGATAATGGATAACTGTGGTGACGAAAACTCTGTGAACAAATACAAAGCAAATAAATAGTCTACTTTAATGTTTGAATGATTGTATGCAAACAATTAATGAGACTTAAAAAAAAGATATTTATAAATATTTCAGATCTTTCAAAAAAATATTTTAAAAGTTGGGATATTAATAGAACTAAATAATTGCAATTAGTCTTTTGATCTGCTAAAATATAAATATTATTAAATAAAATAGAAATGTAGTTGTGTTGATGTCTTTGAGTCACAAAAAGCTCTAGATGTTGGAGTCGTGGTTCGAGCAGGAGATGCAGTTTTGATTATGGCCTGTTATAGCCTAGTATGTTTTCTGTCCCCTCTGTTCTATTCTACCGATCAAAGTTGCAAAGGAAGAAATACGATTCTTTCAGAGTACACTGGTTCAGGCTGTTTTTCCTTCATCCAGTCAATTATAATCAGAGGCCAAGTATTCAGTACTCATGGGAAGTCAAGAGATGTGCTGACTCACTGAAGAGAATTAGCAAGAGGACAGATCTAAATCAGCTTTTGAACTTTCTGACAGTGTACAAACTCTCTTCATCTCTCCCTTGCACGCTCACTCGCTTTTAAGCGTGTTTTTGCATGGTTATTCTATGTGGCCCGTTTTGTGGTTACTGGTGGTGTGCGTGTGTCCTTTTCGTTGTCAGTCCTGACAGCTAACAGTCTCTTTCCCCCTTGACTACGCCACTTTACAGACAGACAAAAGACCTCCGGGCTGTGTTGTAAATACCCTTGGAGAAGGAAAATGAGGGAGGAAGGGGAGACAGGGAGGTATCACTGTCACACTGAGCACCTCTGGACTCTCCTAAAAATGTTTTAACAATGGTACACCTGCACGCTGAATCTACAGATAATTCTAGTCTCAGTTAGCCTGCAAGAATTGAGAATTTATGATGAAATATATAAATTAAGCAATATGATTATATATATGGTTGTGAAGCCCACTTAACGCTGCGGCAAAAGAAATGTGAGCAGATCTACTGTAAGTGTAATGCTGCAATCGACACGTTTCATTCATTTTCACCTTTTAAGTTAATCACAACACCTGCAATAGATTTAACTTGTGCCAAGGTATTTTTTGCCCCCTTATATTAAATTTGGTGGGCATTTTTAGGGCCCTATGAAATCTGTTTTATTTTTCCCAAATTCCATTTAATTGGTTTCCATATTAATTTTTTCCATTTAAATTATTCTAGACTCCGGTTTATTGGTTCAATTAAATTTTATTCATCAAAAAGCATGTCTGATTAACTTTAATCATAAAACGTACAATATTAAACAGCAATTTATTGAAAGTTTTACAATAATTCCTTTTTATGGTCCTATAAAATATAGTTTTTTTTTTCAAATTCAGATTTATTTTTAACAATTAGATTTCATTAATAATAATCAAATAATCTCTAATTAATTGATTTTATAAAAAAATAATAATGTATTTATTTATTTTATTTATTTACTTTTTTCCAGAAAAACTGTTATGTATTTAATTTTTTCTGGTAAATAAATTCTAGTAAATAACTTTTCTGTTATATATTCCTTTAAAAATAATGTTTTAATAATAATTGTATTAGTAGTAGTAGTACTGTTATTACAATAGTAATATTTCAGTTACAGTTTCTTCAAACTGAACTTTTATTTTGAAGGGGTTGCAGTGACAATAGTTTTACTCAAAAGAAATGGTAAAATACTCATGAAGTCACTCTCAGAACAGTTCTACAGATTATGTTCATGTGTTTATGTACTTCTATATTGAAGCGGCAGAGGCTTTAAATGCGGTTAAACATAACCGCGTGTCTGCGCCATTCATTAACACAGAGACACGCAGAGCATGCAGGATTCATATTTAAATAATATTTTTGCAGTTTAATATTCACAGACACTAGTCTATATGGCATTTTGATTTAGGAGTACTGACCTGCTTTTGATGTATCCATCCAAAATCTGGCAAATTCCATGACATTCTGCATTATACAGTAAATTCCGTTTTATGACTGGATTCTGTGATTCCATCCACGTATTCAGCATCGCGGAAATCATATGGCTCTACATTGTTTATTTTGGTGGCAGTTTCTTCCACCTCAAGCCCCCATTAATTTCCCAGCGTGGTACATTATTTGTTCAAATACATTCTCTTTTCTTGCTAGTTTCTATCTGCCAAGTTATACCTTAAATATAACTTGAATATCTCAGTTTGGAATCAGCCATTATATAAAAAAAAAATGAAGATAGAAGATTGTTTCTTTTCAGACTGATACAAATGTGCATTTTAACATTCCGAAAGTGCATCGAATCAATTAGAACTGGTGATTTCAACACACACTTGCCATTTTTCTTTGCAATATGCATGAGCCAGCACGTTCTCCTCTGTGGCTTGAGCAGACTCCCACTGACAGACCAGCATCAGCTATCAGAGAGCAAAGGAAAAGTGTATTCCATCTCATTACTGTAAAGCTCTCTGTCTTTGTCTGTCAGTCTCTCTCTCTCTCTCTCTCTGACTCCCTCCATCTCTCTGTGCTGTGGATGACACAGGCAGTCCTAACAGCAGAGGGTACGCACACAGTGGTGACAGACAGAAACCCAAATCTCAGGCTAAGCCTCATGGGGAGGGTTGTCACGGATCGTTATTGTGCTCGTGCTCCAAACTGGAGCTATGTGGTGTTTACGAGTGCACCACAGTCAGGGGAGATGGGAAGAAAATAGCTTGTAGAAATGCTTGACCCCAACTCTTGTTATATTATGTGTTTTAACTCTGTGAAACCTGTTGCTGTATGCTAGCTTTTCAGAAACAAAAAAAGTAAAAAGTGACCACTTTTGTTGCAGTTCTTTCCTGATAGAGTAGGTTGCAGATTTAGTAAAGATAAAAAAATATATGTAGTTTTCCCCTAATTTGTGTTTTGACTCTCTCAAACAGAAATCGCTGTGCTATTCAAAACTCACCGGGCTCAGGAATGCTCCTTTTTACAAATCTCTGACCAATCAGATGCTCGAGCAGAATGTTATCAGTGTCAGCCCACCGCGAGAACCTCTACATCTGGGACTCATTCTTCTTCTCAGCTCCTTTCCATCTCCCTTCTCCTTTGAGTAATTATTTGTTTGCTATCTATGATGCCACTTGACCACTGACAGGATGCGGAAACTCTTTTCCCCCGAATTATTTTTTTTTCAACTCAGTTCCTATGATTTCCGCGATAAAGAAAACGCAGATTGAATTGCAGAATCCGGTCATAAAAATCAAACACACAAAAGTTACGGACTGCAGCTTTAAACAAAAAAAGGGGAAAAAATAAATAAATACATTTGTTTTTACTTGCTGTTGTTTTTTAATATAAAATCAGTTATTTTAGAGATCCTTTTGATTATTAAAATTGAATGAAACCAGTCAAATTAAATCTTGAAAAATGTAACTTGAAATGCAGAATTTGACAAAAATTTAATTAAATTTGAGGGGAAAATGTATTGCTGTTAAAATAATTTTCATGATTTCAATTAATCAGACATGCTTTTTGATTAATAAAATGTAATTGAACCATTAATACAGTCTAGAAAATTTCAAACATAAAAAAACGGAATCCAGAAAAACTTACATTTATGGGGGGAAAAAATCATTTGGAATTAGACAGATTGATTTATAGATAGACGGATAGATGGATCATAGACTGACAGACAGTAGTCGATAACAAACTCTTTATCTACCTACTGTAACTATTGAACAAGCGGCATTCAAAAGTTAGGTAGATAAAGAGTTTGTTAGATAAATACATGATCAAGCTCATGAACTGAAGTGGAGCAAATTCTTCCATTCTGAATGTCCAACTCTTGTCAGTACAAATGTGTCTTACCTGTTGTGTACATTTCATTTACCAAAAAAACATTGATAAACAAATAAGAGATGGGGGGGGGGGTCTGTTGAGAACAATGAGCGTCTTGCAGCTCTGAGGCCTTCGTGCATGCTGCTCTAGAACCCACCTGTGTCTTTATTGCACTGAAGCTTATGAAAGCCTCCATTAAAGCCTGTTCAGTCCAGATGAACAATAGCCCTAGTGCTCTAGCGGATCTTCTGTCTACTCGAGGGCTTGAAACACACTTGTGTTTGTCTGATCTCTCACTCTTGTTAAAGAGGATATTTAAAAGTGGCTGTGGGTTCAATCAGTATTCCACCTCCCATTGGATTTTAATTTTACATGGCTGGCATTCATCGGAACACTCTAATGACTATACAAACTTAATTACGCTAATAATAAGAAGGTCCACTCAGACCTCAATCCCCCCATGAGTCTGCTCCAGGCTGCATCTCCTCATCTCCTGATGAAGGCACTGAGGCCAATTGACCTCTGTGAACATTCAGATATATTTCCTCCCCTCTTTCTCACTTCACTCTCCTCCTCTTCTTGAGCTTTCAGCTATTTTAGATATTTGGAAGCCTTTCCGTAGCAGTACACTTAAAGGAGCGAGTCGTACTTTCTGCTCCTGTTCAAATTCTAGCGCTGAGATTTTGATGAATGAGCGGTTGTTCGGGGTGTGTTTTGGTCGGATAGTAGGGGTTTGCTGAGTAAACAACTGCGGCACAGATTTTGGAACAGAAGCTTGATGCCTCAGTGTTATTTTATTATTTTTAAAGTAAAAACTTTGTGAGAGGTAGAGTGTGTGTGTGTGTGTGTGCGTGTGTGTGTGTGGATAGAGACAGAGAGAGATTTATTCTTGGGTCAATATCACCATAGAGTGCCTTTAAACCCTCACAATACTCAAAAATGTTGGTTTTAATTTCCCATTCGCTTTGTCATATCATAAATATTAGACACTAAAGTACTATAGAAACATAAATATGGGCAATTATTCGAAGCATAAACCATAAGATATATCCACCCTGTCATGGACATATATATTACTGCTAAATACGTTGTCATTGCAAAATTAGGATGCAATTTAAATTTTCTGAAAGGTATTATGTCCCTTTCCTAAACAGGGTTATCTGTTTGCTTTCAAATCATAAGTACATAAATAAAGATTTTAAAAGAAACTCATACAATTCACACATTTATTTTTTCTTAGAATTAATTTTTCTTTGGAGAAAACTGTGATATTTGGATGCAGTTTTTTGTTTGCATGTTATTGCCCCCACACATAGCTATTGAACACACTGGATTATATAGATGTTATTGAATTATTATTTAAAACATTATTGTAAAATATCAAGATGACCGGGTGGACCAGCACATGAAGGTGTGGACACATAATGCAAAACATACAAATCATGACAAAATATGAAAATGAAACATTTATTCAACTTCTAAAAAAAATAATAAAATCTTTATAAATAATAGAATTACATCCTCAATCGTCACATCCTTTCAATCACATTGAGACCCTTCATGACATTAGCACATTAGCTTACAACAAACTGTGACTAGCTAGATATGTAGTCTGGTTGTTGAAGAGAATTTTGTATATTTAAATGACACCAAAAGGCACCTTACAGTTATATTGACCCTCTTATTATAATTAGAATTATCCTATTTGGTTTATAAAACATTATAATTCGTCATCAAATTAAAAGCAGTACTGAAGAGTTAATCAGATTGTGTATATACATTATAAAGCTTAGATGCTAAGCTTATACATATTTATTTTGTTAATAGTTTTTAATAAATTATTTCCCAGGTGAAAGTGTTACAATGAAAAAAGGGAAATTATTGTAATCTGAAACAAGTGGTTAAATGTCTCAAGAAATTTTATTTCAGTTTCATATATTTTCACACAGTGTGAATAGGCTTTAACAAAACAAATGGCTTTTAAAATTCACAACTTTATAACTTATTTAGATTATTACTTTTACTACTTGTATTATTACTACTAAAATAACTAAACATATTTGCAATGTTTTTAATTTGTCATTTGCTACTTTCTTTCAAGAGAGGAAAAAAACAGATTTATTGATTTATTAATCAATGTTCAATAACATTTTCGACCTTTTTTTTTCTTTTTTTTTTTTTAAACGAACTTGAGATTCTTGTTCTTTGCATGTTTTCGGCAAATGGAGAAGGCCATCGTCTTAAGAGTGTTTCTCACATATTCTGTTTGCAGTGCTTATGCTGTGCATAGTTTTTTTTCCACACCCAGAGCATTCACACTGCACGCGTTTGCACAACATGATGCACTTGTGGAGTTAGAAAAACAAAGTTGTTCAAGACCCGCAGGATTGCTTGTATTAAATATTTAAATGCAAAAGAAAAGGCACGAGAGCCCACTGTTTCTGTCAGTGGTAAGTTTTCATTTAAAATGTTTGTGATAGCCCACTTTTAACATAAGAAAAGAGACTATCTGCTGAGGTTAAAATGCCATTTGCTTGAGCAACTTACAAATCTAGAATTCAAATGCATTGAATAATACATTGTTTATATTTAGAGTTTAAATGTGAATATATCCATAACGATTGTATTACTGTACTGTGATAAAAGGGGATCACAATGCTGAAAAATAATTTTCATTAACAACGTTTGGATTTGAAATCAAAATAATGGATGTTGTGTTTGTGGTAAACAGCCGTGGATCAGGAGCAGACTGCAAACGCATCCTGTGTGAAAGCACAATGTGTCCGTGTTGCTTCTGCACTGCATACGTAAAGCACTTGGACTGCATATGCACTGCAAGTGTGTGTGAAACAGGTGTTAGTCGCAATATCAAATACAAGCCAGTCTCGCTTTGATCCATTGTCAGTAAAATAATCTCTCGCTAACGGCGAGAACCGTCGTGACTTTCTGGGGTTACGCTGTTTAAGTTGTATTCGCTTACATCAGAAACAGCGAATCTCTTTAAAAACTGGCTGTTGTTCTCACTACATTGCAATGTTATAATTCGTGAAAGTTTTAGCCGCCAACTGGCGACTGACACGGTTACATATACAATTTTTTACTCTCATTTGGTGCTTGGTGAGTGTTAATTTAGGCCCTGTGATTAAATGAACACTTTTACTTTACAACAGTGTTATTCATTGCATACCACCTTACCATTTCCCTTCTATCTCTCACCACTTTTGGCCTGCCTTTGGAAATGGATTATGGTCCAAAAATCCTGTAGATGTATCTCTGTAGACATGCTCACACTGAGGGCTTTTGTCGTCTTAGCCCTGATCATTGGATCTGCTCTCTGTTAAGTCAATAGTCCTTCAGGGCCACCAAGTGATTCTCCAAATAACTGTACCTGAACACACCCAATATACTCTGGTACAATTCAATTACTCCTGTTTCCCTGTTCTGTGAGGTCAAGGGAAATGTTCACTCACTCAATTGATTCAAATCAATAATTTCAATCTAATCTGCAGCCTGTCCTTGCCACCACAAGCCATTGTACTATGTCTTTATGGATTATTGGTCCATCAGATACAAGCTTCGCTTTGTGTCCCATACATCATTAGCCTCCAGAGGACTTCTAAATATTTCTGCCGTACATTCAGGTGGGATTTTAGAGAGCTATGGGAACAAAGATCTCTTTGGTTCTTGTTGTTGTTCAACCCAATTTGATCTGGCTTTGTTTCATTGATGAAAAGCTAGTCAGAGGTCAATTGCATTAGTCTAAGGTCACTAATTTGTGTTCATGCATCTCAACGACGATGCTTTATCCATTAGAAGAGAGAAGACCATTTGTTCTAGTCCTCATTTAGATAGGGAAGGAATTTATTTATTTCTGTTTAAGAACTTCTACTTAAAAACGTTTTCTCCATCACAGCTCTCATCTCAATTGCATTTATTTAAACATGCCTCAAGAAGATGCATCATGTTAAGTGTGATGATCGCAATAAGCATTGGTTATTGCATGTATTGTTGCAACACAGCAAGTTTGAATATGTAAGAGTATAAAAGCTATTGCATTAGTTTTTATTTTATTTGTTTATAACACTTTACAATAAGGTCCTGTTTGTTATGCATTAACTAACATGAACTTACAATGTTAAATGTTGAAAGTAACATTGACTAAATGTAATGCCATATAAATGTTTGTTTTTATTTATTTATTTTTGTGTGTCTGTGTGAAATTGTACATATTTTAGTCTTAGCCTACCCAAGTTCAAGAAAAAATAAAATGCCATCACAACAGTTTAAATATAATACTATTTTTATAGTCATTTTTTTGGTCTTCTATTTCAATTCTTTTTTTTTTTTATCGTATAGAAAGGGGCAGGTGTTGTTGTTTTTCCTATCGCTTTAAGTGTTCTGTTTATGATCTCTCCTCAGCTCTGATATAAGTTTATAGTCTGTCTCTGTCTTGGCAGAGGCTTCCGTGATGTTCTACAGAAGGATCTTATTGGTGCATGTCTTTTTAATTGCTCCGTCTTTGGCCAGGGGGGAGTGTAAAAATATACACTCGTTCTCACACACCCACTCAGTGCACGTGTACACAAAAAAAAACATACACATCTCACCGGACAGTCATGCTTCAGTTAATTTGTCTTTTTTCTCTCTCTCCTCGTAACGGATCATCTGTGACCTTCAGCAAGGTCTTGCATTTGGTCAAATTGTAATGAGATGCCTGCCACAGTGGTCCAGGAGCTAAATTAACCATTAGTATTGCCCAGAAGACTCCCACCACTGAACTGTTTTCTAGTATAATGATGTGTTGTTCACTACACCACTGTTACACATGAAAATGTGTGGCATGCAACTTTACCGCTCACTTGTTACCCTCCCTTGATACGAGGTCTGAAAGTGTTGGCAAATCCATTAAAGTGTTTTTCTTTTTATGTGTGTGCGTGCAGTAAAAAAAGACTCAAACTGCTATAAATCGGTCCCTCTGTTTAAAATATCAGACTGCTTCATTATTAATCTCAGCATGAGGCGGACAGAAACACAGCAGTAGGTAGTTTTTTTGTTTGTTTATGAAGAATGTGCGAATAATGCTTTTGCATATTTTATTAAAGTCTGTTTTTACAGACGGTCCAGTTGAGAAATCACCAAACATGTCATCTTAAAAATCGAAATTTATATCAGAAGCATCGTTGCGATCTAACTAAATAAGGAGGAATGTTTTTAGTTTGCTGTTTATGGGCAGAACCGTCAAGAGGGTTTTCTTGTTAAAAGGGCGAGCCTGCTGATTTTTCTCCACCTGTTTGAGAGGGAACTGGGCATGTGCCGGGCGAGAAAGACTATGTCAGAATGGCAATGAGAGTTGACCTTTCACAAATGCATGAGGCATCTGCTCTTATCGCCTACGCCAAAAGTCTCATTAGAGATTATGAGCTGAAACAATTTACCTTCTTTTGCCTCCGTAGCCATTTGTTTAAGTTTAATTAGAAACATGTGACCTTCAACCTGCTTTTATACTGTCTGAATCGGGCTTCATTCGTTTCTACTTGGGTTCTATTGACCGGAGCAGGATTAGGCAGGCTGATTTGATTAAATGTACCACAGCTGTTGACATTAGTGGCGTTATTATTGTTGTATTAGAGATACAAAAGGCAGCGCCACAGTTGGCCTGAATTCATAGAAGAACATTTAGCGCCCAAGGGTTAACGCACCGTTCAGAAAGGAGAAAAATTAACCTTTGCATTGTGTAAATGTCAATCTCGGAAGAAAATAAAGCCCATATCCTGTTAAACAGAGAGCAGAAGTGTTCCTTGTGTTAACCTTATGTGATTGGCAGATGTATTTTTTTGTGACCATTAAGTGTAAAGCTTTATAATTACTAAATGGACAGTTGCTGCTTTAGCCCTGGTGAGGTAAGGGATTGATGTTAGTCATCAGATTAGTTCTCTCAGAAAAGGTTTCAATTTGAAATTATACAAATTTAAAATATAATAATATATAATTAGTATGAGGGCAGTATCAGTAAAGTATATAAACCGCAATATCACATACAGGAAAATAGGGACTGCAGTGCATTTGCTAGAAATGTAATTTTCTCTTAACAAACCACTGCAAAATAGTGTCTGTGGCTAAATAGCATCTAAAATACTGGAATGCTGTGTTAGTAATGATTCCCACAGAATGCATGAACTTGATTTTAATGCAGGTCCCTTTAGATGAAAGTGATTGTTAGATGTGATATGTAGAAGTCAAATAATCAATTGTTTGTGGCCTGATTTTACAGGTTTTCCACAGTCAGCCTCTATGGGAGGTGTTTAGATGAGGCCTAAGTGGAGAGCAGGCTAAGAAAAAAAAGGAAGCGTGTTTGACTGGGGAGGAGACCGGGAGAGGAACATACGTTTTAGATGCGGACAGCCTGTTTACCAGAACGGCCCTGTCTGATTGTTAAAGGATGCTCGAGAGCCTGATGGAGCCGCCTGTAATATTATATGGCATATGAGATTTTATTTTTAGGACAGAGAAGCCTCCGTAAGAAAGGTTTATGGGGTTTTGAGTGGGTTGATCTTTTTAAATATTCAACTTCAATGAAATATGGAGCATGACTTGAGGCTGTTTTGAATTCATAAATATGTTTCACGAGGTTGGATGTGCATATTGAGAGCTGTCGAAGGCAGCTGAGAGAAAAGCCCAGCGACTTGAGGAGTCCGACTCAAAGCCCGGGGTGGAGTGGAGCGAACTTTAAAAAGTCATTTAAAACAATAGTTCTGTTTGATCTGGTCATGAACATCTCACCTGATCAGAATCCAAGGTTTTGCCGCAATTAATCTGAATGATTTCTAAAATGCAATTAAGACGTGAGTGACCCTTGACTGAAATATTTTTGCCATGTTAATAAGCAACCAGCTGAGACTTATGGAAAACTAGTCTATAGTCTATAATGGGAAGAGAAGTTAATAGCTAACATCAGCTATCAATGAAGTGTTGGTCGTTGCCCACAGTCATTAGACAGCGTTAGCCATTATCCTTGTGTGGAAGTGGTAATACATTACAGCAGAATCCGATCAATTACGACCACACCTCCCATAAGTCCCATCTCGGTTAACTGACAGTTCACTGTCTGCATCCCTTCGCTCAACCCCCCTCTTCCTTCTTCCTCACTCCGTCTGCAGCTCATCAGTCAGTCTACTCATTAACCTAAAGGACTTTGATGGGAGAAAAAGGGAGAGATGGAGAGAACGCTGGAGAGAGGAAGCGTCTAGGGGAGAGAGAGCGCACAGACTGGACTAGGCCTGAATCAATAGCACTTCATGACAACAGACAGGAAGGAGTAGGAGCCAGTGAGGAAGTGATAGAGGAAGAGAATATGGGAAACAGGAGTTTTTGAATTCAATTACTGATTGCATTTTTTGTTGATGAAAATAATTTTTGAAGTTTAGCAATGTTATGGGATGTTCACACCAAACACAATTTTAATTATTTGCGCGAGTAGATTACATACAAGGTCAATTGCCAAGACACGAATAGAGGCGAATTCCCGGCAGGCAGCGTGAATGATGCGATTCTGCGAACGCGCAATATTTGTCTCACTCATGTCTTCCGCGCAAGTTGAAAAAAACAACTCGAGCTGAAAATTCGCATGACGTGTTCTCGCTCAAGCCAGTCAGTGAAGAGCTTACTGACACGTCCAGTTGTATCAAGAAATTGAAGAAAGCATATTGTAGCCGTCTAGGCACCCCGAAATGTATGATATGGATATGTGGAACAAAGAAAACAATTAAAATCAGTTGTAGTGGTAGTTGTATTTTATTAGCATGGCTACAGAGCTGCTATCAATAAAAAACATTGTTTTAAATGTCAGTGTATATACAGTAGTAAAATGTAACGCACACATTAATGCAGGATTAGGCCTAATACTCATCCTCCTCTGGATGGTGCTGTGAACCCAAAAACGTCGGCATTCGGCTTTCCGGCGTATTTGGGACTTCCACAATGGGTACAAAGCAGCGATCATAGTTATCTCCACCATCGTTGATCCCATAATGCTTTTATCCACGCACGAAAAGCATCCTGCGAGAAATCTAGAGCAGAGTGGTGCGATTATTTTTGCTTCGCATTTGGTGTGAACACACCATTATATTTTGATGTGATTATAGCTGGAATAATGTGAATAATGTAGTTAGAATAATTGATTATTTTAACTATAATATAAGTATTTTAATTGAGTCTTCAAAAAGCAGCTGGTTTATATTATTTATATCGACTAAAATCATATGCCTTTTCAGTGTGAATGAATGAATATGGCATGACAAAATATTGACTAAATTTTAAATATTTTCTTTTGAAGACAAAAACTACAACCTAAAAGAAAATAAAGGAAAAACTGTAGGAATCACTGAAAGGGAGTTTGGGAATATTGGAAAGATAGAGTGAGACCATCGTAGACAGCGATATAAATGAGGGTGGGCTGGATTGAATAATTACCCATCCATGCAGCACCGTGCAGACAGACGTCCTGTAGCAGAAAATATTCAGGAAACTCATTAGGTTTGGCATTAAAATGAAGATTCTTTCTCTTCAAATTACTTTAAACCCCAGCCCAACTTCCTGTTCTGCAGAGCCTCACAGAGACTGCCAGTGTGATGACTGAGTTCGTTTGAATCTTTGCTAATTGTGCAGCTCTCCAGCCGTTCGCCCTAGTTACCATGAGCAGATTCACAATGACAGCTATACATTACTTCCAATTAGAGGTACGTTTTCACCCACATGCATGTATCCGCACAAAAATGTTCATGAACTTTTGCATTGCTGTAGAGCAGCTCGTGAAGAGAGCCCGGTCCTGATCTCAGCGAACTGTCTGTCTCACTTAGCGACTGTCAGGGGACACTCTGCTGTGTCTCATATCTGTCACTAAATCAGTTTCACACTGTCTTTCTAGCCAGCTTATGTCTGATAGTTTGTATCTGTGATGTCAGTGGAGTGTATTCGACTGGGTTGACCAGAAGACACCTGGCCTTCAATTTGAGCTTTTGTTTCTGAAGGTGAAGATGAATTCAATAAGCCTTTGAAAAAACAGACCGGGAACTTTTGTAGTTAACAGTCATTTATCTGACAGTTATGTCATTGGTGTTTGGTGATGAGTTTTTGGCTCAAGGTCTGCATTTAAAGTCACACCAGAGGTGTTCAGCTGGGATTAGGACTTGTCTTTCTGCAGACCAGTCAAGTTCTTCCACACTGACTGAATCATCATTTCTCTTTGATCCTTGTCTTATACACAGAGACACTGTCATGTTAGAATAGAAAAGGGTTCTGTCCAAACTGTTGCTATAAAATTAGAAGCACACAATTCCTAGAATATCATTATATGCTTAAACATTAAGATTTGTACTCATGGAAATGACTAAAGTAGTCAAACCTTTCATTAGAAGGGGGTGACCCAATACTTTTGGCAATATAGTGTATTTAGAAGAGTTTTGGTAACCAAATCATTTTGGTGTTTAATTGAGATATTTAAAAAATAATATTCTGTGTTCCACAGAAGGTCATACAGGTTTGGAATAACATGATGGTGAGTAAATGATGACAGAATTAGCATTTTGGGCTAAACTGTCCCTTTAAGACAGATAAATCGCATCAAATCACTGCATGAAATGTAAAGTCCACCTGAAGCAGTGAGGTGACAAGAGTGATGTTCTAGTCATGTTGAGTGATCAAAATGGTGGCAGTGGTCTCGGGTCATTAGCTACTATGTAGCAGTGATTAGGACGGGAATGTGAGAGAGTGGCCTGTATAGAGCGACCATCTGTGTCCTTACACTGGAGTTTAGATCACACACCACTCGATTGATCAACACTTCTCTCGGGTCTGATCCTCCTGATTCCCCCCAAATTGCTTGTGTTTGTTCTGCTTGTCAGGGAGGATCTAGTATTTTGTTTGCATCTGGCCAGGTGCTGTCCAACCAATTTCCGTTTGCTTGTAAACCTTTTGTTTTGGTAAGACACAGTAATGTTTAATTAGTCATATGACTGGGTCAGACTCGCACTGCAGGGCATATGTTCCCCAAATACATTGTGTTCTCAGATTGAATCACTTGTTATTTTATCATGCATCTTTGAGGCTGGGTTTGTCTGTCTATTATTGGTCTTGTGCTGGTTTGTTTGGGCAGATGACTGCTAGTTAGAGCATGTATGTCAAAGTACATTTCTTAAGAGTATATGTGCACAAACTTAAGCATGTGAATCACGAATTGTGACCTTCCTGTGACCTGAAATAGCTGAATCACTTCCATGTATGTACATACTGTATGCTGTGTGTTTAGCTCTTTTAACCGCTAATGTTGTTCAAAATGCCATACTGATTATTTTGTCAACATCAAAGATCTCTCTAGAGTCTCTCTGATGCTGAGATACAGATGTTTCATCTCAAAATCGTGAAACAGCACAACATGCATCTCTCTCTCTGTCTCTCACTCTCATTCTCCCCCCTTATCCCCTAAACAAATATAATTTGATGACATTCTCTTCTCTCCCCGGGTTCAAGTAAGCATTAAGCCGTTTTCATTTGTAATTAATTTTTGTGAGGCGCTGAATGCTGTGGGATTACAACTCCCCACTGCTGCTCTTTGTTAAATACTCTGATTATTCAATACAACTTGCTGCACAAAGAGAGAGAGAAAGAGAGCATTTATACAGGTATGTGTATAAATATATGTATATAAAAAAGTAGTGTTGGAGTTTAGATTACACCAAGACTCAGACTTAGACTCCTTTAATGCCTAGATTTAGACCTCAAGACCCATATCTGTAAGTCTAAGAACCATGCTGGGTAAATGCAGAATTAATGAGCAATGCAATAAAAGACTTCATGGACCCTATGTCAGACAAATTCAGATAGATTCATCAGACAGTGCTGGAGACTGAAAATGTGTCATTTCAAAACTGTATGACTCTTTATTTTTTTTGTGAAATTTAAAAGATTGTCTCTTTTTTTTTTTTATGCAATGGAGGAAAGGGTCACCAACAGTTCAAAATATCTTCTTTTGTGTTCCACAAAAGGCATGCGTGTTGACATGGCTTAAGGATGAGTAAATAATGGCATACTTTTCATTGTTCTTTTTACAAAAAATATCCATTATTCACCCTCTTATGGCTTGTTTTCTTCTACATAAGAAGAAATTTGGATGTTTGTGTCAGCTGTTTTCATCCAGACATTGAAATTCAGAAGAGTCCGGAACCTTCAAACCCCCCAAAACGACATAAGGCTTGCATGAAATTGCTATATTTATATATTATAGTAGACTGCTATATCATGTGTTTTCTGAAGCAACATGATAAATTTGTATTATGCCCAAGTTAAAATTTAAGCCATTTTTCATGTAAACGTATACTGACATTGAGTATGGTGACACAAACCTCAAACTTCATGATACTTGGTCGTGATATGCAAAAATGTATTATATTTTTGCTGACATTGCGCTTAGTTGAAATATTCAACATTCAGGTTAGTTGTGTTCTGCAAGTGAAATCAAGTCATACATGAGTTTGAATAAATTATATCAGATTTTTAATGTTTGTGTGCATTATTCCTCCAAAAGTAGTTGAGATGATTGCTACTTTGGCAAGCTGGTCTTGTCGTTGACCAAAACCCAGATCCAGACCCGAGCCACATTTGTGTGATCTCAATACCACAAGATAAACAAATGCATGCAAATGCACCCACACAAAGGCACATAAAACACAAAGAGATGCACATGCAACATGGAAAATGTCTTTGGAGAAGAAAAGGGAACCTCTGAATTATGCTGTTTAACCATGAATCATTGCTTATTCTCTTTTTCCAGTTCAGTGTTCACACTCGCTGATCCCAGAACAACTCATGGATGAGCATGTCTCTTGCTTGGGTTCAGGGGTTACGCTACTACTTCAGCTTGGCAATTAGAAGGTTACAGCTTCTCTGGAACCTCCTCTCCTCCTTTTTATCTTTTTAATATTAATTGCCTTCCCACTGTCATAAATGTCAGACAAAGGCCATTGAAACCCATAAAAATATGCTTTAGCCTGTGGCATCAGTGGGTGGCTGTTGGGTGCCCGGTGGATGAGGCATGTCTCTGCTGATATGCTTAATTACTGCTTAACTCATGTAGGCATAAGTTATAATGTGCAGGTCATCGCTCTCTGAGACCTTCAGTCAGACAAAGAGGGACATTAGAGCATCATGGGCTCTGAATTACAGCCCTCTTTATCAGTCAGGGCTCCTCTCATCATTTGAGAGCCACTGCATCAAATACGCACACAGTCTCTGGTAGTCTGACATTGTTTGCCATTTGCGCAGAACCACCAAACCCATATTCTGTCGCCCAGGGATCCCTGTTATTCATGTGGCAGCCCATAATCACGTCGCTGTGCACCGTAAGGCATCAATTAAGGCATTATTTATTACCAGTAGTTCTGGTCTAATTCACCCGCTCCGAATTAGCTCTGATTTCCCTTGACCTTGTCCGCATGTGCCATCTCCCCTTTTTCCACCTAAATGTAGATAAACGAGTGTGCGCAGAGTCCAAACGAGAGCGGGCCAGTAGGACAGTCCGATCATTAAGCTAAATTTAGTCATCAAACTGTAGTGCTACATCAGCTTATGTTGCTGCTATGATTCACAGCAGGCCAGTTTATTTTTCCATGCATTTACCATAGAAAAACTACATCCCTTTAGTAAGTGAACTTATGTTATGCTTTGGGCATTGGGCATTTCTTATCGTTGTCAGTGGTGAAAACAGTTGTGCTGCTTAATATTTTTGTGGAACGTTTAAAAGAGCAGCATTTATTTGAAAACATTCATTTTATTGTGAAATTTACAGAAACTTTATGTAAATATGAGTTCTGCTTAGTTTGCTAAACATATACAGTGCCGTTCAAAATTTTGGGATCAGTAATATTTTTTTTAAGTTTCTTATGCTCATCAAGGCTACATTTATTTACAAAAAAAATATTTTGTGAAATATTATTGCTATTGAAAATAACAGTATTTTAATATACTTCAAAATATAATGTATTCCTGTGAAGCAAAGCTGAATTTGAACATCATTACTTCAGTGTCACATGATCCTTCAGAAATCATTCTAATATGCTGATTTATAATCAATGTTGGAAACAGTTGTGCTGCTTAATATTTCTTGGGGACCTGTGATACTTTTTTCAGAATTCTTTGATAAATAAAAAGTTAAACAGAACGGTGTTTATTACAATATACACTACTATTCAAAAGTGTGGGGTCAGTAATTTTTCTTTTTTTCTCTTTTTTTAAGAAATTAATACTTTTATTGAGCAAGGATGTGTTAAATTGATAAAAAGTTATGCTAAAGACTTATATTGTTAGAAAATATTATATTTTGAATACATTTTTATTTTTTACTTTTTATTCATCAAAGAATCAAATAAAGAAGTGTCATGGGTTCCAAATTAAATATTAATAGGTAATAAATTTTAAATTAAGAAATAAATAATATTTTAAAGTATATTAAAATAGCAAACCAATGTTAGAATTGGCAATACTATTTCACAATATTACTGTTTTTTCTGTATTTTTGATCTTATAAATACAGCCTTTATGAACAGACTCCATAATTTTTTTATCTTACTGATCCTAAACTTTTGAACAGCAATGCACATCACGATTCTTCAGAAATCATTCTACTTTGCTGATTAGCATATAACTGATACTGATGTATGTTTTGTATGTATAGCCTTGAAACACCCCGGCAGCACAAAGTCCCGTCAAAGGAGTATCAGCTGCGTGACCTTGTTTATCCCACTGGCAAAAGTCACATTCATTTTCATGCATGTGACTTCAGCCATTCACCAGGTGCCATTTTCAGCCTTACTATTGCTAGGATGCAGTCAGACGGATGGTATAATCATTCCTAATACTTCTATAGATTACATGGCGCACCGTACAGCATGCAGAGAAGGAAATTACTTGTCACAGATTGCATTGTGCGGAGCCCCTAAAGTCTCGATTGGTGCAAGACAGGCTCCATTGCAACTAATCGGACGCCTGTCTGCATTCTAGCTCGTTAGGTTGATCAAGTGCCCTCATCCGCTGTCACGTTTGGGCGAGTCTCCTGCCAAAACTTCAGGAGAAGAGTGAGGGAAAGAAATGAGGTAAAGAGAAGAGATGAAAAGAAAGTGATTTACTTGGCAGCCCCCGGTGAAAATGCTAATTGAGCAAATGATCTCTAAAGTCAGAAACTGGTATTTCAGCCTTGTTCTATTTGAAGAGAGGAATGAGTGGCTCTCTCTGATGGCACAGTCTGGACGTGAGCGAGTTTTTATGAGTCTAACTGAGGAGGTACGTACTGATGAAAGGAACGTGGCGTTCAGATTTCTACCGCAGTGTGTTTGCTTCACAGGCCCTTGAGGGAAGCTGAAATGATGGACAGATTTGAATGTTTTTGGAATATTAATTGAAAGTTTTTAGAATTATTGGCCAGAGAGATAAATGATTCAAATTGTAGTCTTATTAAATTGACTGTTGAATTTTAAATCTGGCCTACAGTATGCATGGAGCAGCATATTAAAGTCGACAAAAAAAAAAAAAAATGTCATCAAAATGTCATCTCTAGATATAGAGATATGGATGTAGTTATCGATATCTAGCTGAACTGTAGCGTAAACAATATTGAGTGTTTTTGTTTTTTTAAGTTGCTTTTTATTTGTTTTGTTAGTGCTGTCAAACGATTAATTGCATCCAAAAAAAATTGTTTACATTATGTATGTGTGCTGTGTTTTTAGTATATATAAATACTAGTGCTGTGTTCGATACATTGATACGACGATGTATCATCACAGAGATTTGATGACACTAGTATCGATACGGCTGGCCCTGTATCGATATTGTGGCACGTGTGCAGCAGTGGACCGTACTTAATTTGAATACAAGAACACAGATTAAAATGTTTAACACCAATGTTTAATCTGGCCACAGAGGAACACTACTGGGTTGCCTGATATAAAGAGACGTAATCCCCGAAACAGAGCTTCCCACTTGCTCAATATGGAATTATCTGCTAAATGTGTTACTTATCTTTGTCAACCTGGCAACCATGTGTACGAGCGCTCTCTCCAGTAGATAAACACGCTTGCTTTCTGAAAACACCGGCTAGCTTGCAGTTTAGCCATCTCCACTTCAATATGTTCTCAGAAAAATTTGTATTCATCAAGTGTTCACATATGAGAGAGAGAGAGCAGAGAAAGAGAGAGAGATGCTGTGTATGTATTAATTACCACACTAACAATGAAGCTGTGGCTTTAATTACTTTAGAAACAATGATGTTACCAGCTCCTTGTTGAGAAAGATAATGTATGTAGCTCTTGAGCGATTAAGCTTTATTGATAAAATTGCGGGGCAGCGCTTAAAAGTTGTGTGTGTGTGTGTGTGTGTGTGTGTGTGTGTGTGTGTGTGTGTGTGTGTGTGTGTGTGTGTGTGTGTGTGTGTGTGTGTGTGTGTGTGTGTGTGTGTGTGTGTGTGTGTGTGTGTGTGTGTGTGTGTGTGTGTGTGTGTGTGTGTGTGTGTGTGTGTGTGTGTGTGTGTGTGTGTGTGTGTGTGTGTGTGTGTGTGTGTGTGTGTGTGTGTGTGTGTGTGTGTGTGTGTGTGTGTGTGTGCAGATTCAGTGAAGACTGCGCATTAGTTTAGAACTCTTCTAATTTTTATTCTTTAAATGTAGAGAGTGCGTTAATTTGTGCAATGATAACCTACCAGCAATGTTAAGATGATTTTTAAAGTATATTAATATGACTACATTACAATATAAATTATTAGAACAAGTAGCCTACGTTATTACAGCGAAATATTATTTATTTTACAAAAAATAGACCCAAAAAATTGGGTCCTGTTTTTAAGATCCTTAACCTTATTGAAAATGGCCTGTATTAAAGAGAACATGACTTTCACAGCTGCTCACTGCTTTTTCTCTGTAGTACCACATCCTGCTTCTATTTTTTCTGCCTCTTTCTCTCACTCCTTGTAAAAAGTTGAGAAAAATCTTGGCATCTGCTGCTTGGATGGTAAAAAATAGAAGCTATCAGAAGTCATTTAGTCGTACAGTGTCTCCTCTCCACTCTAGCTTGTGTTTTAACACCATTAAGACACAGACCTCATCCTCACGCTAATGAGAGACACGCAGCCTCTCCATAACAACAGGGTCAGTTTGAGCGAGAAAGGAAGAAGAGGATTAAGAAATTAAGCAGTATGGAGCCAAACAGAGTCATGTAGAGAAAAAGAAAGATTATTTTAAGAACGGGAAACAGCAAATGGGATGAGCAGGAAATGAAGGCAAGAGAGGAAGAGCCAAAGAGACTAATGAAAGTGGCCTGAAGCATAGGGCAGAGAGCGGCACACAGAGACAAACGAGTGCACATTCTCACAAAGCAGTAATGAGAGCGCAGAGAAATCACTACCACACACACTCCAGCATGGCTCACCACTCACTCCTATACTATACATTACATCTCAACCCTCTCATTTGCTCTGGATGACACAATGGACTGCATTCTGTCCTATCCATGCTGAAAACCATAGACCTTCACACATTGCTTAGATAAGATATGAGATTGTTTACTATATACAGTACCGCATTTTAAAAAGGTCAACACATGATAGCATTCACACAGCACTAATACTTACAATGCTTGATTTATACATAATCATGCATAACCTATAGATTATAAGGGCTTAGTCTATAACAGGGCTAATATTACTTTAACTACTTAATCTATATTTTAGGCAGTACAACCGTTTTCAACATAAGAAATATAAGAAATCAATCATTCGTAATAAGTATTTCTTGAGCACCAAATCATATTAGAGCGATTTCTTAAGGATCATGTGACATTGAAGACTGGAGTAATGGCAGCAAAAAAAAATCAACTTTGCTATCATAGGAATTAATTTAAAAACATATATTGTTTTAAAATATTTAATATTTTACAATATTACTATTTTTACTTTATTTTTGATCAAATAAATGCAGTCTGGGTGAACATACTGTAAGATAATTCTTTATAAACCTGAGACTTTTTGTGTCTGGAGAGCTGAATATCATACCTGTGAGTAGACATTTTTATCTTGGGCCAAAGACAGCACTTGGCAATCTCAAAGAAACACCCTGGCAAGCACTTAACAACACCCTAGCATCATGGACGAGACGGCACTACTCTTAAGATAATGCAAAAATCTAGTTTTCTTTTGCTATCATGGTCTTATAGCTTTAAAAAGATAATTCGATGTGTTGAATGTCTATCTCTGACTAAATTTGCATCTTAGACCTAGAAACTATTATGAGGAGATACGAAAACAACTGCAGTTGTGTATTTTCAGTTGGAAATAAATTTGTTCAGTGGGAACCCGTCATGTCTGTGGGCTCCTTTATTGCGGTATTTTTGCTTAACTGTTATCGCTGGCTCTTTTCTTCCCTCCCTTTTTCTCTCTCTCTCTCATTCTCCATCCTTTTTTGTTTGTAGAGATTGTCCTTGTTTAAAGCACTCATACATCACTCCCTCCCTCGCTCCTGTGCTGAAATGAACGAGTGTGCTTTGCACCTTGGTGAGGCTCTGTTTGTACTGGATTTAGTTTTTTTTGGTGGTGTGGGTGTAATATATGCTGTCATGAGAGATTCGAGACCGGTGCAGTAATCGTCGCTGAAATGATGATAAAACCGCTCAATTCAGGACCAACCAGGAAAACGTGTAGTAGTTTCTCAGCCATACTGCTCCATACAGCATTCATACAGGTCAAGGCACGGTCAGAAGAGTATGGAAGTGATTTTCTCTTTGCTTTTGCTCTTATTTATTAATGTGTCTTGATTATTTTCCCCTCTACATATAAACGTGTATCCATCCATATACCACTCTTATTCCTGGGTTTGTAGTGTAAATAGGGGGTCCAAAACTTGAGTCTCAAAAAAGCCTGTGTCCACCGTTGTAATAAAGTTTAAACAAATAAATAAAACATTATAATAATAATATAAAAAACTGAAATGTCAAATATCTTTTATTTCTCATAATTGTGATTTTATATCTTACATTTGCCACTACATTTATTGCTTGCATTTGTGACTTTATATATCACAATGTGACTTCTCACGATTGCAACTGTTAATTATTTATTATTACAGTTGTATTATTTATTATAACACTTTAGTGTAGGGACCATGCTTATTATTAACATATTGGCTGTTTATTATTACTGCTAAAGCACATATTCTGCAATATTCTACATCTCTAATCCTACCCAAAACCTAAACTTAACAACTACCCTACTAACTATTAATAAGCAGCAAATTAGGAATTAATTAGGAGAACTGTACCTTAAATTAAAGTGTGGCCTCATTTCTTTACATGATTTTTAATTATTATTTTTTTTATTTTATTATTTTGTTATTTACAAAATCACAGATGTGAGAAATAATATTGGACAATTCTGACTTTGTATCTCACAATTACTCATTTTATTTTTGTAAACAGGCTTCCAGTGAGACCGTATTTGATCAATTTGCACTTTAAAATCAAAGTTTGAAACATTTTCAAACAGAAAACTATAAATAATAACTGTGAATAAGATTCTGCATTATTTGTGGGTATCTAATCTACGGCTGCTGCCATTAGTCTTATTTTTTATGAATTCATATTTATAATTTACGTTTGGGTCAAATTGTTATTCTGATCATTTATAATTTAAAATGTCTTAAATCAAAGCATTTTCGCTTGTGATTTCAGACTTTTGAACTCCTCTCACAGTCTGGATGGCGGTAAGAGTGAGTAAGGTTGCATCAGTCTGATCAGGTAGATGCGCTGAGGTAGTGAAGCAGTGCAGAGCATTAAGTCAGAGTGACGGCTTCCCACAAGCCCCTGTGCCACATCACAGATCAGAGATTTAGTGCTGGAAAGGCTAGAAGAACAGCAGCGGCAATAAAAAGAGTGAGAAGTGACGTGCTGAGGTGAGCGAGTCTCTACGTGCACGCCTCTTTTATTTTTATCATGTTGTCATGCTGTCGGCTACGTTGCTCTCTGTCTTCCTCTCTCATTTCTTTGATGACTTCAGTGCCGGCACGACCCGTCCTCAAAGAGCTGCTAACTTTTATAAACGTTTTCATGAGAACCTGCTTTTTTTTCTCTCTCTCCCTCCCTCCCTCCCTCCCTCCCATCTCTACTGCAGAAAACACGAAGGCACCTCTGCAAAGGTCACGGTCGCGGCAGAATATCAATTTCAACTCGACACGAGCACCCACTGCCAAGGAGCCTCATTACGAGAGCGAACCCCATCCGTCTGCAGCCCACAAGCCGACCCACCGGCCCGAGAGGGAGAAAGAAAAAGAGCAAACTCTGACGCTTTGCTCATCCAATGGTGACACGGATGTGGAGGCCTTGCTCGCCCGCCTGCGTGCCCTGTGATGACATCACCGCCTCTGGGTTTGACCTCTGTAGTCACTTCGGCGACACAGATGCAAAAAAGAAACACAAAGCTCACAGTCACCTTTTGCTAATAAATGCCGGCGGGTTGTGCACATACGTGCATAGGAAAAGTCTTAACAATTAACCTTTCCCATCCGTCTCCTCTGCCCTTTTACCTCCGACAACAGACGTGTTGTCCACAGAAGTGCGAGTCATTGTGCTGGTCGGGTCCAGGATGAAAACTCGTCGCTGTTTTGTATTAAGCAGCTAATTACCGGATGGTTAGAGTGACCTTTGGGCCAAGCGCTTGTCTTTTTTTTATGTCATAAACAGACCAATTATTACTCTTTAAAGGCTTCACGCTGCTCTTTAAGGCACTCATACATGCGTATTTTCACTTACATAAACGTTTGAGAAATAACCGTTCAAATTTGTCAAATCTAATTTTCCATTTCTGCATTCAGACTCATTTTACAGCTTTCATATGATCTTTTTTTTTTCACATATTTAAGAACATGACTATATCTTCTGTTTATTATAAATATAAAACATTTTTCAGTGTGAATCTTCTTTATCTTTGTTCGTATTCATGTATACATAATAAAATGAATCCTAAAAAAAGTTTTAATATGCATGGAAATCTTTATACTTATGAGCAATTACTCACTGTTTTCTATTTTTGAGATAAAGAATGTATTAGTTGGGTTTCGTCCCCCTCGAGAGACGGTACTATGCAAGAGCAGCGGTTCTGACAGCAGATCCCTGAGTGCCAGGAGTATTTGTACTGCTTAGCAGTCCGCACTTATATAATGCACACTTCTCCTCTGCACATTTGTTCTTGGATCTGGTGATTTTCTAAATAATGTTTCCTTTTTTTAGACATTTGATTTCTTTGCTTTCTTTTTGTGTTTGTCTGTCTCATTGTGTGCACGTGTTTTCTCATTGTATAATTGGCAAGTTTTCATATTCCTCATGATGTTTTCTATTCTGCTATTCCTGATGTGATTTTCCTCTTTACTGCTCTCAATCAGGCATGACATCGGAATGCGATTACCTGTGAAATCACATCTTTCTCTCCCTCTCTCTGTACTCACTCCCATCACATTTTTGTATTCTTTGAAACAACATTCCTGTTATTGGTTAAACATTATTGTGGTGACATCCTTTGGTGAAATGTTTCGAATAAAATAAGGAAAAGAAAAACGATGCAGAGAACTCAGTCTTTTGTTTGGCTTCAAAACAGACGAATGTCAATTCTTTTCTTTTTTTTAATTTCGTTCCACTTACTCTCTCAGTCAGTTTCCCTCATTAAAAGGGTGCATATGTTCTCGTGCATCCTCTCATTCATTCAGAAATCGTATTTTATGCACGGTTACCTGAGAGTCAGGGTGAGGTTAGGGAGGAAGGCTGGCACCTCCTGGAGAGATGAAAGCCTCTGCTACCCACAATCACACTGTTTATTGTATTGTAAATAATAATGAATGCTGTTTCCAAAGGTGTCTGATCCAGTTTCATTAATCTACTTGAAATGGGGGAGGTGGGTCTGCCCCTTCACAGCAGTAGGATGCTGGTGTTATTTGGGAATGCTGGTCGCTTTAAATAAAGGAAGGATAGCAGGTAACTTACGGTCTATCACATTCTTAGCCAGCATCATGTGAATGACTGACACTTGCAGCAACTGAATGTGAAGTACAGGGAGGCTATCAAATACAAGAAAACATAGTTGATCTTTACAAATATAACAAAGTCAATTTAGTTAGTTACTACTTTTAATCCGAACTATTTTGACACATACTTCAATATTTTAAGTATATTTAAACTGTGTGTGTGTGTGTGTGTGTTGTTTTCTGTGATGGTGACTGTTGTTTTCCACAGAGCTTGGGATTGCCATCGTTGTGAAGATACATGGGTAATTGACATGACATGTCAAGCAGTACTCCATTTTTTTATTTGTATTATATTATTTATACCCATCCCCCTCAAAAGCTTACATCGCCTTATTTAAATTTACATTTATGCATTTAGCAGATGCTTTTATCCAAAGCGACTTACAGTGCATTGAGGCTATACATTTTTTTTTAATCAGTATGTGTGTTCCCTGGGAATTGAACCCACAACCTTTTGTGCTTCTAACGCATTGCTCTACCACTGAGCCACAGAAATATGGCTCTTATTTATACACTATTAAAAAAAAGTTATTTATACACTATTTAAAAAAAAAATTGTGGTCAGTAGGATTTTTATTAACTGTTATTGTATTATTATTAGTAGTAAATGTTTTAAGCAATGAGGCATTAAATTGATCAAAAGTGATTGTAAAGACACTGATCATTTTATTCATCAAAGAATCCTGAATTTTTTTTTATCTCAGTTTCCACAACAATATTAACCAAATAACATTAATAATTATAAAAGTATTTCTAAGCACCAAATCAGCAAATTGGTCCATTTTGAAGGATCGTGTGACACCAAAGACTAGTAATGATGCTGAGAATTCAGCTCTGCATCTCTGAAATAAATTACATTTTAAAATATATTTAATCGTTATTTTGAATTACGATAGTATTTCACAATGTTGATGTTTTTACTATGTTTTTGACAATTAAATAAAGCCTAGGTGACCATAAGAGATAAAAGTATAAATAATCTTACCAACCCCAAACTATAGTGTACATGTATCCTAAATTATTGATCTTGAAAAGGGAAAAAATGTACATACAGTACATATCCACTAGTACTGCTGCCTTAGAATCTGAGTTACCTTAGAACAAGTTCCCTAGCAGGCTGCATATTTTTACCTACATTTGGCCTTACATGTTTATGATGCACACTAAAATGCTTTCCATGTAATTTTCTTTTGCAACTGAGCTGAAGTATTGTGAATTGCCCTAAGCCACAGGTTGGTTTCACAAATTAGATGACATAAAATATAACATCACCCAGCGGTAGAATTGAATGAGTCTGAAAAGAGACCATATTGGTATTCTTTGAAACCAATAACCCAGAAAACAACATAATTGACAATAATCTCCATACCAATTCTCCATTTAAATACCCTGTGTACATGCAGCACACTTTGCAGCCTAAACAGACCCCACAGTTGCCAGAGGATAAAAGCCCATCACAACAACAGGCCACATCAGTGCAGTCGAATAGCTCTTTGTGCCGAAATGAAGTCAGATCAGTTTGCATCCATATCCTAAGCTACAAAGTCACACGTCCACTTTGGAAAGAACGTCGTCAATTCCTCTCCTCTGTGCTTTTTATTTGCGTTTAGTCATCCGAGACGTCAGGCTCTCTGCAGGCAGTGTGTGTAGTGCTGCCCTTAGCGGGATCACAGCTCCGATCAGCACCATGGACAGCTCCAGCAAAAGCAATGCTAATGAAGCACGGCCTTCCTCGTTCCCCTCTGTATTAGCATCAGACAGGAGCTCACCATCTCTGCTTCAAATGATCCACTGCCGCCGCGAGCTTAACCCCGAGAGAGGATGTTCTGTGCTTCTGTGTCCCGTGTTCTTTGCTCTCTGCTTCTTTATTTTTTATGAACTGCCTCTTTCTTTCTCGCTCATCTGCTCTTGCTCTACTCCACAAAGACAGGAACACAAGAAATCACCCAATCCCATTGCCTTTTTCCCAGCTTAATAGGACAAACCGGAGCGGCAGAGGATATGAAATTCTGCTCTATGTAGTTCTGCCCGAGTAGCGGCCAAAACTAGTCTGTGAAGCAAACAAGATCATTCCTTTCCTATTTAATGCCTGCTGTCAGCCGGCTTTACACAGGACGACGGGGAGATCAGAAGGGGTTAAAGGGTCACAGCCAAAACATTGGTTCTTCTCAAGGCATGCTGCTTCCTGATGAGAGCGAAGGTCAAGTGGAAGAGGTTAAGGCTCATTTGTGTAGTTCATAATTTGGTTAATCATGCTTCAAATTGATTTTTTTTATTGTTGTTATTACAGTATGTACTTTTTTCCACTGTGTCCGTGTGCTTTTTACAATAACGGTTTCTATTATTCTCTCCGCTATCTCGGCTGTTGGATGTGAATCTACTTGACAGACGGTCCTCAATAACAATGTGAAGGTCTGGCTGTTCGCTAACAGTAGCAACCAAGACGAACACAGACTGTCCAACTAGAGAAAGAGAAACAGACATCTGTTGGTTTTTTGAACATGCATTGATGCATCTCAAGCTGCCATCGCAAAGCCTTTCCTCCAGGCAACAACAAAACGAGATCAGAGGGGGTGGGGGGTGCATTTTCTTTATTGAACAGTTGTGCTGTTGTGTGTATAATTTAAAGGGAAACAAAGCATATTGTGTGGCAGATTGCAGTCTGCTCGGGTTTAATTGGAGATGGGGAGAGTGAGGCAGATGTAAGTTAAGACTGTTAAACTCTGATTACTAGGATGAATCCTCACCCCACACCTCTTCTAGCTTACAGAGGCCAGTCTATCTTTCTATCCACCCATCTTGTGAGAAGACAGAACTATTTTTATCAGTCCAACTGGAAATTACGTTTTGACACAGTGAGCGCTTCTGAGGATGAAGTAACTACTGGATTTGGCACAGTTTGCAAGGTTAGTGACATCAATCCTGAGATATTCTGAGTTTTGTTCATATATGTATGCTTTACATTTATTGATGAGCTGCGGATTATCTGTCCTTTCATTCCTCACCAGGTGACAAAGTGTGTGTTTGTGTGTTTTAATTATACCGGGGCAGAGTGTGGTTGCCTCTTCATTCCACTACACTAACAGGAACTTTAGGTCAGGAAAACTGTGGAAATTACTCCTGACAAAACTAAGTAGCTCACCTCTCTCAATTCACCAGATTAAGAGTGACTGCCCTCCAAATTAGACTCTCCCTCCTCCTCTGTTTCTTTCTCTCTCTCATACACACACCCACACCCATTCCCTCTTCTCATCCTAATCTTGAAGTGCCCATCGAGTACATGTCCCTGGAAACAAAATTCAGTTTCTAATAATACGTTAGTCCTTCTTGGTTTGGAGGAGGTCTTTTGCCGGGTATTGTAACAAGTCTACAGGGAGTTTTGCTCTTGTGGGAGCCAAAAGCAGACAGAAGGCTTGGCACTTTTGGCCATATCTCTATCTCCACACTCTGCCAGACATCCTGAGCTTAAGTGTGCTGCACTGATCTTCTTCCTCTCACAGTGAGTCTCCTTTTTCTCTATTTGCGTCTGTTGTCCCAAATCCTTTCTCACAAATCATTTCCACACTAGGATTGATCAGCACTTTGACCTTCACTCTTCCCGGGGTTTTCGTCTCACTTGTCGCTTTCACAGCATGCCTTGCAGATCCTTTTCACCAAAAATGGAAAGAGTTTGCACCTTCTCTTGTTCCTTCTCACTCTTTTTCTCCTTGCTTGACTCCAGAGGGGTTTTTCACCTTGAATTGGCACTTCTGTCTGTTCCTAGCAGTCTTATTGTACGGGGCAAAAGAATCCATCAGAGGCTTTAGCCGAACAGAGCAGCTGAGTCACCTGCTCCAACATGATTGTGTTGGATTCGGGATAATCCAGCACCTTCTCTTTTCTCAACTCTTCCTGGTCTATTTCTATCTCAAGGACAGGCCCTTTGAGAAAAGATGGCCTCAATCATTGATAGAGGCCATGGTGTTCTTTAAGAAAAAGCTTTTTGGGGGTTTTAAGCAATGAATGAAGCTTAAATAAATCTTAGGTAAGGAAACAAACTCTAAGCTCCTTTTTAACCTGAATGCCCATTACATGCAAATGCAGAATGATTTAGTGCAAATCCCTAGCCTTGGCTCTGGTAAACTCTTTCCAGTTGTTGCAAGGGTAAATTAGACCTTACAAAGTGTCCTCAAAGGATGAGGCTTCTTCATATTTGGTAAAAAGCAGCTCAAAGGTGAGAATGGGTGCAAATAGAGCGAGTTCTAGAAAGTGTCTCAGCGTTGTCTGCGAACTGTTAAGACCTCCTCAGAAACCGCAACGTATAAATAGACTCGACTGTGGCCACTGTGAGAGTCAGTGGCTGTCAGCAAAGCTTAAGTTCGAGGGCGGATGTTGGGGGAGGAGGGTGGTTGTCCTTTTCTATGCTTTTCCAGACAGAAAGATAATCATTTTCCCCTGGGGTACGGACTGTGAGAAGGGGTTTCTGTCCAGTTGGGGGTGCTGGCAGGGAATTTCAAGCTGTTTTTGGCCTGGAAGCCCTGACTCTGCAAGGTCACATCACCATGAGTGAGTGTGTGATGATGTGCAGGAAGGACAATGCCCGGAGCACATGTGATGAAACCAGGCCAGCATGATAGACAGGGCACAACATCACCTGCCAATGAGGTCCAGGAACAAACTGACAGTTACCAGCATTACACGTCTTTTTGTATTTGTGCTTTTTTATCTTATTTATAGGATGCACAGAAACAGGAATGTGTAAAGAAAAATACAGTAGTACCGTATGAGCCAATATGCACAGAGTGCATGTGATATACCCACAGTGGTGGCCAAAATCATTAGAACACTAGTATTTTCACCAGCTAAAAGGTCCGTTATTTCTGTCTTTTGCTGTAGTATATCGGTTTACATTTCCAAACATTCATTTTGCCATTAATTGTAATAATCCAGTGAGATTTTTGTTTGACAACAGCCAGTGCTCCACACAGAGATCTGATCTCATCATCATCCAGTCTGTCTGGAATCACATGAAGAAACAGAACAAACTGAGACAGAATAAATCCAGAAGAACTGTGCAACGTCTCCAAGAAACCTACCTGCAAAGCTACAGTACTCTTAAAAGTTGTAGGCACTTGTGTAAAAATGCTGTCAAAAATAATGTCATAAATGGATTTTCTTTAACAATTTACTTCTACTAAATAAATGAAATCAACATTTGATGTGACCATTCTTTGTGTTTAAAGCTTTGTCTAGAGCCCTTGTGCCCTAGGTGCACTTGCACATAGTTTTTCAGGTAACTTTGCAGGTAGGTTTCTTGAAGCATCTTGAAAACACTGCCACAGTTCTTTTTTTTATTCTTTGATGAATAGAAAGTTCAAAAGAACAATTATTTGAAACTAAAATATTTTGTAACATTATAAATGTCTTTACTGACGCTTTTGTTCAATTCAATGCATCCTTGCTGAGTATTGATTTCTTTCTATTTATTTTTTTATGAAACTTTGCTTATTGTATTGCTGGTGAAAATCAGCTGGGAAAGATGCGTTGCTCCTAAAAAAATAAGGAAATATTTTGTAGAAAGGAAATGTGAAGCTAAAAGGTTTTCCTTCTGAGGATGAAAATACAATTTTGTTAGCATATGCATTTAAAGTACTTTATAATAACTTTATGCCATTATATTTGTGTAATGGAAGAAGCACAAGGACCGAATGTTGAATTGCAGACCGGGTCCATTCACGTTTAATCTTCCTCAGCAAAAAGTGCTTTATGATGATGGTTTAAAAAGCTCAGACTGAGAGAATAACTCCAAGATTATGTTTGGAGCAGAGTGCAAGTACAAAGTGGCATCCTTTGATCTCCATGGTGACAGCGAATGGGCGGGCGGAACCATGTGGAGGGTCTTTCGGGATTCATTATCCTTTTTGTGAGTCTTTTTAATGATGGGGGCGGTCCCTGCCCTCACCGAGAGGCACAACAGAGAGCCGTTTATGCACACGTCTGAACAGACGAGCTGTGAGCATTCTCTAATTACTGTTAAAGATCCATTAAAACTATTTCCTTCATTCAGACTTTTCATGGCAATTACGTTTAACTATAAAGGTAATATGCAATCAGCGCTCATAAAATAACAACAAAAAACGCGTGATGAACTCCAGAGACAACAACTGACTGTTCAGCTTACGCATACTGGCGTTGTATTTTTCATTTAGTGCTGCAAAGCGACAGTTCCACATTATTGTATTGTATTTTAATGAAACTGTCCAGAGATCACATTCCAGGCCAAAAAATGAATGTGATAGATCATTTACTGATGATAAATACTGCACATCACTAAAGTGATTAATCAATGCATGTTGGCAAATGCCTTGTGTAATACCGGAGCTATAGAATTAGGATCATGTCAATTGACTTGTTCCTTTAAATGTGACACAATGGAAAAATTTAATTATCTCTTAAGCTGGGGGATTTTTTTTTAATTAACAATGTTCAGTAATACGATTTTTTGTCATTATTATTATTATTATTATAGAGCAAAACTGGCAGTCTTTGTCGTCTTTTTTTTTTTTTGGTCAGCCAAGACCATTTGACCTAAGAAAAATTTAAAATAAATATTTCAGTAATTTAAAAGCACAAGCATTTTTATACTAGCTTGTTCATATGATATGTAACACACATTTTGTAATCAGTGTTTATGTCAAGGCTTGCTTGGGGTGTTTCCATTTTAAGTTAGCTTTTTAGTGAGGATGTCAGAATAATGTGTTTGGATATGTAAATTCAGTCGTGACTGGGATGTATATGGCATATGGTACAGTCTGCCATAAAAAAGTATTGATGTTGCACAGATTTGGTTTTCCCCATGATCTCACTGGGGTCATATTACACTTTTTGACAAGCAATGAATGTAAAGACAGAAAAAAAATCACCCTGTCTGCATCTGTCTTCAGCTGATCAGGATATTCATGCTGATGATTTCGCACCATGTTAAGCAAGCCTGGACATGTCTTAGAACATGATGTCAAATATAGGTACGTATCTCACATTCAGTCACACCATCTCACTCTCCCATTCCTCATTTCCTTTAGCTCTCTCTCACTTCTTGTCCTCTGAGACAGCGGTGTTATGTAATGTGAAGTAGACATGGTGTCGACTCTTTGACCTTGAGTTAAGTCTTCACACTGAGAATGAGAGAGGTTGTAAAAAATGTTGTATTACCTCACTCTCTTCTACTGCTCTCTGTCTCTCTCAACACTTTGTAGCAGGGATTGAGAGGAGAACGGTGTAAATCTACTTATCGTGTTAAGCCAGGCCTGTTTGTATGAGGCTGCCCAGAACAGCTGAGTCTCGTCCCGACTGAAATCATGTCTTAACCCCAAACGACTTCACTTTGACCAAGTTCCTCCTCACGCGCCTCCTAAGGTTTGGGTTTGCTCATCGTGCCATGTTCTGTTTTATCTCATTTTATAATGAAAACTATCTATTGCTTCCGGTTTAAAACAAAAAAAGTTCACCCTTTCATTCTTTACTCCAAACCTGTTTTTAACTCCCATACTGTTTTTAACATGGAGCATAAAAGGAGACATTTTGAAGAATCTTTATGTAGCTTTTTGCCGATTGAAAGACAGTTCATATTGGCCAAAAGAGACCAAAATAAATGGTCTATGTCAGGGTTTTTTAAACTGGGGCCTGGGGACCTCAAAAGACATGATGGGGTTATGGTTACTATCTAATAGTATGGTAATAGTGAGTACAAAAGAATACAATGCCAACTCAATAGTAGTGATAATTTAGTTGATTTTAATTTTTGACAAGCTTTTTTCTCATTTCTTAAAAAAATATGGTGATGAGACAACTAAGGTCAATAACTGCGACTATATCAGCATGCAATATCATTGACGATAAAAGACAAAACTAAAATGTATACAAAAATCTCTTTTTATTTTTGTCAAAAAAATACAAGGAGACCAAATATTTTGGCAGAGTCTTGATCTCTGGCAACCACACACATGAAAGCTTGCATAGTAGAAACATTTACATTTAGTCATTTAGCAGACGCTTTTATCCAAAGCAACATACAAATGAGGATAATAGATATAATCAAAACCAACAAAAGGGCAACAACATGCAAGTGCTATGACAACAATGATCTGAAAACACAAAAAAAAAAATATTTATGTTTTTAAGCTCAGATGAGCTTTATTTGTCACATACACAATTATACAGAGTATAATCAGCAGTAAAATGTGTTCTCTTCATTTAACCATCCAAGTGCACACACACTTGGAGCAGTGGGCAGCCGACACTGCGGCGCCCGGGGAGCAGTTGGGGGTTCGGTGCCTTGCCAGATCAAGGGTTAAAATCCTCAAATCCTCAAGTCGTGGACAATTCCTGCAGCTGAGGTTTTGCTTCATTCGAACCCACAACCTCGGGTTACAATCATGCGCTCTATCTTCATTGCGGAAGCACCAACAATGATCTGAAAACACCAACATACAAGTTAGCTGGAGTTTAGTGATCTTCAGCTTAAATGAATGTCATTCATCCAGTCTTTGTTTTGTCATGAGGTTTTTTGCGATTATGGTTTCTGAATAAATGCCGTTGTTTTAATAGAGAAACATTATTGCAGTTTGGAAATTACTATTAGGAGTCACTGTTATAATATGTGTTTGTTTTACCAGCTTTCATAATGTAGACGGGGAGAGTGCATAAGTCTTTGATATTAATTTATATAATAAATAGCCTATATCAGTACAATGGGTGAGGTAAAATAAACCATGTGAGTCGACATTCTATTGATTGTTGCTTTATTAAGCAAAAATAAGTACAGGACTAAAACTAATTTAAAAGACAAAAACTGCATCCCAAATGACACACTATGCACTATGTACTCAACCATGCAGTGTATGAATTATATAACGTTATTTTGTCTTTAATAATTGTAGTCTGACAGCCCTTCGCAACGTAATTAAAACTGTGACAGCTGAGTAAATGAAGTGTTCAACAATCCACACTTCGTTTTTTCGGTTATTTAAATGCATCATCCGGGTATTTAAAGTGCACTTTTTCTTTTTATTAATATTTTTACTGTATTTTTATTGTTTAATTGTACTGTTACTGTTAATGGGTGTTTACACATGAACAGCATGATATTTGCCATTTATTTGAGTTTTGAGCTATTCCTCACACAAAGTTATCATATAACTTCAGAAGACTTGATAAATAGTGCAAGAACCATATTTCCTACGTTTATTGTGCTGGGGGCAGTCGTGGCCTAAAGGATAGAGAGTCTGACTTGTAACCCGAAGGTCGCGGGGTCGAGTCTCGGGTCCGGCAGGGATTGTAGGTGGGGGATTGAATAACCAGCACTCTCTCCACCTTCAATACCACGATTGAGGTGAGACCCTTGAGCAAGGCACCGAACCCCCAGGCGACTGCAGCATTGGCTGCTCACTGCTCCGGGTGTGTGTTCACTACTGTGTGTGTGCACTTGGATGGGTTAAATGCAGAGCACAAATTCCGAGTATGGGTCACCCCATACGTTACTTCACTTTTATTATGCTTTTCGTTCTTTTTTCCCAGCTTGTGAGTCATGGACTCTATGGAGTGTCATTGTAAGGAAAAGAGCTGCAGATTCTTTAAAATGTATAATTTTGTGTTCCATGTAATAACACATGTTGAATGTAACCGAATTTGTATTTTTGTCTTAACAGACTATGCATATATTTTTAATCAGGAGTGGTTGGGTCTCAAAGATACATTGTTTAACAGTTCATCGAAGTGCTTTTGTTTACACTCTGTGAAATAACACGTCACTGCTATTGCCATCGCATCCAACCTGAAGAGTTTTGAATATCTTGGTGCTTGTGTTCCCGCACTGTATTATTTTTATTAAACGGCCGCAAACTGACATAAAAAAACAGTGAAGAGGAACTTCTCATTAGCTGAATGTGGAGAAGAAAGACACGCTGTTTTTATTTTTCACAGCAAGCAGGTGTAAAGAAACCGAGCAGCAGATCAGAGAATAATTAAAAAAACATCTCTGTTGCTGTTATTCACCGGTGTGGCAACCCCAAAATCTGACTAAAAGTCACAGTTTGACGAACTGCAAATCAAATCACTGCACCACCTACTCCACTTGCCTCCAAAGTTTATAGATACTCTTCATATTTAACAGCCCTAATTTGACAAGAGCTCTGAATTAGTGAAAAATGTGAGGAGAGGGGAGCGGCGGCAAACACATTGCAGATGTGTCGATGAACGTTTTTTTAATATACTTGTGCAGAGAAACAGTTGATATGGAAGGAGCTTAATGAGGGGGAATTAAGATGGAGAGGAAGGAGCAGGCCACGGGGCTAGTTTTAGAAAAACAAGTCCAAGAGATGTCTGATCTAATTTATAAACCCCGAGTGTCATTTCAAAATCTCTCTCTCTCTCTCTCTCTCTCTCTCTCTCTCTCTCTCTCTCTCTCTCTCTCTCTCTCTCTCTCTCTCTCTCTCTCTCAGCTGCTATGTAAAACAAGAGATGAATAAACAAATCTGCCTCATTAATATGTATAACCATACATGTCTACGGCAGTAGCGGGATGTCAACAATGCTTTGTATGGGGAGAATATTTCAGCTGTCGCTGTTAAATGCACTATCAGCAGTACAGCATGTTTGATGCATTTGAAATATTACTTGCCGCAGCAAGGTTATTACAAGGATTTAGTTCAGCATTATAACATGCAAAACATGTCACATTTACTACAGCACATAATCTCTCTGTTCGAGGCTATAATATTCACATTTTCTCAGGTTAAGTAGAAGATACATTACAGTCTGGGATTCACATTTGATTTTTTGTTTTAACAGGTTGTGTACGTCTGAAACGCTTGCATGCATGTTCACGCTCCAGTAGAGGATAGCTGGTGAGGAATTAATGATACAATGAGCTTCTAATTACCTGGATCACAATACTAAGGTGAGGTAGAAAAACAAGAGAAAGAAACATGTATGCTAATTATATCCCAAGTAATGCAAAGCGCTTGCATTGACATTGAATCAAAGATTGGTTTGCTGTTCAGGCTTTGATGGGTGGCTAATTGCTCCTCTCTCGTTAGTCATAGACGATTCATGTGCAATTAGCCTGTGATTCAGTCTCTGTACAAGCACCAGTGTGCAGCTTCGATGTGCTACCTGTGTCCTGTGGCACATCCGGTTTCCTACCAACACAACACTTCCGCATGTGTTGTTTCTACAGGTTAACATGACTGACCTAATCATTATGAAACTGAAAATTAGTTTTGTTTTTTGTTTTTTTATATAAAAATGTGTTCTGCATTATTTTAAAATGCATATCATTCCTGTTATAGTAAAGCTGAATTTTCAGCATAATGTCTCCAGTCTTCACTGTCACACGATCCTTCAGAAATCATTCTAATAATCTGATTTGCTGCTCAAGAAACATTTCCAATTATTTTCAGTGTTGAAGACAGTTGTGCTGCTTTATATTTTTGTGGTAACTGTAATACACTACCATTCAAAGTTTGGGGTAAGATTTATTTTTAAAAGAAAATAAATGTATATTTTTATTCAACAAAGAGTGTACAGTATATACATGTTTTAAGATGTCTTTATTTTTAAATGCTGTTCCTTTGAACATTTTATTTATTAAAGAATCCTGGAGGAAAGTGCATCAGTTTCCACACAAATATCTAGCATTAATAATAATTGTAATAACACTGTAATTGCTAACAATACTGGAGAGTACATTCAAATTAGCTTTATTGGCATGCGTGTATCATCACGATGTTGCCAAAGCAATAAATATATTATACAGATAAATACAATCTAGGGGAAATATATACATGTCCATATTATACAAGTTATTAAAAAAATACATGAATACAGAGAGCAGTTCTAAATGGAAAGGAAGGTTCAGCCTTTGTCCCTCATTTGATGGCAGGAGGACACATTCTGTGCTGCTAGGTGGAAACACTTGATTGTAAGTTGCTTGCATGCTGGAATTCAGGTGACACTAGAAACATTTTGTTGAAAGTGAAAGTGAAAATGACGTGGCATACGGCCAAGTATGGTGACCCATACTCGGAATTTGTGCTCTGCAATCAACCCATCCAAGTGCACACACACAGCAGTGAACACACACACACACAGTGAACACACACCCGCAGCAGTGGGCAGCCATTAATGCTGCGGCACCCGGGGAGCAGTTGGGGGTTCAGTGTCTTGCTCAAGGGCACCTCAGTCGTGGTATTGAGGGTGGAGAGAGCACTGTTCATTCACTCCCCCCACCTACAATTCCTGCCGGACCTGAGACTCGAACTTGCATCCTTTTGATTAGGAGTCCGACTCTCAACCATTAGGCCACGACTTCCCTAATGGGAAGAAATAGGCATATCTTAATGTTTTATATATAGTCTCTCTCTCTCTCTGTGTTTGGCAAGTAATTTCAAATTAACTGGTTCAAAAATAGATTTGAAAATGAATATGATTCATCAGTCAGTAGTGTTCACAAACATCCATGGCACCATTTTACTTGTTCTTTTTGTAACAAAATTTAAAAAACATTAAATAATGTTGTTTTTATAGTTGTATTAGTTCTCTTCATTGTTAAAGTTTGATATACTGTACAGCTTGTCACTGGCCTCCTTCAAAAGCACTAATATAGAAAGTTTAGGTTCTTATACTGTATGTGTCCTCACAGAGAAGGTTTCTCATAGAGAACTGAACATTGATGCTTTCAGTCTGCAAGCATCTGTTTGTTTGTAATCTCTAAAGGTGAGTTTTGTAGGTTGTTGATTGTTGATCAACCAAAATTATAACTTGCCATATTTAAAGCACTCATTGTTGCCTTTTTTATTGTTTTTGAGTGTGTTAAATCAGTTCCCCAACCAGTGGTCTGTGGTTGAACTCTTAATAGAAATGCTAATTCAAAATGTAATAATTGCTTGAGTATAATACATTGTGTATAATAATTGTTTATGGAGTATCTCACAGAAGTGAGTACACCCCTCACATTTTTGTAAATATTTTATTATATATTTCATGTAACAACACTGAAGAAATGACACTTTGCTACAATGTAAAGTAGTGAGTGTACAGCTTGTATAACAGTGTAAATTTGCTGTCCCCTCAAAATAACTCAACACACAGCCATTAATATCTAAACCGCTGGCCACAAAAGTGAGTTTTATACTCTATATAAAACAATACAAGAAAATAACAGTATACATACTTCACAAGTAATAATGTCAGAAGCAAGATGTTGTCTACATAAAGTAAATTATTGAGCTCATAGGGTTCAACTGACAAAAACAGTTGGGAAGCACAGCATTCCCTAAATGGTTCTCCATCTACATTAATAATGATAAAAGGCTCTGTATGAAAAAATATTCTTAAAGTGGTAGAAACCTATAAGACAATGAGCATGAAGAACAAAATCCCGAATCAAAGTCTCATTCAAGATAAGACCACTTAATGCTTAAAGACCATTTTAACATTTCTGTCAGATGTTTCTTTTATTACTAAAATATGTTTGAATTCTAATTCAGATGATGGTAGATTTAATCAATGGGATTGTCCTGATCATAATACGACGCTGGTCCCTTTGTGTTTGCGAGAAGATTCTTCATGGTGTTGAGCATGAACTACTGAAGATCAGTCACCTAAGAAGAAAAATTACATTGCATTTTGTTAAGACCACTAAAGAGCTGGTCATCAGAAATAAAAGAAATAAGGCCTGGTTACTTTCATTTCCATGCAATTCCCCTTTTCAGAGAGTCCTTTGTCTCAGAGAAGTTAATAAAGCCACTAATTTTCTGTGACGATAATGATGGTGACACAGAGAAGATGAATGCTGTCAGGAAATGTGGAACAAGTGATTGGTTCGAATAGAAAAGGAAGTCAAAACAAACTTAATATAGTAGGTGCTAATGGGGGGTGGAATTCAGCACAGGCTAATGAACGATTCATTTCAACAGCGCTGAGAAAAAGAACAAAGCTGCTCCAGTTTGGGAGGAAGTGTCTTCCGTGAGCCGTTGACAATTTGATGTCGTTTTGTATTACATGTGTTCTTTTATTTTGAGCAGTGCAGCAATGGTGACTAATTGTCATTCTGTCACTCATAAGTTTCTTTTTGTCCCAATAAAAATGGTTTTACGATTATTTTACAGCTCCGCAGTTGTAATGAACACGAGTGTGTGGCCACAGGGAACTTTGCACTTAGTTGCAATGCAAAATTGAATTTAATTAGCATCTCTTTATTCGTATAGAGAGCATCTCACACCAGTGGCAGTCCTGGTTAACTTGGTGTCCTTGGTGAGATAAGGTGTTTAAAGAATTTCTTTGCAAAATGTGTGTGTGTGTGTGTGTGTGTAAGGGCTAGGTTTATGGTAAGGGTAAGGAGATAGAAAATATAGTTGGTTCAGTATAAAAACGGTTACACCTACAGGGAGTCCTGGTAAACCGTATATACGTTTGCATGTTTATGTGGTTTATGAAGACACAAATTTATATAATGACATGGGTATGACATTGATATTACAACGTGAATATATATATATATATATATATGCACAACATTTCTTGTGAGGGTCCTGTGGAGAGTCCCCATAAACCATAATAACCGGTGTGTGTGTGTTTGACAACACCGTGCATTTTTATTGTATAGACAAGTTTTATTGAAAAGACAAGCTTTGTCATGAAAGCATCATAGTTTGGAGCCAAATATTATAATTTGAAATGAAAACACACTGACTAAATTTTGACAAATTAGATTTTAAGTGGCTATATATATCTCAAAATTGTACAAGCCCACTCAAATCTATGTGATAAACGAGTTAGGTCAAAGGTAAACTAAAAGTAATCAAAGTAATCAGATTATATTGCCTACCTAACATGTGTAATCTAATAGATTATTATTGAAACTTTACATCATGATTTTGGAATGCTTTATTCATAAAATATATTGATTTTAGCCATGTCATTTTTAGAAATGTTCTTAACAACATGTTATGTAGAAAAACGTAGTTAAATTTACCCTGATATTCAAATGTTTTGCTTCTGGATCATCAGTAGGGTTGGGTATCGTTTGAGTTTTATCGATTCCCAGTTTCGATTCCAATGTTATTAAATAAACTTCATTTGAAGAGTCAAATTACTTTCAAAAGGTGATTTACTCTATTTGAATCTCTACCGTACACATCAGAGTTTATATCTGAACTATACACTTCTATCCCAGTACTTCTGTGATTTGAATGTTTGAAACTCAGGAATAATGATACTGTGTGGTTGAAAAGACTGTGAAGCTGTTTCATTCATGACAGATGACAGCTGCTCTGTTCAGGTCAGCGGCAGTGCGAACACAGATTTAAATGTTTAAATCACACTGATGTGAACGTTCGCTGCTCGGATGAACCAAGTGATCACAACATTGATTGCACATGTCAAAGATTGAGGAATGAAACAGATGAAACGTTACAATTTAAGAATAGAATCACATTGGTGTTTGAATCGTGTTCACGATCTGTAACAATCTATTAAATTAAAGTGCTTTGTCATGTTGGTGGTGACACCTCTCTTGCAACATGTTTAGCTATCCCAGATATTATACTTAACTTTTTTGGCTTCTGATCGCAAATATCAAGGTGCAAGGTCCTGGCAGATCACTAGGTCCGGTCCTCACAGATGAAAAAAACAAAAAAAGTGCATTGGAATCGATAGGCGTAATCGAAATTTTAATTTGACAAGTATCCGATTCCTGACCTTAAGTATCCGATTCTGGTATCGGAATACATTTTCGATTCCAACCCTAATCATCAGTGAGCGTTTCAATCTTCTGTAACAGTTGCATTTGAGTCTCTCAGTCCTCGGTGTGAAAAGATGGATCTTAAAATCATGCAGTCATTGTTGGAAAATATTCAAATACACAAATATGCTGGAAAACCAAAGAATTTGTGGGATCTGAAGATTTTTTTCTGAAGAGCAGCAGACAGTTTAAGTGTTCAGGCAAGCAAGGGACTCATGAACAACTATCACTAAACAAAAAAACAGCTGTGGATCGTTCAGGTAACAACACAGTACTGTATTAAGAATCAAACTTTTGAACTATTATTGTCTCCTGGACTATATGTAAACATGTTTTGTGTGAAATATCTTATTCAGGTCAGTGAAAAAATGACATGCATAATTATGTTGTAGGATCTCTCTTATTTTTTTACATCGTATTTTGAATTATATACTGCATTATTATATTATGATGTTTTATTTGTAATACTATCAAATGAGTCCAAAAATTCAGCATTTGTTTCTGAAATGGAAGTTCATTGCCGTTTTATACTTAACATTTCGGCATGTGTGTAGCAGATCCAGATAGTCCATGCATACAGAAAATGTGCATAATGCACTTAGTATACATACTGAAAAAGAGTACGAGCAGAATGCCATCTAAATTGATATACTTGTTTTTCTACTTCTGATGGCATTCAAGCTCTCTGCGTGAGTCCATACAGGAGCTCATGTGAATGTGCGCTCTCAGGAAAGAAGAGGAGTTGTTTATGACTCTCAACCCCTTAATGAGCGGGGCTGACCGCCCTTATCTGCCCACTAACAGATCTTGTCGAGCGACATTATTGTATGTGGTCAGTCTGTCCTGAGGCTAGGCATAATTTATGTGTGTGGAGGCAGACAAGCATATCTAGAGCTGTCATCTTACTGTGGAAGTCAAGCTGGAGACTCATGCACACACAAACACTTACACATGTATTCACACACACACACACAAGCTCACATAAGATGATTTCCACTGACAGAAACAGACGCTTCCCAGCTGACCTTGAAATGTGTGTTGAGTACGAGTTCAGAGATGCCAAGCAGTACGCACGCTTCTCCGTCTCAGGCTGCAGGACCGCCCAAACGCTGGCATCCTCATCTTCAACATACTTACCATTCAGATTGAAGTCTGGAAGGGAAGTTGATGTTGTTTACTATGGCTGACTGTCTTAATTGGTTGAAGCAAGAGACGTGCAGACATAAGTACAACAGAGATTTAAGCAACTGGGTCATTTGGTAAATGGTAGACTATGGCAATGAACTGCAGGGAGAGTGTAAGAGCGTTGATTATTATCCTGCTATGAATTTATCATATCACTTTTATAAGGTGGCTTTAACATTTATATGGTATGGAGGTAATCTGAATGTCCTCCCCATTATTTATGACTCACAATATAGTTTTTTAGTATGGTTTTGCTTAAAGGGGAATGAGAAGTTCTTTATGTAAAATAATATATTACCATTTGACAGATACATATTATTCATGTCTGTTTAAAATGACTACAGTAAAACTATGTGGCATCATCAAGTGAAATTATGATTGAACAGCTGCAAGATTCACTTTTAATGTCTGTTTTATTCTTGCTCTGTGATTCTGCAGTCTGAAATATCTGTATACAGTCATGACCCCCAGAAAATATATACATTATTTATTTATATATTTATATTTTTGAAGTGTATTTAGCAGCCGCCTGTTTTCAACACTGATGATTTAAGAAATAACCTTGAAATAAAGAAGTATTTCTTCAACAAAAATGGTGTTAAATGGCACCAACAGTGCTTCTTTGGCTCGTAAAGAACTTTTTAAAGGGGTTTAACAGGTTCTTTGTATGGTAGTGGTGATATATAGCACCTTAATCACCCCAAATAACTGCTGAAGAACCATACAGGAGCTTAACAGGTTCTGTATATAGTAGCGGTGCTATATAGCCCCTATATAGTCATGCCAAAGAACCACCTAAGCACCAAGATTTGGTGCTATACATCACTAAAAGTGGTTCCCCATATGAATAACGAGCCAAAGAACCACTTTTAGTGCTATATAGCACCATTTTTTTGAGTGTTCTTTCAGGACCTGACATTACTTTCTGTCTGTCACTTGAACAAAAAAAAATGAGCAAACACTGTCACTAAGATGGAGCAGTGATGGTGTACTCAAGTCTTGTGGGGATAAAGTGAATCATGATTTGTATTTATTTATTTGTTTATTTTTGCTTGCAGTTGGAAGGCTTCTATCATGGACAAATCACTAAACCTACTGATAGGAAAGAGTGGGAAAAAATCAGATCCCTCCTGGACCGACTCTACCAGATAATATAAGGTGCAATAACAGAAAACATATCAGAAATACATACGCTGAAATGTGTGTGTGTACGTGTGTGCATGCTTTATCTTAACTGAAATCAATGCTGTAGCTAGGATCAATTCTCTGGCTGTAGATACAGAGGTTGTTTTTAATGGCGAGGTGGACAGCTCTAGGGTGCAATGTGTTGTGTGTGTCTCTATCTCAGAGGAGAGAGCAGGTAGCACAGATGTGTCAGTTGGTCTAGGCATACACAGCAGGTCAACAGCACCTCAGATTGTCTGATCTACACCACAAGTGGAGCTTGGGTCTTGATTATTTCAGACGGCACACCTACACACTGTTTGCTAACTGTTTAATGTAGTTGTTCTCACCTGGTTTTTACCTCAGAACTTAGATTTTACAATCTACATCAAATGGAAACACTATATGTAAATTGTTTATTTTGCACTTTTTCCCCAATTTATTTAATTTTCTTCATTGCTTTCATGTTATCAGCAGACACATAAAACATATCTTGGTCATCACAAACCAAGTTTGTCCTCATTGCACATGAAATTGTAATGGAGTTGTATTTTCTTTTACCATGTGCAGATTTCTTCATAGATTTTGAGGAGAAGGTAATATCTCACAACTTGACATGTTGATGTTTGACGAATTTGCGTAGCTTCAATGTAAAAGCAGATGAATTTATACCAAATTACCACAGATTTGATTGGAAGCTTGGCCTTTGATGTCAGTAATTACAGATAATAGGAAACACTTTCTGTGTTTCAATATTTAGTTTCTATGTAATAATATTTAATATGACATGCTTAATTAACTTAATTATTATTATGATAGAATATTAAATACTAATAGTTTAAGATTTAATAATAATAGTACAATTATGTATAAAACAATATCATTATGCATAATACATAAATACATGCAATATTTCCCTAACTGTGATTTAATTAATTTGTTCGTTTAATTATTTATTTGGAAGTAATAACTAAACCAGATTATCAGAGTATGTTTTACAAGAGAATACTATTTCATTTTTTCTACTTCAAAACTAGTTTCATTCAAATCCCTTTCTTGCTGTTTTATTTGTCAAATTTTCTAGCAACTTCTAAGATATAATTTTTTCTTTTTTATATGTATGGTTTGTTTGTATTAGCATTTAGCATTTCTTTCTATTCATAAGTAAAAGTGCACATTCATTTGTCATTTAGGCCATTTTGATCAGTTCACCTAAATTTATAGGGCTGGTATGACGAACACTTCTGAGTAAGAACTAGCCACTGGATTAGCTGTAATTTGCATGCATCATATATATCTGAAAGATATCGAGCAGTCAAATGTTTAGTTGTGGTTTTATAACCAAAATGGTTTTATGTTGTCGTCTTTCTTCATAGAGAGACAAAAGGGATATATAAAGTAATATACTCAGTAGTCATTTTGAGGGGTGGCCGTCGGGATTAAGTTTTTTTTTATTTCTGTCATTTACTCTGTATCTCTTTTTCTTGCCTTTCTTCTGTATTTCTTTGTTCTCCACTGTTTATGTGCTTTGAGCTGCCAACCATTGTTTCCCTCGCTCGCTCTCTCGGTTACATGTCGTCAGTGTGTTTATCAGTGTTTGTACAGACCTATGGCCTCTTGCTTCTCAAACCCAGGAGCAGCACACACAGTGCCGCAGTCTTTGTCTGACTGCTGTGAAACTCCGATGGCTCAGGAATACTAATCCCACTCGCTTGTCAGCCGGACGGGCCAGAGGAGCAGTTAATGGGGCGGGTGGGATGAGGAGGAAGACGCTGCCGATGGCTGTGTATAAGTGAGAGTGAGTGGCAGAGTCCTCCCGGCCACAGAGATAAAGATTAGCAAAGGCCGAGCTGAACACAGAGGTAAGTGTTAGCCGCAATAGCCCCAATCACATTGTGAAAGGCTCTTCACTCAAAAGCATTTTGTCATCCACAGGTCCATTTATACACGTGGCACTGCACATTATCCCGCTACAGCTGCCATTGAGACAATGTAATTATTCACTACTCTTTATTAATATTCATGCATTCATGTCCCTCCAAAAATGTTAGGCCTTGATTTGCAATGATTGTTTAAATTAACATGTTAATTCATGCAATTAATTTGAAATGTTTATTGTTTCATTCTACCAATTTCAACCACATGACCTCCAAAACTCAGATTCAATTTAATTTATACGCAATATGAGATTATGATCCGCACTCACGAAAACAGTTTTCTTATGTTTTATTAAACATTCATCGCTGATGGGAAAAGACTCAAAGCCTTCCTCTTTGCACACTGAGGAAAGCTTTTAGCTGAAACGTTTGTCTTTTCCCATCAGCGATGAAATAGAGCAAAATATTCTCTCTTCCAGACGATGTCTATTTCAGGGAAGGCCTTGTGTATTTCAGCAGGACAATGCAAAACCACATACTGCAGGTAATACAACAGCATGGCTTCGTAGTAGAAGAGTCCGGGTGCTGAATTGGCCTGCCTGCAGTCCAGATCTTTCACCTATAGAGAATATTTGGCGCATCATTAAAGCTGCAGTCCGTAACTTTTTTGGGGTTAAAAATGATCCGAAACCGATATTTGAGCAAGTACATAACCAGCCAGTGTTCAAAACTATCACCGTACTTTAGCCCGATTCACAATGGTTAGCGTATAATAATGTTTTATCATTTGAGTGGCACGGGTAGGTTTTTGCAGGATATTCGAGCATGGCACTGCGTCGTTACGTCACGTCTGTAAACATAAAGAAGTTGTCCCGGCTACTAGGCTATCGCATGTGAGGATCCTGTAGGTGACGAATGTTTATAGCATTTTCTCACAGCAGATATAATAATTAAATGTATAATTTTGATGACGGATTGTAATCCAGAAAGGATTATGTGTTTATGAAACACATGTGAATGAAATCAAATTATATTCCAGTTTTAAATGTGCTTCTGATTACAGATAGACTGGAATTACACAAGATTTCTATTTGAAAGAAAACCAGTTCGAAGGGAGCATAGTTTGCTTTTTCGGTTAAAATAATTTCTTAATATGAAATTCGAATGGTATGACAATTAGATTAGACTGTACAGAAATTGAAATCTACACGTTAATACACACTATACTCATAGTCACGTAATACTGATGTTGTTAATATTAATAATTTGAGAATAAAGTATAACAATAATAATAATTTGCGCGGTTAGATTTGATATGAACTAACTGATCGTTAGATTTAATTACCATTGGTAGCGCAATTTATTGTAATGCTTTTCCCTCAGTTGCTCAGAACAAACGTTGCAGACTTGTTACTTGCTCAGATGGCAATATACAATATTTCAATATACGGCAATATTTCATATAATCTGTGATTCCTAAGTACAGTATCCACACCGGTGCGGTGACTGACAGACTGACACGCATACTCCTCAAAACAGTAGATTAATCTGCGCTGGAGCCGTGCCGGGGCACAACCCCACGCAAGAAAGATAATTCCGCACAGAACTGCAGTTCCAGGTTTTCAAACAGAGATGGCGACAAAGAAGCAAAACTTACAGACTGCAGCTTTAAATGAAAAATGCGTCAAAGACGACCACAACCTCTCCAGCAGCTGGAAAGCTATTTAAACATCGATTGCTATAAAATATGAGACCTGTAGCAGGCATCAAATTTGAAATGAGCTCATTTTGTGCATAACATTTTTACATTTCTCAGTTTAAACATTTGTTATGTTATCTATGTTCTATTGTGAATGAAATATTGGCTCATGTGATTTGAAATTATTTTAGTTTTCATTTTATTCAAATTTAAAAAACGTCCCAACATTTCCGGAATTCAGGTTGTCAAGTCAAGTCACTATGATTTGTATAGTGCTTTTAACAATGCAAATTGTGTCAAAGCAGCTTTACATCAACTTGATATAAAGCTGGGTGGCTTTATATTAGCTTTACAGTATTTAGACGGGGAAATAGTGTGTCGAAAGAATCACTTTTTTTTTGGAGTTCCCCGGTACAATTCGCATTCCAGGGGCTAAATATCACATTATCTGGGTCGCTTCGACCCGCGGACATGAAAAACAACCAATCAAAACCAAACAAGTGTTAATGTAGCTTAATTAACACTGTTAAAGTAGCTTAATTCCCACAACTTGGCAACACTGATCTGTTTTCTCGTGGTCAGTTAAGGCATAAAATTACCAAAACGGCGATTAAAGCTGCCTTAAAACTGTGCGTGCATGTAATATGTTATATATGAGTTACATTAATTCATAACATGTCTCTGAAATGGTCTCCCTCATCTAACACCCGATTCAACTGATCAGCCCATTAGTAGAGACTGAAAAGGTGATGAGAGTTGAGAGAAAACATGATGTGTGTCAGATCCACGTCACGTTCAGCAGCAGCAGCTCTTAAAGAAACAGCAGCCAAAAACAACCTAATAACCCGCTGCTGTGATGTCTGTTCATCAAGAAAAAAGAGGAAATCAACTACTTTTATATAACTAAGTATTTATCTGTATTTAGTGTAGAATTTAGTGTTTGATAACTTTATTAAATTTCTGTATATTTCTGCTGAAGGGCACAGGTAGCTAAATATAACATTTATTATAATGGGTTTATGTGAAGATTGTTTTAAGTTCACTTAAATTAGAAGTTATTTTTAAAGTCTAATAAATGTTAAAATTGATAGCTCTTAATTATAATGTAATGTTTAATGGCTATAGTCAATGGTTAAATATTAGGGGAATTTGTTTTATAGGGAAATCCGTATTACTTTGTATCAGTGATACTGGCCTTCAGTCATAAAAAAGAGGCCATTAAATAAATATAAAAATGTGTTGTTTGTACATTAATTTGAAGATTGAATGTGAAATTATTGCTATATAAAAGTATATTTAAAAACTTTAATGTTAGGTGGGATTAATTGCGATTAATTCAAAAAAAATGTGTGATTAGTATTTTTTAATCGATTGACAGCACTCATATAAACAAACTTAAAAATGAATAACTTTAATAACTCATTATAAATTATACTATACATTAGTATATATTATTTTCCCCTTATGAGCAAACTGAATGTTTTGATTGATTTAAACGTTTTAATCAGTTGACAGCCCTCAAATATGCACAGTGTCATAACAAACGCATCATAGGCCTCTGAAGCAGGTTGAGAATTTGGCAAACATTCTACATTCTTTGTGTGCGGCATGCAGACACATATATCGGTGTTTTCTATGCAGCAGCTGATTTTGCTGAAATTTGGATGTGTGCTGGCCATCTGTTTACTGGTAATTAAGCATTTAACTTTTGGCAGGAAAAGCATGAATATCATCACTGTGTTGTCTTTTCTGGTGTTGAATAAGTAGATTTGTTTGGAGGTAATGATACTTCCCAATTTGGTGCGTGCATGTGTGCTGGGGAGTTGCTTCAGTTCACTCAGCTGTTTTTTTCTCGTGCATGTGTTCATTCCTCTATAATCATTTTCCGGCCAAGTGGAACCATTCCCCATTGGGAGGGCTTTCAGAGAAGGTAGAATCCAGCCCCTTAATCTGCCATATTATTTAATTAAAGGCTTACCAGCACAGTGTAACCATGTCAATTTTTTTCAATGGTGTGTTCATTCCAATTTTCAATTAAGGTAGATTGGTTGCTTAAAACCAATAACGAAGGAAACTGATAGAATTGTGGAGGCGCTCAGGGGACAAAAGCGAAAGAAAGACAGACAGAAAAGAGGTGGCAGCCAACACACTTGTGAATGGAGGGATTACACAGTTCACTGTCTCTTCTCTTTCTTTTTCACAGTGGTTCCTCTGGTGGAGAGCAGAATTATTCTGTTTGCTTCACCTTAAAGGAGTCTGAAGATGGAATACTGTGAGCGGGGAGCTTTGATGTTGGTCTTCTGCTGGCATTTAGCAGTAACTGTTCATTTAGGCAAGGAAGCAACACTATCTTGTAGGTTCTTTACGTTTTTCTGAGCTAAACGGCAGTGTCAGATTACTGTGATAAGTTTGTGAAAAGTGTGTTCTCTACCTTTTCATGCAATCCCCCTTGTAGCAATGTCAATGCTTTGATTATTTCCCATGCAAAGACCTTTATGTACATCTTATGAAGTGAAAACAGTCAATCAACATCAAAGGCGTGTGTATTAAGATTGACATACCAGCTCTTGACATGAGATGAAGTTTTCATCCATCAAAGTGTTCCAGAGAAAATCAGACTAAATATCCAGAGGAGCCTGATGAGAGAATGAGAAATATATATTTGTACTTGGCTTCTTGCAAACATTTCAGCTTGTATCAGAATCAGAATGGGCTTTATTGCCAGGTATGTTTACACATACGAGGAATTTCTTTTCGTGACAGAAGCTACCGCAGTGCAACAAAATGACAGTGACAGGACAAAAACACAGATAATAAAAAGAATGAAAAAGAACAAGTAAATAAGGAATAACAATATACAAATTGACACAGGTATATTTATGCGCCGCAGCATAAATGGCTGCCCACTGCTTCGGGTGTGTGTTCACAGTGTGTGTGTGTGTGTGTGTGTGTGTGTTCACTGCTGCTGTGTGTGTGCAACCAATCCAACTACAAAACATCTCAATGGCTCAATCGGAGACATTCTTGTCTTCCCCTGCACCGGAGTCGACACAATGGCGGACAGCTCTCAGCTCACTCAGGGCGGGTCTAAGGTAAGACGGCTTGTCAATCAACTCTCATGGGAGCGGTCTGTACAGAACTACATCATTCTGACAGGAATCTCAGAACAGCCTGATTTCAGAGGGGATTTTAAAATATGGATAAAAAAAACAACACTGGGTTGATTTTTTCATTATAGGATGGATGTGTCCAACACACATTTATGTTCAAGCAACTTGAAAAGTGAATTTTACATCAGATGACCCCTTTAAGAGACGCAAAAGTTAAAGAAGTTGGAAAAATAACCCAGGAAGAATACTGCCAGATCAAATTGACCATAGGCTGAGATAGTGAGACCCAAATAATTATAACATGTGACATGATTAAGAAGTGTTCCCCTGATAATAAAAACATATTTTTTGTCAGTAAGGCGAGGCTTTTTCTGGAAGATCATAATTTTGAATTTTTCCATGCTTATTGATAAGGCCCAGTCTGTACTGTAATTTTCTCTAATTGAGATACTTTGGTGCAGCCCCTCTTCATAGTATATCGTCTGCATACAGGAGGCATTTGATTTCTCTGCCCTCGAGGGTCAGACCAGGACAAGAGGACTTATCAAGTGCTGATGCCAGTTCGTTAATATAGATATTAAAAAGAGTCGGGCTGAGGCTGCAGTCTTGACGGGAAATAATCAGTCCGTTTTTCATTGATTTTGACACAGCATTTGTTCCCATTGTATATGTCCTTTATGATGTCATTTGTCTCTCCGCCTATTCCGCTTTGAATTAGTTTTATTAAAAGTCCATGGTGCCATACTCAATCAAAGGCTTTTTTAAATCAATGAAACAGCCAAAAAATTGTCCTTGTTTTGATTGATGAACATATTTTTGTATGAGTATGCTGAGTGTGTAAATGTAATTTGAAGTTCTCCGTCTAGGCATAAATCCAATTTGACAATTGTTTAAAATCTTGTGTTCTTGGATAAACTGAATTAATTTGTCATTAATAATAGAGCAGAATAGTTTTCCGAGGTTACTGCTCACTGTGATGCCTCTATAATTATTTGGGTCGTACTTGTCACCTTGTTTAAAAATCGGGGTTATCACATTCTCTTTCCAGATCTCAGGAAATTGTTCAGATTTTAATAAGAGATTGAATAATGTCAGGATTGTAAATCTTAGTTTGGGGCTGCTGTGTTTCAGCATTTCATTAGATATTCCATCCAAGCCACTTGATTTCTTATTTTTTAGGGATTTCATCTTCTCCGTCAGTTCAATTAATTCTGTGGGCTTAAAAAAAGTAATATTGTGAAATATTATTACAATCTAAAATAACCCCCTTTTATTTTAAAATGTAATGTATTACTGTGATGGTAAATGTGAATTTTCAGCAGTCATAACTCCAGTGTTCAGTGTCACATGATCTGTCAGAAATTATTCTAATCTGCTGATTTGCTGCTCAAGAAAAAAATATTATTATAAATGTTGAAAACAGTTTGACTGCTTAATATTTTTCATGGAAACTGACATTTTTGTTGTATTTGAATAGAAATGTCAAATGAACAGCATTTATTTGGAAACATATTTGTTAAGTCTGTACTTTAATTTAAAGCATAAATGCTGAATACAAGTTGTATTTTCTTTACCAACTGACTGACAATTTAAACAATAATGTTGATGTAATAACCTAGGAGTAACCCAAACCTACACAATACTATGAAAACACAGCATCACAGTGTTTGAATTTCTACATTGTGAGGAAAAACCCTTGTTCCACTGGCATTTTATTCAGCTGAATATAGTAACTAAGCAATTTCGCGAGATGGAGAAATCTGGTATTTCAGTTTTTCAGGCTCTGAGATTTCTTTGGTCATGCTAGTTAGCACTTGTAAGCAGCAGAGACCTGAGAAAAGCAACGGTCATCGATGCAATTTCACTGCCTGGAGATCTTCACCTTGATGATAACAATTTGATACAAATGTTAAAGCCTGAAGAACTAAAAATGTGCAGTAGTATTTCCAAAGACACCACAACCATTTTTAGTTAGCCTTGAAAATACTACTAAGTCTAGCTCAAGTACTTCCATTTTGGTGTACACTTTATAATGCCTTATGTAGTAAATAATTTTACCATGTTTTGTACCTCTCAGCAATAACCAAATATGCAAGATGTGCTTCATTTTCTTGACTTATTTGCTAGGATTTAATATGCTGTAATGAATTGTGATTACAGGAAGTTCTTCAAGTCAAAGTTTTTGTGCTCACCCCTTGGTTTTTCTAATCACACTTCCTTAAATGTCGTCTAGAACTTAATATCAGACCTCACCCTGCCAACAGCCTCTGCTGCCCCAGCAAATTTACAGCAGACAGTGTACGCTGAATCAACTCTCTGCTTTTCTTTTTTCTTCTCTTCTTTCTCTTGAAGACCTCATTAAAGAAAAGAAAGAAAGAAAAATCTGACAAAGATTTTAATAGAAAGTCATGGTTTGGGAGAGCGAGGGAGAAAACGGGTGATTTGAGTTGATTCATGTCTCACTGGAAGACTGAGGTCTTTTGCTGGGCTGTTCTTTCTGAGGCAGTGACTGATTTAGATTGCTTCTGCTCTCCTCAGGGCTTCATCTTTAGGCGGAGCGAGACCTCAATGGGATGATCAGGGGATGGAGAGTGGACGTGTGATGAGGGAGGAGGAGTAGAGAAAGATAGCTGGACATAATGAATGCGATAGGTGGAGTCATGACAGGGTTTTCTTACTGTTTTGTTTTCTTATAGTTTATTGCCTATTTCTTATTATTATTTATCTGTATCCCATCTCCCTTCTTTTTTGTCCTGTCTTTCCTTGTAACAAACGATGTTTGCTATATTTATATAGCAAGAATGCCTTTTTTTTAATGACTAATATTGGTACCTCTCTAGAAAAGGCTTAAAAATCAGTTTATATATATACTGTATATATATATATGTATATATACACACTGCAACCATTACACCAGTCTTAAATGTCATGCATTTAATGTTCATTTTCTATTATCAATGTTGAAAACATTAGTGGTGCTTATTATTTTTGTGGAAACTGATTTCAGTTTTATTTATTTTTTCTCTCTTAAAGGAAAGACTAGAGAGAAAACAGCAGTTATTTGAAATAGAAAACTTTTGCTAAATTATGAATGTAAATTTGATTAATCTTTGGTGAATAAAATTATGAATTTCTTAAAAAACAACAACATTGAAATCAGTTTCCTCACAAATGTATTCCTATTTATTTAACTAGGATGCACCATATACACAACCGATCTGAAAAGTCATCCTGGCTGCTGCTTGTTAAGTGCAATTCTATTGCTCTTTCTTTCACTACAATGGTATTATTCCCCTCCCCCGCCTCTGTGTCGCTCATTCATCCACTCGGAATGATCTCTGACCTGTCCTTGACTGTAATTGAATCCCTCTTCTGGTAGGTGCTGATTCTTCCACCAACCACAATTTACTGAGGCGTCTAACACTATGTCCCCTACACAAATAAAAACGGCTCATTTCTCTGCCGTGCACACACTCACCCTGACCCTCAGCTCCACTCGGCCGTCATTCACCCGTTTCCTCTGAGCTCTGCTATAGCCTTCAGCTACGAGCAGTAGAGATCACTCCATCATATAGTAGGAAGACCTGAAAGGACACTCTTGGGGCACACAGAAAAAATTTTTGGGATATTGAAGAACTGAAGAAGGCTTTATATATTGTCACATAGGCCATATAACACAGAAGACCTGACACTAGAGTCTCCATAGAAATGACATTGCACACTCACATACACTTATGCATATTGATATTGTAAAGCGTAACAGACATAAGTTCTCAAGAGACGATTATTTATCCAGTGAAAGTCATATACAGACAGTTCTTTCACTAAACAGATAACGCAAAATCATCTATAGGGTGCCATGAATGCCGACGTGTGAAGTCATATCTTTCTCTTATAGATGGTTCCTTATTTCTTGTGTTTCTTTCTCTTTACCCCCTCTCAATATTCCTTTCTATTCTTCTTTGTATTTCTGCCTGCACTATCCATTAGTGAAAAAATCTTTTTTGAATAATAACTGTTTTTAATACAGTTTCATTTGTTCAGTAATGCATTTACAATAGATGTCTATAGGGTGGTGTTTTTTCAAAAGCTCTACTGTAAATCATTAACAATAAACATTTTAACCTGAACTGGTATGATACATTTATTTGCTAAGCATGTCTGTGCAAATATATGTTCAATATTTCACCTCAAACACTTATTCTTATGCTAATTTCAAAAAATCTGACCCCAAACTTTTAGCTTAATAATACAAATATCTTCACCTTAAAATACCTTGCCCTGAGACTGAAAATGCATTACTGTAAAAGAGTAAATTACTGTGTAAAAGAAAAACCGAAGGACAAAATTATTATCTGTGGTAACAACAGCATGTTACAGAGTGCGACTTATTAACTTTAAACAGTATTTTACTGGTACTAGAAATGGTACTTGGCTTTGACTCCCAGGGAACATCCTTATAGGCTAAATGTATGGTTTACCTTGAATACATTAAGTCACTTTGGATAACACAACTCCCTAATGCATACATATAATGCAAGTTTTAGTAGAGTCGTGTAGTATTGGTCACTGAAAGCAATCGTTTGCCTTGAGGAGAGGATCTTCAGACTCTAAAGCACTCCATTCTAAACATTCATAACAGGCCAATGGGCCGTTGATTTTTGCTGAGTGCCAGTGTTATTGCATTACAGTGACACCTGGAGCTGTGATGCCTGCCGTTTTATCTCCACCTCACCAGCGCTCCATCATGGCATGTTCCATTATGTTGCCATGGTGATTAATGAGGTACCGCAGGGGCCCGTGTTGCTTCTATAACCGTTGTGGTGCTGTCCACAGGACACAGTGCTGTAATTCTGCCTTCTCTATAGTGGCTGGCAGAGCTTCTCCCTGCCCTCTCCTTCCCAAACCAGCTTGAGCCATGCCAAATACCACTGCTGATTCTTCAGAGGAATAATAGACAGTGAGTGAAAACAATTACCCAGATCTGCACCCTGGGGGAGTGTGGGTAATATCCAGGCGGTGGTGAGCGAAGAGGTGAAAGTGATTGGTTGAGTTTGAGTTTGATATGATGAAGTCATCATGGCTTTCTGTCGGGGTCAGCACTCTTTTGTAGAGTGATGACACCCATGAAAAAAAAACATATGAAACACATAAACAGAAGTTTATATCTCACCGAATTACATTTCTTGTGCAACTTTTTGTACTGTCTTCTGGGCAAATTTTACTGTTATATTATATAAAAAATATATAAATAGGTTAATAAATACAGTACTCTTCAAAAGTGTATGATTAAGAATGTCTCATTCTCATTAAGGGTGCATTTATGTGACCAAAAAACTTGTCTTAAAAATAATAAATTCTTAAAGAAAAACTTGCTGACCCTGGATACATTATTTATAGAGTATTGTTTTATTTAATGCAGTTATTATTATTTTTAATTTCAGTGATTTATAAATGATGGTATGTGAGCTATATTGTCTTGGAATTGTAATTTTGCAATCTTTTTTTTCAGTTGTAGGTGGTACTCTCAATGCAATTCACCGTGCTCTCCCAGCTGGTCAGGTGAAATATAAAATCTTATATTTCAATTAAAATAGGGGATAAAAGTACTCGGTTGTAGTTACTCGGCAGCAAGTGTTCATTAAACATTAAATACCGCCACAGAAAATGACCTGTATGAATCCACAACATTTCATATTAACATATTAGCATGTGGAAGGAACTGTGATTTAAAAGGTGGAAAATCACGTATGCAATTCTTTGTCAAATATTAAAACGGTACAGGATTAAGCTGCTGTTAATTATTTATGAACATGAATTGCAAGATTATGGCTCTGACTGACGCGCTGCATTGAGTAGCTTCAATTTAACACACAGTGGATTTGAAATATGTCTCTGTTTCTCCCAGCTAAGTGTTAAGGCAATACTCATTAAATATGTGCTGCATTAATTATTCAGATATGCCAATTCTTATTAGAGAATAAGTAAAGTGTGTTAAAAACAAGTGTCTGAGATGGTGTTTAGACTGTTTTGCTCCATGTGCTGAATCATGGATAGTGTGACCTGCTGCAGGGTGGGATGGCTTCCTTGTTTCAACTCTAATTTTCTCAGCTTCCTTCCGTTAAAAGTTCTGTTTAAAATAATTAACTTTATGAACTTCTTACATTTGCCATTATGTGCTGTTTTACAGAAAGTGATCTTAACAAAACAGAACCACCATGAGGTATTGTAAAGTGCTTGTTCAGCAATTATACATTTTGATTACAAATTGATTGTACAGTGATTATTCATTTTATTATTTAACTTCCAATTTTTCAAGCAAGACTTTTTAAACCCAGCAAGAATAAATTGATAAAATGGGCTTTTTCTGTTATTGTGATTACATCGTATGACCAATACACAATTATTCCCCAAAACTGCCTAAACTCAATGGTTTCGCATCCTGCAGCTTAAATGTTGCGCAGCGTCCTTGTGCATAAGCATGACATTAGTCTGAGGTGAACTGAGCTAACCTTACCCTATGAAACCCCCCTCATTACAAGCGCCGGGTCATTTACCAAAGTTTAGAGAGGCCATAATGTTCTGTTCTTGTGTTTGCCACTGATTCTCAAGGTTTTGATTGAGTGATTAAAAGCTTTCCTGTGGTTCCCTCTCCTGCTGACCTCTTGTTGTGGTGCTCTTGCTCAGAAATCATTTAAGTTTTCTCTCTCTGCCTCTAACTGTCAAGAGAGGCCCACTCGTTGTGTCAAGCCTCTTTGCTGAATGGTTGCACACATTAGCATAGTGCACATAATGAGCACTCTGACCCGAGATACACCCAAAAGGGGCTTTTAACGGTTAAGGCTTCACCTTTTATCCATAGAGAGGCTTGTAGAGCCAAACTAAACTACCCTGACCACTTTAACAGTTAAGTCACTCTGAAGTGGTGATAAGGGCAGAGCATTGCATAAATTGTTAAAAGCGTTCAGGGTAAAGCATGGATATTTGTGTGCGTGTGAAAAAAAGGGTGGATCAGGTGGTGTAAATGATAAAAAAAAATACAGAGGTGAAATTACATTTTATTGCAAACAGCGTCGCTACGCAGGATCTCATTACACTGTCACAGATGTGTAACACAGGGGCAGCTTTTGTGAGTTTCTGATGCATGGTGTAAACAAAGACATCTGTTCGGTGTTTAGATTTGTGTGCTGGAAAAAGCCTGGAAGAGCAGGGTGGTAATAGAGAAACAACAGTATATTCATTAATCCATGACACTTGGTGAATGTGTCAATGGATGAGCCTCTGTTGTGTTATGTTCTGGTTATGTAAACTGTTATATTTTAGGGCACTATAGCTAAATTTGATAAGAATCAGGATCGTGTTCTAACCAGACGTGAACCAGTTTCCATGTCCGCACAATCAAATCCAAACAAAACAAATCGGTTTAATGCATCTGTAACTATTATATTATGTGCTGTTTTTCATAAAAGCATAGTTCACCCCAAAATGCCTGAACAAAAATAAAATAAATAAGAACTTCTATGTTGAATAAAGAAAATATGTTAGTGTTTATTTGTAGTATTGATGATCATTGATCATTTAGATTTTTTGCATTGTTTTGTATAATTTTCATGATAAAAAAAATTTCCTACTAATTCTTATTGCCATAATGCAAACATAAATAAACAAATGAATAATTAATTCATGTTGAATTCTGATGACTGGTGGGCAACTAATGTAATCCTAAATTTCTACAAATCTATTTCTGTGAAGAAACATACTCATCTACATCGTGGATGGCCTCTGAGTGAGTGCATATTCGTTTTTGGGTGAACTATGCCTTTAATATTCAGAGAAACACATTGCGAGTAAAGTTGTTAGTATCAAGTAACTTACATTTAAGACACAAGGTTGCCAGTTACTCGCATTGTCTTACTTTCTCTGCCAACAACATTACTTCTAAAGATCTGGTCACATTAGCTACATTTTGTGGGCAAAATGTTTGTCGCATTTGTCCATAGTAATGTGATGTACAAAGCACTTCCAAACCAAACAGCTTTTGGTCATTGTGGGAAATTCACATGCCTGATGCAAAATAGGTGTCTGGAAATCTTTCACACTCACAATCTTTTTCACACTTTCACATGAAATTCCTGATTGCATGGATTCCAACTGAAATGACTGGATTTGGCCCATGAAAAATAAGCAGAACAATGTTAAATGTGAATTCTAAACCAAGCCACAGCAAAAGGTTCCATCACATTTACATTATTTTTGCAAATTTGGAGAGTGAAATCAGTCATTTTAATAAAAATCCACCATATACACAACTCATGTATTGCTTGTCATTGATAACAGTAATCTGCGTTTGCATGTTTGCATGAATGTAACTCATGGACATTAAAGCATGTAAAAGATCACATAACTCCACCTCTTACTAATTGACCCTGCAGTGAAACCAGAGGCCGTAGATAACATACCCCTTCCTCTGCTCTCTTGTCTTTTGAATGAATTTTAATATAATGTGTGACTATGAAGTAGTGTGGTGATGGTCTGTGGACATGAATTACAAACGTTTGACATTGTAATACACGCATTGTCGGTGACCTTCCGTGCATATTAAAATGCACCTGCAGCCTACACTGCAGTGCTTAACCATGTGAATAATAATTACTCTTATGTAAACTGAAATAAGGAGAATTACTTTTTTGAGAAAAAAAAATTGTTTTAGACAGAACAATATGTTTAGATGCACTTTTTTATGATAGGTGTAATGTTGCACAGATCCTTCTTATCATGTCATGATCAAACACCTGTACAGCATCTAAATGTATGATAGATTGTTTTATGGGATCCGTTGTGCATAGGCTAATCTGGCTTGATGTATTTAGACCTTTCATTCATTCTTTCTTTCTCTGTATGTGGATTTACTGAGGGCATGTGAGAGGTCAGAGTAAGACACCATAATAAAGGAGTTGAATAATAGAACTGATGGCTGCCGGTCAGGAGGGCAGGCCGGCTGTCTTCTCATCGTCCGTCTCTCGTGCCGGCACGTGACCCGAGTGGTGCCAAAGTTATATACTAGATGATTTATTCATTCTATGAATAATTGAGTCACTTTTCTCATCTGTCTTTCTTTTGCGAGGTGCCAGAGGTTATGTTAATAACCTTTAAGTGCGGATCCTCTCACTCCCTGCAGACATCAGATGTGAGGAAACAGGCGAGCAACAGCAATTCAGCCTGTGAGGAACCTGCCGAATGCGTTGCAGCAGATTGTGGTCAGATAAACATTTCTCAAGGCAAAACTCCCAGCAGCTTAACTGATAAAAAACTGTGCTGATAACCACTCACAACAAGCATTTAAAAAGCAACATTAAAATGAAAATTCTGACATTGTTTTGGTGTAAAACACATTTACGCAACATAATTGAATGTATGCAAATTAGATTTGATGGATGCAATATTGTAAGTTTATGCAGTAACTGCATTTAATCTTATTTGGAGCTTATTTGAACAAGCAGGGAAAAAGCTTTTTAGTTTTGTTTGTATTTTTATATATTCAAATACCTATAATTCCAAAAGACCACAAACTTCTCTCTTTTTCAACTTTGTAAAGTTGTTTGAATTGTTTTGAAGTTGCGTATCAAAGGCCACCTCCATCACCCTGTTTTAGAGCGTGCTCCTCAAAGACCTCCTGAGGGGAGGAGATGAGTTACTGCTCACACCTCCCAGTATGGAGGCTGTTCTCTCAGTGTCCATCCCGGCATTGTTTTCAATTTAGTTGTCTCCCTCTATTCCTCAACGCGGCAGGCAGACACGCTCTCTAGGGCAAGTAAGCTCACATTACATCTTGCTTTCAAGATCTTCCCCTGGTTTCATGTTCTGTTAATCCACAGGTAAATGCTCGACACACCGCCAGGGTCCTCGGCAGAACGGCTGACCTGAGGAACAGCGCCCTAGCAATTAAACACAGGGATTCGCACTTGTCTGGTTCTGAGCTCACTTCCAATCTGGGTTTTGGACACAAGTCAAAAATAACAGCTGTACACGTTGAGGGATCAGTGAACCCAGCTGACTCCCTGGCAGCCGGAACACCGGCATGAACCAACTCATCATTAGAAACGTTTTGGGTCATCTTGAGGAGAAACGGAGAGAAGAAAGACATGGGGAGAATGAGAGACAAGTATGGATATAATAATAGATGCACACTACTGCTCAGCAATAGGGAAGAAAAGATCTGGCATACTTGTTACATCGTGACTTCAGAGTTATTGTTTAACTACCTACGATAATCCATATTTTCTTCAAACTACTTTTTTAAAATATTTTCTTATTTAATTTAGATGCAGATGCGTTTTTAACATCAAATTTGAATTTGAAATAAAAAATGTATATCATAAATTGTTTTATTTTGTTTTAGCTTCATTTAATTAATACAATTGATTTTTAAGTTTTATTATTAACTACCACAATAACAAACTTGGTAACCACAAGTAACATTAATTGTGAATATAATGCATTAACATTGGACCATCAGACAGAGTATGAATGCATTATGTATATATATATATATATATAACCAGTATAATAAAATCTGTGTTCATACATTATAGCAAACTGCACATTAACTGCATATAGTCTTATGGTCAGGACTTCTCTTTTCATGTGTGCACACACTCTGCTGTCCACTAAAAGACTCACACAATACCTTGACATTTCGGGCCTTAGGCAGAACGGCACAAAGACAACAGTGTATATTTTTTACTTTTGCTTTACATTCTGTCCCTCTCTCTCTTGTCCTCTCTTCTTCTCTTGTTCTCTGCATGCCTCAGGTAGAGTAGATGCTCTAGTGACCTGTTTGAACAGTTCACCACAGCACTGTCTGTGCAGTAACTCAAAGTCGCCAAACCCCTGAAGCTAAAAGAACAACATAACAGGAACAACAGTGGTACAAGAACAGGGGGATTGATGAAATATGAAGCTGGGGGTGTTCAAAAGCACGTGTCAGAGATGATGCTGCTTTTTACCATAACATCCCCAGGCCAGAGTCTTTACAATAATGGCTTTTACATTACATTATACATGCAAATGTAGTGAATAAAATTAGTCTGAATAAAATTAGTCTGAGACTATAAATAGAATAATTGAGTAATTATTTTGATTGCTCACACACAGTTAACAATCAGCTTTGATTAGTGAGAGCAACATATTGCAAATGTTTGTGAGTGGTTGCAGGGCATTGCTGTGTTGTTAAGGTCTTCAAAGTTTTTTTAGCATGTTATGTGGTTGTTAAGGTGTCCTGGATGGTTGAACATTTCTGAATGTTTAGTGCGTTGTAGAAAAGCTTGTTTCTTAATTGGAAGAGACTTGGTTAAATTTACATTACATTATATCACTTGCTCACCAATGGATCCTCTGCAGTGAGGTGACGTAAGAATGAGTGTTCAAATAGCTGATAAGAACATCACAATTGTACATTCAACAATAATTCACACACCTGCAATCCATTCGTTTACATGCAAAGCTGCATGTTTGTAAGAAACAAATACATCATTAAGAGATTTTAGCTTTAAACTGTCACTTCGTGCCAAAATATGAGTCCACAATTCTTAATAACACTTCCACCAGTAAAAAAAGCCCCTCCCCTGTTTTCATCTTACATCAAAACCCACCACAATATACTTAAGAACTTTTTTTTTACTGTTCTCTTATAAACAGTGCATTATCTATATATATTTCTCTCCTGGTTCTTCAGTGGAGGAAGTGATTTGAAATTAAAAACATCTTGATGGATTGTTTTCTTACAAACATACAGTTTTTTTCTTCACGACACATTAATTGATAGACTGTATTTGTGTGGGTTACTTGTGGATTACTGTGATGTTTTTATCAGCAGTCTTAACTCTCATTCTGACGGCACCCATTCACTGCAGAGGATCCACTGGAGATCAAGTGATGCAATGCTACATTTCTCTAAATCTGTTCCAATGAAGAAATAAACTCCTCTACATCTTAGATGGTCTGGGAGTGAGAACATTTTCAGAAAATGTTCATTTTTGGGTGAGCCTTTCTTTTAATCTCCTAAATCAAAATAATTCCTAATATTCTGATTATAAAGACTAATAAGTCTTAAATATTTTTTTCTCTATTTTGTCATCCACCAGGTGAATTTGCAAACTTTGAAGGAATTATTTAAATCCGTAGCACACTGCTGAAGTTTAATACTTTGTGTTATTTTAGTTAGTAAATGAATGTCAAAGGGAAAGCGCGTCAAAAGAACTACATTAATGGGCTTGCATTGTGTATACAGTACATGCAAATGCAGTCAATCTGTTTACTCTGGGGCTATGAAAAGAATTATGTACTGTATTGTTTTGATTGCTCAGACACAATTAGCAATCAGCTCTGATCAGGGAGAGAAACCTTAACTGTAAGAAGTACCAATTGACATTTCATAATCAGGACACATTCTCTATGTGAGAGATCATTCTCAATATATTGTAATGATGCATAAGAAGCTAAACGTTATGCGTTAAATCTAATTGAATAACATGTTGCATTTAATCTAATATTTTTTAGCAGGGAGAAGAAATACAGTCCTGCTAATTTGCGAGCTCATGCTTAATTAATTTTTTTCTGTGTGTGGATGCATCGGCAGTGACCTCTTCCTCCTCCTCTTCTTCAAAGCAGATTTTTAAATTATGCAGGCAGACTGGTGTGGGCTAAGCTGCCCTGAGGAGCAGCAATATTTCATACAAGAGGAAGCTTGTCAACAGAAGCAGGTTACAAGAAAGCCGAGGTGCTCTTCTGATGGGGAAAAAATAAATAGAAAGAGCAGATGTTAATGAAAGAATCTGACATTTGCTCCTTCGCTCATTCCGCGTGGATACTTGATTTATAGGATTTTATTGGTCTTAATATATGACCCTTGAGGCGTTTCATCATTCATTTAGACTTATATGCTCTGGATGTATATGTTCACTCTCTGTCACAATTACATATGACAGTTCATCATTTGCTCTTTTCTACATCTTGTATGCATTAATTATTACATACATTAATAAAAACTTATCATACATCATTAGTGGTTGCTAGGGCAAGCATATCTCTTCTTATTGTTAAAACTTGGGTGAGGGTTATAAAAAAAACAAAGTCTGAGTACAGTAAAAAAAAAAAAATTCCAAGGTCTGACATTGACGGAGGAATCATATCTACTAGAGACCAAAATATTGTAGGGCTTTGAGGCTTGGCTCTTTTGGGTAAGTAAGCAAGCACCCTAACAATCATCTATCAGTATTATTGTAGTTTAGCATTTTTTTTATTATTTTATCGTACGTTCGTATAGGGTTTTTTAATACATTTAGATTTAGAGCTTCCAAACTTATAAAGGTTTCAGGTTTATGATATACTATACTGTTAGGTCCATATATATATTTTGACACATATGCAATTTTCATAATTTTGGCTCGGTATGCCACCAGAACAGAATAAAAAATAAAACAATCAAGAAGAAATTGAAGTGTTGACCTTGACCTTTAATTCAAGGGGTTGAACAAACATAAGGTGCTTAGGAATTACAACCATTTTTATACACAGTACCCTCATTTTCATGGGCTCAAATATTTTTGGACAAATAAAAATATAATCATAAATAAAAAAAATCATATTTTTAATATTTTGTTGAATCCTTTGCATGCAAAGACTGCCGTAAGTCTGGAACTCATGGGCATCACCAGAGACTGAGTTTACTCCTTTGTGATGCTTTGCCAGGCCTTTACTGCAGCTGACTTCAGTTGTTGTTCTTTCTGCCTTTAGTTTTGTCTTCAGCAAGTGAAATGCATGCTCAATCTGGCTGAGATCAGGAGATTGACTTGGCCATTGCAGAATATTCCACTTTTTTTAAACCTAAACTCCTGAGTTGCTTTTGCAGTATGTTTTGGGTCATTTTCATTTGTACTATGAAGTGCCGCCCAATCAACTTTTCTCCATTAGGCTGAATCTGGGCAGATAATATCCCTATACACTTCAGAATTCTTCCGGCTGCTTCTGTCCTCTGTCACTTCATCAATAAACACCAGTAACCAGTTGTAGTTCAGTAGTTTCATACTAGACGTAACCTGCTCTGTCTTGTCTGTCGGCACTTTGTCAGTTTACACTTTGCTCTGCAATGTATTTTTCACTGCGTGATTACATGATGTGAAGTGTGAGAGGCGCATTGTTTGTTGGGGATAGCAACTGGAACTAAGGAGGGTGGATCTTTATGAATGATCAATTGTCCAATTACTTAGGGTCCCTTGAAAAAGGAGGGAGGTACATATTAAAGAGCTTGTAATTTCTTAACCTTCCCTCCAATTTTGATGAGAATACATACCCTCAGATTAAAGCTCAGAGTGTGCACTTTAAGTCCATATTCATTATATAACTGTAACTTGTATAACATTATATAACTGTAATATGATTTGGTCAGCAGCTAAAACAATACAATTGTATATCCAAAATTAAATTAGTCTTTTTAATTAAGTCTTGTTGTCATTGCTTTAGTTTAGATTTTTCACTATTATGTTAATCTTTCTTTCTTTTTAATAATATATTTATATTTCAATGCTTCAGTATAGCAACATTCTAAAAAGCGTTTAGAATACTGTAGCAACCAAAAAGCAGTGCTCTGGCAACCACCCTCAACACTCTTGTTTTGTGGGGAGAGAGCGAGCAATGTTGAATGCAAGCGCCTTTACAATTTCTTAGTTTTTTTCTTATTATTTTTGTAGTTAAATATTTCCTGTGCCCCACCCAAACTCCTATCCTCTGGAATAACATCTACAGTAATGTCACTTCGTGTCCTGTCATGTCACCCTGGCAACCTACATCACTCCATTCTGCACTACATTTGAATCTCACCCACAGGAGAGTCTTTCTCTGCGTGTTTGTCTGTCTGTCTGTCTGTCTGTCATTTGAACCTTTATTTCTTCCTGCTCTCTCAAACCCAGGTAATTTTTTTGCATTTTGTGCCTCTTCTTTTGAATTTGTGTATGTTGAGGACAGATGTTTCTGAGCCATGAACAGACTGATGCTGACTAAAGCGTAAACTGTGACATCTGGCCATGTGAGAAGACACCTGTGTGTCTGCTTGAGAGAAACTTATATGAAGTCCATATTCTATTTTTTTTTATCTTACACAATCAATCTCTATATATTCATTAGCGAATGATTGGACAGCGAAGAACAAGCTCTGGACATGTGACTACACACTTTACGGGATTCAATTCCACACTTAATGGAACACTTGGCGACAGCTAGCGTACAGCTATCTCTCAGGAGGATCTCGCTGTAACGAACCAAGTCACTTCCTGAACTAAATGTCTGTTGATTCAGCAATCATAACGATTCCATGCCCCTTATCTACTCTAAAGATATTTCTCGGGGAAATGTGATCAGTTGCGGTTTGTTTACCTTTCTGATGAATTTTCTTTGTCGATCAATAATCCCAAAGGTCAACAAAGCATGTGAAAGGTTGGTTAAATACAGTATTTCTTTGTGGATTAGTCTCCTCAGAATGTAGGCACCCATCCTGGCCTGAAGCAACATCCCGTTTCGTGCTTGCTGCTGGCCTCGTACTAAAGACAGGCAGTGTTCAAATAATCCATCAGGGATTAAATAGGATCACCAGTGGGTACGGTAATCACATCCTACACGGCTAAATAGTAATCAATATCTCCGACCTCGTCTCTGCTTGATCAGTGTGGAGCAAAGGCCTAGCGGAAAGCTCTTCTCTAATTCAGCCCTTTATTGTTTTCGATGTGAGACAATGGATTCGGTGTGGCAGATGGAGGACAGTGCACCTTTTCAAGTGGTGCCAGAGAAGGAGAGGAATATGAATATAAAAGGAAGTGACATGTTCTGGAGGAAATTACCAGGCAGACACTAATGGAGAAGTTTCTTTTGGTGTAAGATGGATTTAAAATGCATTTTTCATGCTGGCATTGAATGCGTTCCTACCGTGAATAACTGTCCTCCGTGCATCTGATGTGAATTGCTCCCGGTGGTGTTTCAAAGGTCAGCTAAGTGTGAAAGCATATGCAGACTCAGGGGAGATTACTGTGAAAGAGTTTTTGTTGTGATGTTGTAAGTTACATTTCCTAGTAGCTCTTTAAATATACAGTGGCTCTGATAAAGGGCAGTGGCCTTGTTAAGTACATGCTAACTAGAACTTGTTTGTTATCACAAATATTCATTATTCCGGCACAATAGAATAACTTGATCAAATCTGCTGCATTAGCATATAGATTCACTGCTTCACAGCTTGAGTTTGTTGTAATGAATAACAGCTTTATGCTCACATGTATTCATTACCATTCATGATATTTAATAAAGGGAGTGTCTGTGAATAGGATTTGTGCTAGTAGTGCATATAGTAACACTGCTTTTCATTTTTTTCTCTCTTTTATTTTATAATTGTATTTTATTTAATAAATTAATATTTTGATTCATAACTCCTGTAGAAATAAGGCATACAATGATTTCAGGAATGAGTTAAAGTCTTGTAAAGCAATATTAAATGTGTTCTTAGTTTGTCACACCACAGAAAAATTGGGTTCATAAAATAAGGTACCAAAATCTTTAAAAACATTTATAATGTGTCTATATACAATTCTTTGAATTGCCTTTCCAAAGACTTTAATGAGTCTTTGACGTCTGGGTCTGTGAGTTAGACTTGGAGACTTAGATATGGCTATATTTAAATAGATAATATTTTATTTATATGATTTTGTATTTATTTTATTGATATATAATAATATTATTTTAATAAAGTTATTTTTATTCATAGCTACAGTAGGAACAAAGTACAAAATTATGGCTTGAAAGAGGAGAACAAGATCATTAAATGACGTGAGCCAGGGTAATTGAATTTGTTTTATTTAATGATATTTAATGTTTTATTTACTTAGGTATGAAATGGTGGCAGGAAAGAGGGAGGCAGGATACGTTTACACATCGCCCACACAGCACCATGGTTCAGCTTGTTGGAGCCTGCACGCTTACAGTAAGCCTGCGGCGGCATATATCTAGAAGACTAAAACTACTTCCAGAGTTCAGGTAACTCATGTCTACATTACCCAGACCAAAACTAGTTCCCTTGAGCCCAGGTTCAGACCATGACCTAACATCAGGGCTCAGACCCATACCAAGACCTACAGTATCGATCCAACAACCAGACTGTCCATTTTAATAAACTGCAAGAGAATGCTGTATTGCATCCAAAGAAATCTTGTGAATTCTCTGTAAGAAAACTGTCAACCTTTGGTTGAGGTAATTGTCACCTTATGTTGGAAATAGACTGCTATTTGTCTGAGACCATAAAACAAGATCCAGATCTTCCAGACCAAGACCACAAAGTCAAGACTGATACTGACCAGCTACCTGTAGTATAACAAAACAGAAATATAAATCTTAGCACCGTGGGTTGCATATTTACTTGTTTTACCCTTCAGTCTAGATCAAGGTGTCCAGGCAGGCCTTTCTCAGTAATATCCAACAGCGAGACAGATGAATGTTCAATGCAATATGAGCACATTATAAGTTTGCCAGTTTACCCCAGGGTGTCTGTCTCTCTGTGCTGAGTGTTTTTGGATGTCCTCTGCATTTCATATATCTTTGGCTGGAAGTCCAAAAGACGTTGCTGAAAGGGGTTCATTTGGCCCGTAACCGTTATCCCCCATCAAAATCAATAGGTTATTTTGAGGCCAACTCAGATCTGAAATGAACTGGGACGTTGCATTCGATGAGCAGTGCTCCTCAAAGTGAATTGTCTCAGATCGATAGTGTCATGAATTATGCAAGTACATTTCATACAGTACAACCCAACTCCAAACTCCAAAACTGAGTTTTCCTTTCTTCGGTTTGCCACACCTAACAGCTGGTGTTATGAATAGCTTAAACTTCAAACAATGATCTCAAAGGATGCAACAATCCTCTTTGCAAATGTGACCTATGACCTTGTATGCAGCCAGATTGGACCTTACAATAGGATTTTATTGATGGGGAAGGATGTTGACAGCATAAACTTCCTGTTGTCTAGCTGTTCTATTGTCAGTCCTCCTTGACTTTGTGTGGTCTTCCAATGGTATTTTCAGATATCCTATTCAGTGCGTCATATGTTTGCCTTGATCTTTCCATCTCTTTGTTATGATGACGCTGTTCAGCTTTATTTAGATTACTTCATTTCTACAAATATACTGTATAATTCATCAAGCATAAACATGATGTGGGGATCTACATTTCACTTCAGAAAGCTCTTCATTTTCAAATAAAGGATTGCCTTATGTTGACAGGTCTGGGAATCAGGCATGTAGTAGACATTGCATTTTCTTTTTTTTACACTACCATAAAAAAAGGTCAGTAAGACTTTTTAATGTTTTAAAAACAAGTCTCTGATGCTTACCAATATTTGGTCAAAAATACATAAAAACAGCAATATTACAACTATTTAAAATAGCTGTTTTCTATTTGAATATATTTTCAGATTATTTTTTTTCTGTAATAATAAAGCTGAATTATCAGCAGCCACAAATTAATCACATGATTCTTCAGAAATCATTCTAATATGATAATTTAGTGCGCCACTTCGCGTCGTGTATAACAATGCCCTTGAGCTGTGATTTATTAACAATACAGCATGGCCTCTTGTACCTTATTACTTGCATTTATAATGGTTTTATATATATATATATATATATATATATATAATATACAAGTTTATATACATTCATATTTATTAATTATATTATACAGAAATGTAAATATATATTACATATATATGTGTGTGTGTGTGTGTGTGTGTGTGTGTGTGTGTGTGTGTGTGTGTGTGTGATTTATATACATATAAATATACACAGTACACTCACTTATATTATGTAAACACAAATTTTTATTTTGGATGCAATTAATCGTGATTAACCACCACTAATATTAATAAAAAACAACAACTTTTGAATGTTAGTGAATTTATTTACATTTTTATTTATTTACATAATTTACCTATTTTATTTTGGCATATTTGGGTTATACATTTTATTTAATATTAATTGAATGCTTATTTAATGTAAACTCTTGGGAATAATAAATGAATATCACAGTATAATTATTGAGCACAGCCATGCCTAAAGTTTCAATGCTCAATGTTTTCTTAAAACTCTTAGTCTTTAATCCAGTTCAAATGTAATACTGTGCTGCCAGGTCCTTTTGATGAAAGCTGGGTATCGTTATCAATGCCGGCTAGCCTGAAAGAAGACTTTTGATAGAGCACACAGGCCTTTTTAAGATGCAGGACCTACAAGCCACCTTTTTAACATGCAAGACACACCTGTATCTTTTAAACATGCACGGCACATGCACCTCTTTTAAAGATTCAAGGCACATGGGTGTCTTTTGAAATATTTTCTGGAATCACAGATGGGCCGGTCAGCTGTGTCTCCTTCACTCGTCTGCCTTTGCTCCCATGACTTCATGACTTCATTGGACCATGCAAAGGCTGTTCAGTCTACTGCCTCGCTTCATTTTAGGGCACACACTCAACAGCGAGCAATGCCACACAGCACTGAATCTGAAATGATGTCTCAAGCATCTGATTGCTCCATCCCCCTGCTTCCATCCCCAACTTTCAAGCTTACTCAAATTGATTGAACTTCCAAATTTGTCACTGTGAAATAGGTTAGCAAGTAGAATCACAGAAGTTCCTAATTAAAGATAGGATGCAAATATATTCATAATTGTGTTGCTTTCTTATCTAGTCTGCACTTGACGTTCCTTTACAGCAAATGTGGAAAATTGACATGGAGCTTCAGAGAGGGAGGAGAAGAATAAAGGGAAGTAGGATAGAGGAGTTCTGCTGTGCATTAATTAGGTGTCTGCTGTAGACGACAATGCAATCTAGAAGCTTTTTTATACATGCTCTGTTCCAGAAGGAACCATTTGTGTCATGACCAAAGGCTGTTCCAAAATGTAGGCAACTTAATTATACCTTGTTTTAGCCAAAAATACAGGTAGCATTGAATGCATCCTTTACAGAATAGGCTATCCCAAAATGCGTTGCGAGGAATTTGGTATAACAAATGGCAGTGTGATTATAAATACTTAAGTGTAATTTTAGTATTATGTATTTACTAACATAATATTTATGTTTTGTATTTATTTTTATATTTTCAGTTTTCATTTTAATATTTAAGTAAAGTTGTTATATGCTTTTACCTTTTTTATAAGGTTTTTTTTGATAGCTTATTTTTTTCTTATTTCATATTTTATTTCAATGAACAATTGTTTTTATTACTTAAAGTTTTAATTAACACATTGATACAAATACACTTATAATTTAAGGCTGATTAGTATTGATTAAAAAATTACTTTGTTAATCCAAAATATGTGTGTACCATGCATATTTACCAGTATTAGAGTTTCACATCCTACTCTTCACATTACCTTTAGTGTAAGTGTCTCGGTATGAGGAACATTATTTGTATGCCACCAGCATTTGCGGCCTATGTAGAGTGTTTCAAATCAGCCACTTACGACATTCCATGGCTAAGAAGGTTTGCTCACTGGGTTTTGAAACAAAGCTACAGTCTCTGATGTGGCTGTAGAAACTAAAGGAGAGGTTTTTCCTCGTTTCTCTTCTCCTCCATCTGCCTTTTTATTATTTTTATATTAATTACGTGTCCAGTGAAAAGGGTCAATTATAGTTATGATCTTTTTTTTTTTGGTTGTATACCCATTGTGAGTCTCTAAATGTTTAAATGTATCTTCTACAGCCTGTTTCTCATCTCCTATGCTGGTTTAAATTCCGAACACACATGCACAAACAAACACAAGCGTTCAGAGATTCTCAATTTCCTGATAAAGGCGATAAATGCTGAACATTGTTGCCCTAGAAACCTCTTTTGCTGCCCCCATCCCCTCCCCCTTCATCTGTCGTCCCCCTCGTCTATCCACCTCTACACATCACTGTGTATTAATAAACTAACACACTTATCTAATCAACAGGAGTGTATGTGTGTGTGTGCGTGCGTGCATCCGGAGAGGGAGAGAGCAAGCAAACGAGTGTGTGCGTGAGCGTGCCTGTCCACTACAGATAATCCTGCAAATGATTCCAGTGCCAGTGTCACACTGCGCGGAGCTCTTTTGGCAGGCAGCTTGGACAGCAGTGTGGAGAGAGAGAGAGAGAGAGAGAGAGAGAGAGAGAGAGAGAGACGAGAGTAGGGGGCTGTGTTGTGAACACAGCTGCGGTGAGGTACAGTGATGTTCATGTTAATCAATTTTCAAGGCAGACGTCAAACAGAGTCTAACTGAGCTAAGCTCTCCCTCTCCCAAAATGTACAGATGGACTCACACACAGCAATTGATCCGCTGGATTCTGTTTGTTTTTAAAAGGAATGTTTTCCTGAGGTGCTTTAGTGAGCTGCATGAGAAATTAATACATATTTATGCCCCAGTCCAGCCTCCAGCTCTCCGTCGTCCTCCACAGACGTACTCCCTGTGGCAATATTGCACCATAAATTAAAGGTATAAAACTAGTAAAAATAAAATATATATTTCAAATAAATATGATGAACTTTCTAGTCATTTTAACAGTTGTTTTAAATTGTTCAAGCGCCAGCAGAAGACAGTGTAAAGACGTAACCTTTGAGAGAAGCAGTCTATTAGTGGAAGTTAAAAGCAGCTCGTAAGTGTATTTACTTCTCATTAGTGTTTAGCGCAGTTGTCGTTGCTAGGAAACGCTTGTTTTGTTTACTGTGATAAGACTTGCTGAAATCGCGTTTGGTCTCATACTGTATCGTGAACCTTGTCAGTGTCGTGCGCTTGCTTGGCCATTTGTTGTGATAAACAGGAAAGTGTGTCCAGCTGAATTCAATTAGTGTTTTGTTAGACGGTATAAAAAAAGCTTAGTTTACCGCGGCAGCCCTCGTGTGAAGACCGAAGAGTGTAAAGACCATCGACTCTACCGTGAGACTCCAACGGGCAGGGACAAGGGACATAAGTATACCTTTTTATTTGTCCTTTTTCCTACAACTTGTTTCATTGCTTTTTCAGTTTTTCATAACCAATTCTTACTAGGCTATGTGTTTCCAGATCCCTACTATCACTACCACTCGCAAAACACGCTTCACACGCTGTAGGCAGCGCAATCTTAACAACCTGTGCACTTTGCCTGTGTCCACTAATACACTACTTTCTTTTCTATAGGTCTCTGGAATTGTCAGTCTGCTGTCAACAAAAGCTGATTTCATTACTTCCATTATTACTCATTCAAGGCTAAGCTTAATGGCCCTGAGAGAGACCTGGATCAAACCAGAGGACAATGCTAACCCCACAGAACTCTCCCATAATTTCTACCCCCCTCCTCCCCCGTTTGTCTGGAAGAGGTGGAGGTACTGGTCTACTCATCGATAATAATTGGAAATGTATTTCTTTACCATCTCTGGGTATGAACAGTTATTTTGAATCACATTCGGTTACTATTACCTACTCTCTTAAAATCCATTTTGTAGTTGTTTATCGACCACTAGGTAACTTCGTGGAAGAAGTTGTTGCTTTTAACCTTTCCTGAGGAAAGTACTCCCCTAGTTATACTTGGAGACTTCAACATCCACCTAGATAAACCGCAGTCTGCAGACGTCCACACTGCTTGCTTCTTTTGATCTCAAACGAGTGTCAACTGGACCTTATTTACACATGACAACACTCCACTGATCATTACTCCTGGTTACTCCTGACACAACACATACCCCTCCACATGTCACTTTTTGACGTAACAATTATCATGAAGTGAAGTGAAATTAAGTGACGTGTGGCCAAGTATGGTGACCCATACCCATTTAACCCATCCAAGTGCACACACACACACACACACACACACACACACACATGCCGTGAACAGTTGGCAGCCAATGCTGCGGAGCCTGGGGAGCAGTTGGAGGTTTGGTGCCTTGCTCGAGGGTCTCATCTCAGTCGTGGTATTGAGGATGGAAGAGAGTGCTGTTTATTCACTCCCCCTACCGACAATCCTCACCAGACCTGAGACTCGAACCCGCGACCGTCGGGTTTTAAGTCTGACTCTCTATCCATTAGGCCACGACTGCCGCAATCAGCACTGATTCTAACAGTGCTACTGATACTTTCTGCTCCACTCTGACATCTTGTTTAAACACGTTCTGCCCCAGCCCGAACCAACCCCTTCTGCCCCTTGGCTATCTGATGTTTTCCGTGAACACCGTTCTAAGCTCAGGGCTACAGAAAGGGTATGGCACAAATCACAATGTCCTACTAACCATAATTTGTCGATCACTCCTCTCTGACTTCTCTGCTAATGTCTCCACTGTTAAAAGTACATACTATCACGACAAAATTAACAATTCGCCTAAATCTCGCATGCTCTTTAAAACATTTTCCTCCCTCCTTTGTCCTACTCCTTCATTAAATCTAACCTGCCACATTCTTCATTAATAAAATCACAAACCTCACAGCACAATTCTCCATACCACAAACTATCAAACACATCTTACCAACAAACATACACTCGTTCACATCCTTCTCTCCACTCTCTGAGGCAGAAGTCTCTAAACTCATCCTTTCCAGTTATCTTACTACTTGTCTGTTTGATCCTATTCCATCTCATCTCCTTCAAGCCATTTCTCCTGCAGTTGTACCTACAGTCACTCACATTGTTAACACATCCCTTCACACTGGGTTTTTTCCCTCAGCATTTAAACAGGCTCGTATAACCCCACTTCTTAAGAAACCCACAAAATAACTATTTTAGGGAACTACAGACCGGTTTCCCTTCTACCTTTCATTGCAAAAACACTTGAACGAGTTGTGTTCAACCAAGTCTGTGGCTTTCTCACACAGAACAACCTCCTGGAAAGCAACCAATCTGGCTTCAGAAGTGGACACTTGACCGAAACTGCCTTGCTCTCAGTTATTGAAGCCCTAAGACTTGCAAGAGCAGCTTCCAAGTCTTCATTACTCATCTTGCTGGATCTGTCCGCTGCTTTCAGGACCCGCACTCCAGTGGTTTGAGTCTTACCTCTCAAATAGGTCCTTCAAGGTATCTTGGAGAGGTGAGGTATCCAAGTTGCAACATCTAGCTACTGGGGTGCCTCAGGGCTCAGTTCTTGGACCACTTCTCTTCTCTGTCTACATTGCATCACTAGGTTCTGTCATTCAGAAACATGGCTTTTCATATCACTGCTGTGCTGATGACACTCAACTCTACTTCTCATTCCATCCTGATGATTCGACGATAGCTGCTCGAATCTCAGCATGTCTAACAGATATTTATTGCTGGATGATGGACCATCACCTTCAACTCAACCAGGCTAAGACAGAGCTACTTCTGTTTTCAACAAACCCACCACTTCATCACAATTTCACCTTCCAGTTAGGCTCATCAACCATAACTTCAAAAACAGCCCCTTTACCTAAATTCAGTACTTCAGACCTATGTGCCCTCTAGAAGCTTGCATTCTGCAAGTGAACGACGCATTATTGTACCATCCCAAAAAGGCACAACACCACTTTCACTGACTTTTCATTAACTGTTCCCTCCTGGTGGAATGACCTGCCCAACTCAATCTGAGTGAGTCCTTGGCCATCTTCAAGAAACTGCTAAAAACACATATCTTCCATCTTTATTTCACCCTTTAACTATAGCACTCTCTATTTTAATTCTATTTTATCTAACATTCTTCTTTGTATTTATTAGTCTTCTTTGCATCTATCTGAACTCTAACACTAGCTTTCTTTGCTTTCTATTCTACTTGTTTTCTTAAATAAAAAAAATATAAACAAAACCCTGCTACGTGTACTGCGTTAGGCTAATCGAGACTTGTCATAGAGCTTGCATATTGTTTCTCTTTTGTTGGTATTTATTGCTTCTATTGTCTTCTATTGCTTCTATTGTCCTCATTTGTAAGTTGCTTTGGATAAAAGCATCTGCTAAATGACTAAATGTAAATGTATTCAATTCAGTATTGTATGCACATTTTGGAAAAAAATAAGAGTAGTATTCCGTGACATGTAAAGAATGTGGAAAATGCACATACTGTACTATATACTGTGGAAATAGTGTGAGAAATGTAGTATGCTTCTGAACAAGTAACATTTTGGCCTCACTTGGGTGTTATACGTACCAAAATGAGATATTTGACAAATGGAATATACCTAATTCAGGATGTTGATTCAGTAGAAAAGCTGTTCCTCTGACTGTAACAGCCTAATACTTCAGTGACAGTTTTCACATGTTTTAATCTGACAAGACTGCGAGAACTAGGTGAAAGAGTGTCATCCCACACACACTACTCCAGGCAGCTTTTCAATTGGAAATGTGTGTGACTTGGTATCAAACGTGAGTTCAGTGTGCAGGTGTGTTAGGGGCCCAGGTGTGTGAGTGTGTGTGTGTCTCAGTTTAAAGACACAGCTGCTCCTGCAAAGGAATTAGCCTTTGGTGTGTTTGTGTTCCACAGAGCATAACCAGGCGTTGTTAATGAATTAATGACACACAGACACACACAGGGGGGTTTTGATTAGATAATAATATCGTAACTTGTGGCTTTATAGGAGGGAGTCGGGAGACAGGCGGTGAGACTGACACTCTAGGGAAGTGCAGTTCGCTCAAGATCAGGCCGTGCTGGAAATTTATGAAAAAATTATGAAAATTATGTTTCACCTGTACGTAAATTTTGTACTTCGTTGTGTTTTAAGGTAAATGGAAATGTCTGTATATATATATATATATATATATATATTACACACAGTATCTCACAGAAGTGAGTACACAAATGGAGAAAAACTAACTTGGAAATCTTTAGAATTGTGTGGAAAAACAGTATGTCCAGCTATAGACAGGCTCTAAAAGCTGCCAGGACCGAGCATATCCGCAAACTCACAGATGATAATGAAAAACAATCCAAGGTTTTTATTTAGCACAGTGGCTAGATAAAAAAAATAACAGATGTCACCTGATCAAAATATTCCCTCACAGTTTAATAGTAATGACTTTATGAATTTCTTCACTGATAAAATAGATAACATCAGAAATACAATAACACATGTAGATTCTACAGTGTCTAGTCCTTCAGCTTCATTCATCGCACCCAAAGAAAAACTGCAGTGCTTTACAACTATAGGACAGGATGAGCTAAATAAACTTATCACTGCATCTAAACTAACAACATGTTTATTAGATCCTGTACCCACTAAATTACTGAAAGAGTTGTTACCTGTAGCAGAAAAACTGCTTCTCAATATTATTAACTCATCGTTATCTTTAGGTCATGTCCCAAAACCATTCAAGCTGGCGGTTATTAACCCTCTTATTAAGAAATCAAAACTAGATCCTAGTGAACTGGCAAATTACAGGCCCATTTCAAATATTCTGTTTATGTCTAAAATTTTAGAAAAAGTTGTGTCTGCTCAATTGTGCTCCTTCTTGCAAAAAAAACTAAAAAATATATATGAAGAATTTCAGTCAGGTTTTAGGCCCCACCATAGCACAGAAACTGCATATGTTAAAATTACAAATGACTTGCTTTTTTCGTCAGACCAAGACTGCATCTCATTGCTAGTTTTACTTGATCTCAGTGCTGCGTTCGACACTATAGATCATGACATACTGATAGATCGATTACAAAACTATACAGGCATTTAAGGGCAGGCTTTAAGAGGGTTTTGATCCTACCTGTCCGAGTACCACAAGGATCTGTCCTAGGTCCTCTGCTATTTTCAATATACATGTTGCCCCTTGGTAATATTATTAGAAAATACAGGATTAGTTTCCATTGCTATGCTGATGATACTCAACTATATATCTCAACAAGACCAGATGAAACTTCTAAATTATCTAAGCTAATGGAGTGTGTTAAAAATGTAAAAGATTGGATGACCAATCATTTTCTCCTATTTAATTCAGATCAGACAGATATATTACTTATTGGACCAAAAAACGATACACAGAATCTCTTGGATCACAATTTGCAACTAGACGGATGTACTGTTACTTCCTCTACAGTCAAAAATCTGGGTGTTATATTAGACAGCAGCTTATCTTTAGAAAATCATATTTCCCATGTTACAAAAACAGCATTCTTCCATCTTAGAAACATTGCCAAGCTACGGAACATGTTAACTGTTTCTGATGCAGAAAAGCTAGTTCATGCATTCATGACCCTTTAGACTGGACTATTGTAATGCACTGCTAGGTGGTTGTCCTGCATCTTCAATAAACAAGCTACAGATAGTACAAAATGCTGCGGCTAGAGTCCTGACTTGGTCAGGAAAATATGATCATATTACTCCAATTTTACAGTCTCTGCACTGGCTACCTATTAAGTTCTGTATCAGTTACAAAATATTATTACTTGCCTATAAGGCCTTAAATGGTTTAGCTCCTGTGTACCTAACTAATATTCTCCCTAAGGTCACAAAACTCTGGACACTTGGTAGTACCTAGGATAGCAAAGTCCACTAAAGGAGGTAGAACATTTTCATATTTGGCTCCCAAACTCTGGAATAGCCTTCCTGATAACGTTCGGGGTTCAGACACACTCTCTCTATTTAAATCTAGATTAAAGACACATCTCTTTAGCCAAGCATTCATACAATGCATCTCATAATCTTCTACTGCAGTTATATCTGATCAAACGCACATTATTATGCTTTAGCTTGGGTTGAAGCTTCAGTCCGGATCCAACCCTTAAATGATCTGAGATGACCAAACACCTGAGAAGAGATGATACCAACCCCTCGGAGGACCTAAGAGGAAGCCAACCCTCAGACATCATACAGAATTAACTAAATTTTGCCATAAGCTATATATATTAAGTTTCTACAATATATAAATCTATTGTAGATGCTTAATTTCCTGTAAAGCTGCTTTGCAATGATTGTATCGTAAAAAGCGCTATACAAATAATTTTGAATTTAATTGAAATAACAGCTGGCCACAAAAGTGAGTGCACCCCTAAGTGAAAATGTCCAAATTGGTCCCAAAGTGTCAATATTTTGTGGCCACCATTATTTTCCAGCACTACCATAACCCTCTTGGGCATGGAGTTCACCAGAGCTTCACAGGTTGCCATTGGAGTCCTCTTCCACTCCTCCATGACGACATCACAGAGCTGGTGGATGTTAGAGACCTTGGGCTCCTCCACCTTCTGCTTGAGGATGCCCCACAGATGCTCAATAGGGTTTAGATACTTTATTTCAGAATGTTTTTGTAAAATTGTCTTTTACTTTTCAAATGGCTAACAGAGAAATAAAGACTTACTGAAAGGTCAGTGGGGAAAAGATAATGCAAGTTGAAGAAATAGATGCTTTATTTGGAAGTGTAAAGCCATTAAATTGTAAAACACTTGAGTAGGTTTTGAGAAATTTGAGCTAGCACTTGTTAAACAATGTGGTAGATGATATGCTTGAAGGCCACTTTAATAGAAAAGTGATACAAATTCACTACCAGTAAAAGCTCTTTGTGAGTCAGTAGTAAGTACATTTCAAGTTTAATAATCTGTTTAGATGAGATGTTTTATGACTTTCAGTCTATACTCATAATCACTTCTATCTGACTGTGTAACCTAAATACACATCCTCTATCACACTCTATTAAGACAGAACTAGTTTTCCATGAAGAGATCAAGTAAATTTGTGTTTGTCAGATGTACTTTGTTATTTTAATCCACTCTGAATCTAACATGTCTGTTTTATCTCACACAACCTCTGTAAAAATTGAAGGAGCTAATTACCTTCTGTGTTTTGGCTAGACAGGGGTCCTCTGATAAATCTAATCCTAATATTTTTTCACAATTTTTTACTTGTTTATTTTGACCTTCATCGAAAACTACAACTGAAGCTAATTTTCTAATTGCTTTCCAGAATTTTTTTACTTTCCATGTAATATATGTTGGAGGCTAAAGCACTGTAGAAATAATTTGAGGTCATTAAGTTAAATTAATTGAAAGTGAAAGTAGACATTTCTAAAGTTTAAAAAAGAGCAATTTCTATATTTAGCTTTGATCCAAAATTCTGCTTTTATTCGTAATAATAAATTACATAAATCAAATAAGTCTAAAAGGCATAAGAGACTTCTTTTATCAACCCCAAACTTATATTTATTTATTTCAATAGGTGTTATACATCCAAACAACACATATTTCCATTTCAGTAATTACAGAGATATTGTTAAATACAACTGAACTGAACCAAGAGAGAATAAAAATTCCATTTCAATAGTGCTTTACAATGTTATTTACATGTCCTGATGATATACACGCTCACCAATCATCCTCACAGCTGCTACATTAACTTCCACCAGTTCTCTGCGGGATCACAAACTCCTGTGTGTGTGTGTGTGTGTGTGTGTGTGTGTGTGTGTGTGTGTGTGTGTGTGTGTGTGTGGTGTGTGTGTGTGTGTGTGTGTGTGTGTGTGTGTGTGTGTGTGTGTGTGTGTGTGTGTGTGTGTGTGTGTGTGTGTGTGTGTGTGTGTGTGTGTGTGTGTGTGTGTGTGTGTGTGTGAAAAACATCCCCAAGGTCGATGTGTGTCTGCCTGAAATGGGAGCAGGAACCTCTCGGTGGCCTTCGTACAGTAAACACGGCTCCTGTGGGACTCTGTTCAACTGTTGTCTTTAACCCCAGGAGAGCTTACTTCACACATCTCATCTGTAATCATGTAAAGCAAGGTTTAGTAGGGGTTAGACTGAATGACCTCTCATGGTATGCAGCAACATCAGCAAATCCCACTGCTGAGAAGAGAAATGTGGGTAAATCAGAGAGTGTTAGGCAGAGTTCTGCACTTCCTTTTAATCAGTAATGGTTCTGAACTACTATCTAACACTCCAGTTAGTACTTGTTTGATTTTATTAAGCCACATGAATTGAGCATGGGTTAAAAATTCAGACGATGTGCGATGATATTTGATTCCCTTTGATTGCTTTTTCCTCCAGGTCTTTCTTGCAGAGAGAAGGGAGCTAATCAGCTTATTTAACGCCGATCCGCACTCCATATTGACACAGTGAATGGAAAATGGAAAAAGAGGAACCATGGATCCCGCAGTTTAGGGTAAGAATAAGTTTAGCAGGAAAGATCAACTTTAGACCTGAACCAAATGAGATAGTTAATATGCACTCAATTTACTAACTTGATTAGGCCTGAACTAAACCTGATAAATTCGTTCATTGTTTACTCACCCTTATGCTGCTCTAAATCCATATGACTGATTTTGCTTCATGTTTTCAGTGTTCTTTTTCATGCAATTACAATGAACAAGCTTCATATATGGAGTACAAAACAATCATATATATGGTTCAGATGACTCGTGCTTTTTATTACAAGCCATACGATAACTTTTCATGAAAAAACAGACCTAAAATTACGTTTTTATTCATAAAATTTATTTACATCTGTCCTATCTCATTCTGGCAAGTTCATGAGAGAACTATAGTCCCCTTTGTGAATGAATCATAATTTAGAAATTATATTTTAAATGAATTGGTTGGTCTGGTTCACAAAACTGGTCTGAAAGGTTTAATTCGTCTGAAAGATTTAACACAATAAGCTATAATATATGTGACCCTGGACCACAAAACATAGGGGTCAATTTGTCGAAATTGAGATTTATACATCATATGAAAGCTGAATAAATACGCTTTCCATTGATGTATGGTTTGTTAGGACGTGATATGTATGGTTTGTTAGGATAGGACAATATTTGGCCGAGATAAAACTATTTTAAAATTTCAACCTATACACAGTGTATCTCTGGCTATTGCTACAAAGCCCCCCACCCCGCGATCGCAAAATCACGTTATGGGGCGGGGGGTGCTTTTACATCCTCCTTTTGTGTTCAACAGTGTAAAGGTTTGTCGTGCCAGTTTGGAACAACATGAGCGAGTAAATTACAGCATTTTCTGTCTTGGATGAACTATTTGTTTATATGGCTGTTTTTTCCTTGAAAGGTGTGTTAATTTAGTGCCACGATGCAAAATTTCCAGCACAAAGAGGGATTTTATGAGTATTGGCTGGTTGTTGTGTTACACTTCAGATCTTTGCTAGCAGAGGGATTTTTGCTGATTAAGATGTGTACGGTCTTTTGGACCATTGGTTTTTAGAAAGTAAGAAAGTGATCATGAATATAATGCAAGCACATAGATCTCATTTAAAGGCCAAGTGAAGGGAAGTTTATTAAGTGCAAGGTCAGGACAGCTTCAGATAACATTTGTAATTTATTAAACATGCTTTGGGAATGGGCCTGCTTGCTTGTGTATGTCTATCTGTGTGGACATTTTTGTGTGATTACATTAGTGGTAGTGTGCATCAAGTTTATTCATATTTGGGTTAAATTATTTGTTTGTTGCTCTGGTTATGGGAAAAATAAGGTGTTTTTGTCAGTCTTCAGTTTCAGCATCTGGATTGGTTTGTTATTCCCTTGAGTGGGTTACAGCAGGTCTGTTTTATATGTCACTGTGTTTAACATACGATAATGTTGGCATTCGCAAAGCTGTGTGAAATGGCTCATACTCTGTTACGCCTCTGTTTTACTGCATTTAATACTAACTCTATGTGTGTGTGTGTGTGTGTGTGTGTGGGGGGGGGGGGGGGGTATATGTAGTGCAGTACATATTTTTTGTTAGAGAAGTATGCTAGCAGGGGCCCATGCATTATCTCTCTTAGTGTACTATCTCTGAGCCTGCTGTCACATTTGAGGTTATTTTCCCTTCAGTCCAGGGGTTGAATTGGAGTCACACATTTATTTAATTAAAAAGAATTTGTTCAAGCCTGACAGTGCAATTATGTGGTTACATCTAAGCAATCTTTCACACACATAAAAGCTTCTAGCGGTTATTAACCAAATATCGCTGTACAAACAGCCATCCACCATTTTACAAATAAAAAGGGAATAAAGTGTCATTATACGGTGGTCTGAGCATAGTGAGAAATATCATCTGGAGAATAAGTGTTCAAAAAAACTTTACAAAATTAAAAAAGGGACAATGTTTTGGATTCTATCCAGTGAGCCCTAAAGCCTAAGAAAACATTTGGAAACAACTGCTGTCTGATGATTAATTATACTTTCATAGCTTCATAATTAATCATGTTCTACAGATTCAACTAATTCCTACATCAATTGTGTTAGCTTTGTTTGTTGTTTGCAATTTTTTTAATTGAATTTATTTATTTTAAAAGACCACATACATTTTATTACACTTATTATACAAGTAATAGTAACAATAATCTGTACCAATATGCATTGTACATTGAAGTGTATCTAAAGTGATCTTCAGCTCAAAAAACGATAAGGGTTTTACCATGCATTTTATAATACCATGCTCTAAAAAAATATTTTTACATTTATTCATTTTACCTGTCTATATCATCTACATTTATATCCAGTGTTGGGGGTAACGCATTACGTTGTGTGTGTTATGCAATAAAATTACTTTTTTCAAGTAACTAGTAAAGTAACGCATTACTTTTTAATTTATTAGAAAATACCTGAGTTACTTTTTTTTAAAGTAACGCCACTTACTTTTTTTCCATTTATTGATTGACAGTGCGCTGTGTGAACATGATCTTACTGTAGTTCTAATCTAGACTAAATGTGAATGTGTATTAATTCATCCCACTCGCAAAAAACAGATTCAGTATTTATCAAAATAAATTTAAACAGTGAAATGCAAACTCAGAATATGACGCAAACCTGTAATAATTAAATATGTTTAACAACACAAATATATCTAATCTAATTTTATTAACCAATGTGTTTGCTGCTGACCTTTGATGATCCAGTTCAATCATACTAATAAGCAAAAATTACTTTGGATAAACTAACAATTGTGCTTCGTTATTTTTTTTTATTGCTGAAGAGTGTTGAACCTTCTTCTCCTGCGTTCTCCTGTACAGACGTGATTTACTCTTGCTTCAGACTGAGGTTTATTCATTACACTTTTTGGTGTGAAAGGGCTTTTACATTTGCTATAAATATAACTTATTGTATTAAAAACAAACAAAGCCCAGCTCATATTTAAAAAGTAACGCAAAGTAACGCAAAAGTAATGTAACGCATTACTTTTCATAAAAAGTAACTAAGTAACGTAATTAGTTACTTTTTTAGGGAGTAACGCAATATTGTAATGCATTACTTTTAAAAGTAACTTTCCCCAACACTGTTTATATCTACTGTATATATTTTTGTATATTAAATTGCACAGGTATAAAATCTGTAAAATCTGCTTTGCTAAGTAATATAGAATAATGCAAGAAGGAAAATCACATTTTAAATAATATGAATTTGTTACTTTTTTCATGCCTTGGTACATGTTAAGAACACTTTCACTAATTAGATTATATCTGTGAAATGTACATATTTTAAATTATTTATACATTTCACAGATATAATCTAATTGGTAAAAATAAATAAAATAAATAAATAAATATATATATATATATATATACACCGCTGCTCAAAAGTTTGGGATCAGTATTTTTTATGTTTTTAAGGGAGTCTCTTCTGCTCAGCAAGGCTGTATTTATTCAATCAAAAAGACAGAAAAATCTGTAATATTGTGAAATCTTATTGCAATTTCTTATATTGGTTTGTTTCCTATTTTGATATACTTTCAAATATAATTGATTTCTGTGAGGCAGCGCTGAAAAGTCTTCAGTGTCACATGATCCATCAGAAATCATTTTAAATTGTTGATTTATTGTGAGTGGTGAAACTGTTGTGCTGCTTCATATTGTTGTTTTTGGAACATTTGATACATTTTTCTTTGATTCTTTGATGAATACAAAGTTAAAAATAGCAGAATTTTTCTAACAATATAAGTCTTTACTATGACTTTTTATTCATTTAACACATCCATCCTGAATAAAAGTATTGGTTTCTTAAAAAAAAATTTTACTGACCCCAAACTTTTGAATAGCATTGTTTATTATAAAACAATTGTTTTTTTTTTATAAATAAATGCTGTTATTTTTAACAATTTATTAATCAGAGAATGATTTCTGAAAGATCATGTGACACTGAAGACTGGAGTAATGATTCTGAAAATTCAGCTTTGATCCCAGACATAAATTATATTTTAAAGTATATTAAAATAGAAAACTGTTATTTTAAATTGCAATAATATTACACAAAATAAAAAAAAATCTGTAATTTTTGATCATATAGATACAGCCTTGATGAGCAGAAGACTTGAGAAGAATTTAATATATATATTCAATTATATGTATAATACACATATTTACATATAATTGAAATAAGTACTTATTTCTTTCATTTATTACGATATAATTAAATTTTTCTTCTATATTTACTTCCTAATGCCACTGTTATTAAGTATCATGTGAATATAATAGCACTTTGAGGGATCTATTGCAGGATTACAGATGAAATATGTAAAATAATGCACACATTAGTCCTTTGTCTCACATGTGAATGTTAACAATAATGCAAACATACAGTTCCCTCTGGATAATATGTGTTTTTCTCAAACAGGAATGAAAATGTTTGAAAATGCGACGCAGTCTATGATTTAAGAGCACAGGGAGATTGGAGACACACGACACCTGCTCCGCCTCCTCAGATGATGGCTGGCTCTGCTGATGCATCTTGGACGGAGAGCGGTTGTGGTCATCATTACCATATCACACACACTGACACATACACACTCACATACAGGTCTCTGACAACAATCCAATCAGCAGAAGAGGCTGTGGGTAGAGATGTTTTAGGGGATGTGGGACTATAATCATGGCTCTCCATACATACAAATTCTTTCTCTTGCTCATTCTATTGCACATGCATGCACTCTCCTTCTCAATCTTTTAAAGTGGGCCTTAGATCACAGGAATACAAATGTGACAGAGATTTGAAAAAGCATTTCCTGGTAATAGTCATGCTTACATGAATAGTGCAAGACAAGCAAAGAGCGATGAGAAGAAGAAAAAATGAAATTAATGCTTTGTTGGATTGGGATGGATGTTTACAGTGCATTGGTTTATAACCTTGCACTTTCAAATACTTGTAGTGAATTCTGAGAGGTGTGGGGTAACTAGGCCGCTGGACATGTTGGAGGAACAAAACTTTGTGTGGTCGTCTAGTGAAATAGAAATGAGATGGTGGTAAAACTAATAGCCATAATTATATTTCAGGGTGGCCGGTGAAATGAGAGGAAAGCATCTAAGGCCATGGAAAATATGGCATCCGAGATCATTTCAGTGGGTAAAGTTGAATTACTGTGTGGAAGACGTGAACGTTTTATATTTCAAATAAGAATGAGACATTTTACATATTTACATACATTTTAAGCCTCATTGTGCACATTTTCAGAAATTGGTCAAAAGGTTTAAAATTCATACTATTTAATACTAATGATACTTTTCTTTTTTTCATGCATATTGTTCTCATATTTTTTCAGAATTTTATTTGTGTTATTAAAATTATTTAAAATATATTTTGTAAGCAAAGCTTACTGGCACATTTTACCCCACAGCTGCCATTTTTGTGTAAATTTACTTTAAAAAAAAATCTATGGCAAATTTTTTGCCAAATAGTTGTTTTTTTATATTACCAATTCACCAATAGGACTGACTAAAATAGTTTTATAGTTGTCTGTAATAGTTGTTTAGACATTTAAAGCATTTTAAAGGTGATTTATCTCAGATTTTTAGTGTTAATATTGTTTTCATGTTGAATCAAAACTGCTTGCATTCCCACTTGGTCATGCAGAAATGACACAATTCCCCTTCAGTGTCATCCAGCAGTTCATTTATTGACATGTCCATCATAAACAGGAAATGAAGCTGCGCTGGGTCATGTGACAGAAGTGGTTGAGGAGTGCCAGCTTTGCTGTTATCTTGCCTCCTCTCATCTCTCCCTCCTCCCCACTGGCCCTCTCAGGCAATTCTCCCGATTGCATGTTGATTTATTCATTTATTTACGTCGCCTACCTTTGTTTCTAGTGCTCTCTATGAGATTAGATGAGTTCAGCTGGCATTGCTTTCGCCATCCGTCTAATCTGTGTGCTGTTATACTGACGAGGTCAATGCTGATACAAGGTTAATCAAGCATTTTCACAGAGCTGTTGTATCTTTCCTGTAAACTCTAGAAGAGATGGGCAGTTGACGTCTAAACTGTCACGTTAACGGTATAAGACCTAAGGTGGCAGCGCTCCTCTTTATAGAAACAGACATACAGAAAATGCCCGACAGAAAATACTCAATGATGTATGTATGCAGACAATAAATCAGATGACCAATTGGGCTTGACAATCCGCAAAGTAGTTCTTGGATCAAGGAAAGTTTTTTTTTTTTTAAGATAGACGATTGAAAGACTGAAAGATGGTGCAATGGTTTAGGGCAGCCTTTGAAATGAGAGGTCAAATTGCACGTACCTATTTCCTCGATGCAATATTATTCTGGCAAATGTAGAGGACAGAGGCCAAGAGTGAACTAAATTAGACTTGATATAGCTTGACATATTTTGATTTAACAGCCTTTTCAGCCCGGCAAGCTCATTCATTCTCTCTGACTTCTCTTCATCTCGAATGCCCCGCAATGAAGTTTGTTATTATCTGTAATGCATTTTTCACTCATACATTGGGATGTTTAATTTGAGCATTGCACAAATTTCAGTGCCCTCTAAGATCTAAAAACAAATTTGTTTCTTAATGGAATGTACCAGCGCATCTAAATAAAGTGTAATCAATGTAATGTTTGTGGCACTTGACATAATAGAAGACACAGGTGGAAAGAGAGAGCAACTAGCAGTCTGAGAGTGGAGTGATGGGATACAGAGTTTTTCCACTTACTATGGCACCATGGGGTGATTTCTAAATGCCATTTTTGTGTTTTTAAATAATGCTTACTGAAAGAGACACTATTCATAGGATTGTTAAGCAACTGAATTGTTTCATGAAAGGTCTTTAAAGGAATTAGTTCACCCCAAAATTAGTATTTGTTAAAAATGTACTCACCCTCATGCCATTTAAGATGTAGGTGAGTTTGTTTCTTCATCTGAACAGATTTGGAGAAATTTGGCATTGCATCACTTGCTCACCACCGATCCTCTGCAGTGAATAGGTGCCGTAAGAATGAGAGTTTAAACAGCTGATAAAAAAAATACAAAATCTAGGGTGACCCCGAATAGTCGACGATTCGTTGCTTCGATAGGAGGAGCCTGATTTGACTCCCAATCTCATAGTCGAATATTCGTGGGTGTTATTATGATCATGCCATTTTGGTTATATGGGCGTGCTGAAATGTCTGATTTCGCATAGAACTACCGTTTTTTTCCCAATAAGTTAATATACAGCCTATTAAGATAATGCTGTTAATAGAAATCTGAAAAGAACGAAACTGTAAGTAAATATTTTAACATGCGTGAGTAAATCCAACCACCCCTATAGACTTAAGTTTCACTTTCCAAAATCTGTGACAGACAGAGCATCTTGGCGGCAGAGTGAAAGACTGGATTTTTCCTGATCAGGTAGGGTACAAGTGATTTCAAAACATTTCAGCCGGTTTCTATATATCATGAATATATTATTTATCTCGTATAAGATGTATTTGGTTGAGTTGTGCTGCAGTAAAGGCTTCATTGTAGTAGGTTACTACGTATCTCTTCAGCGCGCAGCGCAAGCAGTACAAACAACAATGCAGAATATTAATAACTATGACTGGGACTGTCATATAACATTATAATGAGAACACTATTATAATAAAACGCTGTGAGTTTTTAGAGTTTAGTTGCCGTGTATCTGCACCTTGTTGCGTGAAGAACGCGCCCACAAAAAGGAGCTCATGCAAACACGTTCATGCATGCGCATTTTGTGCAGACAGCCTATAAGTCGTAATAAAACATTATATTGTATAAATAATGAAGCGTATTTTATATGAGATAAATGATGAGTTAAATCCCATTGATTAAAACATGCTATCAAATGCTTCATTCTACTGGTAATTTTTAGCGCGCGCAGCTCAAAACAGAAATGCAGAACATTAATAACTTCTCTCATATGCATTACGTTATAATGATAGCACTATTGTAAAAATGTGAATTCTTAGGGTTTCGCCTAACGCCTGACGTTTAATGCTATCTTTTAATCAAAACATAAAACATTATTTTTGTCCGTAACACATTTTCCTTGTGTGTTAATGTCAGTAATTATGGAATGTCAGACATAACTCTTGGTAATGTATTTTGCCCCACCCCCAAACATATGATTCGACTACCAGTCGACTATCGGCAAGATTCGAAAATTCCGATTCGACTATGAAAATCCAATTAGTCGGGGACACCCCTACAAAAATCCACAACAGATTTTAATAGAGTATACTTTTAATGAATGCATTTATTTCTGTTTATAGTCTTGTGATCCTACACAATGTGTTCTCATGATTTAAATAGCATTTTATCTTATGTAACTATCAATTAAAATAGCTTTGCTAATGTTCCTGTAGCTAGAACAGTAGAATATAGAGATAGCAATGACAGGGTCATAAGTTCAATTCCTAGTAAATGCATAATAAAAATGTATGCCATTTAATGCACTTTGGATAAAACCGTTTGCCAAATGTGAACGTAAATAAAGTGGCTGAAGCATTGCTTCATGTACAGTGTACTAGACCCTGCATATATGAGAGGACAATACACTGCACCCTTCACAGCTGCTTTGCCCAGAACATTTCATGAAATAAGAAAAGACATATTGCTTAAAAAAATAAAGGCCATTTTTATGCATTCTTTTATTTTTATTGCATTGTCTACTATGCTGAAAAAATATAGCTATATACAGTATATATACCTTTATTTTATTTTATTTTAGTCTTTTTTGTCATTGTAGTGTTTGTTTAACCGCAGCCTACATTTTGTGGACATTTTTATTTATTTTTTTTTATTTATATAACATTTATCCATTTAGATGTGTTGTATTTATTTATGGGAAATAAATGGGAGCAGGCTAATAAGCAGTTTTGTCAGGAACGTAATCATTAATTGTCAATAACAGTAGTACACGTTTGAGTGCTTACCTCTCTCTTTGTTGATGTCACCTCTTTCTGTTTCTCATCCCATGCTGTGCAGGTGGGCCGTGTTCTGAATATGGGGCTGGAGAGAGGAGAACTGGATCAGTCTCTCAGCTGAACGAGACTGTGTTAATTAAAAAATCACTATCAGAATCTCTGCTGGGTTTCCTGCCTCTTTCATTCCCACATTTGATTTCTAGCATTACTGCGTCTGCTTTAATCTTTCCCGGTGCCATCTCTATCCTCTTCTCTTCCTTTGCTCCTTTGTATTTTGTTATTCTCCCCCCCCCTCCCCCCAGCCCCTTCCCTCCTGTGTGTTATCAAAAAGCAAAAGGGCAACAAAAAGTTAAAGTGAGGGAAAAAACAAAAGTCTTTAATATAACTCTCTCTCTGAATCGTATTTCTCAGGGACTGAGGATCTGACAGTCTCAATTACATTTCCTCCGTTCTTTTGAGAGAGTGAGTCATGGCAAAATCGGAGAAGCGACACATTGTTCCTCTTTCACAGGCTCTCAAAGGGCTCCTAGCCGAGGCTATTTTACAAAAACATTTTGCATTTAGCAGTAATGGTCAGATGTGGCGAATACATGTGCTTGTGTAGGTCAGCTATCGGACCGAGAATGAAAGAGCACCCTCGGTTTTTCCTACACCGTCAATGCGAGTTGCTTCGGATCTTTACCTGAACAACAGAGGCGACAGGGACAAAAACAACATTATCTCATGTGAAAGCCCCGGTCTTAAATGAGCCATTGACTGTTCTGTTGTATAACTTTGTGTTCAGGTGGTCTCTCTTGAGGACACCGAGGTTCATAAATGCTCTGTTAGTCAGACGCCTCCCACCCATCTGCTCACCCGGAGCCCACAGACACTTATCTGCCTTTTTTCTCCCACTGCTCACTCAATCTTTTTCTCCTTTTGCTGTTGAGGGGGTCAGTTCAAAATTGAACAAAAATGACCACTTCCAAAATGAGTACACAACTGTCCGCATTAGAATGTCACAGCAGGAGAGTTCTCGTAGTGCGATGAGTCACGCTCACAAATCCATTCCTAGTGTCGCCTCATTTTACGCGTGTGACTTGGCCTGTGTGCTGGGCAGAAAATGGGCCCAAAAATGCCTAGGAATTGGCAAGGGTCGGGTCTTTAAAACAATAAGAGATCTGGGCTGAAGTGTGTCCCCTCCACGGCCACTCTGTACCTCGGAGCGCAAAAATTCACTGCATGTCTCCTGAGGCGTGTGAGTGAAGATTGAACAAGCCATCATTTAGATGAAAGATCCACTCAGTCACTGTAACCCACGCTTGGTTCTCTTTCCTCGTCTTCATCATATTAACCAAGGCTAAAGTCCTCATTTACCACGTTGATGTAGATTAGTCCCATCTGAGCACCTAGCATGGCATCGACTCCACACAAGCTTTTAAAATCTTAAGTTACAGAGAGTGAATATTAGCGCCGTCCTTATCTGTCAGATTAATCCGGCAGAATCAGATCTGATGTGCCATAATAGTGTATTTATTCCGCAGTGTTCCTTGACCTATTGATGTAAGGATCTTTCTCTGGTTGAATTTTCTTCTGCTCAAAGGGTTTTTCGTGGCGTGTCTGTTTGAGAGTTCAGTTATTGCGCTCGGGCGGAGATCTATCAGTTTAAATCCTGTAAAGAGTGTTTATATTAGACTGGAGTTAATACAACAGTCTACTGAAATTTAGGCCAGTGGTGGTTCAATGACCCTACGACTAGATGGGGCTGTTTTGTTTATTAGTTATTCAGCTAATATGACGTTTCCATTAGCTTTTGCACGCGTCTATTTATGTGCCTGCTAACTCTTGCTAGCGGCTAAAGCAATTAAATGCACATCTCCGTAGATAAATACAAGCAGAGTACATAGAGGGGCTTGCTAACAGAATCCATTAGCCTACAGCAATAATTCATGCACTTATCATGTCTGATTGTTATTTTTTAATCTGCATTTTATTTACATAATTCCAGGCTCATTTTCATGGCGCACAGTCACATACGATAAAAATAATTGCCTCAGTTTTGGGCTATAAACTTCTTTAGATTTCATGTCGAAACTGTAAAGTGCTCGTCTCAGTTTTTTTCTCATCAGCCGCTTTTCTGTGTTTGTTGCGTGTCGTGTCGTGTCTGTCTGACACGTCGCTGTTGGGGTTTGTTCAGATAACCGTATCACTCACTTGTCACAGTGAGAGAGTGGCTGACATGAAAAAGAAAGGGTCTCTGTGAGGGGCAAAATGTTCTTTCTCGCTAAATAAGATTTTTATTTATGAGAAAAGCAACTGGAAAAACTAGACACTTGGCACAATAAAAGCTAACCGAATTGGTATTCACCATTACCAAATGTCAAGACAGAAGGTGTGTCTCATTGCACTCCCCTAGTGCCCTGAGATGTCAGCCAGCATACTGTGAACACAAATGTATGCACTAGCAAGGGCCTTCACACACTAAACATAGGAACACTGATGATTCAATTACCTGTGCCACAATTATGAGATCACGTGGCATCACAATCTAGCTGTTTAAGACACCATGACTGATATCTGTCTGGTAAGATTGTAACAAGAATCCATACTTTTTTTCCTTGAAGAGAATACATTTTAAATACTATATTAATTTTGTAAATGTTTAGGAGCATACTAGCATGTTGTTAACATCAAAGTTATTCAACATGTACTAAAAGCTACAGAATTCAGATTTTAGGTCCAGAAATCGCCATTAAGAAATTGGTTTTAAAATACTCTTCTCAATTCTGATGACTAGAAATTACACAGAAATTGCTGACTCACTGGTCAGTGCACTGACCTGAAGTAGGAATCTTATTGAGACAGACCCATATTTTTGGTCTACACATGCTCTTTTTCTCCCCCCACATTTTTTGTATCAAACAATTCTCTCATCAAGGACAATGCTCCTGTTTTCTTCAAAAAAAAAATCAGGCAGCAGTTTTCTTGTTGTGCAGCTTTGAAGTGTGATGCCGTGTGTGTGAAATGAATGCTGTATCCTGTACTAAAATGTATGTTGTGTGGTAGTGGATGCTTTAATCTGGTGGCTCCTGAGAGCCTGGTCTCCAATCTCCACAGCATCTGAGAGAGTGTGAATCATACACACCCTCAAACACATCGCCATTACCATTAGAGCTCACACACACACACACACACACAGACAGAGAGAGTATGAGCCAGCTGTGTGTGCCTGTTGAAGATGGATGGAGTTAGAGGGAATGAGCCCTGTGTTACCTGTTACCACGGTGACTGCTGATGCTGATGCTTGTCATTTTTTTCCTCTCTGTATTTTTCTCTTGAAACACCCTTTTTCTCTGACAGCATGATTACGTATGGGTGTGTAAAACATTTGCACTATTATTAGACACATGAATTGCGTATGTGGGTAAAAAGGGTGCCAATGTGCAAAAGAGAAAAGGAGGGCATGTTGGTTGAAGGAAAGGTAAGTTTATTCATTAAAAAGAGAGAGAGAGAAATAATAAGTTTGAGATTCCGATGTAGAAGTGAGCATGAAATCAGAATTGACCATACGCATTTTTCTCATGCACGTTCCTTTTTTTGTGAGCTATTGGCATCATCGACGGTGTACAGTATACAGTTGCTATTGCAGTTGCGTTGCTATTGGCTAAATTGTTGTTGTTGTTTTTTTAAGCTTAGCTGTTTTACTTAGAGTAGTACTAGTGTTGTGAAACTTAAAGATGTTACAACTTTCTTGACAATATTTCAAACATGTTCAACATTCTCTGATATCTTAACTACTTTGACTGACTTCAACTTCTTTGACTTCGACTTCTTCTTCTTCGACTTGGACTTTCACTTTGTCTTCTGCTGCTTCTTCTTAACACTATAATACAATTATTTGTATCACCACACATACTTATTTTTTCATTTCAAATTTGCACATGTCAGACCTCACACATAATTGTCTGTATTGTATATTGTGTTTTTGCTATTTTGTACATTGCCTATATGTATATTGTTCTTTTGTTGTCTGTGTCCTGTCCTGTCACTGTCATTCTGTTGCACCGTAGAGCTTCTGTCACTATCACTAATTCCTCGTATGTGTAAACATACCTGGCCAATAAAGCTCATTCTGATTTTGATTCTTATTCTATATTATATTTTTGTTCACCCCCTTGAATTAAAGCTTAAAGTCTGCACTTCAATTTCATCTTGATTGTTTCATTTTAATTCTATTCTGGTGGCATCCAGAGCCAAAATTATGAAAATTGTGTCAGTGTCCAAATATATATGGACCTAACTATATATATATATATATATATATACGTAACCCAAATGTCTCTGCGTTGTGTTGAGGTGAGGGGTAAATGAGGAGGACTCGTTGAAAACACAAAAAGTCTTCTTTTTCCACACAGAGTCAAGAGAACAGAATGGCGACAGCCTTTCACAATGGACTGTGTTCATTTCAAATAACCTCAAAATTACAATACATAATGCAGGAAATAAATGAACTGTGTTCAATAGAATTATAACAAAGAAGATAACTACAGCATATGACAGACAAAGATAAACACGTGATGTAATCAAAATAGGGAGAATTAGACCATAAAATACACAAGTAGGCCTTAAACATAATATAATACACATGAAAATATACTCAGCCACGTCGAACATCGGAAATGTGCAATAATATCAGAAATACAAAACAACCTATCAAAAATAATGTCTGATACACATAAACCATCCTCTCATCATCAATATATTTCTTCTAATAACATGGATGGCAACTATAATTATATAAATGTAATGGATATAGTGGAGCAACGTGATAACCCTCCTTACCTTTCACAATGGAAATAGAACTGTAGGTGAAAAGGGCTCACTCCCCTAATGAGAAACAACACACAGCTCCCCCCAAAGGATGGGAGAACACATTACATCTCCCCTACATTATATATATATATATATATATATATATATATATTTATTTATATATTTTGAAGTTTCCAGTTTAAATGTACATTTAAATGTTAAACTTTTATTTTTTTAACGTACTATATATTTGTTATGCCCATTATAGTGACATTTTATGTCTTTATCTTTCATAAAAAAATGTCTGAATCATTTTCATCTGGAAGATATACTTTTAAGGGTTATTAAGAGGTTTATAATTTAGAAAAAGTATATAAAACTGCTTTTGTACAGAGGTTTATCGGCTATTTGAACACAACAACCGAAGAAAGACCATAAGAGATATAGATAATAGATATGAATGTTATCTATCCATCATAAAACTCATTAAATCAAAACAAACATACCCTGTAGGAAATGTGAAGATAAAAGGAACACCAAGAGAGAGAGATTCGTAGAACTATAATTCTCTGAAAGTGCACTTGCAGCGAGATAGAGAGAGATGAGACAAGCGGTGCATCCGTGAATACCCATCATGCAAAGATCACAGCATGTGTTTATAAACATGTGGCTTCCTCCTGCTGATTTGCGCAACACTGCCGTTCATTCAGCACGCCTCACGAAACCACGCTGTTAGCACGGAACAGGAAAATACATACCATTTTTCATGACGAATGCTTAAATGAGACGCATTTCTCAAATGAGATCAGAGACAGTACTATTTACTGTATCCCATTAGATGATCGTTACTGCACATCCATAATCTCCAAACATAACATTGTAGTAGATCAAAACAATATGAACAGCATACAATTATGCTGTATTCCAGAGTTGGTGCAATTTAACACCACAAGTCCCAGTAGATTTCATCATATGTAGGGTTTTCACATCTCAAGACAACATGTGCTGCAAAAAGGCCTCTAAATTCTGTCAGCTGAGGTCTTGAGATCAACACACATCAGCTTTAATCGCTGATGGAAATATAATGGTTGGAGAAAACTCAAGCATGTACATTTGACAGGCTCCTTGCTGAGAATTTGGGTTATGTAAAGGCTGGCTATTGAACGAGACCATGCAGAGACTTCATCCATCAAACTGATATGAATGCTGGACTTGTCTAATCGTAGTGTTGCGCTGCAAATGTCGCATACTCTGTGACGGTGTGACAGTGGTTTAAGCGTCAATTATCAAGCTCTGCTAATGGCAGGCTCTTTAAGATCCTCGTCCAGAAGAGTGCCTTGTTGTCAGCTTCAAAGCATACTAACGTGGTAATGGAGGAAACAAAGCCCAGCAAACGTTAAATTCCAATGCAGGAATATCCAAAATAATGCTGTTAAAAATTTGCTTCAAATAAATGTTTTGATGTACCTCTTTGCAGGTTGGCTTGGTTCATGGCTTAAAAAAAATAATATTTTAAAACCCCTAATGGAAAAATAAATGCACAAATACTTCCGAAACCAATGCCACTGAAAAAGTTGATAGGCACTAATGCACTCTGTTACCATAAATGCGCCAAAGGAGGTCTACAATTTCTGCAGAAACTTAGAAATAATTATTTTAAATGGAGTTTAGCAAGATATGTGTCATAATGTGTCATAACCTTTTACAAGAAATTAATAATTGCAAGAAATAAATCCCCTTTATATTTTATTTTATGCAGAAGTTGAAATGGGCATTCATAGTTAAACATTGTTCCATGACAGTACAGAGATACGACTTAATTAAAAAAAGTATAAATTGACAGACGTTGACCATATGACTAGGTAACGCCAGCTTTATCACCATTAAGTTCAGAATGTGTAAACATAATTTTGTCACAGCAGAGCACAAACACAATATGTTGGTATGAACCCACCTGCTCAGATGACAGCGTATAAATCAGAGTTTACACCGCAGATTGACTCTCCATCTTTCCAACTCTGACTTTAATGCATCTCTGGCTTTATGACGCTAGTTTTCAAACAGGTTTGTCTCAATTCAAAATTGTCTGAAAGTGTTGGTGTGACAAAACTTGGTGATCTAGCCATTGGAAGATCAGCAGGGATAGATCATAAACTGTTTAAGCAAACTCATATTTTTCTCTGTATGTAAACCAGTTTTATAGTGGCTTATTGAGTGTACATATGTTGTGTGCATATATGATTACATCCATTGTTGTTTTATAATATATAATTGCCCACTAGCACTCATTTTAGAAGAGTTTTTATTTTTTATTAGAGTTAAATGACTAATCCAAACCCTCTCTGAAATTTAAAATGCCTCCTTAAGTAATTTCATGCTGTCCCTGGCTCTGAATATGAGCAAGCTTATAAAAATGTCCTACTGAGAATGCTAACCACTAAAAGCGTGATTTAGTCGTGATTAGGTCCGACCTTAAATATATCCAGGAAATGACTCCATCTTGACTGAAATACTGACTACCACACCATCCCGTTGTCTTAATACTATTGCAAAGTCCTTTGCACCAGGTGAATTTATTTCTATTTTGTTTTTTGTTTCGGCTGTCAACATTTTCTAATTTATGTAACTCATTTGATGTATAGCTTCATTCAGCATTCAGTGAAGTATGGATGTTGAGGGCTTTCATGCATAGAACTTTCAATTATTCATGCATTTTGCATAACACGCACTTTACTGTCATTGGCTGAACTTGACACTTTTTTGATTGGTGTTTTTGTACGGGCTTTCACTGGGAATGACAATACGCTAGCAGGCAGTCTTTGCTTGTCTGTGTATCTTGCTGTTATGAGGCAGTGTGTAGGCCTTATATTATGTAGGCCGACATTATATGCAACATTAATTTGAATGCAGGTTGGTTTTTATTTCATTTTCCCTCGCTTAATGGCTTCTGTGGCCACTAATTTTAAAAACCTAATACTTATTAGTGCAATTTAAAGTTTCAAAGTTGAAAGGCACACAAAGACTAATGTGTGTACGTGTGTGTGTTCACATTCCAATGCTAACACTGTCGTTTATTGTCTTTTGCACATAATTACAGACTAATATTTGCCTGACTTGCCCAAAGAATCAGCAGACAGTGCTGGAATTGCAGTGTGCCTGAACGCTTTACACTTCAGGGGAATCGCATTATGAGAGGAGCCAATGTCCTCAGGTGGGCATCAGCGGTTTAAATTCAACCATCAATCATGTGTGAAAGGCAAACCCACACAGCACACCTGAAAGACAAGATTCACAAAAACATTTATCAGGAAAGTTAAGTAAAATCCCAGGCTTAAACAAAAAAGGCATATGTAATGGTTGAGCACCTGCTATCTGAGGTCAAACAAGATATGTATCACTCAGAGAAAAAAGTTAGCAATTAACGCGAGTCGCGAAGTGGGTGTAACTACACTCGTGTTGCTTTGATAAATCTGTGCACTCTTGTGGAACCTTTAACACGCGGTCTCCTTTCTCGTTTACACACTTTTTGTCCTTTATCTCTGTGTTTGTACGAACCGTGACTTTCAAATAAGGTTTACTGAAAAAACGCAATGAGATGTCCCTATAAGATAACTCTTTTTAATTAATAGGGTATAATAAGACAGTTAATTGCCAGCCGCTCTCTGGGATTGTTTCTAGATAAAATAAAAGGTCTAATGAATTTGATCTTATTACGTGATGAAATCTTCCCCCCTCTCTGCTCCTGCTATTCTGTTTTTGGTGTTCTTGTCACTGTCTGCCGCTTTACTTTCCACTTTCCCGCTCTTAAAGGGATAGTTCACTCAAAAGTGAAAATTCTGTCATCATGCAATCCCATACCTGTTTTTTTATTTAATTTTTTTATTCCCTAGTCCAAAAACAGGCTAACCAGGGTATTCATGCATGTTGCTCTTTTATAAATGAATGGTGACCTGGTGCAACATATTGTAACTCTCAAGTAATTTTCGTTCATTTGAATAAAACTAAAATAAAATAAAGAATATTAGATGTAAAAAATAACTTTAAAAGAACTAAAACAAGGTCCATGTCAGAGACTGTGTGGTTCTGCTGTAATTCCACTGGTGGCTTTGCAGAGGGCCATTTTAATGAACTGTGGGAACAGGGAAGTGCCTGTCACCATCTTTTTTGTGTTGCTTGTCTTTGCAAGAGAGAGACAAAAAAAGAGAAAGTGGGAGAATGTAAGGCAGTCTTACATCTAAAGTCCAGAATAGCGCTTTTTCCCATTTCTTTTCGATAACTATAGCAAAAAGTAGACCACACAAGTGGCCCTGTCCTGCTGTTGTTAATGAATGCATGTGTCTTCAAAGCCATAACTGGAGAGAACTGAAAGCCCAGGCTGCTCCAAACCAGTCAAGCTAATCTTGCAGTTTAGGAAAAAGAAAAAGAGACACATCTATGGTTACAAATCTAAGGTAAATGATTAATTAATGCATATCGTCCAGAATATGTGGAACAGTGCTGGCCATCAAGATATTTAAGACACCTCAAGAGAAGATCAAAGACTGAACTTATGTAGGTCATAATGTGGCATTACCAGGCTCACATGGAATCTGTGCAGGCAATAATTCCACAGGATTCACAGTTCTACAGATCTCCAATCCCTTGCATGCTCGTTTATTAAATATTTATGGTAATTTGATTAACTGTAATTAAGAATGTAGTTATCTCGGCTCCATTAAACCCATTTAAATCTATTCTACAGAATTCCACAACTTTTCTCGGCCGCTTCCAGCTGTGTCTGGTTATCACAAATCACAGATTTAGCTGATTGTTAAAACATTCTGCTTAACATTCACGTATGTGTGGCTCAGGATGTTAGTTGTATGAAAGTGAGGGAGAGAAGTTAAGTTAGGGAAGTTGGTGAAACACAGTGATAGATAAAGAAAAGGACAAGCATGACAGAGAAGCAGGATGGACCACGGATACCTGTAAATAATTCACACTGGCTTGTGTTTCACTGATGTGAAGCAGAAGATTTCCAAGAGTCTCTATATGCTACTAAGAAAGAAGCACTCTGTTCATATGCTTTGCAAGAAAGGCTGTGAACTCACTGTGCTCAAATATTACTGAAGCCAAAGCAAAATATTAAAGTATTGTAATATTGATTTATAAGAATTTTATTTTATATTTAATTTTGTATAATATTGAATTATATTTGGTTTTATACAGTTTATTTTATATATGTTGCTATTAAAATGATTAAAATAACAGGAAAATATTGAATTTGTATTGTGTATATTTTTTCTTCCCAATTTTAATGTTAGATATATATAATCCTGAATTTTTTTTTTCGTATTGCTTTTTTCTTTCCATAGTTGTACAGGTAACTTTGACTGATCTTTGAATTTTGATCTGTCTCTCCTTCATTTTTTTTCTCCACAATTTTTCCACAGACCACCTCGAACCCTCTTGCAGCTCCATGGGTGCCCCTTGATCCCGGTGGAAAAACCTCCGGTTTTATAAACTCCACCTTACTTTTCATACTTTGCTCTATGCAGGATTTCAAAAGTTAGTTGGAAAATATTGTTAAACATCATAGCTGAGCACTGACTTTCAGAAAGAGGCTTTGATTTGATAATCCAAGATCAGATTCACAGTTTCTCTATCAATGGTGCTGACCTGGGTGTGCAGAAGAAAACTGACCCCAGACCAGGATTTATTATTCTTTTGAGGTTTGAAAGCACCCACTCTATACCGTGCTGTCATTTAACCTTCCATAAAGCATTCTGCCTCATATATATAATTACATTTATTTTTGGATGTTATTGACTATCTAATCTATAAGTACTGCCCCGTTCAGCACAGTGTGTAGTAGCTTATGTTGTATTTGAGTGTGTGTGTAGATGCCTCACAACGCATGAAATAATTCAAAACCGCAACTCCCTCTTAATGTCAGGGCAGTGAGTCCAAATCAATGGTGTCCATTTCTGTTCCAGACCTCATCTGCAACAGCATGAACATCGATTGATCTGAACCTTTCTCTACAAAGGGCTGCCTTCTTTTCCTGATATGAATCTGTCCGTTGTGTCGAAATGGCTATCAAGAGTTTTTATATTCAAAGCAGATTCCTCGCTAACAGCAGCAAAAGCATAAAATGCTCCCTCTCCTCCTGCCAGCCCTGCTGATAACCTTCACTCTCCGATGCTGATCCTGAATAAATGTCAGTTGTTATCTGCTGTTTGTCTTTTGAAACCAGGTCCGTTCCCCTCTTAACCAGCCTCTTGAGGTCATAAAGCTTTGAGTAGAGACGAATCTGCATAAATATGTGACCTGCTCCATCATTTTGAGTTGTGTGAATGAAATGAAAAGGGTAAGTCTTTGCTTTCGAATGATAGGCCTAATTAATGAGTCTAGTCCAAACCATTGTTTAGAAATAATAATTTAAATATTGACTGTCATTACTTGTTTTTGAGAAATTGACGTAAAGACTGCAAAAATATTACAGATATTTTTGACAAGATTAACAAAAAATATACAAATCCTAAGCACTATTCAAGTTTGATTCATAGCAAATATATTTTAATGTGCAATGTTCGTCAGACTTACAGGTGTGCAAAGCTATAATATATAAATATATATATTTTTTTGTTGTTGACAGAATTAAGAGATTTTCACACAAATAATTTAGACATGAATGTATATAATATATGTATATATGTGTATTATTGTTTTAGGTCTTGTGTGCCTTTATAAGTACCTATTTTATCTAATGTATAACTAACATGCAGTGGAGATTGAATGACTGAAGTTAATATAATGTCAGGTGACATAATTCGCATACTATTTTATTGATGTTTTTGCAGTCGAAACACTGACTGGGGTGTATGATAAAAGATGATACATTACAGTAGGTTGTATTGTATCTTTTCAGCGTGAACATTTATTGTATATTTTCAGCGTACTTGGCTGTTCTTGTTTTTTTTTCACGCTACAACAGTTTTAGTTTTCCATTACCATATTAAACAACATCATTTTTAGACACGATTTGAAAGCTGACAGATTGTTTTATCAGAATTAACAAAGAAAAATGTAAGTTTGTTAGAAAGTCATCGCGATTTATGTCTAAAACTGGGTGCTCATTTGCCCAACCTGGCAATCCTGGTCAAATATGTAGGCCTTTCCACATCCTGTTGGATAAATATGGAAATTTGTAGAATATTAATGAATATTCTCATTTGGCTGGCTGTGTATGCATGAGTGTGTGCGTGTGAGAAAATAAAAGTTATAGAGGGTGTGGGGATGTGTAAGATTATGAAAAACGGAAAGTGGCTAGTATAGCTGTCATATTAGTGCTGGTTCTGTAGACGTGGGCACACTGCTCTTATATTAAACTGTCACAACCAGAAAGAATGTCTGGCCGTCTGGGCCACAGTGAGAACAGACGTCTGGCCCAAGGACATGTGCTGACATCAAGTCCCATGAATATTCTACTCTGAAATGAAACCTATAATTGTCTGGTGGTGGTGTGTGTGTGTGTGTGTCGAGCAGATGGAAGTGAAGCAAATTTATCTTCTGTTATACTGGCCTATAATGCGTAATATAATATATTTGGACTCACAAGTATAATCAAATAAAGCTCTATTTTATAGATATAATGCAATATATAACTTGACAAACAACTTAAAGTGAGTATAATTTCATCTGGCTGTTTATTTCAGCGTGCATATTTGTGCTTATTCAATTTTAATGCACTACATTATATAGTACAGTTTTAATATACAACCCCTGCTAACATGAAGTAGCATAAACGTCAAACATTTGAACTAAAATGCACATTTTTATTTCCACTTTTCAGATTGTGGAAACCTTTAGATGTCTTAAGACCCTTCAAACCCTGAACTTTTGAAAGTTTATTTTTCTTTCCCCAAATGTCCCGCCCACTTTAAGAGTTCCTGGTTCTCTGATTGGACCACTGAGACGCTGATGATCAGGATGTTTGCCGTCTGTCTCTCTCTCCCTTTCTCCCCCTCTCTCTCTCTGTGAACTGCATCTGCTACAGCTGTAATACATTAACCATGTCAGATTCGCTTTTATTAAATACAAATTAGATTCCTGGAGCTTTGCAGCTGCTGCATCTGTGCTAAAAGAATATTGAGCTTCCTGATACTCTGACTGTGTTGTTCATTTGACAATCGTTTTAAACTCTAGCTGTGTAGAGGAATTTAAACATATTTTTCTTAACAGGTGGATCTTCCAAAATTTTCTAAGCTATATGTATTGGATTATATGTTAAGAAGTTCATACACTTTGGCATGAATATGTATGTATTTTTTATTTTTTTTATATCTATCTATCTATCTATCTATCTATCTATCTATCTATCTATCTATCTATCTATCTATCTATCTATCTATCTATCTATCTATCTATCTATCTATAAAATAAAATAATACATTTATTCAGCATGGATACATAAAACTTGGTCAAAATTGACATTTAAAATATAAAATTTCTGTTCCAGATAATGTTCTTTATAATTTTCTGTTTATCAAAGAATACTGAAAAATGATCACGATTTCCACAAAAAATATCAACCAGCACAACTCTTTCCAACACAGATTGAATGATAATAATAAATGTTTCTTGAGCACCAAATTTAGCATATTAGAATGGTTTCTGAAATATCATGTGACACTGAAGACTATAGTAATGATCCTGAAAATTCAGCTTTTCAGTTAAATTATAATAATATTCCACAATATTATTGTTTTACTAAATTTTTCATCAAATAAATGCAGTTTTGATGAGCATAAGAGTCCTCTTTCAAAAACATTAATACATTGTACTGACTCCAAATGGTTGAAACGATAGTGTTGTAAACTCTTAACTGATATTGGCCATCTCATCTGTTGTCATATATTATAAGTGTATGATTTCAGTATGGCCCTTGTCTGTAAGAAAGTGCTCTTAAGTTATTAACGTCCATCTGAGTGGTTTTGGTTAGTGAGAGGTCTTATGTTCTGATTTGTTGTTTTTATTTTTCTATCAAGCTCCAATAATACTCTTAACCTCATTAGCTGTTCATTCTGAGGCCCTCTGTCTATTCAAGTTTCACGTTTGTGATGTCTTGCCCTTAACAGATGCTCACTTGATCAAACAGGATTCTTATACAGATGGTACCTACAGATAATGTTCATTCCAGGCACACAATGCTGAAGTAAAAGCCTTCGGAAGAGCAGAAGTTTCTGGAATTGTCATATTAATAGTTAGAGAGAAACTTTACTGTGTACTGTAAAACCTTTTGCTTAAAATTGCGATGAAATGGAAGTAGCAGTAGTTCATTTTTTTGTATTGTTATATAAATCTTAGTGAAATGAATGAACGAAAACTAAAAAAATTAGGACTTGGTTCAGTTGTTTGGATGAAGGCAGATCTACAGTAATTGTGAGCTTGTAAGGAAAGAGCGGTGTTTAGGCAGACTGCTTAGAGAAGTCAATTCACCAGTAGATTTTAATGTTAATAAAAAAATATGGGCAAAACTAACTTTACAACTGAAACATGCATGGATGATTCCTTCACAATAAGATCAGTAACATGCATTTAGAAAATATATTTTCTTTTTATATCAAATTTAAATGTATAGGCCCAAATTGCTTAATTTGGCGGTCAAAACGCCCATTGCTGAATTCATATGTAAAAAAGGCATATTCCAAGACCAAATACATTCAAGTAGATTTAATTCCTCTTTCATGAAAGCTGACATGCTGTAGTGGTATGTTTCAGTCAAATCCCCTACACCTCTTTATGTAATTTAATTTGCATCACTCTTTTTTTCCCTTACAATAGACAATTATAGTAGACATTGCACAAAGCAGCTCAGGAGAAATTAACAGCTTGACAGAAATTAAGTGTGAAATTGCTTCAGCAACAGGTACATGATAAGGTTATAATTGTTTGCCAATGAATACCAAAGCCATTTTCCAAAGAGGATTGTTTTTGTTTGTATTTTTTTTTTAAAGTGAAAGGCAGTCGGAGAGTTTAGCACAAAAGAACAGGCGGAAGGAGAGCCTGCAGTGGCCAGTGTGCCTACTGTCGTCCCTGTGGCCAACTGGTACAGTGCCAGCCTAAATGCATTCAGATTGTTGTCACCCTTGTGTTTGTCCTCTGACCTTTGGAGTGCAGTGAGGCTAACTGCTTTTGAAGTTAGGATCAGGGTTCAGTCTGCTCAGCAGATGTCTCTGAGAGTTTAGGCAGGAGAGAGGGATGATTTGCATGTTTTCCACAATGCAACAGGAAATGGGTGACATTCTTCCTGGAGTTCTCAGTTTGGCCTTGAGAAAGCCTGTCCGCCTGAGTCTTTTTTAAATGCACAGACACAGTTACAGATGCAGACTTGGAAGGTTGGAGAAGCAATATTCAGAGTGCAGCTGAACTGGAGAGTCATGGTGGGTTCATTTAGCTTCCTGCTGATGGGAGACCCCCCTGCCCTGTCAGAGATCGAGGGAGAGCTATTTAGGATTCTAGAGGGCAGTTAAATGATGGCCTGGCAGTGCTAAGTGTGTAAATTTGTACCATTTCCATCAATTATTAAAGCTCCCAGTGGACCGCTAACGCCAAGTGGATTTATCATGCTTTGGAATACCCATGACACTGCTTCTCATTTCACTTAATAGCCCCCACTTCCTTAAAGAGATAGTTCATGCTATCATAATTTTTTCCCTTTTGTATGTTGTTTCATTCTTGTTTGACTTTCCTTCTGTTGTAGAACACAAAAGAAGATATTTGGAATACTGTGCTGATACTTCTTTTCCATGCATTTACAATGAATGGGGACATAATTAATCAAGGTTCAAAAAGGACACCGAAGCACCATAAAGGTATCATAAAACTACAGGGGTTCCATATATTTTAGGAAAGCAAATCATCATATTTTGGTCTGAAAAACCTGGGTCCATTTGCAGTAAACAGTAAAACTGTTTGCACTACAAGCCAGTGTGCTCATAATTAATACAAAGTTCAATATAAAGCAGAAAAAAACATGTTTTTTACAGCTAAAATAGCTGGACGCGGATGAGACCGGAAGCTAGACCCATAGAATAAAAAAATGGCCGCGCCCACTTTTACGGCAAGAAAAAGGTGGATACACTACGAGAGATAATAGGCTTGTTCGAGATGAACTATACTAGCCTGCCACCGGCTGGCGAGAGTAGTCGCTTGCAGTCGGGGCAGAATTAAAAGCGGAGACGTCAAGTCGGACACTTTCTGCTCCTGGTATGTTTGCACGGTCTTTGCATGCTCTTATCACAGATAAAGTTAATTAAATGCAATATTTATTAAATACACAGAAACGTTTTTATGAGCAATAGAAACACTTTTTATATACTGTTTAATACAGAGCCATTTGTTCATGAATAAAGTTCAACATAAACATATACTATTTAAACACCAATAAAGTGTGGGTATATATGCTTTTATCAGTGTTTTTGATAAAAAAATTACTCAAGATAACTGTGCGACGCACACTAAATAAGCTTTTGCTGTTATAAAATCAGATTTGTGAGCATTATTGGAATTTAATTTTTAGAATAAACAATCAACACACCTCGTGCTTGTCATCTCAGAATCTGACCACTGAGAATAAAGTGTCGTCATTAAGGCTTTCGCAGCTGATTTTGAGCAACTGCAGCGCCTGACCTCGGCGGCTGGTCTCGTTTTGTTCTCGCGGTACTTTGATGGCACATGTGATCATAAGGCGGCTGCAGCGCCGGTCAAACGTAAGGCGGCTGTAGCGCCGGACAAACGTCCTAACCACAATGCATTGCTTTTGTCAGGCGGCAGCCAATCTTTGCGGCGCCGCAAGAAGTCGAACAAGCCTATTGGCAACATGAGGGCTACTTATAGCAAACACTAAGGGTCACATGACAAGAACCGACCAATAAGCAAACAGAACTGAGAACCAGATGACAGGACAATAACCAATGAGAAACAAGACACATGACTAGAACAACCAAATCACAACATGACAAATAAGGTGTGTTCAACTTCATGCAGCACTGCGCAGACCGATCGGCGGCTGACTTAAAGGAGTGCATGCCGGTTAGAAATTCTGTCCGACTTGAACCGATGCCGACACCACGTCACTGTCACATGTGACATCAAAGTACCGTGAGCACGTTTCGAGAGCAGCCGGCTGACTCAGCTGGCGCAGCTTTTTCAGAACAAATATACCCCCACTTTATTGTTTTTTAAATAGCATATGTTTATGTTGAACTTTATTCTTGAACAGGTGGCGCTGTATTAAGCAGTATATAAAAAGTGTTTCTGTTGCTCATGAAAACGTTTCTGAAAAGTCTGTGCATTTGACAAACATTGCATGTTATTCACTTCATCTGTGATAGAGTATGCAAACACCGCGAGAGCATCACTACCGGGAGCAGAAAGTGTCCGACTTCACGTCTCCACTTTCAATTCCGCCCCAGACTGCGGCTACTCTCGCCGATAGGTCTGCACAGTGCTGCATGAAGTCGAACACACCTATACACAAGGCAGAAATACATGAGGGCAATGGAAGCATGACACTAACAGCATGAATCATATTACAAAATAAAAGACATGAAAACAAGAACAAGAAACAAACCCTAAAACCAGGTGTGACATTTTGATACCAGTTTAGATCAATAAACTCGTCGAATCGACTCAAACGTCGTATGAGTTTGTTCATTGATTTCGTATATCAGGGCATTACACCTTTCCTGTCCCAGCAAACCAGCGATATTAAATCATTCACCACTAACAAGATGAATCCATTGACAGGACACTAATGAAATAACAGTGATTCAGGAATCTGAAGACAACTTAATTATCCAACAGTCCTTACTTTTTACCCCCGTATTAGGCTAGCGTTAACCCCCTCTCTTTCTCACTTGTTAATAGCCTTTGTTTTAGGAAATTGATCCAGAGTGGCTTCATGAGATGCCACAGCACAAGATTAATGTGCAAGGAGTTGCAGGATCTCACTTTACTCACACTCCTAGCAGGAAGTGTCCTGCAGATGGGCTCCACACGGCTTTGACGGCTTAGTTGCACCACCTCCCCGCTGTGAAACATGATGCTACCTGCGACTGGCTCTCCGAGGACTTTGGGGGGTTGTCGGATGTGTCAGCCCCCGCTGAGCCGACAGGTGCAGGTGTGTTCCATCTTGGTGCTAATGACAAGGGTGGGGATTTTGACAGCTGGACCCTCGGACATTTTCCAGACGGGCACCTGTGGAGTCCAAAAGTGCTCTGGAAAGATGGGTGTGTGCTTGTCCGCACAGCCCTTCTCCTCTATCTGCTTTCCGTAGGGGGACTTTCACCCAAAACATACTAATTCATTTCTTTGTTTTACTAATTAACGCCTTCTTGGCCCACGTTAGCATGTATGCTAATCTGTGGCTCAGAGCAACTTGATGACTCAAGATACGACTAATGGCTGCCTGTCAGGTCTGTCCCTAGCAGGGACTTTAGCACTGCTCTGTGTAATATTAATAAATTACGTTAGGATGATATTTCATCTATTCTTACAGGGATTGTACCTTTGAATTATAAAAGAGCATCACGAGGGGAAGTAGCTAGCATGTGTTGTGTTAATTTGGGTCGCAATATAAAGTGATGTAGGCAAATCTACAGGGCCCAAATACACCGTTTCATGGCCCCATTAGTGATAAGTGCTCATGTTCTGCTGATAGATACTTGTGTATTAGACTCCACTCCGGCTCTCATGGGAAGTATGAATGATTCACAGCAAACAGTGGCTTTTGTATGTAAAAGTATACCCTGAATGAAAGGACACGCTCTTTCTGTTCTGACATTGATTCCATTAAACATGCTTAATATTTTAACAGAAAGATAATACTCGGAATATGTGTTATGTTCTTGTTCATGGCATGATAATTTAATGTATTACCTGATATCGTTCCAGTTTTTACACGCCATCGGTTTCAAATAAAAAAAAAACAGCTGTGATACAGCATAGAAGGTGAAAAATGACTGTGAATAGCATGTATACTGAGAGAAATATTGTTTTTTTTTCTGATGTTAAGTCAATAATTCACCCATGCAGATCCTGAAACCAGTATGTGTTCAGAGATATTACTGAAACTGCAATATGTTGTTCATTCCATATGTTTGATATGGCTTGGTGAGCAATACGGTTGACAGTGTAGATAAAAAAGCAAAGCAGAGCATTGCTTTTCCCTGGAACAATACCGTATAACATATCGACTTCCTCCATTTTTGTCCTGCAGTTTTCCCTTTGAGGGACCAGGGAGCTTTTTATTTAATGTGATAACAATCAAACTGATGAAATAGAAAACCTACTTGTGTCATTCAGGGCAAACACGCACACATCGTTTTTTTTCATTTCTTCTCCCCTTTCTTTCAATTTCAGACAAATCTGCTGTGGATTAGGTGATACATTGGATGAAGGCGCGGTAAACCAAGCATCTGTCCCGTGAAGAATGTGTGAAGCAAAGAAGGTGTGTCATTATTTATTTGGATCAGTCACAGCGGTGCTGGTGGAATGGGACTCTATCTGAAATCACTGATACACGGACGCACTTTTACATATCCTGAAATGTTCTCTATTAACCTGATTCACCATTTCTGGTGAATTTCATTTCCCTGTTTTAACCTATTGTGTATAACAGCTCTTGAGAGGCCAGTAAGCTATTGGAATCATTCCAGTTGTTGTTGTATTTTTTTCAAGGATGCAACAATCTTGAGATGCTTCTATGAGCCCCTTGTTAGTTTCGATGTAAATGTGCAATTTGAAAAAAAAGGTGCACAAGTTGACTATGATTTTGCCAAGTAGGCTGTGTTCCTGGATCAACATCTTTGTTGGGCCTAGATTAATAAAATGCAGGAAAAAAAAGTCAGTTAACTGATTAAACCTATTGTAAAGTGTTACCCAACATCTTATGATTTCCCTCTGATTTTAATGTTACTTAATGGGTTTAGGACTAGAATATTGACATAATTTTGTCCCAGAACCACCAAGATATAAAATATGTTTCAGAGTGTGCATGAATTATACACATACATATACATACACCCTAACACCTGATGTCATCTCTTGCAGTGCTCTCCTGCATAACCTGCATAAATGTTCAGTACCCACCCGCTTTAGGTGATGTATATGCATATGTATGCAGATATTCCATAATTTTGAGACAAACCATGTTTACAAGGACAGAATGAAAGATGTGCAGGTATTCCAGAAGCCTCTGGAGCTCTCGGACCCCAGGTTAATTCAGACTCTGTTTAGAGACTTCTGTTGTATGAGTTCTGATGGGTCACCTTGGTACTTTCCAGTCCAATGTGTCTGCACACCATTTTAACACTGTCCCATGGGAAGAGGCATGGATCAGCTGACAGATGATATTGTTTTTCCTCCGTAAAAGCACCTCCCTGTGGTAATTGCTCATTGTGGATTTGAATTTCATCAGGAAACCTTGTCCTTAAAGGGCCTTTACTATTAAAAATAGGGCTGTAATGATGTAATGTGAGCATTTTAGTTATGTTGCATTGTGGTCTTGCGGTGAATACTGGGTATGACACTGACTACATTGCAAGTGAGTTATGCAACGTAGACAATCCAAAACAATTGCAGTGTTTTATGCTTTGTTTGAAAGTTTTTTTTGTTGTTGTTGTTGAATGCTCATTAGGGCTTGTTGCTATTACTTTTACTTATATTGACTAATTGCATAAAGACAAATGCATACTTATGGGTTATTTGTCACGTTTGTATCAGCTGGTTAGACTCTCATTCTCTACAAAGGATCTGTTGGTGAGCAAATTATGCAATGATTTTGGATGGCCTGAAGGTGAGCAAATTTAAAATTGTCAAAATTTGGGCTAAAATGTTCCTTTAATTCTTCAGTTTTTTGCAATTAGGCATCGCATCTTGTATACTTGGACTCATTAAAATACAGAAAAAACCTTGCAATAGCTTGATTACTCTGTGCATGTAAAGACTTCCTGATGTATCTAAATGGAGTCAACATTTTTCACAGTGCTAAGTATCTCTTTCTGACCAACAGTAAAACACAGTCAGGTTGCAAGGTGAAAACCCATGGATACAAACATCAATCTTTTCTTTTTCTTTCTTCTAGTGCTTCATTTCAAGTCACTCTGTCTTTTTCTGGCTCTCTATCTCACTCACTTTCTCTCTTGCTCTTCTAGCAAAACTGGTCAAGTAAACGTAATGGACTTTGGCAGGGTTGTGTTGTCAGATCCCAGAGCTCCAAACAGTAGAAGGGGCAGCCAGAGGGGACATGGCCAGCGGGAGAAAGGTCTGGCTGGGTTAGCTGAACTATGCTTTGGCCTCCTTCAGCTGATGAAGCGGTTTCTTCCAGGTGCCACCAATGGAGACTCGAGCCCTTCAGACATCTCTGACAAGGATTTTTCTCGAACGTTGTAGGAGCAGAAATGGCCAGGTGTGAGTAGAGAGAGGAAGCAATGTGTAGTTAACCAGGACCACTCCTCTGAATTCATCTAACGCTTCTGGGCCCAGAGAACTGCACAGAATCACAATGAGGTATTGATCCTTATTTCACTCCGATTTATTTTGCTAGGCACTTGTGGAGGTGAGAGGTGTTTCCGCTAGCTTCAGCCTCAACATTGAAATTCTTTCTCTTGATGTGCAAGGAAACTTGATGAGGTTTAAAAACAGATTGCTGTAAAACTAGAGAAAAGAAGAGTTGTTGTTGAAAGCAGATAAATGTTACAAGTTGTTTCAGAGTATTCAGAGAACATAAAAAGGTAATGTTCCAATGATGTTTGAAAAATGTCAAACTGTTCCCTTAACCTTCAAATAACCAAGAATGTTTTTAAAACGGGATGTGTTAAAAATTCAGAGAAAATTCACAATAACGTTTTCATAACTTAATCAGGTATTTCCCAAAAGCATCATCCCCATAAGTAGATCGTAGAGCCATTGCCATCAATGGTCTCTACGATCAACTTAGCTTATGATGCTTTTGAGAAACACTGTCCAGAACAATATTTTCGTTAGCTGGGACTGCTAGCTTGCTGAAATGCAGAGGTATAAACAATGCTAAATAATGCTAGGTGTATGAATATTAATAGAAACACAATGTACAGTAAATTTTAGCATCTCATGATGTAAAAACATTAATTCATTAAATCTGTCTAAAAGGTGAATGTCTAATATTTGACTGTATAGTGGATTTGGATTTTCAAATTGAAAGTTTGACATCAAGCAGCATTCTAATTTGGCATTTGATTAAAGTTGGAAGTCCAGACGTTCCGAGTTGAATGAAAGTGACGTGACATGTGGCCAAGTATGGTGACCCATACTCTGAATTAGTGCTCTGCATTTTTACCATCCAAAGTGCACACACACAGCAGTGAACACACAGACACCGTGAACACACACCCGGAGCAGTGGGCAGCCATTTATGCTGCGGCGCCCGGGGAACAGTTATGGGTTTGGTGCCTTGCTCAAGGGCACCTCAGTTGTGGTATTGAGGGTGGAGAGAGCACTGGACATTCACTCCCCCCACTTACAATTCCTGCCGGAACTTACGAGTCCGACTCTCTAACCATTGGGCCATGACTTCCCGATTCATGGAATGTAGAATTAGTAGTTATTTACGTAGCATAATTTTTTACATTTTTAAATTTTGAAGCACACTTGTTACACAATCCCACTAGAGTAGGCAGAAACAAGAACAGAATCAGGACATGTCGTGTAGGCCAGATTTAAACCCACCTCTCCAACACAAACATTGTAGCTCAGCAGGTCTGGAGAATGTGTGCTAACCACTTGGCAAACCTTACCCATTCTCCCTGTCTCACTGAGTAGCACTGAGTTTGTGTGCGAATCGTGGATTTATCAAACAGTATACAGTATATACACACTTTGTCCCAGATTTTGCATGGATAGTGTGTGTTCATGTGTGCTATAGGCATGACTGAATAGTAAATCTGAATGTGTTGCGCTGGCCCTGGCATGGCAAGGGTTCTGCACTTTACCGTATGTGATTGAGAAGTATGTCAGAAGGCCCTGTATATATGTCAGGCTGATCCATTCAACAGAGAGATTTACATGCCTGTCAGATGCTCTGTAGTGGGAGCCAGACACTGTCTGAACAACCCATCAGTCCCTTTGCCAGCCTTCACTCTCTGTTTCTGATTTTCTGGATAGTTTCCTCTATCTTTTCAAATGTTTTTATTTAAATCTTCTCATCTCCCTTGAATAATTTCTTTAGTCTTTTAATGTGCAATTAACACGCATGCACACACGCACACACACACACACACACACACACACACACACACACACACACACACACACACACACACACACACACACACACACACACACACACACACACACACACACACACACACTATAATATATGATATATACAAAATTATTTATAGTTCTGAACATTTAAATATTTTATTAATTTCAGTTATTTCCTTTTGTTTAATAAATTGTTCAATTATTTTTATTTTATACAATTGAATATTTTTTCTTTCAGCAATAAAAAAGAAGAAAATTATAAATAATAAAACAAATACAATAGAAAAATACAAAAATAATAGCCTACTATATAGAAATTGAATAAAGTAAAAATGTCAAAATAAAACACTGCATACTCTTCACTGAATTAATTAAATATACATGTATTCTTATTAAAGTTACTGAAGTTTTTCAGTGAAATAATCTCTCTTTTCTTTTGTTGTTTAATTAACTTCTAATGACCTAGACAGTAGCAGGTTTATTATGCTAATGTTACATTAAGACCGAATGCACCAATATACTGATACACATCTGAACAGTGTCTCTTTCGCAGCTCAATACACTTTTATCTCTTATGTAATATCAAGTACGTCCAGCGGTTACATTACATGATTTGACTGATTTAAGTGCTACGTAGGAAGGGCAACGTCGTACTCTTTAAAATGAAAGTAGCTGAATGTAGCATGTTGTTTTTATAATTGTTGGAAGCCGAAATAAAAAAATGAAACTACAATACTATTAATCATTAAATCATCTTTGAGAGCAAAGGGGCCCCCTGGTGGTTTGGGGGCCTCAACAACTTGCGTACTTTTCGTACCAGGGGGACCGGCACTTAAATACAGAAAATAGAGTTTCATGGAAGGCAAGAGGTTTTTTTACGGCAGAAACATTTGCTCCGATGCAAGTAAGGCAAAAAGGATGTTCTTAGCATGTTTTGATTCCATTCCTTTACCATCATGTGTTTGAATGTAATCGAAATAAATGACAAGAAAGGTCAAATGTTACTGTCTGAGATCATTTGCAAGCATTCAGAAAGTTAAAGCAAAACTTTAGTTGATAACAGCTGATCAGATATCAATGTGTTCGTGCTATCTGATCAGTGAAACGTGGGAGCAAACAAATCAGTTTTTTATTCCCTTGTGATGTGATCACATAACTGTGAAACACCCAAACTCTGCAGTGAGTGAGGGCTACCTGCGACACAGCACCCAAGCTCAGTGTAATCAATGAGGCACTTTTTAATTAGTTTGAACAAGCCTGTGTGACTTAGCCGCTGCTCCTCCACAAATACACACACATTCTCATGCACCTGATGGTGTGCACCAGAGCTCTCCGTGATACTCCGGATAAGAGTGTGATATTTGTAAACTCCTTCTCATTGCGAAATAATTGCAGGTTGATAAAGAAAAGAGACATTGATTTCTGGATGCAGAATGAGGATAATTGTGGTATGCGTAGAACCTTGATGTGCAGCCATATGAGGGTGTTTATTATATAAGCACCATGTGCAAATTGGATGAATGTTGTATTTGTTTCCCTGTAAACGTGAGGGATTGTCCTGGGTGCTGTTGCTATAATTGCTATTTTTCCAAATGATTAAATAAGGAAACTACTGTTTCTTTAACCTACAAAAATAGTAGCAGCTATTATACAAGTTTTTTTTTTAAGTACAGTATGTGCTGATCTCTGTGATTTATAAAATAATCATGTGTGTATAGCACATGTGTACAAGTACATGTGTTTGTGAATATACAGATAGAAACGCAGATACAGGGTGGCTTTTAAAAAGTGGTTCAGGACAGTTGGGGGATTTACAAACATGCATTTTGTGGCGCATGAATATTAATTAGATGAAAGTGACATGACATACAGCCAAGTATGGTGACACATACTCGGAATTCGTGCTCTGCATTTAACCCATCCAAAGTGCACACATGCAGCAGTGAAAACACACACACCGTGAACACACACCCGGAGCAGTGGGCAACCATTTATGCTGCGGCGCCCGGGGAGCAGTTGGGGGTTCGGTGCCTTGCTCAAGGGTACCTCAGTCGTGGTATTGAGGGTGGAGAGAGCGCTGCACATTCACTCCCCCCACCTACAATTCCCACCGGCCCGAGACTCAAACTCGCATCCTTTTGATTACGAGTCCGACTCTCTAACCATTAGGCAATGACTTCCGATGATGATGATACACTAACTATTTGGCTATTTTTAGTGCTAAATCTGTATTAGATGTAGCTGTGTTGTGAGTATACTGTAAAGTGGTGGTGACAAAATCAGTCTTGGAAAAAAGTGGAACTGATGCTTACAATGGCAATCAATAAAAAAAAAAAACACATGCCTAAGGTGACACTGCAAAATGATATTTTGTTAATTCTTGCACATTTGGCAAAGTAAAATGTCCGGTTACACTTTATTTTGATAGTCCACTTTAGACATTCTACTAACTATAAGCAACGTTGTAACTACATGTCAACAACATGTCAACTAATTCTCATTAATGTGCAACAACATGTCTACCAACTCTCAGAGTAGGCTGTTAGGGTAGGTTTAGGGTTAGTACACTGAAAAAAAATATTCATTGAATTTACAAAATAAATGTATGGTAAGTGGTTGCAATCAATTTATTTTAGCTACATTTAATTAAAAAAATATGTTGAAAGTCAGTCAAATAAATTTGTTTATTTAAATGTAGCTAAAATAAATTGATTGCAACCACTTAGCTTAAAAAAAAAGTAAATTCAATTTTTTTTCAGTGTAGAATAAGTTGACATATACTTGCAAAGTTTCTCATAGTCAGTATGTTGTGGACTCATCAAAATAAAGTGTTAGAAGATATTAATCAGACAGTCTACTAATACTTTAATGAGCAAAGTTACTTACTGTTAGTAGAATGTCTAAAGTGGACTATCGAAAGAAAGTGTTACCAAATGTCCAGTAAGTGCCATTAAATGCACGTTTGGTTTTATCCGAAACAGATGAATGTCAATCTGGGTATATTTTATACTACGCTGGTTATTGTATTGTATTGCGGCTTTGAGAATAAAATGTCTGGTGAGTGACTTTAATAGCTTAATGCTATATAGAGTTGAAAACAATTTCAAGGTCTCATGAAAATAATAAACAACCTTCATTAAATCCTACCTTAAACCTAACTAATAGTGTTAACAAATGCAGAAGTGAAATAAAAAAGATTTCATAATTTGTGTGAAAAGGAAAAAAAGTAACGTAAAAAATAAATACATAAAAAGCATTTACTGCCACTAGTGGAAATCGCAGTGAACTGTATGTATAGTTTCGCAAAAATGTAGGTAGAAGCTTTTTTTCCCAATAAGCCAGGGTTGTATGGTGGTCTATGATGATATATGACGATGCATACTTTCCTTTCTCAAACTTCAAGCCTGATATCTTCCTGTTTTCCTCATTCTCCTAGTTCTTTGCCTTTCATGAAGATCTCTGGAGCATTTGCTATTGCTTTGAAAAGACTCTTCTTCTAACAACAGAGGTGGTGGTCCATTAATGGTAAGTCGATTTGTTATGGTGCCCTTGCAAATAAAGAAACAAAAAGTTTTTCAGAAAAGCATTAATGTGCCACAGAGAAAGCGACTTGATGGAAGTCTGCTCTATTTGAGCAAAAAATAAAAAATGAAAGCAGGAAGTGAGACGCTGTCAACATTCTCCCATGACGCCCCTGTCACATCAAGCCCACATTAACTGACAATGTTTCTGTTTTAGAGAGGAGCTATTTCGAACAAGAGCATCTCTCCAGAGGAGCCTCTTCTTTAAACCGCTGAACAAGTACAAACAGCACAGTTACAGACTGTTGAGAACAAGAGAATAGATAGAGAGATAGATAAATACATGAGATAAAGCCCTAGTTGTAGAGATAGGAGTTGCGTGATTGTCTATTTTTGTTCTGTGTGGACTGGCACTTCTGTATGATATTTAGCTGACAGTGCTAATGCTATCTTGTTGTACTTAGCACAACAAAGATTTCCAATGCTGGCCAAAAATCAAAACACTCTGAAAAAATTCTGATAAAATTTTGATCAAATCAAATCAAATCACTTTTATTGTCATATCACCACAGCACATGTGCCTTGGTGAGTGAAATTCTTGAGAGCGTGCTCCAGACAGTGCAGAAACAATTTACATATAGACAGTACATACTTACAGACAAATGAAAATGTGCAAAATACACATATATATACTCAGTACACACAGTGTACTATTAGACATACTTACAGTTATCAATACACATTATACACTGTATGTACACATTCTACATAATGTACACATATATACACACAGTAATATGCAAAGGTGCAACAGATTATACATAAGCTGGGTACAAAATGTCATGGATGTGCATTAGAACCACCAGATTTTTGTATTTGTGCAGTGTGTGCGTGTAGTCCAGTTTGAACTGTGTTAAAGTTAAAGTGCAGTGTATGGCATACCGTAAAGTGGGAGTGTGCTGTAGGGTGTATTATTTCTGACTGTTCATTAGCCTGATAGCCTGAGGGAAAAAGCTATCCCTCAGTCGGCTAGTGCGGGATCGGATGCTGCGGAGACGTCTTCCTGAGGGCAGCAGAGGGAGCAGTCTGTGGGACGGGTGGCTGGAGTCATTGATGATTGATTTGATATCGGTTTTCCCTCTCTGAATGTGAGTATGATTTAGCCAAACTTGTTCATCACCAGGGCAGACTATCAGTCTAAGGCTACATTCACATTGCAGCAGGATAAGGATAAGGTCAAGGTCAAGGTCAAGGTTTCTTTATTCGTCACATAATAAATTATACAGGGTATAATCAGAAGTGAAATGTAAATCAAATCAGGTCCGCTCAGTGGACAGTGCAAAAGAATAAAAATGTAAATTAAATGAAAGTAACAAACACAAGAGCATTTATAAATATAGGTAAAAAAAGAGAAATAAAGAGTAAAATGTGCAATAGAATAAAAAGTGCAAAACAAATAAGATGTGCAAAAACAGAATACAATAAATAGTAATATGAACAAGAGGGATTTAAACGGGTACATACACATAACTGAATTGAATGTTTTACTTTAATGAGTCTTGTAAATGTTTATGAAACTGAGTTTTTTAAGGGCCTGATGGCAGGAAGAAGCTCTCCTCAGCTCTCAGTTTTTGCATTTCCTGACGCTTGCAGATGGCAGTAAACCAGAAAAGATTTACCGGGGTGGTTTGAGTCTTTGAGGATTTTAGCACTCTGCTTTTGCATTCCCTGATGCGCTCAGTCTCTCGATTACTAATGAGATCTCTGAGTCAACTGGCCCCTGAGTAGAAAGTTTTCTGCTGGTGACTATTTCCTCACTGTCGAGATGGTACAGTCTTTGCCTGGCTTTCTTACTAGTTTGTGTGTAGTCATGTCATCCTCGGAGATGTTTACACCGAGGTACTTGACAACCCTCTTGAAATTAGGGCCGCTGCTGTCTCTTCCTGAAGTCCACATCAGCTCTTTAGTTTTGCTCAGTTCAGAGAGAGAGACAGTTGTCCTGGCATATAGTCTCTCCACCTCATCAGCGGCCTCACTGTTTTAATGAGACCCAGAACCACAGTATCATCCCTTTAAGAAGTGGAGCTGTGAGGGACACGCAGTCGTGGGTGTATAGAGAGTAGAGCAGAGGGCTCAGGACACAGCCCTTGGGGCTCCTATGTTCAGGGTGATGGAGTTGGAGGTGAACTGGCCGACTTTCACCACTTGTGGTCTGGCGGTGAGGAAATTTGAATCCAGTCACAAAGTGAAGAGGTTATGCCGAGGTCTGAGAGTTTAACAGCATTGTGGGGATATAGTATTAAAAGCTAAGTCAATGAATAGCAGCCTTAATAGTTGCTTTTTACTGTCGATTGAGTGAGGGAGGAGTTTAGAGATGGCAAAAAATTTGGCCGAAAAACTGAAGAGGGTCCAAAGTAGCGGGGATGGAGGAGCAAATTTTTCTTTAGTTCACAAAAACCTTCATGGAGTGAGGGCATAAATTCAGGCAAGAGGGTTTACTGTTCTTAGCAAATTATGACAGATTTTTTAAAAGGAGGTGGGAACAGTAGCGAGGGACTCATTAAATATGGATGTAAACAAACCAGCAAGCTTAGCACAGGACCTCAAACGCGGCCAGTAACAAGGTTTGTTTTCTGCTATCTTTTAGTTCTGCCTCGTCCTCCGAGATCAGATCATCGCTGCTCTGTCTGCTGCTTCCTGACTATCGGCAGAGTCGTGCCGCCGCCAAATTCAAAGCGGCCGTAGAAGGTGTTTAGCTCTTCGGCCAAACGGATTGCCTCATGCAGGAGTTATTTCAAGAACAGATCTTCAGTCCCTGCACATGCGTCGACTGAGCTGGATGTGATTTCTTTCCCTGTACCGGCGTTTAGTTTACCTCAAGCGTAGCAAATGCTTTGTATCACTTTTTCCTGCAAAATAAAGTCTCCGCATACTTTGATAAAACGTGTTGTTACTGTATTTTGCATTTACACAATAGCAATATTTGAAAGCCCTTTGAAAACACTGCTTCATTTGACAACTGTGAGCACAGCAATAGTCTGAAGTTTGTCAATGAAAGCTGGCACAATGCTTGAGCAATCTTGGCTGAGATGGACCTTGTAGTCTATTATAAACCTTTTAATGCTAAATGTACTTAAGTGATGCAAGCCATGAATTGACAAAGAACAGCTTTCTTTAGGGCTGTCTTTAGCTTCTTTGAGGTCATTTTTTGTGCATTGATTTGACAGAATTCTGAATAATATTCCTCATTCCTTGATGCAATATCACATGCAAGGTACAGGGCATAACTTTGGTATTGACAGTTCCAGTTCTGCAGGATTTTGTAGGCAGATTCTGTGTGGACCTGAACACATCTAACACAACACACCTCAGTCAGTTAGCATGGTTTGTGTGTTCACCACACAGACAGATCAATACTGGTTTGCGTCTTTGATGCACCTGTAACAGACTTGTTAGTTGGCTCCTGGCTAATGTACTGCTCAACTCCTCTGGTAGATGATGGGTGAAAACACTGGTCCAGCGCTGGCAGCTGTGAGTAATAATGTGTTTACAAGTCAGTGCATGTTCACCATACGCCCCCAACATCCTTTGATTCATTATTAACAAGTACAATGACTCACAAGTAATTAACTCCTATTCTTAGTGCTGGTTCATTGTTTAGCATGGTGGTTTAGTTTGCTGTATTATCACGTTGATTGTCTTGCAATGTTTTATTTATTGTTTTGACCAAAGATTTGGATGTAATTATGTTTTTATGTAACAAAGTTGTAATGAATCCATAAAATTAAACCCAGGAAAGGGAACTGGGACCCTTGAGAAGTGAGACATTTTATGTTTACCTGCTGCTGGTTTCATAGAACAATACTCTTAAATCCTTTCTTGGAATTGAGCCACAGTGAGAGCACTTAAGGGATTAGTTCATCCAAAAATGAAAATTCGGTCATTTACTCTCCCTCATGTCTTTCCAAACCAAAGGAAATCTAAAGGCTCTGCTGGTTTTTATTTTACATTGAATTTTAAGGAAGAAGGGGCTATGGCTTTTATGTAAAAAAAACAAAAAACAGCTTTGTGTGTAAACGGACCAAAATAATAAAGTCATACAATTGTTAACCGCTGTGTCCAGATTGAATCAGAGTTCAATTATTTAACTGAAGAACTGGATCAGACTTGAGAACAAATAATTCAGGCTGGTTTAAAGAATCCAACTCAAAATAGTGATTTATTCACAATGAACTATTCTTTTGTGAGCATGCCAAGGAAAGTTGATTTTAATAATGTCTTAATTTTCGATCTGTTCCTCAAAGAAAACATAAAATATAGAACCAAAGTCATAATTTTAATCTCATATTTATAGTGCTTTGTATCCTTTGTCAACTGTAATTGCAACTTCAAAAAGTCTCCTTTTGTATTCCATGAAAGAAAAAAAAGTTTTGGATGAATAAATGTTGACAGAATTGTCATTTTTGGTTGAACTATCCCTTTAAGTTCTTATGTAGGGTAATAATATGCTTTCAAATCTAAAGTAAAACACAAAAATGCATTTCTAGCACATTTCTAGTACTTCTTTGTTCCCGAAGCAGCAGAACACCATCATGACATCTTAAACTATCTATTTCAGTCATCATAAACCCAAACAGTAATTGCATATTCAAATCTTGTTAAGAGCTTTATATGATTTCATGTTTTTTTCTATTGTTTTGTTTCAAACCCCTCCCGTACTAAGATGAAGCCCTTAGATACAAGGGATTATCGCTTGCTATCAGATGAAGAAACTACGGCAACAGACACACACACACACACACACACACACACACACACACACACACACACACACACACACACACACACACACACACACACACACTCAAACCCCGTTCAGATATGACTGTAAGCCAAAAAAAAAAAAAAACATACACACACACAAATTGGAAATGCAAGTGATCAAAAATGAACATCCTAATCTCCTCAGCATCTTTGACAATCTGTCGCTCTCCTGTAAACACAGACCTCTCATCACTTTGTTTTTGGGTTTACGTTTCAGGGCAGTAGCGAACAGTCCCTTGATTTAATCTCAATCTGTTGACGGAGACCTTTGCGTCTCGTGTGAGGGTGGATGAAGGTGGCTCATCAGAGACGATCTGCTGTGACCCTGTTTTGAAATCAGGCTAAATCAACAAACCCGTTTCGACGGCGTAATCTCCTCACTAGCCTTAGTGCTTTGTAAAATTGGAGCATAACAAGCTTTTCTGTTAATACCCTGTGAGAACCTCTTCTCTTTCTTGGAAGCGGCGCCAAAGTTCTAATAAGATATCATTGATGTTATTCATTCTGTTTGGGTTGTTTGGATTCATTTTGCTCTTTCTTTGGACTCATTCCAGGTAAATAAGTGCAGACAAGAAAGCAAATAAGCATTTAATTTATCTCTATCCCCTAAAGACATAAAATTCCTCTCACACGCTCATCTCTATTGCTCTCTTTCTCTCTCATACGCATCTGATGACACTCACCCCCATTTCTTTTTGTCAGCCGGAATGATGCTGGTGCATGAATGTGGCAGTGTTCAAGTTTGACGTTGTTGCTGTTATTGCTTTATTTTTTATTAAACAAAATTTACCACTTAATTTTTTTTTTCTCTTTTCACCCGGGTGTCTTCTGGGACTCAGCCACATATGCTCCCAAATAGATTTTTAATTACGATCGCACCGTGTGTTTTGTCTGGGCACTGTGATTAATAAGGAAGGAATCAGGGCCTAATTGTTCATGCGGGCGGATGAGCATGCCAGAGACTGAGAAGAGGGGTAGAGGGAGGTTGTTGTCCGCAGTGACCGGTGTCCCACAGGGCTCCTCTTGGCATCATGTTCCCGTGGAAATTGGATTTGTTAGTCGACGGCGGCTGTCCGCCATAGAAAAGTGTGGCTGCTTCTCTCCCTAGAACTGGCAAATCAAGTTTTCATCAGCAGGAAAGGATGTAGCCGCACCATCCTCTCATAAATCCTTTCATTTACTGAGAAGTGCCGAGGAGTGGGGGATCTGTGTTTCTGGGACAGTTAGCATTCATGTGGAGTAATTACTGGAGTGTTTCTGCTGTGTGGGAAACTGGGAAGCTGGAATGTTGGTTTAGAAGCTTCTACATGGTTTCTACATGACCTTAACTCTTAATACTTCCATTCGTGTAGGCCTACATTAATTAAGGACTATAATTGAATTCACCAGCAATGAACTGAAGTCACGGACAGCGCCATTAATTTGCAAACAATGTTTGAGTTAGCGCCATTTCACTAAAATTAATAATTTAAATAACGCAAAAATGCAATTCCTGATCTTGAGGGAAATGTACTCCAATCATCCTTAGTTTAATTCTCAACTTATTTATTTATTTATTGAATTTAGGAGGCAAGGTAAGGAATGAGGAAAAAAATATGCTTTTTTTAAAAGCTGAATTTCTTTTTAACTTGAGTGCCGCATTTTTAGAACTCTGTGTCATGTGTGGGATGCTGCAAAAGATGCGAGACGTGACTACAACAGTCAAACACATCCGTCTAACATGTTTAAATAGAAAAACAATAGAAATATAGCACAGTGGAATACGAAAAAGCATTTTGTTTGAACGGCCCCTTGTTCACTAACTACCTGCAATTTAGTTTAACCAGGCACTTAAACGTGAACTTTGAACTTTGTGTGGTCGGGGAATAAAGTGGAAGTTTTTGCACTAAAATACTTTGTTCAAAAAGTGGCTTAACTCTTTTCAAAACTGAATTTTCTTCTTTGCGTATTGTTTTTCTATTGGTAACTGCCTTTTTGTGCTTTAATATTTGTCTTAAAAGTAGAGTCAACATGAAGTTTTAAAAGTCTTCTTTGTAGTTTTTTAAATACATTAATTTCCTTTTTGGCTGACATCACCAGTCCCTTTTACATCAGTTTTAATTTTTTCATGCTTACTGAAGCTGTGTTGCGATTTTTCTGCCTTTTGAAAAGCCTGCAGAAAAACATTTTCAGGAGCTTATGTCTATTAATTATTCTAAAGACTCGAAAGAACAGTCCAATAGTATTGCTATCAGTGTACATCAGATGCTTCTCTGAATGGCCATTTAATGCTCCTACTACCCACAGGCTAAATAAAGAGTGTATAATAGAGAGCAGTTTATTTATGCTACAAAAGATGTGATATCGCCAACTACAGGGCACTGAAACTACTATATCTTGTGCATTTTGCCCTTACTCACCCAAACTTGTCAACATGGTTACTTTAAGTGAATGCAAGCTCCTTAGCAAGTAGTTGTGAATTTTTATATATGAGATGAGGACATGACTGCAGCTGGAAATTAGGCCGAAACCAGCACATCCAGTGCAAGAAGACTTTGACTTTTTAATTGTACTTAACATTATTTTATTTATACTTTATACTGCAGAGACCTTTTGAAGGTTATAGTTTTTTTGTTTGTTTTGTTTTTGCAATTTTGAGGTGTTCAGTTTTATTTTGGTTTTAGAAAATAAGTGTAATTGCTCTCCTCTCAAATAAGCTCTTTTTTGTTTTGTTGCATTTCCTGTGCCTTGTCCTGGACTTTTATGTCACTTCCTGTTTCCCGTGGTGTTTGTAGTCAGTTTGTATCTTATCTTGTTCAGCTTGTTAGCCTCCTGTATGTATACAGTTGAAGTCAAAAGTTTACATACACCTTGCAGAATCTGCAAAATGTTGATTATTTTACCAAGTAAGAGGGATCATACAAAATGCATGCTATTTTTAATTTAGTACTGAATAAGATATTTTACATAAAAGATGTGTACATGTAGTCCACAAGAGAAAATAATAGTTTTTATAAAGAATAAGAATTTATAAAAATGACCCCGTTCAAAAGTTTACATATGCTTATTTCTTAATACTGTGTTGTTACCTGAATGATCCACAGCTGTGTTTTTTTGTTTAGTGATAGTTGTTCATGAGTCCCTTGTTTGTCCTGAACAGTTAAACTGTCTGCTGTTCTTCAGAAAAATCCTTCAGCTCCCACAAATTCTTTGGTTTTACAGCATTTGTGTGTATCTGAACCCTTTCCAACAGACTGTATGATTTAGTGAAAAGGAAAAACCATGTGTTAAGAGCCGGGGCGTGAAAATTTTGAACAGAATGAAGATGTGTACATTTGTCTTGTTTTGCCTAAATTTAATATTTTTTCATTTATTACTGCTCTTCAGAAGCTACAAAAGATAGTTACATGTTTTTCAGAAGACAAATTAAGTTAAATTTACCCTGATCTTCAAATTCAAAAAAGTTTTCAGTTTTCACACCCGGCTCCTAATGCATGGTTTATCCTTCTGGAGCATCAGTGAGCGTTTCAATCTTCTGTAATAGTTTCATAGGAGTCCCTCAGTTGTCCTCGGTGTGAAAAGATGGATCTCAAAATCATACAGTCATTGTTGGAAAGGGTTCAAATACACAAAAATGCTAGAAAACCAAAGAATTTGTGGGACCTGAAGGATTTTTCTGAAGAACAGCAGACAGTTTAACTGTTCAGGACAAACAAGGGACTCATGAACAACTATCACTAAACAAAAAAACACAGCTGTGGATCATTCAGGTAACAACACAGTATTAAGAAATAAGCATATGTAAACTTTTGACCGGGGTCATTTTTATAAATTAAACTATTATTTTCTCTTGTGGGCTACATGTAAACATCTTTTATGTGAAATATTTTATTCAGGTCAGTACTAAATAAAAAATAGCATGCATTTTGTATGATCCCTTTTACTTGGTAAAATAATCAACATTTTGCAGATTCTGCAAGGTGTATGTAAACTTTTGACATCAACTGTATGCATGTATTTATGTATGTGTGTATATATATATATATATATATATATATATACATACATACATACATACATGATACATACATACAGACCTAGTGTTTCTTTAGTTCTTTGTGAGTTGTTGAATGTAATGGTTGTTGGCTTATTGTTTGTTCTAGTTTTTCCATGAAATGCCTGCACATAGTCCCTTGCTCTGCCTGTTTTCCCCAGCTTCTCCACAACGTTACAGTTTTTGACTGGCATATCTCCTTTACTAGTGCGTGTTTGAACTCATATTTATTACAATTAAAATACTTAAGTCCTGTTAAAATCAGATACTCTAATACTTTTACTCAAGTTGTTTTGGAATTGGTGACTTGTAACTTGTAGTGGAGTAATTTTCACTGTAAGGTATCTGTACTCTTACTCAAGTATGGTTTTCAGGTACTCTTTACACCTCTGTGCAATTCTTGAAAAACACTTAAAATGTCATATTTTTGTACACTTCAGATTACTGTAATAATCCTAATAAACATGCTCACTATTTTCATTGTGACCAGCTAGACGGGTGATTGGGAATGTTATAGAGCCTGTCTCAAGATGCAGAGATCTGTTTCATTCATTTGGGTGCTGTCTTTTTTTGCTCTTTCTACAATGAATGTGTCTTTGTGTATGGGCACACTCATATCTGCTGAATGCTGACAAAGATTGTTAATGAATTTCGAATTCAGCGAAAAGTTGTCACACATAATCAAGACCAATCATTGTTTACATTATTAGTCATTAGTATCGCTTCAAAAAAAAACTAATGCACATGCCTAGTAGTAATATGTATTATGTTTTAATGCATAATTATGTCTAAGTTCAAAAATAAGAAGAAAATAGCAGAATAATTTTATTCTAAGAATGTTTTGTGAATCTGGCAGCAAGACCTGAAAATAAATAAATAAATAAAATAATAAATACATAAATAAATAAATGGTGGAGAAAAGGTAAAAATCCTGCAAATATCTAGATCACTCATTGCAAAGACTTAGGAAAAGAAAATACAACTCTAAAATCTATAACAGATGGCTTGCTACTCAAGCTCTGTTTTGGGCCCGACGCTCAGTACACACACTGTGAAACAGAGCAAGATGATAATTAGATGAGGGAGATAAATAAAGCTCATCTTTTGTGAGATGAAATTGTTGCTCACCACTTCTATCCCAGAATTCTGTGCTCTCCCGCCATGCCTCTCAAAGGGAATAAAGGGCAATAATGGACACACAGCAGAGGAACTCAGATGGCAGACAGAAGTTGAGGCTAAAGTGTGGTTCAAGTGCTTCTCTGTTCACCCTGTGATGAAGGGGATATAGAAGAAATAGTAAATTCAAAAACTTTAAAGGGTTACTCCACCCCAAAATGAAAAATTAAACAAAATAAAAATAACTTTTTTTCAACCATTCTTTTCCTCTCTGTCTCTCCTCGTCAGCGTAGCGCCATTTTGGATATTACCCATCGAACGCACTGTACCCATTGTGTATATTACCCATCGTAAGCTCTTCTGTATCCGCCTCAATGCAAAGATGCGTATTATACATGTATTTACGCTTTGATTTGAATGAAAATAGCGCATTCTTGCGTTGAGGCGGATGCAGAAGAGCGCACAGTTATTTTTATTTTCTTTGCGTACAAAAGTATTCTCGTCGCTTCATAAAATTCAGATTGAAACACTGATGGCAGATGGACTACCCTGTCAATGCCTTTCATACTTTTCTGAACCTCGACGGTGGTCTTTACTTGGCAGTCGATGGGACAGTCACAAGCCTCCCAGTTTTTATCTAAAATATCTTAAATTGTGTTCCGAAGACAAACTAAGCTTTTATGGACTGGGAACGATGCAGGTAAGTGAATAATGGTAAAATTTTCATTGTGGGGTGGAGTAACCCTTTAAAAATCTGAGTTTTATATTAAATTAATAGAAAAGAAAAATCACATTTTATTCACTTTCTGTTCAGTAATACAAATTAAAATGATTGGGATTTTAAAAATGATCAGAGTGGCTGTAAGCAGACATTAGCTGTATGTGAAGGCTAAACATTTTTATATTGGGGAAAACCCTGTGATGAAGATAATTTACCTGAAATATTAAAGGCTAACATTCAAAAACAGAATTTTTACATTTTATATTCAATTAAGAAATATTTATTTTCTGTCATTTCAGTAATAAAATTAAAAAAGATTGGCATCTTTAAAAGGATTTTATGTTCAATATGTTCAGCATTAGTATTCCACACAATCAGTTCTTGGTTTTCTTTGTATTTTGCAGGATATAGTGTGATTTCAGTATGTGAAAATGGCACTTCATGAGAGTCATTATGTTCTAGAAAACCTTGGCAAGTCTGTGCATGTCTTTGCACATATGTGTTAAGATTTAATGAAGGCTTGACATTGGTGGGGCTGCAATATTCCAGAAACAACTCACTTTAACACAGAGCTTTCTAGATGAACCTGTTTACATGACGTTGATCATCAGCCTACATATTGATTCTGATGGTATTTGTATGTACAATTTCAAGATCTGTTAGTTAAACACAGCATAACAGAAATTAAATTTAAGTGCTTTAACCTAAAATATATTGTTTTATATAGGGGGAAATGCAAAAGTTGCTGTGTTTCAAGACCCTATTAAATCAATTGATATCTGTGGCTCTTAGTTGAATGCTTATTAACCATGAGGTCATGGTGGTATAGCCTACCCTTAAAAGTTGAATGTACGCACGCACGCACACACACACACACACACACACACACATAAACATTACTTACCAGAAAAAGAAAATAATATTTTATATTTTCATTAACAATGTAATCAGTATACTATTTATTAAAGCCAAGTATGAATGTCATCAAGTTTTTTTTTAAACATTTTACATTTATTCCAAAATAATAACTCAAAGCAGTAACAATTTAAACCAGTGGTCTGCCACAGCTCTGCACAATTTAGCTCCAACCCCAATTAAAGACACCTGATCCAGCTAATCAAGCTCTTCAGGATTACTAGAAACTGTGCAGGTGGGATCTGGAGCTAAACTCTGCAGAGCTGTTGCCCTCCAGGAATTGAGTTTGAGACCAATGATTTAAAAAATATATTTTATTCATGAACTTATGTTTAGCTATTCTTTTTAATAGATAATTTTTTACTTTAAATTACTTAAAATTTTACCAAGCTAAAACTCCAACAGATCATGTTTCCATGCAATTTAAGTTTTATTTTCATGTAACAAAGTGGTTGTATCTAAGTGTATGAGTTGTTTGCTTTTTAAAATTATTCTTCCCATTAACGCCATTATATTGTTCATTCAGACTGATTTGCAAATGCGGAATACACAATTTATCACATGGACCAATCTCAGCCAAACATAACCAGTTGTATTCAATCATATTGCAATGGGAGCATAGCCTCCTCCCACGTGACTTTCCCCCATTCATTCTCAATTACCCCCCAGCAAACTCACCACATGCTTTAGGGGGTTTGTTAAAATTCAGTGGGCTCAAGGGAGGTTCACCTGCTGGTGACAAAGTTTTTTTTTTTTAAACAAGCGATTTATAAATGTTTTAATTTTATATTTTGTTATATTTGGAGTTGGAAATCAAAATTCCCCTTATATTTCTTTATGGGTATAGACTATGAAATGTGATAAATGCAGTTGGTTGCTTCTTCACAGCTTCAATGCTGGCTCCATCCATTTTCCTTACCGTGTGCATTATAATTGTCTCCGTGGTTCTCATAATAACTAATTAAACCATCCTTTGACCTTCCAAATACTACAGCACACAGTTAAATTTGATCATAAGTCTGACGCCAACCCCCTATGTCCAAAAGTCCATTAATTACCCCGTAGCTTTTCTCCCCAGCCCAGAGGAAGGTGACATAGTTTAGCTCTCCTGCTAGGCCCTGCTTTGAATTAAGTCTTTGGGAAGACCTTGCAGATCCCTCTCGCCATATTGCAATTAATCAAACAGTGTTAATTATCTCATTATGAACAAGAGATGGATGCCTACGCCATGTTGGAGGGTGAGCGGAAAGAGTGAGAGACACAGGGGGCACGAGTGTTTATACAAGAGAGAAAGAGAGAATGAGAACGCCATGGAGAGATACAAGGAGACATGAGAGCAAGTCCCATCTGAAGCATTGCAGATACATGAGTTATTCTTTACTGCATTTGGCTGGGGACATGGTGCTGTGTCCAGAGTGGAAATGATGTCATCAGCGCAGACTGATCCGCTTCTCTAGTTTCATTGCCACAAGCCGCAAGAGATCCTTCATCATCATCCTCACAGCATGCTCTCGTTCTTCTCTCCTGCGCTCCTCCAGCACAGCTGGCCTGTACCACATGCTCGCTCATTCACATGGAGGATTAGACTCAGTGCAAATCTGTCTCAACTGGCCTGGACTTTAACTCGGATCCTCCTTTAACACATTCTGCCCTATAGGAAATAAAAATCAAATCTCTCATAATATCTCAATTGTTTTCTTGAGATTGCAATGAGATTAACAGAACAGTTCACCCAAAAATTGAATTCTGTTGTTATTTAATCACCATTCTTTTGTTTCAAACCGATGCTGTTATTTTTACTACACAAAAAGAGAATATAAGCAGCTATTTCTATGCAATATTTCTCAAGTTTAAAAAAATGTTAAGGCCGTATGAATATTGTGTAAATTTTTTTATTCTATGTTGCTGCAGGTCTCAACAACCAAGATGAGTTTAGATTAAATAGAGTTCATTTTTGGGTTGAAATATTTCTTTAAGGTTAAAACTGTACCCAACAAAATTGTAACCATTGAGTCTGTATAATAAGTGGATGGACTGAATTCACTGCACAAACTAAAGTCGAAAAACTAGAACATTTGAGGAATATGTCCGCCTTGCAAACACTGTCTTGAAACATGAAATGAGCAATAACGTTTTCTCAGGGTGTCTGATCTCTTGCAAAATGCAGGAGACAACATCAATTAAAGCTTCGAATCACAGTGGAACAGGTGAGTAGTTTTGCTATTTTTATTTTTTCTTTAAAGTAAGCCTTTTAGATACGTGGGTCCGAATAATTGTCTCCTGTATGGTACAGTCAATTGCATTCAAACACACTGCAGTCTCATTATTTAGGCACTGCGATTTCTTAATGCTGACTGCCATGCTATTGGTGAGAGAAATACAAAGCCGACAATGATCAAACAGAATCCGATAGTGAACTTTGTAACCTAAAAATCTTTATGAGCACATTAGACATCCCTTTTCATAAATTATATATGGAACACATAATTGCATTCGCAAAATCGTGGCACGATCAAAGTTTCAGAAGTTGGAGAAATGAGGGTGCGTGCAGAACTACAGGAATGTGTCCTATTATTTCAAGATACAGTTAATTCGTTCCGCGTTAGAATATGAAAGATTCTAGTGGCAGAGTATCTGTATAATTTAATTCTTAAATGAGGAGAAGCTAATTACTTTGACAAGGTTATTTTACCGACGTCTTTTAAGGCGCCAGTCCTCTACCATTTACTGATCTGCCGTCTGTAATCTGTACCGAAAACCCGAAGAAAAGGTTTTAAAGAGCAGTTGGTAGAGAAGGCTTAATCCCTCTTAAACATCCTTAATGTCTTCTCAAGTGGGACTTCCTCAGGAGGAAAAGAAGAGTACTTTTCAGTTAATCTGTAAATCAGCTTTGCCGCGAAGGACTGCAGCTTGTAGCTTTGGCTCCAGGAAATAACTTCTCTCACCTCTTGAGTGGTGTTCTTTTCAACTTTATTGTGAAATCTCTTACCTTGTGCTCGCATAAACGTACACGCGTGCGTAGGTAATGTTAATAGCTGCAGAGAAAGTCTTAAAGCCATTGGAATCTAGTTTTTACTTGATCTGACACAAGCAAAATAACTTGTTCTTGTGTGAAGTAATTATACTTTTTATGATATTAGGATGAGTTATATAAGTTCAATGAACAAAAAAGAAGTAAAAAGATTAGCTTTTAGAAACAATATTGCCAGTTAGTTTGTCTTTTTCATGCTCTGTCAATGCAGATATTTCTAAACAAGCCAAGTCGCCACAGCAGTGGTGTTTTTGAATGAATCAGTGTTTTGACCAAACTGACTGACTCAGTGACTTCATTCATTTTGTTCAATACTTTATTTATATAGTAACAAAGAACTGAATTAAAATAGGCAAATTGTTCAATAATGTAAAATGACAGGATAACACTTTTTCACTGAATGATTTCATTATTTAATTTAGTAATGGCATTGTCCATTCAGTTTAAATAATTATCTGTGCAATCAAGTTGATGATTTTGCTGGAAATGAAGATTCCCCAACTAAGCATGCCAAAGGCGACAGCGGCAAGGAACGAAAACTCCATCGGTGACAGAATGGAGAAAAAACCTTGGAGAAACAGGCTCAGTCGGGGGGCCAGTTCCCCTCTGGCCAACAAACCAGTAGTTTGTTCCAACTGCACAAAGTCAAATCCCTGGTTCCAGTGGTCTTTACCCGATGGATGTCTAGGTGACAGTTCCTCATGGAGATCTGTCTCTGAGGCTCTCTATGTGTCCTAACTCCGCTGACGTTCAGGGCTGTAAGGTTGTCTCTAGGTGCTGATCCACCATTTATGGCAATTTGGTTATCATAATCGCTGATGGTTGGCTTCCTCTGAGGTCCTCCGAGGGGTTGTCAATCTCTTCTCAGGTCAATATTTTTTGTCACTAATTGGCAGAAACAAAGATCAGAAAGTGAAACCCATAAATTATTTATAGAGTGAAATATTTCAAGCCTAAAGAGATTATTTCTTGAAATTTTGATGATTGAAAAGTGGCTTACAGATAATGAAAACCCAAAATGTAATGTCTCTTAAAATTAGAATATTACATAAGATCAATAAAAATTATATTTTAAACAGAAATGTCATGCTTCTGAAAAGTATGTTCATTTCTATGCACTCAATACTTGGTTGGGCCTCCTTTTGCATGAATTACTGCAACAATGCGGTGTGGCATGGAGGCAATCAGCCTGTGGCACTGCTCAGGTGTAATGGAAGCCCAGGTTGCTTTGATAGCGGCCTTCAGGTCATCTACATTGTTGGGGCTGGTGTCTCTCATCTTCCTCTTGACAATACCCCATAGATTATCTATGGGGTTCAGGTCAGGTGAGTTTGCTGGCCAATTAAGTACAGTAACACCATGGTCATTGAACCAGCTTTTGGTACCTTTGGCAGTGTGGGCAGATGCCAAGTCCTGCTGAAAAATGAAATCAGCATCTCCATAAAGCTTGTCAGCAGAAGGAAGCATGAAGTGCTCTAATATTTCCTGTTAGATGGCTGCGTTGACTGTGGACTTCAGAAAACACAGTGGACAAACACCAGCAGATGACATGTCAGCCAAAATCATCACTGACTGTGGAAACTTCACACTGGACTTCAAGCAAAATGGATTATGTGCCTCTCCACTCCTCCTCCAGATTCTGGGACCTTGATTTCCAAATGAAATGCAAAATTTACTTTCATCTGAAAAGAGGACTTTGGACCACTTAGCAACAGTCCAGTTCTTTTTCTCCTTAGCCCAGGTAAGATGCTTCTGACAATGTTTCTGTTTCAGAAGTGGCTTGTTAGCCCTTTTCCTGAAGATGTCTGAGCGTGGTGACTCTTGATGCACTCACTCCAGCTTCAGTTCACTCCTTGTGAAGCTCTCCCAAGTGTTTGAATCGGCTTAGCTTGACAGTAATCTCAAGCTTGCGGTCATCCCTGTTGCTGGTGCACATTTTCCTACCCAACTTCTTCCTTCCAGTCAACTTTGCATTTAATATGCTTTGATACAGCACTCATTGAACAACCACCCCTTTCAGTAATGACCCTCTGTGACTTACTCTCTTTGTGGAAGGTGTCAATGATCGTCTTCTGGACCATTGCCAAGTCAGCAGTGTTCCCCATTATTGTGGTTTCAAAGAAAAAGAGGTACCCAGAATGTATACTGTATGGATGGTCATTTATTGAAACTCAAATGTAAATATTCTAATATTTTATTTAAATATTTTGACTTTCATTAGCTGTAAGCTCTAATCATCAAAATTAACACACACAAAAAAAAACGTTTGAGTGTTTTACTTTAGATGTAATGAATCTCAAATATATGAAAGTTTCACTTTTTGAAATAAGTTACAAGAAAAAAATTGACTTTTTCACCACATTCAATTTTTTTTAGATGTACCTGTAGTAGCCCCCCCCAAAAAAAATAAAAAATAACGCACTGAGTAGTATGTCATTTCACAGTGTTCATAAGACAGTAGACAAAAAGTCTGCAGAAAAAAAGTACTAAAACTTTCAATAGGGCGGCACGTTTTCAAAAGTTACACTTTAGTACATTTTAGGCTTGTAACAATTTTAGATATGTACCAAATTGGCATCAATATTGTGCCAATATGGATCCCTTAGGTACAAAGTTATCTCTTTTTTTTAAACACTGCCCCAGTGACAGCTTTTGTATCTTTTTGAGAGTGTAGATCACATGACAATGAAAATGATGAATGTAATACTTAACTTATTTAAAAGAGGTACCTACTCAGAGAGTATGTGATTTGGGATTCAGCCAGTCATCTTTTCTTGTTTTTTAAATTAATCAGTGTTTTGTACAAATTGGTTGAATAAATTATTCAGTGACTCACTTGTAAAGACAGTCACTTGTCGCCACCTATTGGTGTAACAATATCATCTTTAGATTATTCTGGTCCATCAAATGTTGTGTTGTTCCTGGCTATCTGTATATCGCTTTCTGAAGGATCAACTTTAGAGAAGTGTCTGATGTTTATTTTTATCAGCTTTCATTGTGATTATGGTCTGATCTTAGTTCTTCAACATTTCAGCTGCAATTGTTTGCACAGATAATGTTGTTTTGATTATATTTATAGCAAATACTTGACTTGTGTATGAGCATAGTTTCACAAATGAAGATGTTTACATAGCCTATAAAGTTTTAAAGGCACAGAAGCAAAAACATTTAATGTAATGCTAAGCGTCTGAGGGAGCATGAAAAACTAAATTATGGCTGTTTTTGGTACAGAAAAAAACACTATAAGTGGACCTCACGGGATAAATAAGTGATACTAACCCCTTTAAACCTGTGCTACTAATAATTATATAAGCCTACAGTGTAAACTGTCAGAAGTGAATATTCCATCATTTTGTGTGAGCACGTTTTTGTTTTAATGAAGTGTGTCTTGACTCGTGGGTGACCTTTGGCAGTAAACAGAGTGTTTGAATAACTTCAGGGAATAGTGCAATAGCAGAACTCGATCTTTCTCACTCAAGATATGAATAGACTGTAAGCTATAAACTTGAATAACAGAACAGCAATTAGCTTGAATCATCCGTTACTGTAAATGAACACTACATTTTTACACCATCTCTCTTTACTCTCCTGTAAATCAAAAACATTTGTTTAGCTAAATGCTGTATTTTTAAATTAATTTTTAGTGTCACAAAAATTAATTTTTAGGTGACACTAAAAATTAATAAAAAAATACAGCATTTAGCTAAACAAATGTTTTTGATTTTAGCATCATGAGTGTTTAACTATAATAAGTTAAATAAGAATGCTGGGAAATGTCTGGCATTTACCAAGCTTAATTGTGAGATGAAAATATTGTAAAATAGCATCTAATGCTAATACCATTAGTACTAAAAGATTGTATAAGGACAATAGTATTACCATCTGATACCACTGCGGTACCATAATATCCCTTTGTAACATCAAACAAAAAACAAAAAAACAAAAACAAAGCAAAACATGGTGTTACCAGGATGCCATTTCCAAAAAAGCCATTGTAATACAATTTCCAAGGTCTAAAGAACATAGTACTACCACAGCACTTTCTGGTATGTATTTCTAGTTAGTGCTACTACAGTGTTTATGCTTTTGGAACCTGCACAACATTCTCACCTGAATGATGTACAGTACTTTTTGATGTGGGTAGAAAGTGCTTGTGCTTGTCTGTTTGCTGTCAAGCAGAAAGAGAGAGTAAGAAAAAGCAAACGAATGTGTTTCACGCTTGTTACATCAGTTCTGACTTACAACTGTGGTGGCATACTCCACAATGGGACCCAGAGCACAGGTTCTCCATCCTTACCTGTCAAAATGCATTTTTTCTGTCAGAATTCTGATTTACCTCGAAACCAACCTGCCCTCTTGCACTAAACATGACAAACCATAATACTAAAAATAGAGGTTATCTCTCTAACATTTTGCATTCTAAAAGCCAATAACCGGTTTCAAACATTGATAATAACAAAAAAAAGGTTATCTGAGTACTTGACTGGAGTAACGATTGCTTAAAATTCAGCTTTTCCGTCACTAAAACAAACTTCATTTAAAAATATATATATATTACATTAAAAAACAGACTGTACGTATGTATTATAATTTTTTTAATCAAATAAATGCAGCCTTGGTGAGCATAAGAAACAGTCCCTAGCTGTTTTTCTTGTATATTAATGACAAACACAAGATTTTTTGCATTTTGTATTCAGGGTGAGTCTCTGAAAATGCATCATGACTTTGAAAATGTATTAGAAACTAAATATTTAGGAATCCTAGATAAACTTATGATGGAGAAAGTGTTTGATTTGTATTGCTCATGCATTGTTCATTTTCATCAGAGTATCAGATTATCATTCTAATAATTATCATGTATTATGTAACACATTTACTCACTAAACCTTTTACTCGTCGAGTGTTCATTTTTAGACCCTTGGTTAGATGACTTCTCAGATTTGACAATTCACCAGTTAAGAGATTTCTAATGAACTGTTGGCTTGGTCAATTAACACCCTGCCATGCAGACTGATCATCAGCACATTGGAGAGCTCCATAACTCACAGCGGTTATAAATTCCTTCTCGTCTCATTCCCGGCTCCTTGTTCCGTGGCCCCTGTTGAGCTCATCTCGGTGCCTTGTCCCCGGAGGACTAGAGAGAGAGACAGAAAGACAACTGAGAGGCTTTGAAACGTGCTTCTATTTATGCATTCACTTTCTAATGTGGGGAGGACAGAGTGAGTAAAGAGAGATGAAGAAGCGAAAAGAAAAGACAACTGACAAAACGCCACAACAAAGCCAAAGAGTGAAGGCATTTAAATGGCTTTGACCCTGTCAAACTATTCCTTGCACACGTCTGAAAAGTTTTCATGCGCATTTTATGAGCCTGTAGTGATGGCGGGATTCATGTGCGCTGAAATAAACTTTTAAGCCCAGTGAACACTGTACAGTTCTATCTGTCCCTTACGTTTGTTGCTTGTCAGATTGTACAATATGACCTCAGGGAAATCACAGGCAAAAGCCAAGGCAGATGGTTCAACATCAGTGCTCTTTAATGCCAGCCTGTTTGATATATCTTACAATTTTAGTCACGAATGACAGCATTGACTGCGTGTTTTACACCATCAGTCACGTCTTTCTGACATCCTCACTAGCTATGTTTACATCCAAGTTTTTTCTTGTGCATTTACGGATATTGCATAAAAATGCTGGATGGAAACCAAAAGATAAACACTACTTGTCAAAAAATGATTTTTTGAAAGTTTCTTATGCTCACCAAAGCTGCATTTATTAAATGAAAAATATAGTAAAAACACTAATAAATATTGCTACAATTTAAAATGACTGATTTCTTTTATAATACATTGTAAAATCATATATTTATTTTAATTTGTTTTAAAAATATTTAATATATACCATGTGACACTGAAAACTAGTAATGGTTGATGAAAATTCCACGACAGGAATAAATTACATTAGTCTTGATCATTAGAGACTTTGCTTCAAAAACATTTGAAACAATTCTAATTATTTCAAATGTTTGACCACTAGTGTACATGTACATAGAAACTCTGTTGAAGTTCGCACTGAAAAGTGTGTGATGTAGGACAACCAATATTATATATCTCTAAAGCAGTGGCTTACATTCATAGAGATTAACTTTAAAAGCGTTACTGCTAAGATGGTTATAAGAATTTGTACCTTCCTTTACAGATACTGGCTGACATCCAGGTGGGTTCTGTGAATCTTATCCTAAGCTGAGAGAAGCCTGCATACATTTCTGTCCTGTCTGAATAATGGCTTGGCCACCTGTCCTCCCTCCTGAATTGCTGCTCATCAGGTATACCAAGCATGGTGGATGAGGTAATTGAGCATGAAGGTGGCTAACCAAAAGGGCCTTTGCCATATTCATTGTCCATTTTCACCTGTCCATACGCACCTGCTTTTTCTTGCTTGTTCAGTCCCACCTGTTCATACTTAATTGTTCATTTTCACCTATTTATGCTCAACTTTGCCCATACACAATTGTTTAATCTAGGCTGTTTATGCTCACTTTTCAATTTGACCCTTCACACTGCTCCGTTCCACTTGGTTACTGTTGCTAACTCTGACAAGCTTTACAGAATGTCCCATTTGAATGCTGTTTTTCCATAAAAGTAAAGATTCAGTATGGAAGCACTTTTTTTTAATTGTGAGTATATACTTCAAGCTTTTCTTCTCAAAATTCATATTTTTATAAATGTATACCTTTATGCATTTATAATGTATAAAATTATACCTCACAGTTCTGAGTTTATCTCACAATTGAGTGTACTGTCATTTTCTGTAGTCTTTTCTGTAGTTTTTCTGTAATTTAATGACAATATATATACCCATTTTAAATTCGTATGGTTAGATTTTTTATGATTTTTTAAATAAAAGATCAAAAGGATTAACAATACAGATTAATTTTCACAACCTTCTTGATCACATTTACCAAGGTTGCCGATATTTTTGGCCATAACTGTATATATTTATATTCATATAATTAATATTATATATAACTATATTTAATATATAATCATAACATACTTTTCTTAAATATATACATGCATGTGTGTACATTTATATATACATAATCAATATACACAGTACACACATGTATATTATGTAAACAAATGTTTTTATTTTGGATGCGATTAACTGCGATTAATCGTTTGACAGCACTAATATATATATATATATATATATCAAAGAAATGCATATATTTTGTGTGTGTGATATACAAAATATATGCATTTCTTAGATTTTCAGTTTATTTAAATTCTGCTACCATACATTTAAATTGCTGTTTGCTCTATTCAAATTTGCAAATTGAGTTGTAAATTAAAAGGCATTCTCATTTAAATTCTGAATGGTGCACATTCGTGCAATTCACCTACAGTTCATGCATGCTCATTCTCAGCTGTTTAAACTCATTTGTCCATATTCATCTCTGTTCATATGTATCCATCCCCATGCGTTCACCATTCCATAACTCTATAACTGCAATTCAACTAAGGAAACATTCTGGCAAGACATAATAATCTCACTATATTAAAGCACTCAAGCGTCTGTGGGGGTCCGCACTGCTTGCTAGACCTCTAAAGGCACTTCAGAAATCTCTGTATGATTGCCTCTTATAGCCATACCAGAGCTTATTTAATCAAACAAAACAGCCACCCAAAATTAGACACCAAGGTCGAACACACAAACTGCACCATTCCTTTGAATAAAGCAACTTTCCTCTGAATGGTGGAGAGTAGATTACGGCAGACTTACCATCAAAACAGCAATATTATTGACCCATTAAATATTCATGGAGGCTACTGTGATAAGCAATGCATAAGCAAAGACTGATCCATCTATATTGGAAATGCAGTTGTCAGGAAGATAGCCTTTATTCAATTGTTTAATACACTGATACAAATGGAAGTATATATAAAATTCTTCTAAACCAGGGTTCCATACATTTCTTCTGAGTGTGTGATGAAACAGGAAGTGGTCGTTGGATTGTCATAACTCTGGTGAGACATAGATGTGTGGAAAAGATAATAGAGAGGGTTTTATCAAGTGGAAACTCCAGGATTTCAGCGGATTCAGTGTCTTATTGTGTTAGTAAAGGTACGCTGCAGCCAAGAGTTTGGAATAAGATTTTTCTCAAATTAAGTCTCTTATGCTCACCAAGGCACAGATGAATTTTCTGCATCATTACTCCAGTCTTCAGTTTCACATGTTCATTCAAAAATATGCTGATTTGACAATCCCAAAAATTCTTATCAGTGTTTAAAAAAGAAAAGAAAAAAAGGTTTTGCTGGAATATCTTAGTGGAAATTGTAATACTTTTTTCTCAAAATTCTTTGATTAATTGAAATTTTATAATAGAAAATTATAAGTCTTTTGTGACATTAAAATGTCTTTGCTGTCACCCAAAATTTTCAATGGTAGTGTACCACTGTTTCCACATGAAAGCTATAAAACCAATCTTTGCACAACAGTATTTCATTAAAATATCCAATCTCCCACTGAAAATAACCTCGGAATTGGGAAAGAAATTTCGGAAATAAATTGACTCTATTGGACTAATTGGATTTTAAGCAAAGTGGCTTCCAGAACCTGAAAGCTTACCTCTTTTTCAATGAAAGTGGATTAAAAAAAGTTTTCAATATTGATAATGATAAGAAATGTTTCTTGAGCAGCAAATCAGCATATTAGAATAATTTCCGAGGGATCTAGTTAAATATATATTAATCTAGAACATATATTATTTTAAATTGCAATAATCTTATACAATATAACTGTTTTTACTTACTTTTTGATCAAATAAACGCAGCCTTGTTGAGCATAAGACACTGAAGACTGAAATAATGGCTGCTGAAAATTCAGCTTTGCATCTTGGGAATACTTTACATTTTTAATTATTCCAAACATGGTAGTGCATGTTTTTGCTTAATGTGTGAGAGGTTCCAAACTCTCATAACTCACAATTGAGTGTCAGTGTATATCAGTAACAGAACATTTTTATTGTATTTTCACCAGAGCAGAGAGTGGGCCATGGTTGAGCATCTGAGAGCTGTGAGAGTATGCCAGGTGAATATGTCACGCATGTCAGTGCCTAATGCTGAAAAGAGATAGTACTTAATAGCAGACATGAAATCCTGATTTGATTTAAAATCATTGTATTATCTTGCTTGTAGATGTTCTGCTAAGAAAAACAGTCATGTGGCCTTTGGTGTTCAGTATATAATATTGACCAATTGAAATTGACTTTAAATCTGAAATCCGATTTACTTTGGCTTTCTGTTCACATGGAGAAGCTGACAATCTGCCAAAAGAAGTCTATATGGTGAGTGGTTTTTAAGCACACAGAAGCAGTTGGAGTGCTTCGTTCGCAAGAGGCGCCAGGGTCTCAGAGGGTCCATACTAGTGCTGTGAGCCATGACGTCCCAGCATGGCCTCTGATACCGCTGAGGCTCCATAGAGAGCTTATGTAGATCCTTTCCTGTAGCACTAAAGGATGCTGCGAATCTCTCGCCAATCATCTCTCTGAGAAACAACCCTTCTGGCTTTTTTTTGTGGGATGATGCCGAGACTAATAAAGGCCTACCCAGATGTCCTGAGCTCAGTGCTTCACTAATCCTCTTTTCCCTTCTCTTTCGTTCTCTCTGTCCGTCGGCAGGCCCTGTATGGAGGGTGTTCTGGTCAAATCTCATCCTACATGCTGGGGGACCCCGGCCTGAGTTGAAGGGGGGCACATGGAAGGAGATTATCTCTGTGATAATGCAGCGAGTCACACCTGGCTGCCTGGCCTGCAGCTGATTGCAAAGTCAATGGATTATCTTTAGAAACCTGCATCAATCAACAAAACCAGTGGAGATTAAAACTATTTTAATAGAGCAGGTGCAATTTTGTCATGCAGGATGTGTGAGACAAAATTAAGAAATTAATTTATTTTGAATGTAGAAAGGCATCACATGCATTTTACACTGTTACAAAAGATGAATGTTTTTTTAATGACTTAGTTAATAACATTTCTGAAATGTACAAAATAAAATATAATTTGTTACTTCATAAAATGTCTTATAAAATCACAAAAGGTAGTATGTTGTTCTTTTACTACATAAAAGCTAAATACTGTTTGTTTGTGAATAAGACTAATCTTTGTACAATATTTTACTAACATTAAAATTTCCTTTGTTTCTGCTTTAAAGATTAACTCAGTACTTCATTGATGCAAAATACTGTAAACATAAAGGCTTGATTCATATGTTAACATTACTGTCATGGTCTTTGAATAATTTATCATTAAAGTTCTTCACATTTATCAAATGTGGAAAAACGGCACACAGTGCATTTTTATTTAAAAGTAATAATGAAGAGAAATATTGAATTCATTAAAGTTCATGCGTGTGTGATTGATGTTTCCAAATTGCTGTGGCCCTTAACCTTTTCATTAAAGTTCTCCAAGACAATACGAAACACTGAATGTAGTGTAACATCTCTCTCTCTGTTCATTTACAAATCAGCCTGCCAAAAAAATGCTGCCTCTGATCCTGATATTGAGAAAAACATATTCAATATATTCAACAATAGTTTTAATAAGTTAATATTGAGTATCTTGCATTTAAGATCAGTGGTTTGTGAATGTTGATGCTTAGCATAAATAATTTAGGTCCACCCCAAATGCTGTCATTGGTTGAGACACGTGATGACACCCTTCCCATACCAGTACTGATCAACAGCCCACCCCTCCTTTGACCCATGGTTTGTCTGTATGTGTTTTCAGAGCCATTGAGCAATGGGCTTTCAAAATAATAATAATAATAATAATAAAACTGTGTTAATGTGCAATAAAATAATAGTAGGCGTTAATTCAATAAATGCGTCAATGCAATAATAATGCGTTAACTTGCTCAGCCCATATATATATGCGCACATAAATAGAGATATTTTTTATCCTAAAATTAAATGTAATTGAATGCTATACATGTATAAATATTACATTGCAATTTACACGCCATAACAAGTACTAATTCATACTCCTTTGAGTTCCCTAGTAATTCTAGGCTCCAGATATGGCCCATTTTAGTTAGGATGAGCCCATTATTCAGGCTGACCTTTGAGGTTTCAAGCTCAAATTATGAGGCCCAAGGGGTGGAGCCAAAATCCCCCAGCACCCCCTGGCCCGGGTTACCCTCTCGCCTTCTAAAGAAAAATGAAGTGCCTCAATACTTGGCTGTAGCTTGGGAATAACATGAACACAACTCAAGGGAAGGAGCTGAGATGCTGTTAAATGGGACATGTTGTGCACCTTCTTGGAGACAAAGACAAACGAAAAGCAAAACAAATCTATAATTGGCCTGTGTTGCATGATCTGAATTAATTACATACATCTAATGGCTAATGTTTGCCATGTTTAAGCACTGAAATCCCCAAAGAGAAAAATGAAATCTTGCCATTTCAAAGGCACCGTTTCTCTCTCTCCATTCTTCAGAAAAAGTTTGCGCTTAAGAGTATGTTTCACGTCTAACCCTATGTAGCAATTTGCAGTAATCTGAAGGCACATTTATACTGTGAGCCGCAAATAGAAAATGGAAATGACCTACTTTCACTTAAATCATCTATTGTTTTCACTGCCACAAGAGTTAACACTTATGCACGACTCGGGCGGAAGCTTCAAAAGTTATGAAGAAATTAATTTAATCCCCAAAAGACTATCATAGCAGGACAGGTAAAGACTCTTCCCGAACTGTATTCCCAATGAAATATCATGTTTATGATATATTTCTCACTGAGATAGTCTGACACGCCACTTTGTCAAACTCGACTGCCTATTATGGTGAAGGCAAACTTCTTTGTTCCAAGAGGATCCGGACTTATCGCTGTTGAATTGTTGAAACTTAGAGGCTCGTTTAGTCTCCTTCTTTGAGTGCTACTTTTGAAAAGAAAAAATAGAAATTACTATAATGATGGATTGCTGCTTTCAAATGCTTGTCATATTAAATTGAATTCCTCTCATAGTTGGCAGTATTGCTCTTGGTAAGCGTCAGACTTGAGTCAGTCTATTGTTAGGTTCCTTTTCATTGTGTAGTCTAACACAATGTGAAAGCAACGTCTCTTTTTGATCACTTCTACGTGTGACAAACCAACACACAACACCAGCTGAATGCCGCTTACAATTACTGATCTGAAATTGTGATTTTCTCTGTTGTACTGTATATCAGTTATCCTGTTTGTTTTTAATAAGTCATTTTGACCACAATAATATTTTTTTGTATGCTGCTTCATTGAGTGGGCTGTTGGCACGACACACTGCAAACAAAATCAGTGTTTTTAATTAGTATTGTTGACTTTAGTTTTTTTTTACTATTTTTTAAATTACATTTTCTAATCCTATTGGGGAATTCATTTTTATTCTCACTGATGTTGTTAGATATATGCAATAAACAATACAAAAAAAATCTATTTGCAGATGGAGTAAGGGAAATAAATGTAATTAAAGATTCTCTCTAAAAAATAAATAAAATAAAGTTTTAGTATCTTCATTTTGTTCTTAGGAATATTTAGATTATATTTTTTCAAGACAGAAATACTGATGGAAATTGGGTTTTATTTATGTATGAAGTGTTAACGTGCAATTTACATATACAGATAGTGTTTCTGCTTTGGGTAAGTACATTCTTGCCCTCTCTGTGCCATGTATCTACACAGTGTTAGCTTAGCGGCTAACATGCTTATATCAGAGGCTAATGAACAGATTAGAAAGGATGCTGTGGGCCAATTAAAAGCAATGAGGGTGTTTTGCTGATGTTGCTGTGCGGTGAGGTAATTAACACCACTGCCCTCTGAAGCGCCCCATGAGAAAAACCCTGACACACTCACACCTCTAGAATGCTGTCTAAGGGGAAATGTATTGGACTTGCTTTACACTTTCACCTTTGTGTGTATTATTCACACATGCTCTTGTAGACATTTTTTTAAACACACTTATGCACACAGATAAAATTGAAAACCTCTCCTTTACCATTGTTTGGGAATACTGTAGTTCAACTTAGTATGTGTCACGCTTATCAGTAACACAGAGTGCCGAAAAGTTTTCTTCAACATGATTTAGGCCTATATTTAAAAGCTTCAATATACTGATGATAAATAATTAATAAATCAAAGTACTTGAGCAAAATCTAGTCATACTCATTATTTAACTGAAAAAGCAACAGAATTTGGGTGTTGCTTCAGAACAATTGTTCATTGTCTGAAAATGCATTGCAGGAAATGCATTGTCATTGCATTCATTTAAAAAAAAGGAAAAAAAATATAGGCTACATACACTACTGTTCAAAGTTTTTGGGTCTGTACGATTTGTTTTAAAATGTTTTAAAAGACAATTTTTTTATTTTATTCTGCCTTTATTTTATAAAAAATACAGTAAAAACTGTAATGCAGAAAAAGCTTTTCAACTGTCATTATTCCAGTCTTCAGTGTCATATGATCCTCCTGAAATCCTTCTATTGTGCTGATTTGATGCTCAAGATTATTATTATTATTTATTTAACCAGAAGAGACTCTCTGAGATTAAAAATCTCTTTCGCAGGATGTCCTGGTCAAAATGGGCAGCAATACAGTCAGTTTCATTACAAATATTACAACACAAACAGACTAAAAACACTTAAAATAGTTACATATCATTGAGTCATCTTCCAATTGCCGAATAACTGTTTTAAAATGATCCAAAGACAGCAAATTTTGTAACAAAAGGAACAGAGAGAGTAGGCTATAACAATTTTGTGAGCGAAGGAAATATTTCTCAACAATTTTCTGCTTTATAAGACAGCAGAGATATGAGGGAAACATCCCCAATATAGCTTTATAAATAATTAAATACCAGTGCATTTTTCTTCTAATAGACAAAGAAGACCAACCTACTCTGTTATACAATATACAGCGATGAGTTGAGTGTTTACAATCTGATATAAACCTTAGAGAGCATCATGATAAGCGACATCTAAAGAAGAAAGAAAATATGATGGTGCGAACTGATACACTACGTCACCATAGTCAAGCACGGGTAGAAAAGTAGCAGTAACTAATTTCTTTATTACATTAAATTAAAAACAAAACTTGTTCCTAAAATAAAACCCAAGCTTAATTTTCATTTTTTTCTTCCGTTGAGTAATGTGAGAGCTAAAAGATAGGACATCGTCAACAATAATGCCAAGGTATTTTTACACTTTTACTAATTCGATCACGGTACATTGTAGGGTCTGAAGAGAAATTTAATTATTTTCAAATTTTTTTGAACATGAGAATAAGATAAATTAGTTTTTATCAGCATTCAGAACAAGTTTTAGATTGTAATTCCGTGATTGAATGACATCAAAGGCTGACTGGAGCTTATACAGGGCTTTTTGTCCAGAATAAGCACTATAATACATGACAGAGTCATCTGCATAAAACTGAAAGTTGGTATCCTGAATGTCATAATCAAGACTGTTTATAAATGGTAAATAAAAGGGGGCCCAGCACAGATCCTTGGGGAACACCTTTGGCAATAACCAATGAATCAGATAGTTTACCTTCAGCATATACCAGCATTTACACAATGAGTTCTTCCACTTAAATAGTTTTTAAACCATGGAATAACATGACTTGATAAACCAACACTCTTCAATCTATGTAGCAATATTTCACTATCCACTGTGTCAAAAGCCTTTTATAAATAAATAAAAAGAGAAGCACAAAAATCACCATTATCAATCGATCCCACAATATAATTTAGAACTTTCAAAGCAACTGTTGTAGTACTGTGTTTTTTACTAAACCCAGATTGATTAATAGACAACACTTTGTTTGCGTTAAAATAACATGTCAACTGTTAACTAATAAGGCTTTCTAAGATCTTTGATAAAATACAGAGCTTTGAAATAATCATAATCATACTAACCCATTTGACAGTGGGTTTGTGATTTATGAATTGCTGTCATCCTACCGAAACACACAGTTAAGTAAACACTTGCCTCCCACACCAAAGACACTCTATTAAGTGCATGATAAGAGAACAGGACTACACATTACTTCTCAACCACCTAATCAAGGCCCGGGGGCAACATAGAAGCACTTTAAGTCCCTTTATCTGCAATTTTGTTCGGAGAGTATCCGTACCCTAAACTAAATTTGCCTGAGAGTGCTACTTAAGATCTCCACGGGGGCTGCTGGCATTTGTCTTTGAGTTAAATTGCTTATTATGTACATACTGTACACTAATTCCATTCCGAACTCTATGTTGGGTGAGCAGATTTAACAGTGGCACTCAGGACGGAGGTGTTGCTTTCTCTGAACTCCTCTGGGTTCTGCTCACCATGGAGACCGACCGCTTATTCCAGCTCACGGGTGTCAAATCACACAGTAATCCCTGAATCTGCATGCTGCAAATTGTAGGGTACCTCAGGAGAAACGTTTCATCCCTCTGATTGTCTTCAGAAAAGAAGCAAAGAGTACGTTTTTTGCCAATGCTGGATGGAATCTGATCATTCCTCACTTCTTCTCCCACTTTTACAGATCCAGGTCTCTATTTCACCCACATTTATTTGGTTCCAGAATCTGTGGAAAGTTAAGCCCTGTAATTTGTTTCATCCCAGTTCCGCCCAGCTGCGATATTGACTTGTGGTTTTTCATTCGTGTGGTCGTAGATCACAATCATACCAAATCGTGTGAAGCCACCCTCAGCTATCAGAGTTTACTGCGTGGGATCTGGTTAAGGGACCCACGTATCTTGTACTGACTCGCAGGCCTGTTGCCGGCCCTTTCATCATATGCCTTCACACAGAGAGAGGAGGGGAAAAGTGTTTTGACAGTTTTATTAGTGTTGTAAAACTCTGCGTGCATGTGAATGTGTGCAAAGTCGATGACTTGTCGAACAGGGGAAGTCAAGTCTGCCTGAAACACACCAGTGGCTCCCCATTCCCCTCTCTGCTGGTGCCCCATGCTTCTTTGTCAATTTAGCCAATTATATTTCCATTATTTTGCTTTTCATTCCCATTAATAAAATTGGCCAAGATTAATGAAGAAAATACCCACAGTGTAAATTATCCATGACGAGCACCGCTTTTTAAGAACTTGCACAAACCCTTGTTTGGATAATTGTATTTCTTGAGAGAAATACCTACAGCATGCATTTCAGAAAGGCAGATAAAAGCACATATGCAGGAGAATGAACAGGTGAAGTCAGTATAAGAACGCAGGGAGAGATTTTTTATAAGAATGTCACCGTGATCTCGCTTTGTTGCAAACAAGAGGTTAGAGAGTCTGATCAGTGATTCAGCACGTATTGCTCCTATTAACTAGGGAGGAAAAGACAAAAACAAAACTTTTTTTCGCCTTTTCTGTAACCTCTGCTTATAATAAGGTGTTTAGCGGACTCGCTTCTTGACTAAATTGAGGTGTATGGAGCTGATGAGACCAGATCGCTGTGGTTGGTTTTGAGTTGTGCTTCATAAACGCCAATTTTTATTTTGGATGCAATCATCCTGATAAATATTTTTTTTTTCATTGGAATAGCACAAATAAAATGTCCCTTCATGACGGATATCCTTGAAATAGGTGTCTTGAGAAATTGCACCTGTATTTACAACAGCCGATGGGTCTGGAAACAGCAAATTTACAATGGGTCTGGAAACAGCAAAACAGGGCATATTTATACTTCACTTTATGTGTATCAATCGATCGGTTTGCTATCATTCCATTTACACCTGGCCACATAAATGTGTCTTCATACAACAAATATAAATTCTTGTGCTATAATTTTCACGTGTGGATTGCGGGTCTCTCAAACGTGTATGCTGATGTCTGTTTGGTCAAAGTAACTCTTGGGATTGCTAACCATCTCAAATGCATTTTGGAAGAATTTACTATCGTTCAAAAGTTTGGCATAAAAAATGTATCCTAACAAATATTAAGGGAAGACTGGAGTAATGACTGCTGAAAATTCAGTTTTGACATTAAAGAAATAAATTACATTTTAAAATAGAAGATAAATATTTTGTATTAATATTTCACAATATTAATGTTTTCACTGTGTTTCGGATCAAATAAATCCAGTCGGGTAGAGCATGAGAGACTTCTTTCAAAAACTAAAATAAATAAATCTTACCAACCCCAAACTTTTGGATAGTAGTGTATACTTGGTCTTTTCATCGAATACGTATTCATTCAGTAAACATGCACTGAGTGACCAAGTGAAAAGAGCCCCAAAATGCTTTTAGCCATTCAGAAACATGAATCATTTTGCACTTACAGGTTAGCTAACATGTTTGGATGGCAATGGACAGGAAAAAAATATATATGGTTAAAGTTTGGGTGGAAATTACTGCAGAATAGCTAAATTTACACCTTTAAAGCAGACATTACACACACACACACACACACACACACACACACACACACACACACACACACACACACACACACACACACACACACACACACACACACACACACACACACACACACACACACACACACACACACACACACACACACACACACACACACACACACACACACACACACACAGTTTCTGTCAATCTCACGTTAATATTGAGTACCTATAGAGTAGTTTTGCATCCTTAACATCTCTGAAGAGTCTTTATTTTTTATCAGATTTATAAAAGACAGATACAGCTGTACCACTTCTTTCAGAAAACAGTCGAGCTCTTGGAGGCATGCCGTGGGCAGAGCTAAAGAGTATACACAGCTTTTGCGTATCGATCGTCTCCAAGCTATGACATTGACATACAGTAATTAAAACAGGAACAACAACTTTATTTACTTAAAATAACTACGGCTAACAAATTAACAAATGAAGCACGTTGATGGTCATGCTCTTGCTCTGGTTAATGTGCTTCCTGGAGATGTGCCCATACAAGGAATTCCACCCTTTATAATGTCATACAGGGCCATATTAAAAGAAAACTGAAATACTCCGTCATACGTCCAACTCATTTTTTTGAGACTTTGGTCATGTTTAGCATGAGAATCCAACTCTTTAGCAGTGTAAATAAGTCAGAGTGCGTGAAATAGCATAAGGCATCCCCTTAAACTTTTAAAGGAAAGACAATTTTGTTTTTCTGTAACCTTTGCATGTTTAGAGGACTCACTCTTGAACAAATTGAGGTTATTGAAACTGATGAGACCAGATCGGTGGGGTCAGTTTGTATTGGGCTCCAATTTGTATTTTCAGCTATTTCTGATGCAGTCATTCTCTGAAATTTACTCTCACAGCAGAGGGTGGAAAGCAGTTTAATCAATAATTTACATAGTGGATAGACCGAAAACAACCTGGATAAACACAAGACCAGCTGCCCTTGTGTTTTGGAAAATTCTAAAGACATTATTTATTTTTAGACGCAATCACCATTGACTCCCAGTTGAAAACTGCTACCCGTCTGAGGGTTCGAATTAATGAGCACCACCTTCCTTCATGTTTAGTGAGGTAGAGTTGTACAGTAAGGGGTGTGTGTGAATGTATGTTTGCTGCTGTGTTAATGAGGTGATTCCAAAGCAATACAGCAGGCACCGTTCCAACACCCATACTGGATACAAAGGGCTCGGACTCTGTTGAACCTAGCCTGTGTCATGTTTTGTTTACCATTTTTCTACCAAGGTCAATGTGTATTTTCATGTTTTCTGAGAACTTCGGTTTTCATTCTCTTTCGGAAATGGTTTGGTCAGATATCCAAACTTTCCAGCAGTCTTAAAGTTTTCCAGTCACAGATTTAAATTTCCCTACCCAATAAAACAATGCAGCGCAGTTCACAACAGGGCTCAGAACACTCTCTCCACCTGTTCCTGCAGACGCAACAGAAATCCTTGTGTACACAGCCCACGATGCTGATTTCTCTCATTGTCTGCCTTTTCTCTTTCTCTCTCCCTCTTTCTCTCGCTGTAAATCGAAATGATACCTGGATCATTCCTAATTATTCCAGCAGATTGAATTAATGAGCAGATGCTCATAGTAATGGAACTGCTGTAGTAGACATATATCCGTGAGCTGAAGTGCAAAACTGTTTCATATGTAATTGTGTAGTGTGTTATGTGTAATGGTGTTGGAATTTGGTCCCATTCTTGCCTGATATTGGTTTCCAGCTGCTGTAGAGTTCGTGGTCGTCTTAGACATATTTTTCATTTGATGATGCGCCAAATGTTCTCTATAGATGAAAGATCTTGACTGCAGGCAGGCAGGCCAATTCAGCACCTGGACTCTTCTACTCTGTAACATTTATATACCTTTCAGCATTCATAGTGCCTTACAGAACATGCAAGCTGATAACACACTGGAAGGTGGAACCCTCCTCTTTAGCCTGGAGGACATGGCGTCCATGATTTCCAACAATGATGTCAAATTTAGACTCATCTGACCATAGAACACTTTTCCACTTTGAAACAGTCCATTTTAAATGAGCCTTGGCCCACAGGACACGACGGCTCTTCTGGACCATGTTCACAAATGGCTTCCTTTTTGCATGATAGAGCTTTAGTTGTCATCGGCAGATGGCATGGCGGATTGTGTTTACCGACAGTGGTTTCTGGAATTATTCCTTGGCCCATTTAGTAATGTCACTAACAGAATCATGCCGATGAATGATGCAGTGTCATCTGAGGGCCCGAAGACCACAGGCATCCAACAATGGTCTTCGGCCTTGTCCCTTACGCACAGAGATTTATCCAGTTTCTCTGAATCCTTTGCTGATGATATGCACTGTAGATGATGAGATTTGCAAAGCATTTGCAATTTGACATTGAGGAATGTTGTTTTTAAAGTATTTAATAATCTTTTTACGCACTATTTCACAGATTGGAGAGCCTCTGCCCATCTTTACTTCTGAGATACTCTGCCTCTCTAAGACATCCCTTTTACAGCTAATCATGTTACAGACCTGATGTCAATTAACTTAATTAGTTGCTAGATGTTCTCCCAGCTGAATCTTTTCAAAATGTCTTTTTCAGCCCTTTGCTGTCCCCGTGCCAACTTTTTTGAGACCTGTAGCAGGCATCAAATTTGAAATGAGCTCATTTAGTGGATACAAGTGTAACATTTCTCAGTTTACTTCTTATGTTCTCTATGTTCTATTGTGAATAAAATATTGGCTCATGCGATTTGAAAATGTAACAAATTTATTAAAATGTAAAAATGTCTCAACATTATAGGAATTCAGGTTGTAGTTGTTTTACATATGACATATGCAGCACTTGCAGGCTCTAGCTGGTGATTTTTATTGCTTTCAGAATCAGAAATGTTTTTCTCCCACCACCCAGCAGAACATTCCTGGCCGAACTACCTAGTGTTTTTAAAACAACAGCAGGGTTGTGTGGTAATTTAATTCCTGTCCGAATCAATCATCCCTCAATTACATGGAGCAGTTGGCCCAAAAGTCGTGTTGAAAATCTTATTTGACTACTGCCATAGGGCCTTTTGTGTATTTGGCACAGAGGATGCTTGTTTCAGAGAACTCAAATGAACTATGGTCATTTAGTAAAGCTTTTGGATTGACAACCACAGTTAAATATAGGTGTAGTTTCATTAAATTCTTGTTTAGCAGCAGTTTCTGTGTTTTTATTGAGCAGTAGCTCATTATGTCATAGCTTGAATAAAGATGTGTCACAACTCTATTGTAAACTAATTGCTGTTTGACTGGCTTTGAATGAAGGGGCAATGCATGTATATTACTAGAATACTGACTGTTTATTAGTACTTATAAAGCACATATTCTGCATGACCATATTCTACATCCCTAATCCTACTGAATACCTAAACTTAACAACTGCCTTACTAACTATTAACTATTATTAGGAGTTTATTGATGCAAAAGTTATTATTTAGTTAATAGTGAGAACAGGACCTTAAAATAAAGTGACTCCCATTTTTGTTTTTAAGATGTCACAAATAATAGTGCTTGTGAAATGTGTATTTATACAGAGTTCTTCGCTATAACTAAAGCAGATATTTCAGTTGGTAACATTTTGATATTAAAACAGAAGGAAAAAAGAAAGGAAGTACATGTGACAACTCGGTAAGATAAAATATCAACAGCCATAGATGGCTGAAGCCTTGAAATAAAAATAACAAAATCACACCCGTCTGTGAACTTGGGTTCTTCATCTCTGATTTTTCAGCTTCACTTTGTCTCGTCTCTCTGTTCAGTCTGTGTAATCTCTCATTTTCTCTGTCTCTCTTTGTGAACTTTGCCGCTCAAAGAACTTTCGCGTTGTTAAAATCACAGATGCTCAGTATCACTATGTGACACCCGGATTCAAACCCTTCAAACTCTTTATCTCGCTCTTTTGCTTAAATTCATAAAACAAATAAACACCTGCAGCTGCGGAGAACTCCCAGAGCTCTGGGCCACTGTAATATTTAAAGTCGTAACAAAGTTAGAGGGTGACATTTGGAGTCAAGAGACACTTGGATAAAGAGGCTCTGATATTTTTGGGCCCTATAACTGCAAGTAATTCCGTAGGTGTGTGGCTTTGCCAATAAGAGAGAGAAATTTGATATTAGATGATAAATGAAATGAGATTACTCAGGGCCCATAACTGAAGACTGTCAGAGAGAGATGGAGTGAGTGATTGCTCTCTTTTATGCATGAGTGCTGTTATTCCATCAGAGCTTTTCCTCTGGAAGGTCCCAACTGTTGGCTCTGTTACACAGAGGTCGTTTATTGCCTGATGTGCAAAGTGTCACCAAACAAGATTTATGTTGCCCAATCATTATTGCTGGTATATTTTTGGAGCAAGATGGAGCGAAACAGTCTTTTTTTCTTCTTAACCTACAGACACTTTTTTTTTTTTGAGGGATGATTTTTATTGATTTATTAACAGATTTCCACTTTTACATTGCTACATGATGGCCACATTAAAACAGTCTTACAAATGTTTCATCATGCCTTCATTTATGTTTGCTTCATTTTAAATGCTTATTGTGTAGTTTTTTTGTTTTGTTTTACCCATGTCCTAGACACACTTTCAATCTTAAACTATGAAAATCCATCATAAAAACATTGAAACTGAAAATAGAGAGTAAAATAATCAAAGAGTTCAACTATTTAATTCATTCATTCATTTAATTTCACAAATACTCATTTCAGCCAAACCCGATTTTTACCACTAACACGTTTTCAAATGTTTTATCAGCTGTTTACTAAGATGAAATACTGATTCAATATGAAGTGATTTATTGTCTGTAATTCCCAATCAAGCTGCATTTACTTCAAATTATATTATAGTAATATTTGACCCTGGACCACAAAACCAGTCATAAGTAGCACGGTTATATTTAACCAACAATACACTATGGGTCATTATTATAATTTTTCCTTTGTCAAAAATCATTAAGATATTAAGAAAAGATAATGTTCCATGAAGATATTTTGTAAATTTCCTACCGAAAACATGTATTAAAACTTAATTTTTGATTAGTAATATGCATTGCTAAGAGCTTAATTTGAACAGCTTTTAAGGCAATTTTCTCAATATTATTTTTTGCACCCTCAGATTCCAGATTTTCAAATAGTTGTATCTAGGCCAAATCCCAACAAACAATACATCAATGGAAAGCTAACTTATTCAGCTTTAAGATGATGCATAAATCTCAATTAAATTTTTTTTTACCCTTATGACTGGTTTTGTGGTCCATGGTCACATATTGTTTATTGGTGCTAGCAGACAATTTAAATGCTAGCACATCTGAAACTAGCCGTAAGGATTCATTTTATTCCAAAGATGGTTTTACTCCTATCATGCTAGTGTGTCTATTGCTGGACATTTTCTAAACGTCAACAGGGCCAAATGCTCTCATAGTTAGAGAAACTTATATTCGAAATATGCCAGCCACAGAAGGAATTCACTGTTATTATTATGTGTTTTTTTTATGTTTGTTTGGAGAAATTGCAGGTCTTTCACTCATTGACTAAACAGATCAATACAAATGTTGTGGCAGTAGCAGAATGTCAAATATTTTAGGTACTGTGAAACAAATATTTTATCTATCTGCCAGAAAAACAATATAGCTAATTTGAAACTGAAGTACTGTTGAAGCTAGCTGTCATATGCGATTTACATGCCGCCACAAGCGGTTCATTTTCTAACAGTGTCTTCCTTGTTTTACAGAAAACTCCTAAGCCATTTCCGATGATTGCATGTTCTAAACATATTTGGATTTCATCTTGTTCATCCACCACCTATGGCTAGACTGACATCTATTTTACACCCAGGTAATATCGGCAGGAAAATCATCAACTGTCACAACTGTACACACAAATACACACCAAATAGATTGCTCCTCGCCGTGGGGAGAGCTCGCTATGCCGTTTTTTTATCATGTGGCCAATTTTTTATGGCTGCCGCTCAGCCTGTGTGGCCTCCACTGTACTCATAATTCAGACACAAACACACTTACACACACACTGACATCCCAGTCGCTCCAATCTGAAGCTGTAAATGTTACTGTCTAACATATGGGCAACATTGTGATGAAAATACTCTCTCTCCTTTATGCCCTCTCATACAATTGCTCTTTTCTCTCACCCACCCTCTGCATAGGATTGTGTTTTGATTTGAAATCCGCAAATTGTGAGTTTGATGTATAAACGCAATCTGTACTACTTGGATTGCATGCATTTTCTTTCTCTTTAGCACCATCAAGACCCCAATCCAAGAAGTCCCTCAACACCAAATATTAGGTTATATACAAATCGTATATCTATACAGTACTTTTCAATCCAATGTTTATGTGTGATGAACAGTTAAGTTGTGATGCAATGCATACCGAGTGGCTCAGTAATACGTTTCAAAAACCTTCCTCTTGTGCACTAATAATTATTCTATTTTATGATTTTATTTTACATTAATATATTTTTTTAGCTTATAAATTACATTAATTTAGCTTTTAAACTGAACAAAATACACAACATGACAACATGGAAAGAAACAAAGACACAAGAAAGAGAAAAAAGAGGAGTAAAGTATATGAATATATTACTATATATAGACATAATAATGTCAATATATATAAAAAAGAAAAAACAACAACTAAAACATCTTGGGCATTGTAATATATGAAAATATATTAATTTGAACAATTTTTAATGTTCATATCAATCAGCTGTGAGTGATCAACCAGTGAGTTGCCATATTGCAAACCAGAATCAAAACAGAAACACTAATTGTAATAATAGCAACAACAATAATAGTAAAAGTAACAAAAAACACTTTTATTTTAAATTCACCCCCCTGCTGTATTTAGTTCCTTTTCCTGCTTTTGTCTTTTCCCTTCCCCCTTTGTTATTTTTTTTATTACAGTTTTACTATTTTAAATGTGCTTCACATATATTTGTATGTACCTTGCATGTAACTATAATACTTAATGGTTATGAAAGGCATGTTTCCTTGTGTTGAAATAATTAAAGACAGGCTTATATGCATTTATAATATCTTAACATAATAATAATAATGGCCTATATGGCCATTATTGTTTGTTTTTAAAAGGGCATTTATTGTTTACTCTTAAATGAATGGATACCTTGGCAATATGGTGTGCAATGCTTAATAGAGGGGGCGGTGGTTGAGTGCCTTCTGCCTTGCTTTCACTCAGACAATAGGCCGCCCGTGTCTACCATTATTTTCACACACAATATGCACCAACAGATCAGACAGGCAGGATTTCCTTACACGTATACGCCCCCAGGGCCCTCAGACTATCGTTATGTCAACAGATGAGTCCTGCCCACAAAGTGTGTGTAAGTGTGTGTGTGTTTGAGGGGCCTCACGCATTCATTCACCTCGGTGTGTGCCAGCTGGTTTATTCAAACAAAAACACATAGCAGAGCCTCCGGCAGTTGGCCAATCACGGGCCTTCGGTGTTGAATCATAACAGGTCAGTCGCCACGGCGATGGCATTTTATGAACATTTGAAATCAAACAGCTGTGTGGATGCTGTTTACATTTGACCCTAAGGAGCAGGTTCACGGACAAGCAAAGTGTTATTTCAAACTTAGAGGAAAGGGGGGAGAAGAGAGCTGTGGAAAATGGTTTTATTATGTGATTTTTCTCTCTGACTGCCAGTTGATTTTGTTTATAATATATTCAACTTACAGATGGTATATGCATGAAAAATAAATGACTATTTAAAGACATAAAACCTAAATCTGTAAAAGGAATACATCACACGCAAAAAAAAAAAAATCATAAAAAGGTCATTATTTACTCTTAAGTCTTTCCAAATACCAGTTCTATCCTACTGTAAAAAAAATGATTACCGGTAAAAGGTTGTAAAATGGCACAGTAAAAACAAACAAAACAAAACTGTTATGGGTTAACGATAAGTTCCCTTACGGGACAAGTACAAATCTGTAAAATGTTGTTGCTACCATTGTTTGAGTTACCTTTAAAACTACAGCTTTCAGTTGCTTAATGTAAATTTTACTACAAAGTAGACATTTTTAATCTTTGAGCAGCATTTTTTAATAATAATGATAAACACAATAAAACTAATCCATATGAATCATAGCTGTAGTTACATGATAGTTATGTGAGAAAGCTCTGAAATCTCATTCATTATCACATTTTCCATAAAAAACAACAACTGAAATTGAGTTCTTCAAAAGAAATTGAATATACAAGTCCCTACAAGTGACGTGAACTACATTTAGTGTGTTTCTGGGGTCATTATCTGAGCTTTTGGTTGTGAAACCTTGAAGATACAACTGTTGTGTAGTAAGGATTTTTGTGCTCTACAGTGATCTGATGACATGTTTTTAATTTCTGGATGATCCATTCCTTTAAAGCAAAGGCATGTATACTCAGTTAAGATGAACATTGTCTGATGTGTACAGTGAAACCAATTCCTTCAATTGAACGCACCGTCATGCTTGAATTGCCAAGTGTCACTTTTAGAACGGCAGGTGGTTAAAATATTTTCCAAAGTTTGTTGATTTAAAAGCCTCTTTTTGCACTGGATTTGAAACTGTCAGGCGCTCCATTTGAGGCTAAGTGTTAAGTAGACAACAGTGAGGCAGGTGATAAGAGATGGGCTTTTCATCCCCTCACAGAAGATCAAAGTTTTCAAACCACCACAGAAAGAGGCCTGATTTATTTTTGCCGTCACATCTCTGGTTATTAGCATCCTGCACCAATCCATAGGCAAATTAACTTACGGCAGAATGAGTGGGTGGGTCTGATCTGATCGAATCCAAATGCAGCTTTGGCTCAAATAAATAGCGCCAAAATGCAGGGGGCTTTTCCGACTCATTAATGAAAGCCAGTGTGACATTTTCAAATCAAATATTGGATTTAGAAGAAAAAAACAAATTGAGTTCTCAGCTAAACTTTAAGAGTTGAGGCTAAGGAAGAAAACAAAGATAAAGGGTGGTGGATAAACACCAGTATGAAATGGCAGAACATGCAGAGTGATTTGTGCAACTAATAGAAGGAAGATTTTATATGTCTACGTGCACACACAACGATGCATTAAATTAATCAAAAGTGACTGTAAAGACACTGATAATGTTACAAAAGGACATCCTGATAAAATATACCATTTATATTTCATACAACATATTTCATACAACATGTATATATCAGTTATATATATATATATATATATATATATATATATGAAAAAAACTTTAATAAGTGAATTAAATACAAAAGTAGCAATTCATTGCATTACTTATTTTATTTCTCTGTTTGCTTTTATAGGTTATTTTTAAATATTATATAAAATACTGTGATATTTACTGTATCCGCTATAGAAAATGATTCATACCATTATATTAATAAGATTTTGGTCATACTGCCCACCCCTACCACTAGAGGAATATTGAGATTTGAAAGAGCTAGTCATATATATTTTTTGACATGTTGTTTACATAGCCAGCTCTGCACATAGCCGTTCTCCTCACCTCTGAACCAATGGTCGCTTTGTTCACAAGCGTTCAAATTCTACTGGCTGAATAGAATGCATGTTTTCTTTCAAAATCCTGTTCCTGCCTCTGCCTCTCTCTACAGAGCACTTCAGCAGACTGGAGAATCTCTGAATAGGCCAACAGCAGGAGAAGAGAGACCATGAACAGCTTGATAATGAGGAAGCTGATTAAGAAAATCTGTTTCTTTGCAAATTTGTGGACAAGATGGACTGTGTGGCCTCCGCACCCATTGTTGACCATCTGTAGGCATGAGGCTCCATTGGAAAGTCTTTATTGGTGGTGAAAGGGTGTAGCATTGCCTTAGGGCATTAGCGTGTGCGCTGTGTTGGAGGACCCAGGGGATTACAACGGCTCGTACATTATCAGTTGAAATTCATTAACCCCAGAGGATAACCTCAGGAGGGAGACAGTGAAAGCAACTGCCACTATTGCGGTGCTGAAACCCGTAATTATGCAGCCACAGGTGAGACCCTGTAGTCAATTAGACTGAAAGAGGCCCCCGCAGCAGGCTGCTGCCCCAACGGCTTTGGGCCGGGGAAATGGAGGCTCCCTCATGGAAAATTCCATAGTTGTACATTTCCATACTGCATGCTGCTGGATTGCTGCTATTGCTAAACAATCCAGGAAAGGTCTAGCTTGTTAGAATGTATTTCACGTTCACTGTTTGGGGGGCAGCTTGTAACAAAGGCCCTAAGGAATGTTTCAAACATAGGGAAGAGGAGGGGGGTTCTGGCCCCATGATGTTTTTTTGTTATTGTTGTTTTATTCAATTATTTTCAGCAGACTTGGAAAAAACACAAACATTCACATTGATAATAGATCAAATGAACATTATTATTATTATTTATGTATCATTAATATTATCACTAGAGATGTTGTAACAATCATACTACTACTACTATTACTATTAATAATAATAATAGTTGTTTTTGTGTGGTTTTTAACAAATTAACACATCATTTTTGTTTTAATTTATAATTATTATATATCATTATTTTATTAATGATGATTTTGTAATGATGATAATAAATAATAATAATAATAAACAATAACATTTATTGTTGTTTTAATAAATTAATTTAGTTATTATTAATTTTTTAATAATTATGATTTTATTATTAGTGATATTGTTAGCTTATTAATAACGATGATGATGATGATTATTATTATTAGTAGTAGTAGTATTATCACTAGACATATCATTGTAACAATCATACTACCACCAATACTACTAATAATAATTGCAGTGGTGGTGGTTTTTAATAATTTAACACATCATTTTTGTTTTAATTTAGATTTATCATTATAATAATTATTTTATTAATGATATACTACTACTACTCATACTACTACTACTACTACTAATAATAATAATAAGCAATACAATTTTTTTTAAATATCTCTGCAGGTTGAATTTAATTTCAAATTAAGTAAGCATCCCATGTTTCTCACATCTTAATTTAACCAACTGATTTCAAAGATGGGTGAAATACTTTTTAGTTTTTTTATTTAAAATTAATTTAAAAAATCCATGCAAAACTAACAAGCTATGTATTGTATTAATTTTATTTTGCATTTTGGGCATAATTTAATTTTTTTATTAAATTGAGGCATGCTGGGAAACATTTTGAAAAAAGAAATCTGAGAGAAGGTCACTCTTGCAAGGTTAGTGCATGAGAATTTACATTTTCCTGGAGATCCTTTTGTTTTATATCTACACACCTGACTGCTGATAATAAACAGCTGACCAGTGAACATATGACAAGGGCTTTCCAGCAACCTGCATAACCTGCATTTAAGACTGTTTGTTTTTTGTTCCCTAAAGCCGGTCGAGTGTGTGCTTCTGTGTGTACGTACATGTACGTGAGAAAGAAAGAGGTATAAGGGATGCTCCGACTCTGAAGATGGTGACTTGATGATTCAGCAAAATGATCACAAACCATTCCTGACAACTGCATAGGGGAGTCCAGGGCTGGACGTCATGCTTTTTCTTCTCAATACATTTCTCAAGGTTTATTCTGTAGGTTTATTTTTAGAGGTAAACTTCTCTGCCCTGCATACTGACAAAATGCAGTCATTAAGCCAACAATAAAGTTGAGAAAATGGCTTTTTAAGGTTTTTGATTGATTTTATCTCAAATGTTCACACTTTTTCCCCCTGAAACTGAGCATAGTTTTCTTGGATCAGTTTTGACTAAATATTTCCACTATTATTACTAGAAAAACAGTTTTTTGAACACACATTGTCCATTTGTAACAACATAGTTACCTAATAGCAGAGACTATATGGGGCAAGTTGTCACAAGGGGAACCTGCCATTATATAGAATACATTATCTATATACACACATTATCCAACCTATTAATGACTACTGACCAAATCAATAATAAATGGACATTCAATACGGATTATAGCTGAACAAAATGCCACGATTGACCAATCAGAATCAAGCATTCTAGACAGGCGTGTAATAAAAATGCATATTGTATACGTCTGTATGTACGAATGGTTTGTCGGTGCGTTGCCATAGTGAGTCAGGCCCAGCTAATCCTGAGCCTGTCTTTAAGCGCCGTGTAGATAAGCTTACTGTGCAAGATTGACTTGGCAGCCTAAATACAGAAGACTGAGAGAAACAACCACGCACTGTTCAGCCTGAGGGGACCTAATGGAAATTAATGGGTTTTAAATGTGTGTGTGTGTGTGTGTGCGTGTGTGTGCGGGCGTGCGTGCGTTTACCTCTCTTAGCACTGAAGCAGAAGTTTACACAGTGCCAGGATAAACTGAAACTCATCTTCAGGTCAACATTCCCTTAGATGTGGAGAAGAAATGTGATTATAATTCAAATCAACGTAGTCATTTGCAACCCGACACTCACAGAAGCCCTTCCGTGAGTGTTACCCAAGCCCTCCACAAAACTCATAAATCAGTTAGACTCAACAACAAGCACAGGAAACTGAGTGAGTTGTTTTCCTTCAAACAGGATGTGCGTCCTCACTGCTCTGAGGGGGGATTACAGACTGGATCTGTGATGATATGCAGCGAAGTCTAAGAATTCTGCCACACCGTCTGGATAAAAGACAAAGAGACTGTCTGCCTGTCTGTTATTGTTCAGACAAAATGGGTAAACCCGCCTTCAAACTCACACCATTGGTTGAGTCCAGAAGTCGTTCTACAGAGGCACAATATTTAGACTCTTCAGGAAATCAACTCACAAATGACTTATTTATAGTTTTAATCTGCTTTATACTAGTCTCTTGTAGACAGATATTTATACTGACGGCAGAAGGTCTGGGAAACTGGGCTTTTGAATGGCCGTCCAAGAGGCCATATGACTGACAGGTAAAGCAACCATCATGTTTCGTTTGTGACATGTCATTTTTAGGGGTGTGGAAATGTCCCCACAATGATAGCCCATGTGTAAAACTCTTGGACGTATTTTAAAGAGTCTATGGTGCAAACTTTACATATTTTGCATACTTTTGAAAATCTAGCTTTTAGTTGAACCTGATACTCGCTCATTGTCACAGTTGTAATCATGACGGCTTTCTTCTTCCATGAGGAGATTTGGTGCCATGGCATCTTTCCAAGTGCTCTACTCTGGATCCACTGACGTTCATGTTCGAACCCCGGTCGGAACATCACCGCCCCTTCCTCATCACTGTCAGAGTCCATTAAGGATCAGCCCTCTCATTCCTATTCATCCTCTGCAAGGACACGGTGACGGCAGACATTCAAACCGCCCACCCGTGGTCGCTCCTTTTCACTGACGACATATTCTTGGCAAGCGAAGACCGTCAACAGCTGCAAGACCAAACGCAGCAATGGAAGAACCGACTGGTTAAGTATAGAATGCGGCTAAACATCAAGAAGACAGAGTATATGGAATGCGGGCCTCAGACAAATGGAGCCATCAGCATTGACGGCAATGACCTGAAGAAGGCGACCAATTTTAATTATCTCAGATCTGTTATTAGCAGCGACGGCGACACCCTCCTGGACACCCGAACCAGCGACCATGCGGAAGCCCCAAGAAGTGATGGCTCGACCGTTTGAAGGATGATATGCGGCACGCCAACATCGCCCCGGAGGATGCTCTGGACCAAGGCCAAATGGGGACAGGTGTGTCGAACAGCGGACCCTGCACCCATGCGGGAAAATCGCTAGGACAAAGAAGAAGAAAGGGAGTCATTTACGTGTCCACACTCAGACTGGGCTATAGCAATGAAATCGACGGACTTCCAAGAGAGAGATATATTTCCAAACAATTATGTATTTATATACACTGCCGGTCAAAAGTTTATGGTTGGTAAGTTTTTTTTTTTGAAGGCTCTTTTTCTCACCATGGCTGCCTTTATTTGACAAAATACAGTAAAAACATTAATATAGTGAAACTGTAGTACAACAGAAAAAAACTATTATATATAAATTAATATTTGTTCTAGTGTCAAGTGTAGTAGCAAACGAGACATGAACGTTTGCTACACGAGACGTGCGGATCCATCTGTAAAGTTTTATTCAAAGGCGTAGTCATAAAACAGGCAAGGTTCTGACAATGGCAAACAGGTATATTTAGGGCAAGACAAAAGAGGAATCCAAAACAGGCGTGAGTCAGTCGACAGCGAATGTTATCTAGAGGGCTTGACAAGAGGGGTAATCCAAAAACACGAGCAATAGTCCAGGCGAGGTGCAAACATAGTCCGAAACGGCAAGCAAAGAGTTAATCCAAGATACATAGTCAAGGATCGGGAAACAGGCAATTACAAGACAAAACTAGACTTATGAAACTAGAACAGGCTCCGTAGAGTAGCTATCGCTCTGAGAGTGATATACGCTAAACAACACTCGTCCGTGAGAAAGAGGAAGTCCATTGCTGCATCCCAATGTGGCTACTTATACAATGCCCTTAAAATCTGTACTCTTTTGGGGAAGAAAAATGACACACTTTTGAGTGTGTAGTAGAAGAGTATGTAAGCTTTGGGACATACTATAACGTCACACAACTGCGTCTTAAACGGACCACTCTGTCGCGCCTGTTACATGTAGTCCCCATCTGGGGACTTTTGGCATACTCTTTTCAACATACTATGCTTTGGGACACACTTATTGTAATCTGACATACTATTTAGGATGGATAGTATGAACATTGGGACGCAGGACATGGCTTATGAAGTGTGTTTGATTGGTTACAGCTGATAGGTGTAATAGTGCAATGGATGATGGGAAAGTGAAGTGAAGTGTGAAGTGAAATAGTGGTGTGGTGCAAGAGTCCATCGTAATGAGCGGGTGATCTCTGGTGGTGGGAGAACAGAAGGGCAGGCACAGGATTCTTGACATAGCCCTCCCCCAAGGAGCAGCTTCCAGACGCTCCCAAAACAGCAAAATCCAGGAGGGTGGTGGAGCAGAGGCGGAACCGGGGGAGGGACAGAGGGCCAGGTCCACGTGGAAGTGGAGAGACCGAGGACTGAGGCAGAGTCGGGCAGAGTAGGAAGCCAGGGTGGAGCAGGGAACCAGGAAGGAGCCGGCGAAGCCAGGGCTGTAACATTAACGGCCTTAATTATAGAAGGAGTCCATTTTTATGGGCATTATGTTTTTCCTTTGGTTGAAAGAAACCGAGAGGGAGAACTCTCGACATGCTATTAGGTCGTAAAGTTTATCTGGTCTGGCTGAGGTGTCCTGGTTGCCATGGTAACCCGGGGTCGTTCACAGACATCCTGACACCCAGTATGTTTATTGGGTGAGTGGTCTGTGATTATTTGTTAATCTAATGAATAATTGATTTGTTAGATATAATGAACTATTGTGTGTCTGATTGGTCCAAGTGATGGCAAAGCTGAATTTTCAGCATCATTAATCCAGTCTTCAGCATCACACAATCAATCCTTTATATGTAAATCATGCTAATATGTTGATTTGCTGCTCAAGACATATTCGATTATTTTTAGTAGTAGTAGTAAAAACAATGGTGCTAAATAGCACTACAAGTGATTGTTTGGCTCGTAATAATAGGGGAACCAATTTAAGTGCACCTATATCTTTAAAGATGGTGCAATAGCACCTTAACCACCCTAAAGAACTGCTGAAGAAACATTACAGGTTCTTTATAGGTGCTATATAGTAATGGCATCAGGGACAAGATGGCGCCGAGGATAGCAAAACTTTGCAGTTTTTTATGTTTTATAGATGTTGTTAGTATAACTGTCTACGATAGATTTTAAACATTGAGCAACGCAAACCGGACTTTGAGTTTTTGAATGCCGGTGGATTGTTCACAGACACCGCATCAGAGCCCTTTGTCTATAGACTGAGTGCTAGGCCAACGTTCAGTCACTGGAGGAACTGCGGGCGCGCATCTCATACCAACGAGAAACAAGGGACTGCTGTGTTATTTGCCTCACAGAAACCTGGATGTCTGCTATGGTTCCAGACACAGCCATCGAGCTCATTCTCCGTGCACCGCTCGGATAGGACTAAAGAGCTTATTAACAACTTGTGGTGTGATGAAAGGAACATACAGATCTGGAGCTTCTGTGTCGACCATTCTGGCTACCGAGGGAATTTACAGCGATCACAATCACGGCTGTTTAAATCAGGTGTACCAGGAAACCACGCACCCAGATGCAGCTGGGGGACTTTACAGTAGCTCCAAAATACTTTCAACACATCACCATCAACACGAGTGGAGATATAAATTGTTACACTAAAAAATCCCTACCTTTCGGCAAATCGGATCACTCTTCCGTTCTGCTCCTGCCTGCTTAACAGAAACTGAAATGTGAGGCACCCGCCCTCAGGACAATTCAATGCTGGTCGGACCAATCGGACATATGTTTTGATCATACTGGGACATGTTCCGGGCAGCGTCTGATGACGACATAGAAGATTCCGTAACATGTTTCATCAAAGTGTATAGATGATGTAACCAAAACAATCCGCATCTACCCCAACCAAAAATCGCAGCGATGTTCGATCAGCCTTGTCAGCGCGGACATAAAAAACACTGTGCAAAGTTACGATCTCAGTCCATCAAAGCAGCCAAACGACAATATAAAAACAAAGGAAGAACATTTCAACAACAATAAATAGTCAACAACATATGGGGAACCAACTGTGAACATTGGGGATGCACGTTTCGAGGCTGATAACGCCCATACAGAGAACGTTCCCGCTCCCGCGGCTGCTGCAGAAAAGGTCAATCTCCCTTTCTGTCGCGGATGTAACCCGATCCTTCAAACGGGTGAACATCCGTAAAGCTGTGGGTCTGGATGGCAGGCAATACGGATGATGAGAATAAAATCACATGAATGTTTGCTACAGTTAGATAATGAGTCTTTCCACAGTAAATGCTTTATGAAACTGGGTTTGTGCTGTAAGGAGCCTGATGGCCTGGGGGGAAGAACAGCTCCTCTCATCAGTCTCTGCGTCCTCAGTCCTGGTACACATGTACATGCATCCTGATGAGCCTGATCTTAACTAGCCAGATGGCAGTATTAACAGAAAAGATGTGTTACCGGGGTGAGTTAAGTCTTTGAGGAGGAAGTTTTAGCAGCTCTGCTTTTGCAGCGGTCTCAACTATCACAAAGAAGCATCTTGTAAAGAAAAGCTTATATATCCCATGCTCTCTCTTGCCCTTCTCCGCAGCATCCGATCCCGCACTAGCCGACTGAGGGACAGCTAAGCTATCAGGCTAATGAACAGTTAAACACACTCCCACTCACACAACATGTGCACTGCACTTTAACACAGTTCTATTGCACTTGCAACACATAGGAAACAAAAGCACATGTTATGTATAATTGTTGCTTTGCATATCTTGCTCAACCAATCTGAAATTTATAATCTGACCTTCACATTATTACTATGATAGATTACATTTATAGATAGTGTACATAATGCATACGGTGTATAATTGTATTGATAACGAAGTATGTCAATCACTATGTGTACTTATACACATACAGTCTGTAAATATGTACTGTCCATATGTTTTTTCACTGTCTGGAGCACGCTCGTAAGAACTTGGCAGTGCTGTCAATAAAAGTCTTATTGTTTTATGATTATGAGCCACCATTTAGTGGGGCTAGCAGAACATCCCACTGTCTGCTTAGTTGCAATGTTTTCCTTTGATGAATGTTTAAATGAGCAGCATGGAAGAACATTAAATGGTCACTTATGAACTTTATGAAAGACAGCAGCCTGAACATCCTTCAGAATTTTTCCTTGTGTGTTTCATGGAAGAAGGGAAAAATGAGGGTGAGTAAATGGTGACTGAATTAAAAATTTTAGGCAAACTATTCAAATAAAATAAAATCACTTTTATTGTCACATCACCACAGCACATGTGCCTTGGTGAGTGAAATTCTTGAGAGCGTGCTCCAGACAGTGCAGAAACAATTTACATATAGACAGTACATACTTACAGACTTATACAGATGACAATGTGCAAAATACACATACTCAGTACACACAGTGTACTATTAGACATACTTACAGTTATCAATACACATTATACATCGTATGTACACATTATATATTATGTACACATGCATACACACAATAATATGCGAAGGTGCAACAGATTATACATAAGCCGGATATGCAATGTCATGGATGTGCATTGGATGGTATCCAGTGGTAGCAGATAGGTTGTTGTATTAGTGCAGTGTATGCATGTACTCCAGTTGAACTGTTAAATGTGCAGTGCATGGCATACCATAAAGTGGGAGTGTGCTGTAGGGCGTATAGTTTTTTTCTGTTCATTAGCCTGATAGCCTGAGGGAAAAAGCTATCCCTCAGTTGGCTAGTGTGGGATCGGATACTGTGGAGACGTCTTCCTGAGGGCAGCAGAGGGAGCAGTCTGTGGGTCAGGTGGCTGGAGTCCTTGATGATCCTCCTGGCTTTCCTTATACACCTCCTGGTGTAGATGTCCTGGAGGGAGGGAAGCTCACCTCCAACAATGTGGCGGGCAGTTCGCACGACCCTTTTCAGAGCTTTGCGGTTGCCAGCGGTGCTGTTTCCAAATCAGGCGGTAATGCAGCCGGTCAGGATGCTCTCCACAGTGCAGGTGTAGAAGGATCTGAGGATTCTGGGGCTCGTTCCAAACTTCCTCAGCCGTCTCAGGAAGAAGAGGCGCTGATGTGCCTTCTTCAGCACTGCATCTGTGTGAGCAGACCCTGTGAGATCCTTGATGATGTGTGTGCCGAGGAACTTAAAGCTGTTTACCCGCTCCACAGGTGTCTTGTCGATGGTGATGGGTGTGGGGTTCCTTTAAAGAGAACACTCTGTGTGATGGTTATTATAGCAATGTCTATTTTTTTTTAACTTAAACTTTTGATTAATTTGCCAAATCACACAACTTTAAACTTTTGATTAATTTGCCAAATCACACAACTTTCTACAGACAAACTGTTATTTTTGAACAATTCTGTCTTGCACAAGTCCTAAGTTTTATTTGTATCTAACTTAATACAATACAGAGGCAACACGTGTGTAGCTTTTGAGAGTCTGGCTGGAAAACACACACACACAGGAAAAAGTCTACAGATGCGTTTATTAAAATATGACAAAATAACCTAGTTTCAATAAAAGCTAACGTCAATGTCAGGGATAGGCTACCTCTGACATGGGTGAAAAATGGGGGGAGGTAATATTAGATAAATCAGCAAGGCAGCGCCTGCTTCAGAGAGGAGACATTAAGAGACGGTGGAGGCTAAATAGGGTTGTTTTTCTGCAGTACAGAGTAATGACTGTTGTGTGTGGGGAGCAAACATAATCACCTGCATGCATGCTGAAACAAATGCACCAAATTATTGCATTGAGAGAAAACTATACGTAATGGCATCATTACATCAGGCTGTACTTTTTTGTTTTCTTATTTTAAGCTTACTCTGTCTATTGTCATATTTACCGAACATTTAATATTGGAGAGTTTATTTTATCCAATCAAAAACATATTTTATGTCCTTTTATGATGAAAAAGAACCAGTAATAGATTGATGAAAAAAAATAAAAAAATTCCGGATGCAGCAATTAATAAAAAAAATGGAACACTCTGTGACTGCTGTTAAATTTATTTAAATGTAATTTAACACACAATGTTGTTTCCTGATAACACGAAACCTAATTAAGAGAGTTCAGAATGCATTTGCAGATACATCACCCTTTGTAAACACATATAAACCTTTTTCACATTAAATTTAGTTATGTAGCATCATGCGGTAAAATGCTGCTTATCGGTTTTCACAGCACAAAAGTATGCAGCACGGTAATAGCAACTAAAGTGGATTTGTAGCATGATTTGAAAAGCAAGAACAGACCACAGGTTAACTCTGAGCAGAGAATGATAAACGGATGTATTTAGTACCTGATGAATCTGAGGGAATTATCACGGCAGGCAGAGATTGTTTGATGCAGGAAATGTTCATTTGCCGTCACGATAACAACATTAATTAATCGTGCATCACGTCAGTGTTTGAAGTAGTCACAACAGTGGCATGCATTTCTGTTATATCTCCTTCCACTATTTTTCGAGGTAAACAAATGCCTGTTGATTCGCATGAAATGTCTGTTTTTGTTTGCTATTAGCGGGGCATTTATTAAAATTGCTGTAGCCAATACACAGATTTCATTTAATGAAGTTGTGTTTGCAGCCAGACAAAAGCTGTGCATCACACGATACCACAATCAGCTTATTATGATTTCAGCCACGTAGTGCAGCAGATTTGATATACTGTCTAATTTAAAAACACACTGACGAGCCTTTCCTGCGAGAGATTCAAATGGAGGAAATTACAGGCGGGCTTGGCACATGAGCACATTGTCATCAATGCTGGTAAATTGAAGAGTGATTCAGTATAATGGATTTGTCAGGTGTTGTCCCTGCTTTGATCCGAACCCCAGGGTGAAAGATGATAATGCTCTGGAAATGCCATGGCGACAAGTTGGCAATAAGCGTCACTGATATGTATTACAGAATTAAAACACAGCAAAGACTGAAGAATCTTAGATAGTTTTTTCCCCTCCTTTGTGAGAGATTAGGCATGAATTTGATTAGACTAGATAGTGAATTATGCTAACATCCGCACACAATTGACACACTCGTTCGGTCTGTGCAGAAATGGTTCTCTTGAGCCAAGCATATGGAGAGCTGTCTCTGTTATTGGCCTGATTACTTCAGCTGTCTAGAAATCAAGCTCCAGCTTACTTACCCTCCTCCATGGGTAGGATGGAAGACTGTTTTCTTGTAAACAATCAATGCGCAATAAATGTGGCGTTCGCAACTCCGAGGCGGCCTGCTTTCCAGCATTTAAAGTAGTAGTCTGGCTCCGTCGCCAACAATTAACGTGCTTAAGCACACATGGCTGCCAATTCCATCTGTTTCCTTGTTAGTCTGTCAACTTTTTAAACCATCTCTTTTTAGCGGTTGAATCACTACTACATCTTCCATCCACTTCCTTCAATGTGACAGCTTGGGGAAGGACTTGAAATGCATTCAGAAAAACACATTCATATGTTTTTTTCATAGAAGTACTGACAAGTGCTGGCAAATTGGGGACCACAACTGCAATTTCTGGGGTGACTTCAAATTGTAGTGTGATGAAAAGTTTCGAAAGTAGAGTGCTCTAGCACAGGTCAACTTGAAAGTTGTATTCAAGCAGACTTTTGGCAGTCAGCTAAGAGCTTGACCACAAAACAAAGTTATTTAGAGCTTTTAAGCCGAAAAACCCTAGTGAATTGTGTTCTTTTGTTGTGTTCCAGGAGTTGGACCCATCTTCTCTATCAAAACAAGTTGGCCTGAAGAGCAAATTGGTGACCTGTAACTGAATACAGCAATATAGCAAAGCGCTAAGATCTTAACCTTTATCTCTCACAGCAGACTCTGAGGAGCCACGGCACTGGAGGTGATTTCATTAGCGCTGCGGGAGGGCACAAGGGTGGTGCAACCATGCAATGTCATCAGTCTGGAATTGCATGGGTGGAGCTGGAAACATAAACTGCCCCACAGACCTGAAAGTCGTTACCGTACCCGCTAATTAGCTTCATTTGCTAAGAAAACAAACTGGGGCCAGATGGTGAGGCTAGTGAGTATTCATCGATCTCGAATCCACATGAGCACACGCATGAGTTGGAAAGTGGGTTGTCCACACAAAAGACATTAAAACGCTTCCTCTCCTTGAGCAGATTGGTGGTTGATGGTTGTGAAAAGACAAATTAGCAGCAAAAGAGACATATTTGAGTAAAAAGTACAATTATGGGTAAAAGATGGGTTTTTGGCAAGCTAGGATGAAGGATTTCAGGTCTAAACATTTAACCACCAGCTCACTCCAATAGAAAGACTGATTACTCCGAGCTAAAAAGGCCACATCAAACATTTCATATTGAAACCTGTGGTGTACTGCACCAAATGCAACTGATTGGATGCAGTATTCAGTACTGTGAATATGTATGACTGTTACATTAAAATTATAAACAGCTTGCTTATACATTTATATTTAAATTTTATATTCAAATTTATTGTATGTATTACACTGACCAAAATTATAAACGCAAAACTTTTGTTTTTGCCCCCATTTTTCATGAGCTGACCTCAAAGATCTAAGACTTTTTCTATGTAGACAAAAGGCCTATTTATCTCAAATATTATTCACAAATCTGTCTAAATCTGTGTTAGTGAGCACTTCTCCTTTGCCGAGATAATCCATCCACCTCACAGGTGTTGCATATCAAGATGCTGATTAGACAGCATGATGCAACATGAGATTCTGAATAAATCTGGCGAGTATCACTTCCGATTTCATGACTAACCAGGTATTAAATGTTAGTGTGTAACTTGCCTTGCATACATGCTACTGACATGAATTATACACCCGTTTGCTGGACAAAAAAACCCATACATACACGGTAGCAAACAGCAGAGCTACATAGCAACACACAAGCAAACACTCAAGAACCATATAGCATTGTAAAAAAATTCAGAAATAACAAAACTCAGTTGGTCTTACTGTCACATTCAAACAAATATAGTACGTAATTCCATGCATATTGTTGTCGAAGTGTTTAAAGTTGATAGGAATTCACTGCAGGACTAGACTGCACAAGAAGAATTAGTCTGGTGATTAAAGCGGTGCTTCTGAGCATCTGATGACAGGAAGAGAGAAGCAGAGAGTAACTTTTTAATGAGAACCTCACAAAGACGGGGGGGGGAAACAAGTAGTGAGTGTCATAAAATTACAGCAGTTTGTTTTGTGAATGTTTATTTGTTTTCAAGGCTCTTCTCTCTGTTACAACCTCTTTCTAATACAAATAGATTAGATTGTTGAATGAACTTTGTTTAAATTATTTTAAAGGAATATTACAGGTTAAAGTTAACCATTGTCAGCACTGACATGTAGAGCTTGAAACAACAACTTTTACATGACTAATCATCTAGGACTAAAACCATAAAAACAATTAAAAATAAAACATAAAAAATGTATCTACTAAAATAACTACAATTAATAATAAATACAAATATAAAACGATATAATGTATTAAAAAATCTAATAAAACAAACATAAAAATAACTAAAACTTTACCAAAAATTAATTCAAACTAATAATAGTATATACTAATAAAAGTTTTCAATAAAAAAAATATTATATCAGTTATACTAAAATTACAATTGATGGATCTCTGTTTACCTTTTAATAAATCTTTATATTCAAGTTATTCCGAAAATATTTGGCCGCTAATGATTATTCTACATAACTTGTTGACTAGCACAATAATGATTATTCTACATAACTTGCTATACTGTCTAGCTACAGTCAACTCGGCTACCACATCCGCTAACTGTCTAACTAGTTGTGTCAACTGTACTACCACATCCGCCTATTCACCTTTTTCTTGTAACATATTGTAAATATGGCTTTGTACTTACAATAAAAGCCTATTCACCTTTTTCTTGCCGTAAATATGGGTGCGGCCATTTGTAAATTCTATGGGTCTAGCTTCCGGTTTCATCTGCATCCAGCTATTTTTAGCTGTACAAAACAGTTTGTTTTGCTGCTTGATATCGAAAATGTGTGTGTCTTACCATTTTATTTTAACGGCTAATGAACCGGAAGTCTCACCCATAGGCTTACTTCCGCATTGAAGAAAAAGGTAGATATAGGGTAGCCAAAGACTTCTGTTGTGATTGCATTTCTATTGACAAGTTTTTTAGTTTGTTTTCACAAAGTCTAAATCATTTTATGTGGTAATCAACAGCATGCCACAGATGCTGACAAGAAAGGTTCTAACTTCTATTTTATATCGAAATACTGCTTTAAATTCAGTAATAACCTGAGGAGAGGTTAAGAAAAGAAAAATGTTTCACTTCCAGCGACTGTTTTACAGGGTTTTTTTTTTGTCGTTTTGCATTAAAAAAAAAATTCCCTAGTATACAAGGTTCAAGTGAGTTTCAGATCATTTGTAATTTCCAAGGAGACCATCTACATTTCTGGCAAGGAGTGCAATGATAAGTAGAGGTCATTTGCGTAATTTTCCTTAAAAATGTCCTCTCAGCCTCTGCTCCATTTCTCGCAATGTCCTACCATCTAATCTCTGCCAAGATCTGAGGAGCCCATTAGCTTGCTGTCGGAGAGGTCTGTAAGTAATCGTTTGCCGTGGAGGAATGAAATTGACAAGTGCTTAAGCCTTGAGCACAGACAGAACACAATTCCCCAGCACATTTCCGATAGCTCTATAATCAGACGAGAAATAGAAAGTCACACCCTCGGCCCATCTTAAGAATCTCTATCTCTCCACCAAATGTTGTCCATCTCGGATAAAAAAAAAAATCCTCCTTCAATCTCGACCTCCTTCAATTGACATTTTATGCCTTCCTTCATCAACTTCTTTCTCTGTCTCTCTATAGGCCTTTATATGCTCTGTGTGTGTGTGTGTGTGTGTGTGTGTGTGTGTGTGTGTGTGTGTGTGTGTATATATATATATGTTCAGACTGATTCAAGTGCTTGAGTTTGTGAGTCTTTCTGAGCGATTAAAAGGACTGGCTCAAAAAATGTCATTTGTTTGTGAATTGGCTACACTGGTTCTGCTGTATGTCTTTGTTACAGCAAAAGACTCTAAAGAGTCTTTCATTCATGAATCAGACTTCACCAAATGCACTGTATGTTGTTGATTCGCTTAAAAGAACTGAATAAAAAAGTAATTTGTTTCTGAACTGCACTTCACTGATTGCACTGTATGTTATTGACTCATTTAAAATAACTGGTTCATACGAATCATTTGTTTGTGAACCGGACAATATTAGTCTTACTGTATGTTGTTTAATGCCCTTTTTATCTGCACTAATAAGATAAACTAATCTTGGTATAGCTTATCATTAACTATTTGCATTTTTATTTTATTAAAATAATCATATTTTCAAAAACACATTTTTTCCCAAATTGCTTAGAATCAGCATAAATCTGTTCAGTGTGAAAAATTTGAAAATGGTTCAAATATGGCTAGCTGTGGAACAAGCAATATTTAATTAGTTAAAACATATGAGCTAAACATATAAACCTGATTATTGTGTATTTTAAAATATATTCATTTTATTTAATCACATTTAGTTTATTAGTAATACTTTATAATTCGTATGACTGAAAGAATACCCATTACATTTATTAGTTTATGTTACAACTGCGTAATATAAGTAGATGTACATTTTGCAATTTGGCTACAAAATCTTAAATGTAGGCTCTTTTGGTAAATAGATAAGCAGTAGACAATATTTCATTATGAAATATACAGTCAAGAGTATTATGTAGTATACTGTTCCAAACGTAGCAATTCGCAACATTAGACCGCCGCCCTGCCTTCTTAGCATTCCTTCTCTTTTCTTCCTGTCGTACTCTCCTTCCTTCTCATTCACTCTCTTTTTTATTACCAGCGAGTTCATTTCAGTGGCGTTTAAAACACACATCAGTCACTCAAATCGTCGGGCCCTGTAGCTAAAGCATAAGTCCTTCAGATGTCATTGGGCGCTCTCTCGGCTTGTGTGGTGCTCTGCGTGTTTGTGTGTGAGTTAGGAAGTATTGGGGTGTAAATCTGAGACCCTGGACAGATGGTAGAAGTGTCAGAGCACCCACGGATGCGCTCCTCATTTTTATTAAGGGATAGCATGGAAAAATGGTCGGATAGGAGATAGAAAAAGTGAGAAATGACTAGAAACGTGAGGGGAAAATAACAAGGCATATGAAGCAGTGGTTGAAGGTTTGAGTTGAAAATGTTATATAATATAATTGATTAGAACAATGAATACCACAATGTAAAAATGTGTTATTGTTTCCTTAAAATTGATGGGTGTAATTTTTATTTTGTTTTGTTAATATCCAGGGGAAAATATAAGTAAGCCATCTGTAGGTTGATTCCCCTGAAAATCATAGAGTGCAACAGTTGGGTTCTAGAAGTAAAAATCCCATTCATTTTCTCCGTAGGTGAATTGATTTTGCATTATAACTTATAAAGCTTTTGCTTTTGTTGAAGTTATTTCAATTTAAGTTTTAAATAATGGTGTTCAACAGCAGAATTCCTGCTGAAAAACTACATTACCCATGATTCTGCAGAGATATCTCTACCAATCAGAGAATTGTGACCAAAAGAAGAATATATCATCAGACTTTTAATACGCTCTCACACTACATAATTATGTGTATGCATAATATATCTAATACAATATGCAAGTATCTGCCATTTTTAATTTCTGCAATTCACAGTGCTTCTTATCATCCAAGTGGATGCTGCACACTGGTGGTAGTTGAGGAGAGACCCCCCCCCCCCCCTCATGATTGTAAAGCGCTTTGGGTGTACAGCTATACACAATAAAGCGCTATATAAATGCATCATTCATTGATTGTAGTTCTTTCCCTCATTCAAGTACATAGCATTGTACCTTTGTCTTTTTATATGATTTTCAAATATGTATTTGCTTCAATGTTTTTAATGGCGTGATTCACTGTAGCTGGTTGGTTTGATTCATGGCATATAACTCTTAAAGCAAGACTTTGAAAAAAAGCCCTAATGGGAAAAATACTTCTGGAACCAAAGTTGCTGAAAAAGTGTTAGGTGTTAAGTGTTTGAATAAGTTAAAAAATATTTGTCATAAAAAAAGAACCTTCACCATTAAAGTGTACTTTCTACCTGATCTGACACTTGAAAATTACACATTTTTAATCTAATGGAGTCAGGTTTATTCAGTAATTTAAAACATTTTTGACAGCCACTTATTTTAGATATATATTTTTTTAGGATACCTGACAAAGAATTTTCACATTGCATCGAAACTCTCCAGAAACCTCAGAGATCTTTCAGCAAATATTGGATTAAATATGAGACTACAGATTAGATATAAAAATTTGTAACAGTGTGTAATGTAGAAAGACAAACAAAAGAGGAAATCAGCTCAGATGTTCTAAGCCATTAGTAAAGCTCACATCTGTTAGAGCTCAGCTCTCATTCTTATTTCCGCTATTTACAAAAAGAGGCCGAGAGAGAGGGATAAGAAATTATTATTATTTATTTCTCTTCAGAAAATGTGAAACATTGACATGGCTGTGTTTAGCCTGTAACATTCAGGTTTATTTATGTCTGAGGTGAAGCTAACATATTCGGTTCCTCAGCTTCCTCCATTAGCTGCCACTCAGAAATACGCTCAGTGAAGCTCTACAAACGCAGATGCTCAACAGAACAAAAGCCCAGACAGAAGGAAATGGTTTGGGTGGGTGCAGGAGCCCATGTCAGGGTCTGTGACTCTGTATATATTTGGCTCTCTATGATGCTCACGTCCTGACTCCGCTGTCTTCCTGTCTCGCTGACAGATTGAATTGTGACAATATTTCTGACAGTATAATTTCAGACATGGCTCTGGTGGTTTGGGTTCTGTCTTTTTTGTTTCAATAAGGCCTGCGTGACTTAAAACAGTGTTTACGGTTTACTGACTCTTTGTTTAAATTACACATTTAGAACAGTTTTCTTGTGTAAAGGTTTTATTATTTAGATTTATTATATTTTATATTCTTTATTTTATTTTTAAATACAGTGTGGTTGATAGGTTTGTAACCACATTGAAAATCTTGAAAGCATGTGGATTTTGAAAAATGTGACCTAAAATGAAAAGAATATATTATAGATTTTGCACAATTTTTAGATCTCCTTTCACATCTAGGTCAATTTGAGACATGTGATGTTCTTGCTTCTACTGAAACTCAAGATGTTCTTTGGGATTTTCTCAAATTGATCATAAAGAGACAAGTGACTTTTAGGGCCCTACTTGCACCCAGCGCAATGTGGACGCATTTTTTTTTGCACCCGCGCAAAGCGTTTTTCCCTCCAAAAACGTCGCTAAACTAGTGAATGAACTTGCGCTCCCTGGGCGGTTCAAAAAAAGGAGGCGTTTCCGGCGCAAACAATTGTATTTTGCCGTTCCATTAAACTGCATCTGAAAAGTGGCGCGTTGCGCGTTGTTCATTATGGCAGGAATAATGTATAGCGTGCACACGCGCAAACTTTGCTCATGTAATCCCAGATTATTTTGCAAATCATAAATTGTTACACTAAAAAAATCATTGTGGTGTGCCACGAAGATGTGAAAAAATAGGCATAAATCTAGCTTACAAATTATTCAGGCAAATTGTAGTAATTAAGGATCAGACCTGTTTGCCCAATAGTGGCAAGACATATATGTATATAAGGACATCTGACAAATTGGTTTGTCCGTCAAGAACCAGGAAAAAAAATACTGAAAAACTGAAAAAAACTAAGAAAAAAAAGACTGTGAAATCACCTTTGGGTTTCTCCCATCCCCATACAACACAACTTCTCTGTCTTTCACTGCTCTTACAAGAACATCAGTCTCCTCGGCTGTGAACCGCTCCTGGCGTGCGCCTGGTAAATACGCCATAATAATAGCAATCCTTTAATTTGGATGACTCTTAACACGCCCAAACCACACCTTGAATTGATCTTCAGACCAACCCATTTTAGATTTGCGCCGGGCGCAAGAGCCATTTATCCCGCCGGGAAAATAGCAACAGCGCCGAGACCCGCCCACAAAGTTACTTGCGCTTCGCGCTTTGACACTTGCGTTTCAGAAAATAGGGCCCTTAGACTGAATTTTTCAAAATTTTAAACAAATTTGTGGAACTAATTCATTGTAACTGCATCTGAAAAGGCAGGAATGGACACAAAATGTCCCCTTACAGAGCAGAGCCCTAGATAAATTCCTCCAAACAGTCTTAATTAATGCTGGAGCTCTGAAACTCTCTCTCTTTTTATCTTGCTGAGCACTTTGTTATTGCAAAAGATAAAACCCACCCCATTTATTTTCAATCTCTCTCTGTCTCTCTCTCTTGCTCACTTCAAAAGATAATATATGATTTTAGAATTAAACCTGAGCAGCAATTTCATTCTAAACTGACCTGGGTGACCTGCACCGTGGAGACGTGATATTAGCAGATGAAGTGTCTTTCTGAGAGACAACTGTCTGAAAAAGCTTAATAAAGCAAGCACACATTCATTACCATGAGACATTGTATGGCACTTAGCTTTTTAATCTTATGGGACACTGTGATGTATATCTACTCTGATAAGGGGCCACAGACTTATCAAAACAAAAAAAAATGCATGTGCTTTTTTTCAGTATGTGAGACACAGGAATAGAGAGACAGACAGTGAAAGAGCGAGCATAGCATTATTATGATGTGCAGGTTCATAATTAGGTCAGACCTTTATTTTCTTGTGTTCTGACAAGTGCACTACATGAAAAGCAAGTGGGAAAATACATGCTTGCATTCAGAAAACTTTGATTATTGTCTGCCCTAGATCTGTTGGGGAGCAAGGAAGGTAAGAGATTACCCCATTCTTAGATTGAGGTTTCCTAGATTAAATCCTGAGAAATGGAGCAAATATTCCCTAAAATATGTCTGAAAGTACCATCATACACAAAATAAAATTAGAGTTGACAATATTATACATTTACAGTAAATAGAATGAAAAAGTACTGTTATGCGAATTAAAAAATATAATATTATAATACGCTATTTATAGTATATATTATATCATTATTATAATAAAAAAAATATATGTCTATATATATATGTCTATATATATAATATATTACATCTATATCAATATTTGCTATATTACAGTAACATAATCGTGGGATGTAAGCTTAAAATTCAGAGGAAAAAGGCTGAATTATGAGATGTCAACTCAGAAATTGCAGGGGGGTCTGAATTAGGAGATAACAGCTTGCAAATAGCTTTTTTATTTTCTTGATGCCAAATAGGCTTCCATAACAAACAGCGTATTAGGATCTGAAAAAAAATATATATACTGTATATATATTAAATTAATAAATACATTGTGGATGGATGTGGAGTGCAAGAGAACCATCATACTGACAAACACTATTCTTATATTTGTTAAAATTGACAATATTACACGTTTCGGCTCTAGAGCCATGCAGGCTCTCTAAACGATGATAACACTGAATATGACCAGGAGGCTGAGGAGATGAGATTTTATTAGTGTGTGAGCTATTGTCTGGGTATAAGAGGAAGATCTAATTGCATAATTTCATATTTCGTAGACACATAACTCAATAGAGATTTTTGCTATACAGAAAGTGTGCTGTTTATATGTATATGCACAAAAAGAAGTACTGTGTTACTATAGCTATATATAGAAAATACCTTTTTTTTTCAATTTCCCCCAAAAATATGTAATTATGCTGCCATTTATGTGTCAGTTATATGCCAAAAGATCACTGGCTGAGGCAGCCAGACATTTGACCCTTGGCACAGAGAAAGCATGAATAACTGACATAATTAAACGGTTCATTGCTCAGCCTGTCAAATATACGATCAGCCAATATCCCTTCAGCCTCACGCAAGACTCACGCTTGATTGGTTGGTTTGACTTCCTCCTCTGATCCTGCCGGTGGGGGTCAGTGGTGAGATGGAGCGTGTGAGGAGTGAGGAGGCAGGCATCGCTGACCGTAGATCGATATTCTGGTCACCATGCGAGGAAAAGTGGATTGGGCCACCTATCAGCAGTGCCAAACCGGATTAAAATCCTGGAGATATCACCACACAGCCAAACAGAATTTGCTCTAGAGAGTGCCCGGCTTACATGGCAGATGGGAGACTATTAAGATGAACTCAGAAAACAACAAGGAAGTATTTTCTCTGCTTTTTCCTCCCTTGTTAGAGAAAAAAACAAAATACATAAACACCTGCTGTACCGTCAGGAGGCCCTGATGGGTCTAACAGAGGAGGAGAGAAAAGCTTGTTAAGTGCTCAAGTCTCCATGTTTTGATGAATAAATATGAAGTTTGGATGCCAGATCTCCTTAAACGCATGCAGTCTCATGGAAATTAAGCTTTACGATCTCATCTGCCACGGTAGCCCGCGAGGCACTGTCTGTCTTGTATGTAATGGGATTCAATTTAGCCTCCAGAATGCTTTGCATACGGATGGGCCATATCCAAAGAATGCTTAGTTACGAGCCATAGTTACAAATCCCCAACATTCATCAATTAGCATTGATAATGCCAATCGCCAAACATGCTGTTATTTCTCCTCCCAAGTAGGGTTGGGAATCAAAGACTGATTTGTATCATATTTGGAACCGAGTGATTTTCAGAATGTCTGTTAAAGGGACAGATCACCCACAAAATGAAATTTATGTCATCATTTACTTACCCTCATATTTCTTAAAATCCATCACAGGCAACTTCCAAAAGCATTTTTTGTATAATTTATTTTTATGTGCGTATATTGGTTAATTAAACAATTAATTGTAATTAAAGGTGCACTAAGCGATTTTTGAAAAATGCCAAAACACACTTGTAGCCAATCAGCAGAAAGGGGGACGCCGGGGTTGGGTTATGATAGATGAGTAATGTTGATTTTTTTGTCCTGTTGGGTTATGGGAATGTTTGTTTTGGTGCTTTCAAACAGTGGCGTGCACTCGAGCCCCGCAATTCCCGTGCCCGCGACCGGCGCTCACACCTCATGTTTGCCGCTGAATGCAGACGATCATAATTGATGGACAACTATGCCCCCTATGAGAAAAGAAAGGAAAAAGATGAAAACAATGCCCGCACGTCACTTTCAGGTAGGCTACATTCATAATCAAAGAAGTATTAAGACAATGTTTTTTTGTGGTTAGAAAAACAGACCTAATAGCCAACAACAGCCTTTAAAATGACTTAAAATGCATTGTATATAAAAATAATGAGGCAACCCAGCTGAAAAAAAAACATAATAGAACCATCACAGACGAATCACAAATAAATTACAAATGCCATTACAAACCATCAACTTCTAACCATTAACATATGGGTTTCTGTAGTGTGTTTTGGGACATATTCCATTAGGATTTATTGGTTTTAACGAGCCACCAATAGAAGATGACCAATTAGCAGTAGAGACCAACAGAATCCATTACAGTTTAAAAACAATACAAGCCCCATTATAACCAGTAAAACCATTTCAAATTTAGTAATTTTTTTTATTATTTTTAGGACTGATAATTGCTGTTATTACACCTACAGGATGATCATATCCTTGTTTAATAGGCTATTGACCAAACATTTAATTTAAATATCCACTTAAAGGGATAGTGCACCCAAAAATGAAAATTCTGTCATCATTTACTCACCCTCAAGTAGTTTTACTTGTATGAATGTCTGAACACAAAGGAAGATATTTTGAAGAAAGATTGTAACCAGACTGTTTTGGGCACCATTGACTTCCATAGTAGGAAAAAAAACACTATGGAAGTCAATGGTGCCCCAGAACTGCTCTGTTTCCCACATTCTTCAGAATATCTTCCTTTGTGTTCAGAACAAACACATTCATACAGGTTTGGAACAAATTATTTATGTATTTACTTTTATACAGAGGGTGAGTAAATGATTTACTTGACAGAATTGAGTAGCTAAATTTTTCAGTGAACTGTCTTTTTCAAGTAATTTTTTTAATCTTTAATCTTTATTTTTTGGTGAAGTATTGTACCACCTTTTAAAACACATTCGCTATAAAAAAAAATCGCTCCGTGGATGACACAGCAGAAGAAGAAACTCTATAAAGAAAGATGCAGACGGACAAGACAGGCGTTAATGGTGCAGACCCAGCTGAAAACCAGACCCCGTCAAAGTTGAACAAAAAAACCCCTGGCCACATAACAAACAAAACACTCTAAACAGTGGCCGTGAGAATCACAACCCTTAGTGCTTTCTTTCACTGCGTGAAGTCTGTTAAATGCGTAAATGATCCATGGTTAGAAGCAGAAAATTATATATTTATATAATTTAAATAGTAAGTCAACATCACATGAAGAATGCCGTTTTTCTCCAGTAAAACTGCTTCATTTTCTTTTTGTGTGATTTCTGAATGATTGGGCCGTAAAATCAATCCAGACAACTATTACTTTTACATTTAACTGTAACTGTCTAGAGCTACAGTTGTAATTAAAATTACAAGTTATGTATTTATTTCTTTACTTTTATATTTATTAAAGTTCTATTTTGACCCCTTTGGTAGGATTTTTTTTTTTTTTTTACGAGACGTACATTCACATCAGTAAGAAGATATTTTGAAGAATGCGGGAAACCAAACAGTTGCTGGTCCACATTGACTGATAGTAGGGAACACTGTGGACCAGCAACTGTTTGGTTTTCCACCTTCTTCAAAATAGCGTTTATGTTTAGCAGAAGAAGGAAGCTCAGGTTTAAAACAACTCTTGAGTAAATTAATTCACAAAAATAAAACACTAGCCTAATTTAATTATTGGGTGAATTATGCCTTTAATGTTAATAAAACACCAAACACAAAGAGAAAAATCCCTCACTACTCTTAGTCTTGACTGAAAAACTTGAATACAGTTTCTTTAATAGGAATCAATCTACATAGTGTTTTATTTTTATATTTGTTCATTCAATTTCTTGAATGCTCCTGCTAAATACACCTATTGTACCTGAAAATAAAACACGGTTTATTTTATTTATAGATTATGTGTATTTGTAATGTGTATCTTTGTTCTCATTTTTTTATAACAAAGATAAAATAATGACAACTATTTTTATCTTCACCCACTTTGGCCTAAATATCCGCCATACTTTTTAATATTGTGTTACCTTGAAAGGCTTTGTCTTTATAATATGGAAATTAGTTTGGCTGTAATGCTCAAACAGCTTGCAAAATAAAAATAAACAACATGACAAAGAATCTTGATAAAATCGTGAATCGTGATACTCCTAGCCGAGGGGGACCGGGGACCCCCCCCGGTCTGCGATTGTGCCCTCATAAACGCCATTTCGCCCCTGCCCCTCCGGAGGCCTGCGCACGCCACTGCTTTCAAATATCAACATCGATTGGCAAAAATCACTTAGTGCACCTTTAAGTGTGATCTGATTCATGAAAATTCATATTAAGTTGCAAGTTGTAAAGGGGACATAAATTATCTTTAATTATCTTTCTCCAACAAATGCTTCTTACGGACCAGTTCTTTTTAGTGAATCGTTCAAAAAGACTCTGCAGTGAATGGGTGCCGTCAGAATGAGAGTTCCAACATGCATTTTAGGAATAAATTAGTAATGTAAGTAATCCACAATCTGGATGTTTGTAATAAATCTATCAAGATTTTTTTTAAATTCTAAAAGAAGATTCCTCTAGCCATAATATTGCTTCCTCCATTGAAAAAGTCTTGTCTGAATCAGGAGAGAAATATGCACAGATCCATCACCATTTACGTGCAAAAGTAGTCCAAAACAGCTCTAAACAAATATATCGATAGATTTGTTTCTTACAAGAACACACAAAACAGTAATTGATGGACTGGAGTCATGTGTATTACTTGTGGATTATTGTGTTGTTTGAAGTCTCATTCTGACGGCAACCATTCACTGCATAGGATCCATTGGTGAGCAACTTCAAATCTCTTCAGATGAAAAAACAAACTCCTCTACATCTTAAATGACCTGCAAATTTTCATTTTTGGGTGAACTGACAGCCAGGTTGTTCATATAAAGTGTAGCTAAAGATTCACATTCAAAACAGTGATTTATGGGAACTTTGAATTAAAAGAAGAAGCATTAAAATGCAAGCACCTGGAATATAAATTCCTACTGAAACAGAATGTTTTTAGATAATTGTTAAATACCCTTCTGATTCCCATTGCAAGTTGTAAGTCAATGTTTGTATTGCAATCACATCCACTTTTCTCTCTTCTTTAGGTTCTAAAGTTCACCATTCTCACTTCATCCAGACCACAGATTGCCTAACTCACAGCTTTCAAATGGAAGTCTGCCTCTGATAGAAAGTATTTTCTCCACCCCTCCTCCCTCTCTCAGAGAAAAGGGCTGAATGGAAGATGCTCCTGTGGCTTCTCTCCCCGTCTTTATCATTACAGCTTCCTATTACCTGCCTCCAGCCCTAGAGATAGGCTGCCTGCGGTGCACCATGGGAACTGCTCTGTTGCCGTGCATTGGGATGACTTCTCTACGGATGTTTTCCTGCTAGGGCCTCTTCATTCTGTCAGTTCTGCTTTTCTCCGCTGCTGCGCTTCCTCCCCCGACTCCCGCTCCGTGTCTGTGTGAACATAGATGAGGTATTGTCAGCCCGGTGTTTGGTATGGCACTTGCGTGTTAGCACGTGTGTGTGTGTGTGTGTGTGTGTGTGTGCGCGAAAGCGTTTCAGGTCCAGCGCTAAACGATTGCGTGCTTTCTAAATAACCGTGACAGGCGGTGAGCATGCACTCTAATGTCACATTTAAACTGATATTTTTTTTATCTCTCTGTTATTTACCACATTCCAGCATGTATAAATGCGCGGCCGTTTGTGTGTGCGTGCAGCTCACTGGGAAGCTTCGGCTCATGGCATTAAATACATTTCTCGTGTTAATTGCCTGGTGGCCCGGTGCACACCTATAATAATGATGGGCCTCTCTCTCTCTCTCTCTCTCTCTCTCTCTCTCTCTCTCTCTCTCTCTCTCACTCACTCACGTTGGTTTTTATGGTATACGGGGAATCTCCATATAAGTAATGGTTTTTATACAGTACAAACTGTATGTGCTATTGCCCTACACCTAAACTTAGCCCTCACAGGAGACTGAGCATTTCTACCCCCCCCCCCCCCCCAAAAAAAAAATAAAAAAAAAATAAAAAAACACTCACTCTGTGTGATTTATAAGAGTTTTGGAATTATGGGTACACTGAAAATGTGCTCATAAATCATCTTCTCCTTGTAATACCTATGTCATACCCATGTCATTATACAAATTTGTGTCCTCATAAACCACATAAACACACACACATAAAGCACACACACACATAACGCACACACCTTCTAAATCTTACTTAACCTTTGCTGCACTTCAAGCTCGATGAATCAGACACTTTCCAAATGCTCCACTGTCCTAATCTAGGACAGCGTTTTCTCTGCTCTCTCCATTTTTAATCCATAGCTGTCACATCCTACAGTCACTGGAATTCCAGAGCTGTGGTGAAGGTCTATTCCTAATATCCTATTTTGGATGATATATACAAGAGTGCACATCTTGCAAATACAAAAGGCTATTTAAAAAAAGCGCTTTGAACTTGCATTCAATTGTTTTTTTAACAGTTGCTTCCATTTCTCTGCACTGTTTGGCATCACATCCACATGCATTCATTTGAAAAACACTTTTCTTGTGAGTGTGAGCATTTTTGTGTTAAAGCACTACTTTTCCAGTAGACAACTATAATCTATCTGAAATTAGATTTTGCTAAATAAATAATCTGTTCGGCAGATGGGGTGAGTATGTGTGACAAACACACACACACACACACACACACACACACACACACACACACACACACACACACACACACACACACACACACACACACACACACACACACACACACACACACACACACACACACACACACACACACAACACACACACACACACACATTAAATATTATAATATTTTTTTCTAAATGTCATTATTGTTGCAAATTAGATACTACTGTATAATAAATAATAAAACATATTAACATTTTATAGCTCAAATAGCACACATATTTACAGCAAATATAATATCACTTCTTTATTAAAATAAATTATGATTTTATTCTTAAATGTCATTGTTTTTCCAATTCAGTTTGTTGACACTACCACAGAAATGTCAAAATTCAGCCTTAGAGGGGATGATAATACAAGCTTCACATTTTTGCTTTACTCTCTGGAATACCTTTCCCATATATTTGCACTGCATGTGCAACACAGTAAACCTGATATTTCCTTCATTTTATAAACTGATGTTTTGATTACTGTCTGTTGCAATCAACAGCATGTTATACATTCCTGTTTAATATAAATTATTCCTGTAATATCAATATTCCTGTCAATCTCTGATCTGTACATATAAGAGATCTGAAGAAACACATTTTCTGTGTGATGAAATGTTTTACAGCCTGTGTTCTCTTGATCACTGTCTCTTATCACACAACAATCCATTTAATGGATCTACATCTGTAGCGGTACAACGAGGCCATGCCTCCAGAAGCAAGGAATAGCAGCCCTTCTCAATATTCAATGAGGCACTTCTCTCTTTTTTTCATCTCACATAGCCTTTTTGACCCCGGCCTTCTCCCTCTCTCTCGCTCTCTGTCTCTCTCTTGTGTTGGATTGTCCCTGCAGTGCTGTTTCTCCTGTCTGGTGTGTGTGTTCCTCAGTGTTTAACACAGGCCCCTCTCACCCTACTCTCTCTCGCTGTAATCTTGCCATCTGTGCCTAATTGACTGAGTGCCTGACGTCTTTCTGTGGAGATGGAAAAGCACCCGAGTGCCAGGGAGGAAAAAATGGAAAAGAGACATGATGGCGAAAGAGATCCGAGGAGAAGTTGATGCCTCAATGCACTTGTCACTGCTGTGAACTCTAACCTCTGTAGAGGGGGTGGGATGAGTGGAAGGATGTGCAGCTTTCTCTTCCTGTCATTTTTCGTTGTTAATGTGATGGAATCTTTCCATCTGCAGGAGTAATGGGGTTCCACAGGTGGGTGGTGTGGGTTTTGTCAGTTGTGAATGAGCCAGTCTTTTAAAGGAAAATTCACACTGCAACGACAGATGCAGAACAATGCTGACAGAGTACAGCACGTCACTTCTCAGACGTTCCAAGACGACAAACTTTGATTCAACATGATCATTGGGCAAAAACAAGCACCAACCAATGCCAACAGACACCGCCAGGGGTAACACACTAATCCGACAAAACCTGACATTGTGTCTGTTGCCGTTTGTCGCTGTCTGTTAGTGTGGTGTGAATTGGCCTTAAAATTTAAGAACCGAGTCATTCATTTTAAATTTGAATTAGTCACACCATTTATGAGAAAATAAAAATAATCTGTTTCCCACTTAATTGGTATTTGAATTTACATTCTGGGGAATTAGGTGTCCTTACACCTTGGTCCATAGAAACATTTATTTATTAAATATAAAGAAGTGTATAGAAATTAAATTAGAAGATTTTATAAGTGACATTACAAACATATCTATCTGTCTGTAAGGCCTATGAAACTCAGTTAAAACTACAAAAATGAGTTTTAACACAATTTGAAGTACAGGGCACATATCATACAAACCACTTTTGTAATCCATTTATGGTGGTTTTGTGTTGCTAGAAAGCACCTGTTCATAAAAACAAAAAAAACATAATTTCCCCTTTTGTTTACCACAGAAGAAAGTCAGTCATACAGGTTTGGAACGACATGAGGGTGAGTAAACGATGACAGAATATACATTTTTATGTGAACTATCCCTGTAACAATTTTTCTCCGCCATTACCATTTGTCACATCACTTACGTCCTTCTGTTCTATTCTTTTCTTCACATTTGTTCATCCCATATCTCCTCTACACTCCTCCCCCCGCTCTGTCTGCCCCCCATGAGGATCAGACTGGCTCGTTGGACTTTGAAGCTAGCTGGTTGATAGTCTTCTATCTCACCATCAGGGCCTTTCAGATAGGGCGGCACATCACAGAAGCAGGCTGACAGAACATCCATCCAGCCTGGGTGACCAGCTTCCCCCCCCCCCCTTGCTGTAAGCTCCCAGAATGCCGCTTCTCTCTACTGCTCTTCAAACAAACGCTGGGCCTAAACTCCTGGGGAGCTCGCGTTCAGCCTCTGAGACGGAGAAGATACTGAGGGATGAAGAGAAAGATGGAGTGAGAGAAAGAAGAAAGGAAGAGAGCGGGGAGATCTTATATTTAATAAGTAAACCGATGCTGGCGTGGGGCAGACCGGTCTCTTGGGCCAAGCTCAGCCAGCCATTTCTCAAGCAAAGTGAAGGATTTGGGTTAGATACAGAAAGCCCACGAGATGCTCCCTGGTATTTTCCGCATGCGGAGGATATCAGAGCAGAAGGTGAGAGAGAGGGAGGGTGAGAGAAGGATATGCCCCTAGTATCCATTCATTTTCACTCTGGTCTCCATGCCATTTGTGAGAAATTCAGTTCTTCTGTCAAAGGTGAGGGAGAGAACGGGTACTGGAGAGTGATTTAAAATGGAGATCTTAGTGGGGAAAGGGGGGAAAAAGTCCTTTTCGCGGAGCTTCAATTAAGACATATCGTGGGTATAATGCTTCATTTTAATCACCTAGACCAAAATAGCAATGGAAACACCCTCCTCTCTGTATTCCCTCATGGTTGAGGAGAGGGCCAGCTATGTTCAATAACCTCCTTCTACGAAATGGAGGTCCTGGTACCAGTAGCGTCTGGAAGATAAGTAAAAGAAATAGGACAAATCAGGCCTTTAGGCTCCACAAAATGAGTCTCAATTATCAATTTGTGACCTTTCCAGAATTATTTTAACTCCGAAATATATTTATAGCCGTACCTTTTAACACGTCAGTTCCCGAACAATGAGTTTTGAGAAACAAAAACTGTTGAACTGTTGAGGCAACGCCAGCCAGGAAAGACAAGGACTGTTCAAGGCCTTCCATCACCATTCGTTTTTCCTCCCAGCTGGAAGAGGAAGCAGTTCGTTTGGAGGTTCGGAGCCTCAGGGGGGAAACCGACTGACTAGCTGTCCTTGCTCTTGCCTAACACCTGGAATCCCAACGGGGTTTCAAGGTACGGCGACTGTGCTCCGTGGCACCGAATGGAATCCTGTCATATAAATAATGGACTGAAATGAAGGAGAATAGCTCACAGTAGCCCTCTTAGATATTTGCCCAGAAACCGCATATGCTCCTGGAACAGGCATCACAACAGCCCAACTTCACAAAGGAGCCCACTTCTGCTGGCCATCGCAGGGGACAGCCAGTCAGAGCTAGCTCACAAACCCGCTCCAGAACATTTAAAATGGGAATGCAGAGGCAACTGTTTTTTGATCGCTGTGTTTCAGATCTGTAGATTAAGATACTTCTTATTGACTTAGCGCTTAACATATTTGATTTGGCATTTGGGCTAGAAAAAAAAACATTATCTAGAATAGTTAATTAGAATAAAATATGTAACTATTTTTATCCTATTTAACCATTTAAAATAGGTAAATAAAATAAAAATAAAAAAATATTAAAATTCTGAAAATCATTTACCTATACCTCATTATTTCAAATCTTTACTTCTGTTTTTTATGTGAAAAAAGGGAAAAATCCTACGAATCATGTAAAGTAAAAAAAGAAAGAAAAAAAAGGCTCCATAAATTTGTCATAAAAAATATTTGTATGAGAATCAAAGCAAAATTCACCCAAAATCTTGCTCTCAACATATATTTACATATGCCAACATTAAAAATGTCTGTTTTTCTATGTAAACATGCTCTATACAGATGTGTTTGACAGTTACGCTTGCATCTCCCGTCTTCTGCTGCACGACACAGCATTCAGTGCTCAAATTATTTAAAATTTTTTTAAATATGTCTTGACCTTGCATTTTTTTCCCTGCTCAGTCTGCTTCCCAGTGCCTTGCGTTTTAAACGCAAAAACACATAGTGTGAATGTCACAAAATCCATGTTTTAATTTTAGAACAGCTGAAGAGAGAAGTATTATTAGCATGCAATTTTCACTATATAGCAAAAAGCATATGGTATATAAACCGTTTTTTATTCTGTTTTGAATTACATGAGGGTGACAAAAGGATGACAGAATTTGTATTTTTGGGTGAGCTATTGCTATGAAAGAGACAGAGGATGTTAACTCTGATAAACGAAATCAGCTCTCTGCCATGTTAATCCATCTGTCCTTTCACTTGAATCATGAGAACAGTGACCTTTACTTTTAGTGATGGTACTTACACTCAGGCACAGACCTATTAACCAAAGGTGAACAGCGATAGAACATTAGCTCTTCCTTTACGAAAACCTTTTTCTTTGCTTCAAAGTCCAGTTAATAGTTCAGTGGCTGAGCTGAAAGTGTGATATATTTAAACGTTTTGGGCAGTTCTCCAAATGTCACCTGCCTTTTCCTGCTAGCCAATTCACTTACTGCTCTGTGCAATGGCTTAATATAGAGGTGGTCACTTAGCTTCTATTTGATATGCAAACCCAAACATGAAAATCACAGGGGATCTGGTAATATTTACTTTAATGCTCTTCTGGAGATGGAAAATGAAGTTCTTACAGCAACTATTTGAGATATAATCATAGCAAACAGTAAAGCAAGTGCTGCTAATCACATGTGATATTGCATACGTTATCTCTTTTACTCTGTAGTTCTCTTTCTCTCATCCTATTATACACATTATATTCGAAGAGAAGTTAATTGTGGCTGCGCGGACCTAGCTATTAAGGCAATGATAAGCACAATATGGTCCAATCTTCTCCAATCACCAAATGTGCCAAGTGAGGCGATTTTCCCCAACACTGTTACTGTTGTTTTGACCTGTGACTTTTGACGATAGGCTTTCTTGCCCTCTTGACCCCTAGCTAACCCTACAGGATTTGCAGGTGCTGCCCCAGGGTCAGTCTTCTCTAGCTGGTGATGTCCCGAGAGACCCGGGACGACAACTGCAATCGATCCAGGGTGAAATGTCATCCTAGCAGGAGCCAGCAGGGATAAGAAGGCCATTTTTCAGGAAGCCAAGCCCAAGGATGAGGATGAAAACTGTACGATCCATTGAGAAAAACACAATCAACCAACAGAATGAAAGCTGGATGAGTTATTAAAATATGCTTGGCATCACATTACTACAAAACAAAAAATGAAATGGCGAAAAAGCAAAATAAAAAAACAGTAATATCATGCACTTAAATAAATGCATGGTTTTCATCTGGCATCAAGTGTAAAAAAAATAAATAACCTTCAATGCTCCATTTAACGAATATATGCGAAAAAAGAGAACACTTCAACATAATGTGCTTGAAGAGGGTAAGGCAAACTATTCATTAAGCATATTACAAGGCAAAGAAAATGCATTAACGCCTGCATTGAGCTCTTTGAGCATGTAATTTCCTCTTTGTACTGACTTCTTAAGCATGTTATTAAAAACATGTTAGAGAGGAACCATTCATTAATAAATAGTGATGTGTGGCCAAGTATGGTGACCCATACTTGGAATTTGTGCTCTGCATTTAACCCATCCAAGTGCACACTCACCTCAATTGTGGTATCGAAGGTGGAGAGAACACTCGTTGTTCACTCCCCCCACCAACAATTCCTGCCGGACCCGAGATTCGAACCCACAACCTCAGGTTACAAGTCTGACGCTCTATCCATTAGGCCACGACTGCCCCATTTGTTCAATTCATTAAGCTTCTTCGCACCGACACGTACGTTATATAAAAGATGAGAGGCCACGGACACATTTGACAGGTCAGGACTAACCACGGATCAGTGCTTTTACTAAATCAGGAATGTAGAAAAGGCTGTGGATGACCCGCCGTCTGCGATCTCAGTGAATCGGAAATATGCAATGGGATTAGAACATCAACCCCGGGCCTGAGGATTCCCAGGAGATGGAGGTGGAGAGGGAGAGATGATGATTGGCCGAGACAACAGAGAGCACCATCAAGGCCCGAGCACAACACCGTAATGAAAGCACTTCCAGGCAATGTGAACACAAGGAACTGAGCATATAAACAAACGTATTCACTATGCCGGAAGATGGATGGTCAGCAAAAGTTGCTTCTGAGAAGCGCATGTGTGTGATATGAGAGGAAATGAGAGGAGGAAGAGGAACAGAAACAAGAGGACTGGTACAGGTAGAAGTAGCAGATGGGGTGAAGGAATGGGGTTTGTTAAAGAACAATCACCTACAGCTCCGACTGGAGAGACTTTCTTTTCCCCAGGTGATTCCTTAAACATAATAACAAGCCTTCTAAAGAGGAAAACACAGTCCACTGTGAGGCGAGACAAAGGCATGAAAAAATAGACTTGACATACTAAAAGTAGTAAAAAATTAAATCCCTTTAAAACACTCTGTGTAGTGTGTGTGTGTGTGTGTGTGTGTGGGGGGGGGTATTTTACCGTATCAAGGGAAGCCTCCAGGGTAGGGTAATAGCTGTCTTCTGTTTTCTTTTTTTATCCTGTATTTTTATCTCTGATACTTTGTTTAGTTCTTAAACAAATGCAAAGACTGATTATTCCGAGTGAAATTATAAATGGGGCAAAGAGTTTTCAACAAATTGGGTAATTGAACAGGGAATTATTGTCACTTTAAAGTCAACATGAATGTACTCTTTACTTTAAAGGGTCATCCAGCAGCCAATTGCCACTGGGAATGCTAACGGATCGTTTTCGTCAGGCTATATAGTCCTGTTCTCTTTGAATGTTCTGTTTTACTAAAGCACATCATATTATGGAAGCATAAGGAAGTGTGTGTGTGTGTGTGTGTGTGTGTGTGTACTTACGCATTATGGAATTACTTCCATAATATGATGTATTTCCAAGTAAAATTTAATTTTTCTAAATGTTTTCAATATTTTATTGTAAATATAAAACAAATGTATTGATTAATTATAATTTTTATGTGAAAACATTTGTACTAATCTTATATGCACACATAGTGAAACCCACCTCATGTTGACATGAAAGCCAGCATTGAAAGTTTACTAGTAATGGCAGCTGTCATCCTCTATTTCTCTTTCTCTGTTTTACACGCCCACTGTTTTTTGTACTACACAGATGCACAACCTATGCTAATTTTACCAACGTGTGCCAAAAAGTCTGCCCGTCAATCTGGAAACCTGAGAAAGACACATTCCATCCTGTTCTGGTGCAGATGATATTCGCCCAAACCATTTCTGACAGAAGCCTTTAATGAAAGTGTGGTCATGCATAAAAAAAGCTTCTCCATCAAGCTCTCGTGGAGAAGAACCAAAATACACACAGCGACTAAAAACGAATGCCTGCCAACTCATCCTATACATCTGGATGTGTTTGTGTGTAAAAAGTGTCATTTTTCCCACTGAGCCACTAATGAAATACGTGATTTATGTGCTTGCAAAGGTGGCCCACACTGCCTTCAGAGGACCAGCTGGAAGCAATGGTAGATGAGGATACAAAATCCACTTATAGACCATGTTTATTTTGGAATATTGGAAGGGATTACCATTTTCCTAATAATTTTCTAACAATCCCATTAATTAATCTTTTAGCTAAACTTCTATTTTTGCTCATTTTTTGTACACAAACCAATATATCTTTAACTTTAGACTTGGAATATAGCCTACAGTAAGTGCACAATAACCACTTTGATGGTACTTTTGGTGTTCTTTTGCAACTTAACTGTTATTCATTTGTATTGAAAAGATGTTGTGTTGTTGTAATGAGAAGTTCACTAAAGAAGGATAATTTTGCATTCTGTGAAAAAACAACTTAGGTTTGGAAAGACATGGTAATAATATATATTTTTTTGGTTGAACTATTCCTTTAACCGAACATAAATGACAGATATTAAACCAAGCTACAAAAAATTTTTAAAATAAGAAACATTACATTAAAATATAAATTCTATACTTTTATGTCTGGCTCATTCTGAGCTGTTGAGCAGTTTCCAGTGATTTCAGAAAAATAAACATCACAGTCATTCAGCAGATTCCCCAATGAGCATGAGCAGATGAAAGAGAGAGTGATTTAATGTTATAGGTTAATTTCAGTTCATAAAATGGAGAAAGTATAGGGCTGAGAATTTAAGACTTAATTAGGTGGTGTGGCTACTTAGTCAATGGCCAGAGAAAGAGGCAGAGAGACAGCGCTAACCTGTTTACAGATCCAAATTAAAACTGACACAACAACAAAGCACCGTGAAAGAGTTAGGCAAATGAAAGAATTTGTTTTATGCACAAATAGGCCAATCATTTAGGACACACACTTCCACTTTCCTCCTCAGGGACTACAACAGCAAAGGATTTAACTCATCAAAGGATGTGTGTGTGTGTGTGTGTGCGAGAGTGTGACAGAGAGGGAGGGATGAAGACTGTGTGTTCACTTGTGCACATCCTTTGCCAGTATATCTGCATGTAACGGAATTGCATGTGTCCTCCAGTGCATGAGATGATTTGTTTTTGAACTTGTGTCCATGACTATGAATGTGTGCCACCCAGACTGTGAAATGCAGGAATTTACTAATAACGATTTGTGCCCGCTGATAGCACCATTTATTTGCACTTGCTTTTTGCTGTTTCAGCAACCGAGTCACTAAGTAATTATGCAAATCCGGCAATAGCAAAAAAGCGTGACGCATTCATTTTGAGCAATGCAATTTTGATCAAAAACTGAATTTTGATAATTAAAATTTTAATGAAAGCATTTCAATTATTTATGTACATTTTATTACAAAATTCAAACATATATGTTGTGATGCTTTTAAATCTAGTGTGACGCATCGCTGGAATTGACGGGCGATCTGACCTATCATAATGGTAAATCCGACAATTTTTCCACAAACAAACCAGACTGGAGAGAAGATTAACGCTGGTGAACTTGAACTTGAAAAATTGTGTACACTGACATCTTTCCGTGGTTGAAACAATATACCTTCTGATGTTCATTCATGTTTATTTAATGCTGTAACTAGTAAAGAGGAAGAGATGATCGGTTGGCTTGCCATTTAAACTGAGGCGCTACAGCGATCGGTCACGACACATTAAATGTGCCATAGAATGGAAAACTGTATTTACCTGGGCATAGTTGAATAATAACAGTTCTGTACATGGAAATGACATACGCGAGCCTCAAACACAATTGTTTCCTCCTTATGTAAATCTTGTGAATGCATAATACCAGATTTTGTTACCTATATTAATATTAAAATTAACTATATAAAAATCATAATATATATATTACTATATATAAAATGTATCGGAACGCAGTAATTAAGCACACATGGCTGTTCAACGCTCGCACATTAATAACGCGTGAAAAGACATTACAGCGCCGATAAATGACTGGCATAAAGTTGGCTTGATGTTCGATATTCGCATATTATTTAGGGACCGTCTAAAAAAGTTACATGCGATGTTGGTATACACTTTTCTAACTTCAATAGCATATGAATTTTCTGAAGTTGCAGCGATTTGAGCTCTCTCAGCCACTGAACTTTTGCTTGCTTTCTGAATGCTTGAGACTATCAAATCAATCAGACAACTGTAAATCGTAGCAGTAGGTAACTGTCTAGAGCTACAATTGTAATTTGTAAATAATATAATTTAATTACAATTTATTCAATTATTTATAAAATGTTATATTTTATTAAAGTTCTTTTTTATCCCTATATATTATTTTACTTCCATAATATTTGACAGAGGGGGAACAACATTACAATTCTGTAAAATATTTTGTGACCACTTTTGGGTCCCAAAATATGGTTAAGTAGGTAGGCGCCACGCACGCATGCGCACACACGCACACACACACACACACACACACACACACACACACACACACACACACACACACACACACACACACACACACACACACACACACACACAAACTATGGACATTGAAAGACTGAAGTAAATTTAATGTCTTTTCACAGTTGAATCACTGTTTATGATAAATGATTTTATTATAATGATTAATAATATTATATTTTGCCTACTTACATGGAATGAAATCCAGAATGAAATGACCTTCTTGTTGCTTACCAATTTTGGAGTGCCGATTCCAAAAACATGACTGTTATATGCTGTATAGAAAATAATTTCCCACACAGTATTTTTGCTTTCAACAGCCATTTGTAAGGTGAAGAAGTCTTGTATTATCCCTTAATCACCAGAAAAACTGCCACAAAGACATGATTCCTATCTTCCTCGGAGCCAGGTTATTTGTTAAATTCTCAGCCGACATGATCCAGATGTTTTCTTCTGTCTGTGGGTGTTTTATTACATCCAAACAGTGACAGAAAATTCCAGACTCATTTATAAATTTGTGTTTATGTTAAGTTATTTGACATTAAATTGAGTATTTTAACTTATTTTCCCCCTCATTTGCAGAGTGCAAGTTAAATGATAATTTTTTAATACCTTTTGTCATTAAAACTGTGACATTTGATTACTTTTATTATTTTGATACATTTATTAAAGCTGATACATACAGTGGTGGCCAAATTTTTTAGAACACTAGTATTTTCACCAGCTAAAAATGGTTTAAAGTCAGTTATTTCTATCTTTTCCAGTAATGTGTCAGTAGGAAATATAAGTTCATTTTGCCATTAGTTGTAATGATCCAATGAGATTTTTGTTTGCACAATTAACAACAGCCAGTGCTCCACACAGAGATCAGATCTCATCATCATCATCATCCAGTCTGTCTTGGAAATGTAAACTGATATGTCCTACTGACACACTACAATAAAAGATAAATAGCTGACTTTAAACAATTTTTGGCTGGTGAAAATACTTGTGTTCTAATAATTTTGACCACCACTGTATATGTAAAAATAATAATAATAATAATGAATTAAAATTTGTTATGAATATTTTTAACTCAGCATTATCTAATTAGGTAAATCCCCCCCCCCACATTATTTAATGACTGTTTGAATGAAAGCAATTCTGTCAGAAATATGTGGACATTTTTTAAAAGCTTTAGAGGACATTTTCTCAAAACAACTTTTAGTAAAATGTTAATGATATTATTAGAATGTAAGCCTATAACTTAAATAGAAAGAACCATTCAGTGCATTTAGTGGCAGATTTACCTGTATTGTGGGTGGTTTGTGATTTAAATGTAGGTTTTGAATTATTGTGTGCTACGGTGGTGCAACTGTTTAGTAAATGTACCTTTTTTGTTGTTGCAGGTGGACAAACTGCCGTACATAAGGAAAATGTGCACTGTCCAATTTACCTTTGAGAGTGAGTATGGTCACACGCAAAGTTTCCCATTAGATCCTGCTGTGCCAACACAATGGGGTTGGCAGGTCTCCAGGACAGCACATCTGGCACTTGAGAGAGGAGCTACAGAAGGTGATGGGCATGACTCAGGAACAATGCCAACGGCACAGACTCACTACACCGCTGAGAGAGAAGGAGGAGTAAAACTCAAAACAGACTTGATGATCTTAAGGATACACAGGCTGTGATCTCTGCTAAACAAGGAGGTAATCAGAGATGTAGTGCTGTAATTTTGAAATCACATACACACAATGGACTGTTTCACATTCTTTCAGAATCTGGCATGCACTCCACTCCATGAATGTTCATAAATATATGTGTTCTTGTGGATATACTTTGGGTACACAGTAATTTACTGCACTTATAGTGCTATACTTATACAAAAACATCTCTGGATGCATTTGAGGCAGATCGGAAAGCTCCACAGCTCCTCGGTCCATTTTAATTTCTTCCCAAAATACAGGTATATGATATCAATCAATCAATCAATCAATCAATCAATAAATAAAGTAAATACAATAAAATATAAATGAATAAATAATATCCACAGATCCATATCAAGTCAATCAAAATCAGAATATTTGTAGTTAATAATTAAAAACATAAAATCAATATTTGATTGAATTAAGATATTTTTGCTGATATCTGCTTCTGACGTCCAAAAAAAGCACTGGAAGCAGATGAAAATACAAGGTCACTTCAACATAGTTATCATGAACAGGACCATCATAAATACCATAATGTACACTGCTGTGGTATGGATAGAAATAAAGAAAAAAAACAGTAATCAAAACAGTGTCATATGACCCTTTAGAAATCATTCTAATATGCTGATTTGGTGCACAAGATAAATTTCTATATAATATATATATACACACACACACATACATACATACACACAACCCATATTCCAGAAATGTCGGGACATTTTTTAATGTCAATGACAGAATCATGCCGATGAGTGATGCAGTCGTCTACATCCAACAAAGGTCTTCGGCCTTGGTCCTTACGCAAAGAGATTTCTCCAGTTTCTCTGAATCTTTTGATGATGTTCTGAACTGTACATGATGACATTTGCAAAGCCTTTGCAGTTTGATGTTGAGGATCGTAGTTTTTAAAGTAATCCATCTTTTTCCGCACCCTTTCACAGATTGGATGGCCTCTGCCCATCTTTTTTTCTGAGAGACTCTGCCTCTGTAAGACATCCCTTTCATGAGTTCACCCTTACATCTAATCTGATAGCTAATAGTAAGCATATTTTGGCGTGCTGTTCTGGGGGAGGGCTCTGAGCCCGGAATATGGTCCGAACCCAGAGAACTCCCCCTATACCTAATATGGGATAAAAATAGATTAGGGGTGAGGAGTTGGGGTGGAGGAGGGACGCCTGTCATTGGACAGAGGTAGGCAGGCTGCATATATATGCGTATTGTACTCGTCAGGATGGTTAGCTAAACGAGTTGCACCTGCGCCAAATTAGTTGATTATCTGATCGTGCTCCTCCCGTACCTTGTTAATAAAACATATTTTTATAGCTAATCATGTTACTCCCGTACCTTGTTAATAAAAAATTATTTTATAGATAATCATGTTACAGACCTGATGTCAATTAATTGAATTTGTTTGCTAGATGTTCTCCCAGCTGAATCTTTTAAACATGTCTTGCTTTTTCAGTTCCTTTGTTTCCCCCGTGCCAACTTTTTTTTAGACCTGTAGCAAGGCATCAAATTTGAAATGAGCTCATTTAGTGGATAAAAGTGTACAATTTCTCCGTTCTCCATGTTCTATTGTGAATAAAATATTGGCACATGTGATTTGAAAGTCTTTTAGTTTTCATTTTATTCAAAAAAATAAATAAAACGTCCCAACATATCAGGAATTCTGGTTGTATATAACATCTTTGTTTCCTTGAGATTTGTTTGTATATTTATTTTACGGTTTCATTTGATATCATTTAATTTGACCAATATTATGGGACCTGTAACTTGTCATCATTTCTCTTTCCATCATTTCAATCACTTTTTTGCCTTCAAAAGTCAAATCATCAAAAATATTCTGTGCAATCTTTAAATTCATATGGGGTTATTAAAGCTGCATGTATAATATCATAAAATAATGATCAAAAAGTACAGCACATCACAACACAGGGAGTATGCTTCATGAATGTGTTTCATGTCATCTACTCTTAAACTTCCAAAGCATAATACCAACACAGAGAGCAAAGCTCCTCAGACGACCTTAACAGTACATCATATGATCTTGTTGTCTTAAACACGATTAGGAGAAGTTCCCTAGTTTCTTCCAGACTTACCTAGGCTCATCAAAGAATTGGTGTGCAACTTTGCTCATGTTGACAATTTTTTTTTGTAATATAATCCTCTATCCCCTCGCATTTAAGTTTCAATGCTTCCCTTTTATATCAAAAGCTCTGGCGGTCTGTTGGGGTTTGGACTTTTCTGTGCCTTAAACTGTAAAGCGGGTGTTGGTGAGCAGTAATGCGGTATAGTCGCTGAGCTTTAGCTCGCGTGTGGTGGGTGTATTATTGAGGGCAGATGGCTTAAACCCACGAGTGTCTGTTGAGATATCACGGTGCTGAAGGGCTATGCCACCAAACCCATTTTGATTAGACCGAGTCTCTGGAGCCAGAACTGCACTGGCAGACTCCGCTTTGCCTCTAGATCATAAAACCCTCAATCACAAAACGAAAGTACATTCAATTAGTTTGCCAAACCCACATAAATGCACTAGCGTAAGCCTGAGTTTATTTTCTTCTCTTTCAGCCTTCTCTTTCTCCATCCTCCCACCTTTGAGTTCTCAAACTCTCTTTCTGCAAAGAGAAAGAGAGCGTTTCTTCATCAAAGCGTTGCTGTAAAATAAAGCCCCCACCCTCTCGCAAAAAGGCATGAAACACAATTATGCAATGCGACGCAAATGAGGTATGGCCGCGTCGACAGAAAACGGCTAATAGTTCATTTCAGTCACTGTCTGCGTGTGAGCGCGTCGAGCTTTTTGCTCCATTACCTCCAAAACAGTATGTAAATTCTCTCTTGGAGACAAAATATTTAGCTGTGTTTTGCTCAGAGGAAATGAGTGCAGCTGATGGGAAGAGAGAGAGAACCAGTCGAGATGTTTGTTTGAAGTTTCCTCTGCAATTGCGGAGAAAAAAACCCTAATGCTAGCATAGCCTGAACCACGCTTAAAATATAAGCTTTAAAGACATGTAGGTCACAAACGGATATTTACATAAACTCTCTGACGTGATAAAGCAACTCTCATTATTTTGACTGGTTCTTGTGCTTTTCTAGCGGTTTGTTGTCACTTTAGAAGAATGGTAACACAACGTATTTTCTGTGAACAATGCTGATAATTATCTGTCTATATTTAATCTATAAAAGTAAAACATGCAGATTTCTGTGAGTTGTGTAAAAATCCTTGTTTAACGATTGTTTTCAAAACACTGAATATAATGAGTACAGACAGGAGCAACATTTTCACACAAACAAGACAATTTATGGAATGCCTGACAGATCACCTTGGAAACCACCAGCAGAGTTGAATCATAAGTGTACAATGTAGCATAACAAAAGCAGCAATAATTTGACAATGAAGATGGAAGACATTAAGCTATCTAGCAGATGGAAAAACCAGGATATTTCTACCTGATTTACCATCATAAATACCATAATATACACTCACCGTATACTTCATTAAGTGCACCTTACCAGTACCAGTCCCCCTTTTGCCTTCAGAACTGCCATTGCTTAGATTCAACACAGTGCTGGAAACATTCCTCAGAGATTTTGGTCTATTTGACACAATAGCATCATGCAGTTGCTACAGATTTGTCTGCTGAACATCCATGCTCCGCCACATCCCAAAGGTGCTCTACTTGATTGACATCGGTTGACTGTGGAGGCCATTTGCATATGGTGAACTCATGGTCATGTTCATGTTCAAGAAACCAGTTTGAGATGATCTGAGCTGGCTTATGTTACGGCAAACATGTGTCCAGGGTTAAGTACAGACTAGATCTCAGGTTAGATGGAGCATGGGGCACATCAGGTGAGTTTCTAGATTTCTGGCTAACTGTTTGACTTTAGTTTAGTTGTTTTACAGTTGCATTAACTACGGGGGTGGGGGGTGGGTAGATAAAATACTATTGAAATACTAGCATGGTTCAGGCATATTTCATAGTACTAGCCATAACCTCTGGTTATTGTCTCAGCTTTAGTTAAGTTGTTATGTAGTTAGATCAACTATAGGAGGCTAGATCAAAACACTATTGAAGTATCAGCATATTTCATAGTGCTAGCCATGACCTCTGATTATTGTCTAAGCTTTATTCAAGTTTTTATATAGTTAGACTAACTATAGGGGGCTAGATAGAAACACTACTGAAGTATCATAGTGCTAGCCATAACCTCTGATTATTGTTTGAGCTTTAACTAAGTTGTTACATAGGTGACTGTAGGGGACTAAACAGAACCACTATTTAAAAATGACGAGCATGAAGCGGTCTATTAAATAGTTAGTCATAACCTCTGACTAATGATCAGACTGGAGGGTTTGTGACCGTGGGGTACTTGTACATTGGTCGACATGATACACCCTGAGCACATAGATTCCTAATGAACGTTTAATAAAGTAAAGAGTTAACTAGAATAATTAAATGTCAGAAGTATAATAACTAGAAGCAGACGATTCGAGGTCATAATAAAATGGAGTCAGATTAGATAATAAAATAGAGTCAGATTAGAATTTATCCTAAACTTAATAACTTTGCACGTTGAAAAGATTGGATCATTGGCACCATTGGATACCTTCTTTGGGCCAAGTGCGTGGACTTACAGGGTTATCTGAAAGTAGCCACCACAAGATGGGTGCACTGTGGTCAGCAACAATACTCAGGTAGGGTGCAGCGTTTAAACAATGCTCAGTTGGTAGTAAGGGGCCCAAATCATGCTAGGAAAATATCCCACACACCATTACACCACCACCAGCAACTTGCATAATTTGACAAGGCAGGATGGGGCCTTGTTTTCATGCTGTTTGCCCCAAATTCTTACCCTACCATCCGAATTTTGCAAAAGAATTCAAGACTGAGACCAGGCAACCTTTTCCCAATCTTCTATTGCCCAATGTTGGTGAGTCTGGGTGAACTGTAGCCTCAAATTCCTGTTCTTGGCTGACAGGAGTAGCACCCGGTGTCGGCTCTTCTGTATACCTCGGTTACAACGAGTGGTTATTTTGAGTTACTGTTGCCTTCTATGAGCTTGAATCAGTCTGACCATTCTCTTCTGACCTGGCATCAACAATGAATGGCATCAACAATGCATTTTCACCCACAGAAATGCCACTCGCTGGATATTTTCTATTTTTCGGACCATTCTCTGTAAACCCTAGAGATGGCTATGTGTGAAAATCCCAGTAGATCAGCAGTTTCTGAAATACTCCGACCAGCCCATCTGGTACCAGCAACCATGTTCAAAGTAATTTAAATTACCTTTCTTCTCGATTCTGGGTTCGTTTCCAGTTGTGCTGCTTGAATTTTTGTGGAAACTGTGATGCATTTTTTTCCCCCCAGGACTCTTTGATGAATGGAAAAAAGTAAAAAAAAAATATATATATAAAAATGCTAGTGTGTGAATGTGACCCTCTCTGAGAAAACACAGCTAAAGTCATTTTTTGGAGATTGACTTTTTTCTGCATAAAATCATCCTACATATTGTAAATAACATTCTGTGAAATTATATTCTTGGTATATTTAATATTGACAGAGTAAGGCCATGTCAAAAATTGAAATCATAGTGAAATAAATGCTTGTAATCAAACTTTGATGCTTGTTATCTCAGAATTAGATTTTTAGACTTTAGTCTGGTTTTTACAGAGAGGGTCACATATGATAGTCATGATACAATGACTATGATTACCATATATTCTGTTCCTATCAGATAGTAATAACCAAGGTATTTTGATATATACCGTGGTACTGAATGATCATCATATTCATATGTTGTCCTTACTTAAATGTTTATATGCTAGGGCTACTCTTTTATGAATACTAATGAAATCATGTTTGGTATCATGTTTGTGCTTTCTTCAAGTCATATGAGAGATGAAGCAAGGCACAATAGCTTTGAAAGCCGTCTAAAAAGTTGACTGATGCTCTCTGGAAAACAGTGTCTTTCAGTTGTAGCGAGTGAACAAATCCCCAGAGCAAATCTAAACAAGTTCACAAATAATGAGACCTGCCTTACAGACAGAGTTTCCTGTGCTCAAGCACTCCCAGACATTTCGGATTTGAGACTGAGCTCTTCGCAACATCTTTCCTAAAAGCTGCCTAGTCATGGTGGCCGAGAGCTCTGGCATGAGATCAATGCGAAACTCTGCACCCCTTTCACAGCCTTTTCGGCCGTGTGACAGAATACAATGAAAGTGTGGAAGCATTTCAGCACAACTGATTTATTGCTTTATGACAGAGGACTGGTTTGAGAGCTGTGGTCACCGGTGATGTAGCGAGACTGAGTTATTGATCTAACTGTGTGCTGACCTTAGAACAGAGATCACAATGATCGTGAGACATTCATGAAACTATGTGGATGCTGGAGCTGCATGGTTATTAGACTAAGGGGAGAACAGAGAGTGTTTTCCTGCATGCTATTTCTCAGATTTTCATATATTACTCCCAAATGTATCTGAAATGTACAGTATATTCATAGTGGAAATAAGTTTAGAGTACAAAGAGTTTACCTCATTACTAGATTGGCTGTAACACATGGATGTTTTATGCTTTGTTTATACATTTATTGTTGAAATAAAATTTACTTGGTAAAATTATGATTTAACTTGGTCAAAATTATGATTTAACAGTTTATAAACCAGATAATTAAGTTGTACTTTTACCATCATATTATAGATCAGTTTATAAACCAGATATGAAGTTGTACTTTTATATTTCAAAATAGGTTGTCCTGTAAATATTTTATATTTTGTCCTCTATTGTCATTTCTTTCTGATGGTGTTGCAGCACTCTGGTCTCCCCAATTTAAAAGCATGCTAAAATATTGATGGTTTAGAAATTGGCATTTTTCATTGCATAGTGTAATATAATTTTTATAATGCCATAGTTTTGTGAAACTGTACTTTTATACCTTAAAATTAGTTTAGATACTACTACAATCTCTGGTCTCCCCAATTCCTAGATGCTAAAATATTGATAATTAGATCAGGGGTCACCAGACTCGGTCCTGGAGGGCCGGTGTCCTGCAGAGTTTAGTTTCAACTTACATAAGCACACCTGCCTGGACATTTCAAGTATAGAAGGTATACACATGACGCCACTGTCAGCTGGAGTGACTGCGGTTCCACCCACTGGGTGGCAAAAAGACTTGAATGGCAGCATTGGTTTTCAGCATGAATGCTGCGACAGAACACACAAAACACATCTAAAACGAGAAAGAGATTTGCGATTGACTGTACAAATAGATCCGGTGGGAAAGTGACGTCAATGCATACCCATACCTAGCAAGACCTTGATTAGCTAGTTCAGGTGGGTTTAATTAAGGTTAGAGCTAAACTCTGCAGGACACCGGCCCTCCAGGATCAAGTTTGGTGACCCCTGATTTAGATATTGATATGTTATTAATTGGATAGTGTAAAAGCATATCTTGAATGTTTTTCTGTGACAATGCAATTCTATCAGTTTATAATGTTATATTTGGAGATGTTACAATGAAGGTTTACTTTTAAACATTAAAAATAGTTTTTATCCTGTAAATATTTTACATTTAATATTTTTTTAATCTACTGTCACCTCTTTCCAATGGTGCTACAGCACTCTCTAGTCTCCCCAGTTCACTATGATGCAAAAAAAGATCTTCTATAAAGATCTTCTACAAAAAGAAGAGACTTCTATAAAAATCTTTTATATATTGGTTTTATGTGAAAATGCAATTATATCAGTGTATAATGCTATATTTTGTATCATGTAATGATATATTATTGTGGTATAATGATTTAATTCCTCTGTGCATTATAGAAAAGATGCTAAAACACACTTTACAGATAAAAGAGAGTCCACAGGCCTCATGAAAGTGAACGGTGACTAATTGAGACTTAAGTGGCAAGGAGCCATTTAAAGCGAATCCATCAGTTGCAGCTCAGCCATGATGAATGTCCACTAGAGAAACGCATGTCCTCTTCTGAACTAACTGTCATGCAAACACCCTTCTATTGAAAGCATGAAGACAACCATAAAACAAATGACACTTTTTCCTTAAGCTAATAAGCAAATTGACAGCGTAAAAACATGCTGGATGTCGATCACATGGTGCCGTGATAAATGATTCTCTTTTCGTTTAGAAATTTGAGCTGATGGCCTTGTTTCCTAGTGCTCTCCCTTGATAACATTATAATTCAAAGTGACTGAAAACAAACACACTCACACAAACTCCTACACACACACGCACAAACATTTCTTAACACTGTCTCCGTTTCAACAAGGCATGCAATTAAATGCATTGACTCTTAAACAGCTCTTTGTTCACCGACAGAAAACAAGGAAGTACAGAGTGAGAATAGGCTTGCTAAGGCCGATTATTTTTAAGAACGCGCACACATACTCCATGCTGGGTAGAGATAAAAGATGAGAAAACGTGGGATTGTTAAAAATGTGATTCCACACATTTTTTCCAGCAATTGTCTGTGGTCTTCATGGTGTAATCTGTAAAGCTGGCTCTTGGATATGCAATACACCACCATATACTGTACATAGACACTTGAACAGATGTGGAGCCTAGAAATTCAAATTGGACAATAGAATTTAAGATAATTACAAAAACATCAGACATAGATGATGGCACCTGAATCCCAGTTAAAACAGAATTTTATTTCCATCAGTTAAAACTTGGCGTACTACCATGGTACTCTTACTTAAATTTACTGAATGTATATTGCTTTAAGTGTATTATAGGTATACTGTGCACATACTTTTCTGCATGCGTGGAGTATCTTGATGATATACAGTACTGCTACACAAAATGTGGTGGCAAAGCACACTGCATACAATACTGTATCCCATAATGCAATGCACTTGACTGTACTTTTCATTTGCAAGGTAAGATCTAAAGCAATATCAGCCAAGATCTACAGATGACGTTTTTGACTCATTCAATTGGACTGGCAAAATAATAATGATAATAAATAAATACAAATATTTTGTTCACAAGATGATAAATGGACACAATATGACAGTAATGTACCATTTGTTTTGGCATATTGATTAACATTTGTATAACCACAGTTGATATACAAATACCATGGTTACATTGTGGTTTAACTATAGTAACCAATTTAAATGTATTTTTTATATAATAAATAAATACAAAATATATACTATTTATATAAAATTACATTTCACATAACATTTCACAGTTCCAGTAGTGTATTTTTTCAGATTATTTAGGCTAATTATATCCAAGAAAGCTATAGGGAATCATATGATCAGGATGTTAAAATAAACAAAAATATCACCCACAATACATTTATGTGAGAAGAAAACAGTGTGTGTAAATAAATAAAACAAAAATAATATAAACTGAATATAAACTCTAATAAAAATCTAAAATATTTAAATAGTTTATTTGCAAAAACCGATAAACGGCACTTAAAAAGAAAAGCTGATTTCCATGCATTATTTTCCACATATAGCACAATCTGAACCCTAAACACGTTTTGTTAAATAAAAAGCCGATATTGTCCACTTTCAAGGCATCGCCAGTTCACGTTTTATTGCAGAAGCCGACCAGTGTCCTTGTTGTTTTTGAACAGAAGCCGATAAGTCCATTTTAGCAAATCAACGCGCTGTATTCGGTCAGGTGACAAGGCTGCTTTCACTTTGAAAAGAAGCGCTAGCTGAGAGGAGTTTTGTCACAGCTGACAAAAAAGTGAGCGAGGATGGATCAATTTCAATGAACTTGATGAACCTGTGATATCTTCTTCAGGCCGTAAAAATAAAACAAAAGCTGAAACTTTTTTCACGTGCAAAAGCAGCACGTTACCTTTTTTTACAGTCTCTGGCTACAATGGTGAGGGAAAAGCTCTGTGTATCGCATGTAATCATACAGTCTACTACAACAACGTCTGTCAGGCATCTACATTGTCATCTGAGGAGATTACAAAGATTAAACAAGTGTTTTTTTTACTCTAAAACATGAAATGTGGAGTTATCTGCTTTTGCCAAACAAACGACTGTTGGAGTCATCTGCTCATTTTCTTCTTCTTCTTTCGTCTTAGTGGCGGTTGGCAAAATTAACTTATAGTGCATTTCCGCCACCTACTGAGATGGAGTGTGGAGCATCAATGAGGAGTGTAATATAGGAAATGCACAAGCCAAGTTATTTGATAATGTTTGTACAGACCAGAAAATGATTTCTTGCAGATATCTTCTTACAGTATGTTTTAAACGTAAATATAAAGCAAATGCCAAGGTCACTATCTTTTTCCCCTCCAAATATGATTTCTTCACCATCAACTCATAACTGAGAATTTATGTCATTTAATCTCATGTATGTATGTAATCATAAACAATTTCTAAGGAGAGTTTAGTATGAGCCGCGTGCTTATGATGGGCTCCGAGGAGACTCCTCATAACAAGAGAGAGCTAATTATGAGAAGATGAGAGGTTAACCCATGCTGCGGGGGCCCATGCAAAGATGCTAATTGATGCTAAATGTATGCAACCTTATTGTACAGGATCACTGAAGCACTAATCAAATACTGATCTAGGGCAATCTAAAACACGGACAATTAATCCTCATTCACGCAGTGTTCCACATTGTACAATCCATATAGAACAACAGCAGGGTTTATATAAATGTTCACATCATATTTTGTTGTAGCATCTCAACTATTTTCTTGCTAATTGTTCCAACATGTTGCAGCAACAAAATGCAGATTTTTTTATGTAACATGATTGAATGATCTAAGGCAGAGATCATGGGCCTCATTTATAAAATGTTGAGTAGAAACCGTCGTACATTTGATTTATGATAATATTTCAAATGTGTACGTGTGATTCAGAGAAATGACTGTATGCACAAAAAAATATTGTTTGCTTGGACTTTAGCGCACACACACTATGATCAAATGTGTGCATTTATGGCATTTTAAAAGGCAAATATTTAGTACAAATCTTGCTAATATGCACTTTTTGAAGAATTAGAGTATACTGTATGTTTTAAAGTTGTACTTATTTATTTGTTCAGGTTAATAAAACATTTATATTATTAATTATATAACTGTGAAGTTACCTGAACATATTGAAAAATATATTTTTCTAACTTAAAGAATGTCATAGTACATACCTAAATAAAAAAAAGAAAATAACATGGTATTGCCGTGGTACTTTGTTCAAAAATCAACAACAAGGTAATATCCTATGCGCTCTTGTTCTTCTTCCTGATATACAATCTGTTTATATTGTATTGATGTAGCACAGCACAACAATATTTGTAAAACATCCAGCAACCTCCTTAAATGATTTCATAGTAGAATATGAAACCCGAAAGAAAACCAGAAAGCTTATAAAACTTGTGTATTCATCAGTATGAATAAGCTAGGCAGGGAGTTACAGGATATAAAAAAGCGCCCTTTAGGAAGTTTCTGCTCATAGCCACTAGATATGCAGCAGCAATCTCACCATAAGGAGGAGCGGGTGGAGGAGAGAGAGAGAGAGAGAGACAAACAGTGGCGTCCTCCATTGCCATTTTATGGTCCCTGATGACATTGAACGTTCCTTATTTACGACATCACCTGGAGAATTAGTAAACATAAACGGTGGACCTGCTTCGCTCATTGACTGAGGCCTGATTTATGGCGCAACCTGCCGCCTTTTTTATAATCGTCCATCAAAACGGGAAAGATATAAAATCCCAACAACCTGAGAAAAACTTTCTCACTCCGCCAACAATATATCTCACTGACATTACACACTCAACACTTATGAGGAAGAGCTCTGCTATAAATCACAAAGTGCAGAATCATAAAAACGGGCTCAAATAGCATCACTTTTACACCGCCTGCTCTGCTCCCCTCTGTCTCTTGGCTTTATATGCAAGCGATGTCGGTGAGAGCCATGTATCGCAGCTTCTTGTCTTCGAAAACTTGACATATAGTATAGTTTAGCTGATCATTTTTTAAGAACCTCCAAACTTTAAGAGGAGCTATGCTAACTGTTGTAAAACTTGCTTTTATTGGAGGCATTTGTCTTAAGTGTGTTTAGACAGCGAAGAGATGACATGAAGTCTTCCAGTGAGAGGCGTAGAATATTAAGGCACATATCTGAGGTGTTTGTCATAGTGAATTTAAAGTGTCACTGTGAGAGAGTAAAAGCGTGGAGCTGATTTACAGCTGTGCTTTGCCCGGATATACAGATAATGCTGTTAGCGTAATAAACTGTTCATCTCTTTGTTTGCTTGGCTATTAGATATGGCCATTAGATGCACCTGAGAAGTCTCACTGTCAGACTCTAACACAATGACACAGATGCCTATTCTATAAGTCTAGCCAGGCGTGTGACTGCCGAGCGGCTCTCAGTTCTCAAGAACTGGCCGAGATGACAGAGGACACCTAGAACCAGGTGACCTCAAAACCCGTTATTATGACTCCCAAATGAAATGTAATGATGAATACAAAATTGTTTATTTGGCATGAGGTGTGAAGTGCATGTGGTTGGGGCAATGTTATTAAAATTAAATTGTAGTGCTCATTAACATATTTACAAATATATAAATGTGGATATATATATATATATATATATATATATATACACACCTTTATCTTCCCGTAATAACTGGGTGCAGCCATTTGTAAATTCTATGGGTCTAGCTTCTGGTCTCATCTGCGTAAAAACAGTTTTGCTGTTTGATATTGTAAATTGACATGTATTATCTTAATTATGATGCATCAATTATGTATATATATATATATATATAGGCCTATGAGTAAAAAAACTAAAATGACATTTTATATGAAATACAATTCATTAATTAACATCAGTTAATTTGATCAGTTACATTAATATCAGTAACAACATTAATATGAATAATTATATAATAATAATGTGGTGTTAACGAAGTGTTCTTCTTTTCATTGCAAAGTGCATCAAAATGTTTTGCATGTATATTAAGAAAACTAAAATATGATTTTATATGATGAAATATGATACCTTATATTTTCTTATTCATCTATATTAACTATCCATTTATTTATAATTTGTTTATTAAATGCTTTGCACAAGTATTACACATTTGTGTTTATGATTGTATTTATCTGAGGAAAATTATTGCATTGTGTTTCTTTTATGAATGAATGAATGAATGAATGATGAATTTATATAGCGCTTTATAGTGTATTGCTGTACACCCAATGTGCTTTACAATCATGTGGGGGGTCTCTCCTCAACCACCACCAGTGTGCAGCATCCACTTGGATGATGCGACGGCTGTCACAAGACATTGGCGCCAGTGCGCTCACCACACACCAGCTACAGGTGGAGAGGAGAGAGAGTCATAGAGCCAATCAAGTGGATGGGGATTATTAGGAGGCCATGATTGACAAGGGCCAGTGGAGGGAATTTGGCCAGGACACCGGGGTTACACCCTACTCTTTACGAGAAGTGCCATGGGATTTTTAATGACCACAGAGAGTCAGGACCTCGGTTTAACGTTCATCCGAAAGACGGATATTTTATATTAATATTATAATTTTTTACTATAATTCTTATTATTTTGTTTTCCTTGTGTATAGATAAGTCTCATGTCTACTTCATTATTTGTGCATGTTGTTATTGATTTGGATGGATGACATTTTTAAAAACTTGAAATAACCTTTAGTTGTTTTCCCGATTTTCACAAATTTTGAATGCCATCATGGCTGTGTTTTTTTTGTATTTGTAGCCATGTGTTGTACACAACAGTGTCCCATTTACCCTGTACTGAGGTGTCTCTGGCTGTGTGTGCCCGTATCAGGGATCGGGTGGCTGCTTCGGCTAATGCTCTACAGCTAAACTCATACACACATAAGGGCCAGCTTCTCTAGTTGGACCCGCTCTCTCGGATCCCCACAGCCAGTTCGTCCTGACGCCCTGCACCTTCAACCCCCTACCTGGCCTCACCTCATCCCCTTTATTCTCCCCCCCAATCCCTGCATTGTCTCACATCTGGACAGGAGCCACTGCCACTTCCTAGCCACACACAGATGGCTCAGAGATTGTGCCAGCCGGTGCATTGTGGGTAATCACTTTGACCAGGCTAGAGGGCACTCACAGGGTCAATATATTTCCTCATCTGCCTGCATCAGGTCTTATCAAGGGCGTGCACAGGAATTAACCCCAAAAGAGTAAAGGGTAATTATAGTCTGCAACCCTATACTGTAATTACCATTATTGACAAGAAAACAGTTTCATCATACATATTTAGATTAAACTGGCAGCTTTTCTCGCACTTTCCATGAAAAACTCCATTACATTAATTCCACGTTGAGTCATGAAGATGATATTAGAACAAACATCTTTTGAGTCGAAGCAGTTTAATTCACCAGAAATAGATCTTTCACAGCCAATAGTGTGATGCTTTACAGAGTATATTTTAATTAATTGATTTTCAGAAGCGGCCTCTGTTGACTTTGTGTACAGCGCGTCGAGGACTGGTGGCAGATGCCTGCTGAAGTAGGCGAGATAGGACAGACGCTGAGATCGTTAAGAGACGCAGAACTTATAAATCATTCCAGCAAGCAATGAGACCCAAGTCTGCATTGTTAAATTTTTTAGCGCACAAGAAAAAAAGAAACAGAATGAGAGTGTTTCATCATTGCTGTGCCATTACAAGAGTCTATGAACACAAACCAGCTTTGACACGGGTCAGAGATGCTTGCGAACTTCACAGCACAGCTTTGCTTTTGTGAAATCCGCTGATATGGCACTAGGGTCAGGCCGGCACTAACACCACAAGAAACGAATGTATACAAATTTGATGAAGCAATGCTTGCCAAAACACAAACCACACATCTTCATATCAAACCCACGCTTGCCCTTTTTTCTCTTCTGTTAGTGTTGTTGTTGGTGACTCTTGCACAACTTTGAGCACCACTGGAATTTTCAATGTACTTTTAAAATTATTATTTCAGAGTCATAATTATTTTTGCATTTATTGACACGTAAATGAAATCTATTACATTTGATACCCCAAATCAGACAAATGCATGCAAATCCAGTTCCTGAACAGAACATTTAGAAGAATAACTTATGATCTTAAAATATGAGTTTTTGGTAGTATTAACTTGTACTCCATAAATAAATTAATTCTTAGAAATGTATTTGGGTTTACTTTTATTATATCATCATAGAGCTCCCACAAATAAATAAATAATCTGTTAGGGGCCGTTCGCACAGAACATGTTTTTGCATTCCAATGTATTACTTTTGCATTGTTTTTCTATGTTAACATGCACTAAAGAGATGTGTTAGACCATCACTTTTGCATCATCTCGTTCAACTTAAAAAAAACACGAATCTCTTTTGATTCCACTGCCCATCGTTTTGCATGTTTAACCACACACACACACACACACACACACACACACACAGTCTGTGTGAATGGCCTCTTGCAATACACAAAACAATCGACCTATCAATAAAACGAACACTGCAACAATATTACTATAACATTGAACTAAAGTCATCACCTGACCAGAATCAGTTATTCCAGAGAGCATATATACAGTACAATTACAACAGAGCCGGTCTCCTTTTGCTCAAGGTCACAATGGTCAGAGGGGAACAGATCATTTGTCCAGTTTTTGGATCACTCCATCTGTGGTTTAAACTCTAAATAATCTTGGTTTACAGCCTTGGATCCACAGTGCTGTAATGTGCTGTATATAGTGGTAAGTGACTGTCCACCGGGCCTGAATGCAGAGGCCAAGGCTTACAGGTGCGGGCCAGCTGCCATATGCTGCTAAACCAAGGACGAGCCAAAACGTTTCTCTCTCAAACACCTCCAGCTGTTCCAGCTAACACTGCTGGCACTCGTGCAAAAGCCTTTCACTCTTGCACACACGCAGAGACGCCCTTGGACAGGAAGATGACGTAGGGTTAAAAAGGTGTCAACAAATTGGTCTGTTATTAACCAAAGCCAATCAGGTTGAAAGTAATAAATACTATGTAGTGCGAGAAATAGAAATCTGAAAAATAGATTATTATGTTATTTTTTTTTTTTGGGATGGTGCAATCTGAAGGGTGTTTTCAACATTCTGGGCCTTAAAACAGGTGAGACAATCCCATTATTTTACTGTCACACATCAGAATGGAGAAACTACAGCAATTCACACACTTATAAATGCACATCGGTAAAGCAATTTGCAGTCAAAAGGTGGCTCACCACCTTCGTATCTACATTTGCCTGCACAGCTAAATTAGAGAGTAACATTTTGGAGAGCTTGAGTGTTTGTCTCGCTTCAGGCTTCTGTGCAAAATGTTGCAGGGTATGTTGTTTGTGGAAACTAAACATGTTTATCATAACAAATAATACTTTTTGGTAAGGTTATATTCCTCAAGTTCCAAGATGGAGTTTCATACGTGTTTTTTTTTGTGTGCAGACCTGATGTCAGACTTTTTTTGTTTTGTCATTTTGTTCATAATTTCCATGCATTTTTTCATGCATTTTGTGCTTGTCAATTGAATTTGCATTTCTCATATAAGGCAAGGAAAGGCAAGGCAAGTTTATTTATATAGCACATTTCATACACAATGGTAATTCAAAGTGCTTTACATAAAAGGAAATAAAATAATCATAAAAATGATCACAACAATAAAACAAGGAATTTAATCACTTTTTTAAATTAATTTAAAAATAGAAAATTATTATACATAAAATACAGTGCAGTCAGTTCTGACGTAGCACAGTGTTCATTCAATAAATGCACAGCTAAACAGATGAGTTTTGAGTCTGGATTTAAATGTGGCTAATGTTTTAGCACATCTGATCTCTTCTGGAAGCTGATTCCAACTGCGGGCGGCAAAATAGCTAAAAGCAGACACCCCTTGTTTTGTGTGAACCCATTGGTATTTCTAACTGACTCGATCCTAATGATCTGAGTGGTCTGTTTATATGATCTGTTTATATAGGTTTATATTCAGTGAAGCCAGTATTCTGCAATGGACCTATTTAGAGGACTGGTGTTGTATGCGTGTAGTAGAAACTGGACTAAGTCAATGGAAGCCAGTGAGCCAGGTTAGTAAGGACCTGAGGACTGGTGTTGTGTGCTCAGTAGAAACTGGACTAAGTAATTGAGCCAGGTTAGTGTTCACTCTATTTGTGCTTTACTATCAGAGAAAAACAGACATTATTGTTCTTATTTTTGATTAGGCTATTCCTATTGTATTTTAATCTCAATTTCTTTAATTAATGCACTGTAAATGTAAATGTCTTTGGGGAGCATCTTGTATTTTGCAGTTTTGTGTAGTAGAAACCTAACAGAAAAAAATAATTAAGTATTATTTATTATACAGAATACAGATTGAGCAGATCACACTTAAATTTAGGTTTGAACTAAGCAATTCTGCCAAATTAGTGTTCACTATATATATATATATATATATGTATTCCTTACTATCAATGAGAAATAGAGAAGATACACTGTAAATATGGTTTTTCAAAGTTATAAATAAGAATCAGAAATAGTTTTATTGCAAAGTGTGTTTGCACACACAAGGAATTTGTCTTGGTGTTAGGAGCTTCCAGTACAGAAAGTACAATCATAGTGCAGACAACATATAATTAAGGTAATAAAAACACGAATAATGAAGAGAATAGACAATAATCATGAATAATAATAGTAATGTGTCCAATATACAGATTAAGGTTTGATGAGTTATTTACAGATGTACAGTACTGGGGTGTGTTATGTGTTGTTCAGGTGGGATATGGCCTGGGGGAAAAAATTTTTTTCTTAAATAAGACAAAGTTTACTGGAATATGTTTTAAAAGAACATACTGTTTAAGTCTTTCTACTTCAAAATTTTGAAAAGTTTAATTAAATATATTTCTAGTTGTGTCTTTGTAATTATTTGAAGTTAGTTATGTTTGAGTGATTGTTTCAAAGTAGATCCAACACCAAATGTTTTCCAATATGTTACTGTTATTATTCTTGCTTATATTTGTTGTATTTTAATGTAAAACTCTTGTATTAAGTTAAAATTTAGTTCCCCACCCATACAACATACCCCAGTTTTTTTTACTTCTGTGTTTAGCATTATGGAAACATGATTAAAATCTAGGCATCATTTAAACACCTGCAGACATCCAAAGATAACCAAGGTGTTTCAGAATCATTAACATATGAGTGATGGTGTGCAGATACATTTAGCTGTGAAAGCCATATCTTAGCAGGAAGCCAGAGCTTGCTTGAGCGACCATCTGATACAGTGCTGTGGATTTCAGGCCTAAAAAAATGGACAAAATGGCTTGTTAAATTGTGGGTCATTCTGTTCACAGAATCACAAAGGCCCTGCTCCTGTCATGCCCTGTCCCTCCCCTGTGTTTAGCAGGGAGAGTTCCAGACATAAAGTTACAAAAGCCTCATCCAACAAGTCCAGCTACAATGAAGTACATTCCACCATGCCATGTCAAGCTACCCCAGCACAGCAGTCTTATTCATTTGACCTTCATCCACAGTGGAGAAGAGAGGGAAAATGCCAACCAGGTGTACAAAAAGTTTATTTTTTTCCACCCACTATGGGGCAGAGAGCCGAAGGGGGAGGTGAGTGAACTATCTGGCGCTAAGCTTTTTTTTTTACAACACAAAGGTTCTCTCACCATTTGTGCTCTCTATTCAATAAACAGCCCGCTGCAAATGACGAGCGCTGTCTTTGGAGTCTGTAATAAGGGCATTCTAGATTTGTCTGAACCTGGAACATTAAACACGTTTGTCTTCCATCCGTCAATGTCAGAGTAATCATCTGTTCAAACGTCTGCCATTCTGCAGGACGCCAGTGTTGTGTGTTTGTTCATTAATCATTTTAATCAGAACACACACACAAACACGCACACACTGACCATGCAACAGACGGAAAAATCATTTAGCGGTTTTTGCTTAAAGTTGTATTGCATTTATTAGGAGGATTTACTAATCTGAAAGTGATGCATGTGCTGGTTTGCTCATATATTTAGGGGACAAAATTGCTCACATAATTTGCACATAATGCAATTAATGCTAATAAAAATAATAGGGTATAGATGAATAATTCTAGGGTTTAGATAATAATATAGATGGATAATTGTAATACATGTCAATGTTAATATTATTCTTTTAAAGGGATAATTCACCCCAAAAAAGAAAACAATATTCTGCCATTAATTACTCACCCTCATGTTGTTGCAAACCCGCAAGAGCTTTGTTCATCTTCGGAACACAAATTAAAATATTTTTGATGAAATCTGAGAGCTTTCTGACCCTTCATAGGCAGCAACGCAAATACCACGGTCAAGGCCCAGAAAGGTAGTAAGAACATTTCTAAAATAGTAAAATCAGTACTCTCATGAATGTGCACAGAAGTGAAGAATTGTTAAATAAAGTTATTTTTGTTTTCTTTGCGCACAAAAGTATTCTTATAGCTTCATAAAATTATGGTTCAACTACTGATGTCACATGGACTATTGTAACGCTGTCCTTACTACTTTTCTGGGCCTTGAATGTGTCAGTTGTGTTGCTGTCTATGCAGGGTCAGATAGCTCTCGGATTTCAACAAAAATATCTTAATTTGTGTTCCAAAGATCTTAAGGGAAGGAGGTTTTAAGGAACGACATGAGGGTGAGTAATCAATTTTTACTAGAAAAACGTGTTTAAATGTGATATTTGCTATCTTTTATCCAACCCTTTCAGACCACAAAACAGGGAGTGTGGTCACAATTTGTTCTTTTTTTATTTACTGAGTTAATTCACTTTTCCCTCCACATACGTCAGGCTCCATTTAGATTTGTTTTTCTCTTTAGCCACCATTAAGCACCCTCATTTATTAGTTCCCGAAATCCCACCTAATACTGTTACTGTTGTTATTTAGTTGTTCCAGGCTCAAATGTGTTCATTTGTTTGTTTTCGGTTTACTCATTTATTCTTTTATTTGTTTGCTCATGCTGCTACTGTATTGCATTCAAACACCGTTCGTTCTCTGTCGTTTATTTATTTCACTCTGTACTCTCTCTTTCCCTCTGCTCAGTGACACAAACACACGTAATTCTTCTTAATGTGACAAATGAACTGCTCTAATCTCCAGGAAAGCTCTTCGCTCGCTGCCCGCGTTCATCTGTGCTAAATGAAAGCTTTTATGCAAATGAAATATTTTAGGGGGGCATGGAGTTATTTTTTATTCAAATAAGCACGGTAGCTCCTCGTAAGGCAGATTTGAACTTGTCACGCAAACAAGTGTCACCGAACGCTGAGTCTTGGCACCCATATCATCGCTTCGAAACTCTACATTCAGATTCCCACTTTTTGACACGTTGCAGTAAAGCTTGTTAGCTTTAGCCCAGGTTCTTTAATGGTGACTCACCTGTTTGTACGGTAAACAGGCGACTTCAAACGGCCACAGAAACTGGGCGCCCAGATAACGTCCATCTCCTGTGAGATGCGCTCGGTTGAAAGCTTACTCTATCAACAGAGCAAACAGGCTAAATTATGCACAGTAATACACAGGGCCCCGCTCACACGCATCAATCACCTGCAAGCGGAATACAATCGATCACATTCGCAAAAACGTCACCACACGCTCACACCAGAACTATTTCCACCCTATAGCTTGTAAGGAATTACATTACAGTGCAATTCTGCCAGCTTAAACGCGAATGCGTTTAAACATTTACAACAATACATCACAATATATGGCGCTGTCACTGTGGAGCCAAGAGGCATATTGCCAAGTCTCAGGCAATGTGACTCCGGCACTCCGGAATGACAAACCCTCCGTCTGCAGTATTTACGATGCCACCGTGTTTCGGAGCTCACAGCAGAGTGCTCTTCTTTATACTGGCAAGGAATCACCAGCCCTACATATGACAAACATCCTTCTCTCCTCTTCTGTTAGATCTGTGGTGTTCATAATGCATTGGCCGTCCCGGAGCAGAAAGCAGACAGGCTTTCTAATCTAACACGGCGTGCTGCAGACCGGCGGAGAGAGAAAGAGAGAGAGAGCTGTCACAGAGACATGCAGCCTCACCGCCGTGGACACATCCATAATGTGGAGCTCAGTGGGCCAAGCACATCCCAGCGTTCCCCTCTTCATCACAAATTCCAACACAAGCCCTTCCGCCACTAGCACGCATAGTGCACAGAGTTCTGCCCAGCTTCTGAATTCAATATCAAACCCAGGATGCACAAAGCGACTGCTGAATCTCTTTGCAAGTATGTACTGAAAAAAATTTTTTTCATTTTAAAACAAGGCGAGTGGTTACATGGCAGATATATATGCATTTATTTGTTATTAAGTAAGCAAATCCAAGTGCAAAATAACCATTAACATTAATTTAATATCAATTCTGTATATTCAGGATATTTATTCAATATTATTGTGCAAGAGACTATGGCCACACCCCCAATAAACCCACCCCCCAAAAAAAAAATTATGCACATGACTTCTTGAAACCCATGACCACCTCAGAGTAAAAAATACTATCTAAATATATAATGAATAAAAATGTAATTGTGACTATCACAACTACAACTTCATCTGACAGTATTACTTTTTCTCACTTTTTTTCCTCACAGTTGCAACTTCTTATTTTAGATTTTCTCACAATTGCAACTTCTTATTCGGGATTTTATCTCATAATTATGTTTTATTATTTACTCTGAAATTAAAACCGAGATGTCAGCTTAATTAATAAACAATATTTTATATAAATATATAAATAAAAGGGTAATTTGACATTATTTCTTGTAATTTTGACTTTATCACAACTGCAACCTCATATCTCACAATATGACTTTATATCCGACATCTTCTTCTTATGCATCTATCTTATTTATTTAATGACTTCATATTTCACACTTCATCCCACAATTGTTTTATTTCTTTACTCCGAGGCAACAAAAATATTTAAAATAAACCAAATAAGCAAAAGTGATTACAAATTCCTTTTTTCCTTTGTGTTATTTTTTTGTGTGTTATTTGTGAATATGTTTTAAATAATAAAAACAAGATGGACAGATGGAGTCCTTTATCATCAAATGTTAAATCTTTAATTAGGACTGTCTTTGGCATTGCTTTTGTTTTTCAGAACAGAACAGACCTCGATTGTAGCAATGCGTCCCAACACATGAGATAATTTTCTGCTCCAGTATCTCTGTGTAGGGCCATCAGGCTCTGATGTGGTCTAGAAATCCCACACACACGCACATTGACATTCCTCCTCTTTCTTTTGACTCTGTCTGTTACACACACATACACACGTCCTCTCTTCCTCACCCCACACCAGCTGCAGCCCACTTACCCATGGCACGGGCAAAAACCCTGCAAATTGAATGGTTCAAAGGCAGCATGTTCTACCATCTGGGTTGGGAGGTATTTATGTATTTCGACTCTGAATTAACGACACCCCGGGACTCCAAAATGGATGAAATCATTATCAAAAATCTGATCTTGATGATCAGACATAGACCCGTCTCCTGCGCTCCAGGGGAGGGCGTTTGATAACCACATGGATGGTAATAAAGAAGAAAGCTCTTTTATGCTTGGAGGGTCGAAGTTCTGGAACTAATGAGGGGGTTCCAGATCATACAATCGCCACATCCACCTCCTCGAGGATCACTCAAGTTAATTTGCTCTCCTGAATGTCGTTCTTTCGGCGAGATGCATTATGCATTTCTCTGTAATGAATGAAAGAGCACTAAAATAGTTCCAGCAGCATGGAGGCGATCGCATTACTGCCGCTCTGAGTTATCAGATGCCTGATGATTGAGTTTCATATCAGATTTATTCACCAAACAACAATGCTGCCTGTCTGTGGCGATAGAGCTTGTGGATTAAATGGCCCGAGTTTTCCGTTGACATGAAGCATCAACAGGAGAAGGGGGGAGGAAGAGAGAAAGATGTATCACGTGTAACCCGATCAGCACAAGCTGCTAAGACACATTGTGTTTTGCGGGCGATCACAGAGGTTCCACTGTTCAGCTGTCAGTCAAATCCTGATCAGTGTTGGCCACAAACATAGCTTAACACCAACAGGAACATGATCCAGGTTCTCAACCTTCAAATCCCTTTTTATCGTCCCATACGCTGTCTGAAATTGTCTGTTAGCACCAAATCGGGCTCATTGGGAAAACGTGCCTCTACCTACATTTTCGCAAAACTCAAAAAATGTACCTATACATAAAATACAATTCACTTCAGTTTCCAGCTGACAAAACACAAGACACAGTAAAACACCTAATATTTGAACATTATGATTACAGGGGCAGATTGTCAAATATATAAAGATGCATGTTTTATGCATGGTTTCTTGCACAATAAGATATCAAAACACTTTGACCATAGCGCATGATTTGTAAACAAATACATTTTGATGTTTACATCACATAACTTCACGTGTATGACTTTTCTGATATAGTAAACTTGCTCAGTGGCTCACCTGGTACAGTATTGCGCTTGCGATACAGAGGGCTCAACAACCTACCTAATTAAATGTTAATAGATTCACATTCATCTGTCTTGGAAAAGAATCCAATTTCAGTGCCACTCACTGGAAATTTGTTGTGAAACATGCAAAAAGTAACAATATAATTTTGCCGAAATTGTTGAAATGGATTATGAGTGAATAATGAATTATATTTTGACAACATCGTGGCTTTAGAATGACAAGGATATGTAAATAATGACAGAATATAATTTTTGGTGAACTGTCCTTTTAATATTTTGATGTACTGTAAGAATGCATGTAGCATTTTCAGAGCCAATTAGCATCCTATTTTTACTGGCATATTGTAACTGGACAGGGAAAGTCAGTTGTGGAGGATTTTTAAGAGCTAATTGTTACACGGTTACTGTGCATTCATTTACACTAAAAAACATCTGCTCCAAACTGCTGTTTTGAATGGCAGTTCTATCTGCGTTCCTGGACCGTTAGCTTAGCATCACTTTGTCTCTGTGTTTTTCTCCCGAGGATTTGCTTTGATAGTGGGTCCACCGGGGCTCAGGCTGGCCTGTCTCATCAATTCGTTTTGCCTTTCATTGTCATCACGGGAGCTTTCAAAGAGCGCCGGCCCACCAATCAGACCACAGACATTGTGCCAAGCTTAATCAGCTTTGTTAGCATTTCTGTGTTTCAGTCACAGGCCTCAGATACACAGCAACTTTATTAGTACTATGTTATGAGGAGAGAAGAAAAATCACAGATATAACAGGATGGTGACTCAGACACTTTAATGCCAATATGAGCGTTGATTAACTTTCCATTACAAAAGTAGCTCTAAAGAACTATGTCAAACTAATAATTTGCACTTTAGCCAATGCATTAGTCTTATAAGGCAATTAATCTTGCAATTTTCACTCTACCTGCATTTCATAGTTCTCAGAGATGACGCAATAAGAGATACGTTTCATAACATCTTAAGCCAAATACTAAGAATGGGTATATATATATATATATATGATGTGTACTGCCTACACAAATTTAGCAAATACATTCCTTATAAGCTTTCCATTGAAAAACAGTGATCTATCATCAATGCTTGAGGCTTAGACCTTCAGAATGATATATAGTTTGTCAAGATAAATTTTGTCCCATTTCATTTAATCTATTTGTAAACAATGACATGTGCAAACGAAGAGCGTTCAGAGTGCCAGTGTCCTCGTGCAGGTTAATGTCTATATGAATGAATTATCAGAAGAATTAAGTGATTATAGGACTGGATGTATGCTTGGTAATATTACAGTCAATCACTATATGTATGCTGAGGATCTGGTTGTTTTTCCCCAAGTAGTGCTGGTTTCCAACAGCTGCTTAATATATATTCTGATTATGGGATTAGATATGATGTGCAATACAATACAAAAAATATTGTTGCCACGATATGTAGAACCAAAGAACATAGAGATTTGAATTTCCCAGATTTGTATTTATCAGGGCAAGTTTTAAATGTATTTACTACTTCAAAATATTTAGGTCATATCATTAATAATGAAATTAGTGATGATGATATGTATAGGCAACGTCAAAAGTTATATGCTCAAGCAAATATGTTGATGAGAAAATTGTATACGTGTTCAGATCAGGTAAAGATAAACCTTTTTAGAGCATATTGTACTTCTTTTTATACTGCTCCTTTGCAGGTTAAGTTTAAGAAAGAGAGCCTCTGTAAGCTTCAGGCTGCGTACAACGACTGTATGAGGATCCTGCTGCAAAAACCAAGATGGTGCAGTACAAGTGATTTATTCTGTAAGACAAGAGTACGATCATTCCCTGCTTTAATGGGAAATTTGATATATAAATGTATTTGTCGGCTGGACAAATCCTAGGCTTACTGAAGTGCGATATCAGTCCTCTATGAGGAAGTATTGGCATAACTGTCAACTGTCTTTTTTAATGTTTACTGTTTTGGTTTGTATTGTCTGTCTTTTGCTAATGGACCTTGAGTCTGAAAATAAAGTTGAAATAAAACAAATTATAATATATACCCATTCTTAATATTTGGTATGTATATATATATATTATATATCATTATATCAAATGAATTTACCTCATCCATCCCTATCTAATATATATGAGGCCACATGAACATAAAACTCACACTGACACATGGAAAACAGTTTTTCTTATTTGTCTAATTATGGACAGATCTATAAGTTAAAAGTGTGAAAGAAGGTCCTGGCACAACGAAAGCTGTCTATGTCAAGTACTTTACCTTGAGTGGATCATTTCGGCATTGCACGTCCCGTACGTCTGACACATACTGGATTCTGCATGCTGATGCGTGCAATGTGCGGCCCTATCTTCCTAATTACCAGAGACATCGCGCTGTCAGCAGTCTCGTGCCAGGCTAGAATCTCCTCCGAGGGGTGACAGCTACCATGTCAGCCCGTTTGCAGAGACGTGAACGCCGTCATCCCGAGATAAAGAGAATTAAAATCCCGTCAAGGCCTCATAGCAGGTCACTTGGGCCAAAACAAAAGAGTGGTGATGGGGGACTTTAATTACCTTGTGTTGTTGTTTGCTTTAGCGTTCCATAACAAAGCAAACTTAATTAGTTGTCTCAGGATGTGGTCTCATGGAGAGCAGCGCAAGTGTCAACACAAAGTTTAAATGTGAAAAAAGGGGGGCAGAATGCAGTAAGTATTAATTTAAATGTGATTATTTCTCTTCAATTTGCATTCCAGATATTGGTGCCTGAAGGGAAATTAGAAAGAGTGTGTATGTGTGTGTGCAAGGTGCATGAATTGCCGGCAGGTTACCTTAGTCGTATCATTGATGGAGAAACAACTATGTTATTGGTTCATGTTTTACCATGACAGCTAGACTGATATATTCAACAATGTCAGTCACATCAACTCTCAAATTTAATTTAAGTCTATATTTTCAAACCATTAATATACAGTATAGAGAGCCATTAGCATTTAGCATCAATGATGTAAAAGATGGTGCCAAATATAACATGGACATGATATATTAAAAGTAAATAACTTAAATTTGGGTTTGTTCCTCACACAACGGTATTGTTTTGCTTCAGAAGTGCATGGGTCAAATAGCCTGCTTATATTGCGCTTTTGTTGTTGTTGTTTTTTTTTTTGGGGGGGGGGGGGTGATCTCATCCTTTAAAGTTGTCTCCTCATTTATCTCACCACCTTCTTCTTTTTCTTCCTTTTGTTTTTGTTCAGTCTTCAGTATCTCAGACTATTAATTCCAGCAAGGAATGTCCTCATATTGGCTGGTGCTCAGAACAAAGCGCTTCATGAAAAATGACACCTCCACCTGTTCTACCTCCACTTTCACAACTGTGAATTATGGGTAAGTTTCTGTGCCAATGCATATGAGTAACCACCAAGAAAAACATGTACCAGATGTAGTTTTCAAAGATACCAGTGTTCCTTCCATTAGCACAGATCCTCAGCCATTTTTAATAACCCATCTTCAGTTGATCTGATGAGGAACTATTTGATGAGCATATGTTTGCAACTGTTCTGTATCTTGCCTTGTGACACATTGCTTGTTATAGTTGTGAGTGAACCATGCAAGTATGGAGGGCAAGGTGGAGGTTCCCTTGAGATTTTATAGAAACATGCATTTCATTTCCAACTTTATCTTATATTTAGGAGATCGATGTAAGAGTACAGAGTAAGAGCTAAAATAATAATAATAAAATAAATAAAGGAATGGTCATTCAAAATAATTAAAACACTTATTTTAATGTTTTTGGACATTTGTTGTTTGAGGAGAAAAGTTTCTGAGACAAAGTTTGGGGTCTGTCATATTTATTGAGATAAATTAGTTATTTAGCATTAGTTATGCATTTCCAATAAATGCTGTTCTTTTGAACTTCATAGTAATCAAATATTCCTGGAAAAAATGAATTCATGAATATATTGTTTTTGAAGGATAATGTGACATTTAAGGCTTGAGTAATGGCTGCTGAAAATTCAGACTTGCCATCACAAATTAAATTAAATAAAAAAACAGTTATTGTTAATATAAATATTTCACAATATCGCTTTTTAAATGCATCTTTAGTGACAATAAAAGACTTTCAAGACAATTAAATCAATTATATTGTATGGATATTTTCACTTACCGTATTTTTTCTTAACTTTAAGCAACATTCTGTTGTTGATTTTGAAATGTCTGACTATAGATTTGAAACTCTATTGTTTTTTTGTATTAGTGTTAAGCTCACATTAAACCAGCTATTAGAACAACCTGTATATTTTAATTGAGCCTCAAACAGGTGTGCTTAATGCCGCACTCAAGAGTGTAACAAACTGTTCTTCTTTTCAGATTTATTCCTAGAATCTCACATGCTCTAATATGCTTTGCTTTGAATAATGCATAAACAGTGTCCTAAAAGAGCTACACTAAAAGGTACAGGTCGAGCTGCATTAGAGAGAGCATAATCTCGACATATATTTAGGAATTGATTTGGCAGTGCCGGGCATTGCTGGTCTTTGCTAATGGCAATAATTATTTGGATAGGATTCATATGTCTACTTCATATTAAGTTTCCTCACTGCTTACTGACCTTTTCATTTTCTCTGGCATATGCGATTCTTCACATCTATGGACTTGTCAGGACTCATTATCTTCTGACTGCTGCTTTGTTAGGAGAGAGAGCATCTTTTACTGAGCAGATGCGTGTGTACTGGCTGTCGTTTATAGTCTGTAAAACAAAGACATAAAAAATAGAAGCCTGGGGTGGTACGGGAGCACACCCTGTTTGTCACGGATCACTGCTGTGTGTGTTGAGTGACTGGGAGGAGACGCTGTCATAATAGCCCTCGGTTCAACGGTTTTGCCTCCCCATCATAGCAAGCGCAAATCATTTAGCTGATAAATGGATTCATAGATGGATGAAAAGGCATCTGTTTGCTAAGACAGAATAAGCTTTGTGTCCAAATTCACATGCAAAAAATGTCCCAAGTAGAATCGTAGTGCATTGATTTTTGAAGACTGAAACTGTCTACCTAAAATTGCACAGCCTACTAAAAATGTTATACTAAAAATTACTCTTTGGTGCTGTTAAAACATTGGTCTAGTTCAGGGGTGTCAAACTCAGTTCCTGGAGGGCCACAGCCCTGCATTTTGTTTAGTTTTTAGTTCCAACCCTGATGCAACTCACATACCATGCAGTTTTAAAATAAGCCTTAATGACTTGATTAGCTGGATCAGGTGTGTTTAATTAGGGTTACATCTAAACTGTGCAGGGCTGTGGCCCTCCAGGAACTGAATTTGACACCGCTGGTCTAGTTGCTTAAGGATCCTGACTGGCTCGACACAGCTACAACCAGTGGCATGAGTTTGAGGTGGGATCCATTTGTCCAACCAATGGACTGAACAAGAGGAAACCTATATGACAGTGATACTCAAATCTGGCTCGGGAGATCCACTGAACAGGGAACCCTGATCAAACTCACCTACCGTGATTTTCTAATGATCCTGAAGACATTGATTAGCATGCTCAGGTGTGTTTGATTAGGGTTAGAGCTAAACTCTGCAGGAAAGTGGATCCTAAAGTCAGATTAGAGTATCCCTGCTTTATGTCATTATTATTAACAGTCATTGTTTTTCAGTTTGATGATTGTAGCGATACATAAATTACATGCATAGTCTTTAAAGCCACAATGAAACTTATAACATGGGATGTGCTGTATATACGGATTATCAAAAAATAAAAAAATGTAGGGTTGGGCTTGATTCTATGCATCGTGATTGATTGGATTTTGCGATGTGGAAGATCCAGTAATTCTGATTAATCACTATGGGCCAGATTTAAAATTCTGCAGGTGTTTTACTAACAATGCGTACATTAAAGAACACAGATGCAGCAAGATCATTTCCATAATGACCAGCGCAATCTACCAAGAGCAGCGCAAATTACCGCCTGCTTTTGACAGATTCTTTTGGCTGTTAAATAATGGCGCAAAAGCAGTGCAAACTTTAGTGATTCATTTTAATACTCTTCTCCCATAAATGTTGTGTCTAAAAGAGAAACTTCTACAATTGCATATTTAATAAGGTCAGGCAGAAAATGTACTGTGTCCACACCTTTTCAGCGCTAATTCTTCACTGCACGTCTTTAATAAATCCTGACAGTACTATTTTAACACCAAAAGACAGTTTGCGCTGGTGCAAGCTGTTAGTAAATCTTGCCTAAGTGTTCTAAAGTGTTTTTTTTTTCTTAAAATTAAACATACATGGATGAATCGCTCACAATAAGATCTATAACCTGCATTTAGCAAATAGATAGGGTTAATTTTTCATTTCATGCTAACTTTAAGGTTATTAATTTAGCTAGTTGCTAATTCTAGTGTGAAAACAGTACATGGGAAATGAGTCTGAAATCATTGAAACACATGCTGTTCTTGCACAGCAGAATGAGCTCGAAGACATCAGGTATGTTTTTAATGGAAGTCATTTTCTAAATAAAGACAGCGAGACAGGCAGACAGACAGATAATGCACTTTACACTCGGGCTACAATATTTTCGAAGGGTTTAGAGATTAACCTTTTGAACGTAATGTTGGGAATATGATGCCCCTCCTCTACTCAGGCGGAACGAGTTCGACTTCTCTAATTAGCTGCCTGACATTTCACTTAATCCAATAAAAAAACAACATGGCTGCTGTGAGATGATCTGATATTGGTAATTGGAACTTTTTTGCTGCTGTTGTCCATCTCTTTTCTTCTGTTGGTTCATTTTGATGCCTGTAGAGATATCATTAAAAAATTATACAGCAAAACAAGGCACGTTGCTTCTCAAAGGACACATGAAGGGAATTTTCCTCATCTGGTGTAATCAAGGTCTCACCCGAGCACGGACCAAAAGGCCATGAATGCAGATTCTCATTCCTTCACACTGAGGTGTATCGGCTTTCGGCTGCTTTTGTTACGGATGTTTGATGACATGGGTTTTTCAGCGCTCGAGTCAGTGCAAGGCTACGATTACTTCCTGTGTTAGCATCTTCGTGGTGTGGTGTGTCACCTTGGTGCTCAAAACAAGGTCATTCTGTTTGCCTTTTATGAAGCTGACAACATCGTTTCCCATTAGTCCGTGGAGCGTTTACTTCACGATGGCATTTTTGACTGAAAACATTTAATATACTACATATTAGCAATATTGCCAAACACGCACTGTTATGGACTTCACAGTGGATTACTAATAAGACTATCTTTTTTAAATAAATTTGGGGAATCTGCTTAGTTCTTAATGACTTGTAAAGTTAAGCAGCTCTTGCACAGTTTAGATAGTGATGCTTGTTAGTTGCCCCAGTGTTTAAGCCTTAGTTAGAGGTCTGTCTACACAGCTTACGGAGCTACAGGCACCCAGAGAAAAAGCTCTGAGCTAAATGAGCTTGGCACAGAAAAGTACTGTGCAAAAGACCAGACTTAATTTCTCCCAGAATCCTCCTCATTAATTAATACCTGCCCCCAAGCTACTGATATATACAAACAAGAAGGAACGCAGAAGAAATGCAGCTGCAAATTGAAGCAAATACAAGATAAGAGATGAAAACAAATTTCCATCCAACATTATTTTGAAAAATAAATATTGTACCACACATTATGAATTTTTATGAAATTCTTAATTGGCTTAGAAGCGGGACACTGAGTTACTTTTGTGTTTAATGTCAAGGGGCTACTGATATCAGTGTCCAATTGAATTTATTCAGCTGCACATTATTTTACCCGAGGCAAATATTCCCAAACTTGCTAAAATTGTTTGCCGAGTCCAAAATAAACAGTTTTTCAAATTCTGAAATCTGACTGAATGATCCAAAAAGGCATTTTTTTTTAAATCAGTATATTTTGTTGTTTTTTTGTTTGTTTATTTAATATAAATAAGTGTTTATTGAATATCAGTGTTACCATATTGGCATTTTATAAAAGCAGTAGGCTATCAAGAGTGTTTGTTACAGTGATTTCACTAAATAGTTAAATTATATATGTATATATTTATTTATATTTTTTATTATTTATCATTTTATATTGCAAATTGGTAAAAAAAAAAAAAAATCATTGTGTATTTTCTAAAGCATAAAATTATAATTGTGTATAAAAGTTACACGGGTTTGTTCTGTTCAACAATCAACTTCTTTTTTTGCTGATCTTTCTATTCCAGGCCACCTGGAACCAGGACTCTTTGTTCAGACAAGCAGAAACTGCTTTCGTTAATGGCCCCCAAAAAAACCCTGCATTATGCAAAGCGAGATGATGTTTACGTTATAAGCCGTGCCTGTCATTTTAGTAAAGCTGCTCTCGTGTATAAACCTGCCTGTAGGTTCCTCTGGCCTGGCGCCTGGAGCAGCCGAACTATGCTGAAGTGCCATCACTGTGATTCAGAGCATCAGTGCGCTCACTGCCTGCCTCGTGCCCGACGGCTACCTCTGCGCTTTAATCTCTCTGAGTGGTGGGAATGTGAACTAATGAGATAAATTAAGAATCATTAGCCTGGAGCTAAACTTTAAAGATATCCTCCATGTTCAGCAAAAAAAAAAAACACAGATCCCTTCAACCCAAAGCAGCGGTGTACAAGAGGCGGGTGGGAATGAGAGGCGATAACCAATACTATTGAAGCACGCTGCAGATTTGTGATACGTTATATAAATATATTTCTTCGCCACAGTGTTTGATGATTGTAGTAAAAACTCCATCTTTATCAATGCAAAACCTCAACGGAGCAGCTGTTTGAACATGTACCATGCATATTTACTCCCCTGGCGTGGTGATGACAAAAAGCATGGAGACGTATCTATTAATAAGATAATTTAGTTTTGAATGTCATAAATCACATAGAATATAGCTTTAGGCAATAGCAGCTCATCCATACTGTGTATGCTTTGTTTCTTGTGTGTGTGTTGTGAATGCATGTAGAAAGTCTCATTCAATTACGGATTTACGCATTAGACTTTGATGGCCAAAAATACCCGTTTACTAATACTGCAATCAGTCTCTCTTCATGCCTGCTGAGTATAATTAGACAATAATGAGGAAACTGCTTTTTGCTGAATCTCAACTGTGTTGACCTCAGCAACTTATAGTCCATTAGACAGCAAATAGCTCACAAGGCTGACATAATAAACCATGCCTTCCACTTCGGCTGAAGCATTGCATGTACAGGCATTGCTAGAGAACGTCCTTAATTGGGAAAACGTCCCAGAATTGGGGGCCTTAATTGGGGGACTTAATTAAATTAGATATTTCACTAGTGTCTTATTTATTTATTTATTTATACTATCGGCTTTGGAGAGTTACTAATTATAATTTTTTTGTCATGATATTGTTTTCCTGTGATTAGTCTCACAATCGGCATACATACTATATACTGCATAAATATAGTATGGTTGTGTGCTATTCCAAACACTAACGGTGCGTTCCAAATGGACCTTCGGAGAGAAAAAAATAATGGCGGCCATATTGAAGGGACATTCCACACTGAAGTGCTCAAAACTAGCCACTTCAAAGGGCCCTTCGGAATGAAGGATTTCGAAGGGTACAACCGATGGACACTTTGGGCCCCCATGATACTTTGCACAGATTCTTTGCATGATGACGGCACCTCCGTATGGGCACGGGATGATGACACAAAATGGCATTTCAAGAAACAGTTGTTTGGTCCCCTACACCCTTCAAAGCTCTCACTCCAGAGAGTAAACCCTTTGAAGGGATTGGGGCATAGGGATGAGCCCTTCCGAATGGAACGCAGGGTAAGTCAGTGTTGATAGGCAGAGACTGTATTTTGTGCCAGTGTAAGGTCTGTAATGTTTAGTGAAACACACTATAGCTCTCTCATGCACACACATCGACGTGAAGGCATCCACCGGTGCTTGGCTCTCACATTCAGGAGCAATACAAAAATGTTTAACTTTAACTAAAGTTATGAAGGTATAAAAAAGAAACAAACTGAGATGAGCGACAAGCAGGGACGTTATTTATATCTGTGTGGCTTCGGGTTAAAGCGTTCTTAGAGACCTTTATATCTCTTGAAGACGTTGTTCGTGTAAATGAAATAGACTGAACCGTGGCAGTGCGCTGATCACAGAGAATTGGCTCAGTAGAAAACTAAAAAGTGGTTGTGTCACACACCACAGCAAGATCTGAGATGCAACTGCTGTGCTGTGTATTGTTATTTGTTGCGGTTGTGTCAAGTGTGTCGGCATGTCAAACTCATCACTATGTTTGGGGGAGAAAAAACGAACAAAAAAACCCTCATTTAGATATGAACACAGTGCTTGGTTTTCACTTTCTCACAACAAACTGATTTTTTTGCTTTCTCTTTTTCCCGGGTACTGATAAACCCACTGTGCGGAAAATAAAGAATGATACGGTGAGAGAGAGAGAGAGAAAGAGAAAAAAGTCTAAGAGTGCATTCTTTGAAGCAGGAAAACAGAGTCACGGGTAGAACAATGCATAAATAAATAAATAAAGCAAGACATTAATAAATAAATAAAGGAACAGACACAATTGTGTCTTTACGGCTGATGAGAGAAGTTTTTTCTCACTCCCTGTGGTACCTGTGCAGGTCGACCTGTGTTTACCGCACACCGCGGGCAAAGCTTTCTGATGACATAAATAGCCGATCATGAAAATATTTTTCTTCCCCATGGTTTTTTTATGTTTCTTTTGTGATTGTGGCAGCTCATTTTAGTCACAATGCAGCAAAACTTTGGCAACATAACATATCACTGAAGTTCGTTTACGAGGAGAGCTTTTTCATTACATTGCTGTGCTTGGAAATAGTTCAAATCCCAAAGTACACTGTGTGGGCAGGGAACCGTTCTAATAACATAAATATATAGACATATATATTCATATATTCATTGTTTATATTCTCATATTCCATGATGTGAACAGAGTGCACAAGGTCATTATGAGCATTATAAGCTTAACTGGATGGATAGATTGCGATACCAATGCTGCTACAACTGAGCTCCATTTGACAGAAACTACAAAAAAAAAAGACAAAAAAACCTGGTGAGCTCCCTCGATGGGAACCTTTGTGCTGCTGATGCAAATGTTGTTTCAAAAGCTAGGTTTTATTATACTGACTTTTAAGTTCCCTTCGTTTTGATCATATTTAAAGACAGCAAATATAACACTCTAAAGAATGCATTGCAACAAGCTCAGTGAAAAAATATATCCAAGATGTCAGATGACATGCGAAAAATGTTGATTCTATAACTCTTTAACTTTTAATATTCAAAAGTATTGATATGCATATTGATATGCATGTAAAATATTGGTTTGTTCCTCTTGCATCAAACTTTGAGTATAAAACTCAAGTTTTTGGAACAGTGCGAAAGTCATAGCAAAAGTTTTTAAATGTGGCATGTTTTATGCCTTCAGTGAAAGAATAGAGAATATGACCAAATAGATCCATGACTTCACAAATTCCTCAGAGGGAACCTCTTTTTGGTCCTTTTTATGCAATGCACAGCATGTTCTTTTTCTGAATTTGTCCGCCCCGCTGCAGTACAAATGACCTTAAACAGACTAGACAGCATCACTAAATGGTCACAAAGGATTTTCTGCCATTGCTCATCAAATCAAAATAGAGCAAGAAGGCAAAAAAAAACACTTCAATGAACCCAAAGAATGACAGTTTTTGTAAAATTAGCTGCCCATAAAACAATCTTTGCATTGTAAAAATAATTACGCAAACTGTAGTCATGTGTGGCTGTTTTTTTAGTTTTGTTTCTTGTAGAAAAAAACAAGTTGCTTAGCAAGAAGTGAACATGTCATGTAAGCAGTCTTTCCAACACGTGTTTCAAACAACATAACCTGTCCAAACGCACAGCAACGAGGCGAAGCAGAAAGCGAGAGCAGAAGAGTGAACCAAGAATGAAACTGAATGGAAATTAAACTCATAGAGTTTGACGACTACTAAGGCATCAGTTGCCAAGTACTATAAAAGCCCATGTATATTACAACACAACCATATATTAATTTAATAAAATACACAATATAGCTCTGGTACACGTAACAATTTGGCTCAAATTCACAGAAACTGCAGAAAAATCAATAAAAATATGTAGTTTTGATGTAAACACATTAAATTTGATACATTTTGCACATTAAAATGACATTGTGTATAAGTGACAATATGAAGGGACATTTCCTTTTTTTAAATCCTTTTTTTGTTGTTGTTAATGTATTGTATTTCTGAAATCGAAACAGTGTCCTTTGCAGTTCAATAAATATTTTCAACTGCATTTTCATCCTGTGCGCACCTTTTTTTCTGAGATTAATGTTTTTTTTTGTATGTTTTTTACAAAATGTATAAATATTTTCATTATTATCTGGACACTATACATAAGTTCATATATGTATATATATTTATATATAGATATATCTTTTCACAGTTGAGGAAAAATGTCCCTAATATACAAGTGAGTGACTGTTATAACTTAATGTCAGACACGTGGAAAGTCACTTTAAAAGTAGTGAAAAGCTGAAGACAGAAGATCACAGAGGACCAATAAGTGAGAGTAACAGGTTCACCGTTCTGGAATGTTCCATGTGTACGTATACATAGGGGGAGGAGGACACAGTTTACACGTGACTAGGTGAAGAATGGTTACATTTCATAATCAACCCTCCCCACCCGCCCTAAAGATACATGACCCCACACTCCCCCTCCGAGTTTGTTGATATCATTTGCACTTCTTATGCTGATATTACAAAGCCAATAAAAGTTAAAGAGAGAGTCTCTGTCTTGGTGTGGTCCAACCGTTCCAGGGGCGTCCGATAAACCCCGAACCCTTTTGATTTACGATTGTCAGAACAAACCATTTTCTTTCACCCCTTCTCCTCCAAAAGTCCCTGTAGGCGAAGGGTGGGACGCTCCGTCTGCAGTTTAGTGACAGAAAGATGTCACAGTAAGAAAGAGATTGAAGCTGGTGGGCACTTGAAGAAGAAGAAAAAGCTCACAACAAGCCAGAAGCAGCAACTTCTGCAACTCTAAAGAAATTCCCTTGCCCCCAAAAACACAACACGGCATCCAAACGAACGTAAGCAAACTGTTCTTTTGCTCCCTATGGTTATTTGTCAAGATCTTCAAGTACGCGTGTTTTTTTTTTTGTCCCCATCTGCATCACACTCTCTCGGAGAGTGTCTCGACTTGGTCCATGTTTCGTCCACTGTAGTTTCTTATGCTCGCAAAGTCTGTTTTACTTTCTGATGGGGGCTTTTTCGTTTCCCCGACAATCCTGCAGCAGTTTGTCGATGTCTCTGACTACCTGGTCTGCGTCCATGGTGCCTCGGCCCATCTCTCCTCCGCCCTGCTCCAAAACGCTGTCCATTTCCACCGCCGTCTCCTGGCTGATCCGCGAACGTGCTTCAGCCAGGACTTTGGCTACGGGGTCGGAGAGAGGCAGCGTGGAGTAGCCCTGCTCTTTGTTCTGCTTGTTTGGGGAGATGTACTGTCCATCTGGGGGTCCGTAGTGTCTGGTGCTGGGCTTGCTCTCTGCTCCGTCACCCATCCCTTTGGCCGAAGAGCATGGGGAACCTGTACTGCAGCCTTTGGTAGGGCTACATGAAGCAGACGGAACCTCCTGTAAGAGAGGGCTGAGGGCACGTTTGGTCTTTAGGTAGGGTTTAACATTCGCCACGAGGATGGTGTGGTCTCGACGCTCCTTTCCAAATGTGCAGAACGTTTTTTTGCCATTGGGGTTGCACACTGTCTCGTAAGTTTCGGTTTCCACTGCGACTGCCTCCATGCCGGCCGGTACAAAGAGGTTGGTGCGGTAGTCCGAGCCCTCGGCTTGGGGAGTTCCTGCTCCTCCAGCCCCTGCGGGAAACTGGGGCATCCAACAACGGTCAGAGTGACCCAGCACTCGACACTCCTCCGTGCAGTTCACACAATCCTCGTCTGGAAAAAGAGAGAAAGAGAAAAAAAAATATGAATTTGGCTGGAAATTTAAGTAAGAAATAACCTTGTGAAAATTCTGGCTAATTTTAAATAATCAAATGAAGTAAATAATCCTCTCAAATGAACCCAAAGGTTATTTGTCACAAATGAATAAAGCTGCCATCAGTGTAAAAACAGATTGTCTTAACGTAACACCTGAGTCAGTGTTTCCTGCACCACTTTTCAGCAAAGCTGAATCACCAGAGATATTTTACTGCAGTTGTGAATGTGAGTTTGCAGTCTAAATTTAATTTGGTGAGATAAAAAACAGTGTACCGGCAAAATGAACAATCATACAGAACAACTGGAGTAATCTGCTTCATGAACAGATGACTCACATCTGCTGGTGCTTTTAATGAATCATTCAAAAAGACTCTCTTTAGAAATGTTATCATGATTTTCAACTGTGGTGAAAAGAAGAAATGTTTCTAGAGCAGCAAATCTGCATATTAGAATGATTTCTGAAATATCATGTGACACTGAAGACTGGAGAAATGACTCAGAAAATTCAGGTTTGCCATAGCAAAAATAAATTACTTAAAATGCTTTTAAAACAGAAAACAGTTATTTTACATTACAACAAATTAGGGGTTAGTGCGCAGACATAGTGCAAGTGCGCTTTCAACGACTCGAGTTTGATTCGAGGTCCTTTACTTATATCACTCCCCTTTCTCTGCCTAACACTTTCCTGTCAGGTTTCTTCTGTCTTATCCCAATAAAGGCATACAAAGACCATAAATATAACCTTAAAAAATTCAAGATTTTTTCCCAAATAAATCAAATAAATGCAGCCTTGGTGAGAATAAGGAACCTATTTTAAAAACATCAAGAGATCTTGCCAACCCAAAACTTATAAACAGTGATAAATAAATACACACCACCACCAAGCTAAACAAAGTTATAAATTCTATAAAAGAAGGCATTCAACAAGGAAAATGGGTAAATAACAAATTTTTCCATGAACATGATCAAAAAGATGGCAAAGAATTAACCCATTCTCCCCCTATCATGCATTCTACCGTATATCCTCCTCTCTCTCCTCACCCCGCCTCTCAGCAGAACAACAACAGCTCAGTTTTGGCAAAAAGTGTGGCGCTGCTATCATAAATTTATGTCACTGTGCTTTGAAGCTATCCCAAGGCAGCCCTGCCATATTACAGAGCCAACTGTCTACTGCGGCACTGCATGTGTGTGTGCGTCTTTCCTCCTTTCATCTCAGCTCAGAAGAAACCACATTTTGGATTATTGTGGGCTGTTCTGATGGTGTGTCAAATGGGTCCAGGATTGTGAAGAGGATAAAAAAATATGTATTTTAAAATGGTGAATGAAAAAAAAGAGGGAAAAAATAAGGGAACAAAAGGGAAAACATGAAAAATCAGAGTAAAAAAAAATTCAAACACGGAAAGTGCAGCTGCTGTCCTGTGAATATAAATGCTCAAATAGCTCAGGTAAAGCTGAGACCCGGGTCGTGAACACACGCAAACCTCACACCCCGGAACCCATGCCATCGTTTCAATGTGCGTTTGACAAGAGAAGTGCAGTGATTTGAGCAGAACAAACAAAAGTCTTCCATCCATATTTAATAGTTTGATGATGTCTGTCTTTTGGGAGACAAAAACATGGAAACACAAACAACCTCATGAATTTATGAGAAGAAACATTTTCAATAATCTAGTAGTCATCACTCACCCATTTAAGACCCCCCAAAAATGTGTCTGGGAATAACACATGATAGCAGAAAATGACGTTAGCGCATATGCTGGAAGAATCTTCATTTGTGTTTTTGATTTCCCGAACTGTAATTCTCATCAATATTAATCTTTCCTTCCACCTCAAACAGTGCATGATCAGATTAGAAACTTTTTTCTTATGAAAATGTCATTATGAGATTTTCCTCGATCGTTTCTTGCTCTATTTCATGTCGCTTCTGTTTTCGTTTTCCTTGAAATGAACAATGGGACACGGTAATTCAAAAAGCCTGTTAAAGTTTGAGAGCAGTTTGATTTAGAAACATATGTTCTCATTTTCCCTGCATGGCATTTACAATGTATATCGAAATACAATCAGGATATTCAGCTTGAAGAAATGGTTCCCTTTCCTCATTCAGTGAAAGGGCATCAGTTATATGTGCTAAAGTGTTCATAGCTAAATTGATATCTGTGTTTACTTTCACTGAAGTATAGCCAATTGGTTTTCTTTCTTCATGCAATGCGCAAGGCTCAGCGGGTATAAATGATGACCACTTGACCTTATTATCATCATTAATCATATTTTAAATTGCTCTTTCAGATGTTTCTCTGCTAAAGGCCAAGCCATGTCATGAAAAATGATCCTCTGCAACTCGGCTCCCAAGTCCCTATTGTTCCAGATTTCACTGTGTGTGTCTGGCCAACAAAAGCCTATCCCTGGGGTTCCCTTCCATTTGTTTCTGGTCTATGGGGTTTCTGCTAACCTTGAAAAAGTTTTCAAACTCCCTACCCATTCTCAATGGTAACGGTACACTGCACCTGCATCTCCTGAGTTCAAAATATGTATTTTCAACACACACACATATGGACATCTGTGGACCGAGCAGAGGAAAAGCCAGTTCTGTATCGAGCCTAAGACCGAACCTAGGGGGACACCTAAGGTTTTGTGCCATGTATGGCCTCAGGGACACTTTCTACAAGAGTGTGAGAGGACAGGAGTAAGTACCATAGAAGAGGGGGGAGAGAGAGCTTGACATTTAGTATGTGGTGCTCTTGTGTTTTGTGAGAAAAAGACAAGGGCTAGTCCTGAGTGGCACAAACTAGCATGTGTGACAAGGTGAGGAAGAACATGCTGTCCACTTTAAATAATGAGATCTCCCACGCACACACACACACACACACACACACACACACACACACACACACACACACACACACACACACACACACACACACACACACACACACACACACACACACACACACACACACACACACACACACACACACACTCACACACAGTGTCCTCTTCAGATCTGCATGGGCTTTGAATCTGAGCTGCTTTGCTAGATTTTGCAGATGTTCATCTTCCCTAAACATAAATTAGCGTGGGTATGCATGCTAAACAGTTTCTCGTGTGAGTAGGAATATCTTTGTTTCACACTTTCATAGCACCTTTTGTAGAGTGACTAGCAAAATAAACATTTACACTTCTGTTTGAAAGTTCACAGTCAGTCATATATGAAGAGTTAATTTGCAAAACAGATAACTCCGTTTTTAACAGTTCTCAGAAATTATGTTTTTTTCATTGTACATTTAAATTAATCTCAATCAAACTGCAGTTGGGTTATTTTGACTAGGTTAAAAAAAAAACAGCTAATTAACACAATAAAACAATAAAAACATAATAAAAAACATGATTTTTGACAAAAAAAGAGTTATCTGTTTTTGCAAATAAACTCTTCATAATAATATATATATATATATATATATATATAAAATGCATTATTTGACAATAATAAATGTTTTTTAAGCATATTAAAATAATTGTTTACAGTGTCATGGGACACTGAAGACTGAAGTAATGGCTGCTGAAAATTGAGCTTTGCCATCACAATTTTGATGAATAAATGAAGCCTTGGTGAGCATAAGAGATGAAACACGAAAAAAAAAAATCTTATATCAACCCCAAAACTTCAAGTGAAAAAAGAAAACAACAGAAATGCGTTGCTAAGCTAATGAGGCAAACCAGTCTTGCTTTCTCCAGTATGTTCAGAACTGACTGCTCGTTCAATGGAGGAACAATAAAGCATAAATAATCTACACTGACACATCTCCATGCAGCCAGTGAAGAGGAACCAATCCTTCAATAGATTATTCATGCCTGGGCGGAACAGGTGACCTTGAGACTTGGCAGGGTCGTCATGACTAACAATAAGACATGTGACACTGGCTGAGGCCACTATTTCGTCGCCAGATCCAAAGCAGGAGGCACGGTGTGAGTTATTGCCACCCCCAACCCTCCTCTTGTACAGTCAGTACACAAGGTTACAAGCTGTTTGGGGACACTTCATTATAATTGTATTGTGTGACATCCCTGTGTTTTCTTGATGACCCAGGCACATATCTATATATCGAATGGCTCATCGTGAGCTATGGGCTGCTCATCAGCCGCTCTGCAACTACCTAATTATTACCACAATAAGCACAGGCTCGGCTCTGTGCACCATTTACTGGGATTCACAGACTTCAGTTTCAGAGTGCGAGGCTTCTGCTAGCACAGCGCTTGTCCCACTCATCAAGCTAATGATGTGTGTACGACAAATCTCATTTTACTTTGCGCACAAAATCCCAAAGGCAGAGCAGCAACTCGAGACGACGCCATATTTATATGACAGTCCTAACAGAAGGTCACTTCATAATATATTCACTACTCCATGATTTGTTCTCTGCTGCATCTGGAAAAATACGTTTTGAAAAAAACATGTTTTTTATTGTGAATATTGTCACATCTGAAAGGTTTGCAGGTTCTGTATGGCTTGCTTAACAATGGCTTTACAGGTCTGACTATATTACCACAACCTATGACATCCTAATTATGTTTTAATTATAATATTAGAAGGAATGTGATGCTTTCTGCAACTGTGCTTGTAGAGGTAAATTTGTAAGAAAAACAAATCTTATAATCATGCAAAATATTGCAAAAATAAAATACAATCTACAATCAACAAATATACACATGCATCACCATATTTCAGTTTTTAATGTATTTCAATTACAAATACAACTGAATTATGATGTCATACAATTATAAAAATGTTATAAATTAAATAAACTACATATTTTTATAATAGATGGTATAATAAAAATTATTATGATTTCATACAATATATTACAAAATAAAATACAATTATATTTTACTGTACAATCAACAAATGATCACATATGTATGACATCATAAATCAGAACACATTACAAACTGAATTGTCATACAATTACTGTAAAAAATAATATTTTGGTCTAATTATGAATATTGAATACATTAATTATTATGCAATCAAGAAATATACACATGTATGACACATATTTTGAAATATATGTTATTTTATAAAATGGTAATACATTAAAACTTGTAATTTAATAATATAGAATAATTATATAAAAATGTAATGCTATTTTTTTTTAAACAAATCAAACTCAATTCTTATGACCATGTCATGCATATGTGTGCATAATTAGTGACGGCTGTCTTATTTGGATTTTTGGTCTAATTTTGAATAATGAATACATTATATTATGGAATAAATACATTTTTGCCTTTTATTTTTTTAAAGTATATTTTATTTATGTTTGTAATATGATTTGTATTAATAATATTGTAATAATATTTTTGTATATAAAAATGTAATGATATTTATTTTTTTCAACAGATTAAGTCATACATTTACAATTGATTAAATGTACACAATCTTGCCATCAAAACGGACCATGTGATGAACCATGTTAACCGGGAATCACACAATTTAACACTGATCGCTGTCTTGGCAGTCTAATGAGCCAACAGCGAGAGCCGACATAATGAACATAGTCCTCATCTTCACCCTCATTTGCTTTTTGCCCAGAGAAACTTTCCTCTGAGCCTGGTGGGTGAGAGAAAGAGTGAAAAAGACAGGAAGTAGAATCCAGGCCACTTAAAGAATTCGAAGCCATTTAACAAACACCTCACACTCTCAGCTAAGGAGGAAGCTTTCAAATGCCAGGGTTTCTTTCTTTCCTCACTCCATCACGCAGAAGAATTTGGGTGGCTGGGAGCTTTATTTGATTCTCCAGCTGGGAAGCAGAATGAGGGAGACCGAAAGAGAGACAAATAGTATATTCTGAGTGCATTAAGGCTTCCTGACCATTTTTTATTAGCATCTTGTTTTTCAGTCCTGTCGTTCCGTTTCTCTGTGCTCATTCGCCAGTGACCCCTCCCGATCTCAGCACCACACTACCAGATTCCTGCCTTCCTTGGTCCATGCTGTCTCTCAGCCAGCATCAATTTCCTCTCCTCCATCCTTCTCTCCCTTTCTCAACCTGCTGTACTCCACCAAGGGGCGCAAACAGGAGGTGACAGTCAAAGTTATAACATGAGTTATAAATCTGCCCGTAGGTCATAATTAAGAAACAACACATAATGAGGCCATAAAGGAGTAAATACAAATAACAGAAATAAATATATAATTTGAATATATATATAAAATACACATAAATAACAATTTCTATATACACATATACAGGTACGTCTAAAAAAATTAGAATATGGTGAAAAAGTTCATTTTTTTTCTTGTAACTTATTTCAAAAAGTGAAACTTTCATATATTTTAGATTCATTACATGTAAAGTAAAACACTTAAAAAGTTTTTTGTTTTAATTTTGATGATTAGAGCTTACAGCTAATGAAAGTCAAAAATCAGTATCTAAAAATATTAGAATATTTACATTTGAGTTTCAATAAATGACCATCCATACAGTATAAATTGTGGGTATCTCTTGTTCTTTGAAACCACAATAATGGGGAAAACTGCTGACTTGGCAATGGCCCAGAAGACGATCATTGACACCCTCCACAAAGAGGGTAAGTCACAGAGGGTCATTGCTGAAAGGGGTGGCTGTTCAATGAGTGCTGTATCAAAGCATATTAAATGCAAAGTTGACTGGAGGGAAGAAATTAGGAAAATGTGCACAAGCTACAGGGATGACCGCAAGCTTGAGAATACTGTCAAGCAAAGCCGATTCAAACACTTGGGAGAGCTTCACAAGGAGTGAACTGAAGCTGGAGTCAGTGCATCAAGAGTCACCACGCTCAGACATCTTCAGGAAAAGGGCTAACAAGCCACTTCTGAAACAGAAACATCGTCAGAAGCATCTTACCGAGGCTAAAGAGAAAAAAACTGGACTGTTGCTCAATGGTCAAAGTCCTCTTTTCAGATTAAAGTAAATTTTGCATTTCATTTGGAAATAAAGGTCCCAGAGTCTGGAGGAAGAGTGGAGAGGCACAGAATCCATGTTGCTTGAAGTCCAGTGTGAAGTTTCCACAGTCAGTGATGATTTGGGCTGCCATGTAATCTGCTGGTGTTGGTCCACTGTGTTTTCTGAAGTCCACAGTCAACGCAGCCATCTACCAGGAAATTTTAGAGCACTTCATGCTTCCTTCTGCTGAAAAGCTTTATGGAGATGCTGATTTAATTTTCCAGCAGGACTTGGCACCTGCCCACACTGCCAAAGGTACCAAAAGCTGGTTCAATGACCATGGTGTTACTGTGCTTGATTGGCCAGCAAACTCGCCTGACCTGAACCCCGTAGAGAATCTATGGGGTATTGTCAAGAGGAAGATGAGAGACACCAGACCCAACAATGCAGATGACCTGAAGGCCGCTATCAAAGCAACCTGGGCTTCCATTACACCTGAGCAGTGCCACAGGCTGATTGCCTCCATGCCACGCCGCATTGATGCAGTAATTCATGCAAAAAGAGGCCCAACCAAGTATTGAAATATTTCACTCCACGAGTAATGCATCTATATAATATATGGGTTTCACTTTCACTCTGAAATGAGTGACAAAAATATTGACCGTTTTCACAATATAATTTTTTTTAGATGTACCTGTATATATATTATTTTGACATCTCCAACATTTCTCACATTATTACAGTTTATTCGCCATAGGTTAGGAAATAGTAACACAATATGACAAGCCCTCAGAGTTAAACTGTGTCAGAACAAATTCATCTTGATAATGTCAGATAACTTTGATAGAAAGGTATGTAATGGATTACAATCAACCAAAATTATCCAGATAACTGCTTGATTTTGTTCAATCAGTGGTATACAAAAAACACAAAACATGGTCAGGTCAAAGTGTCTGAATAATTTTTTTGGTCCAATATTTTTTTATAGATTTTACTGGTAGTCCACTGTATGAATACATTTTAAGTATAATATGTCATGGTTTACTTTATTTTGCTACCTCACTTACATAAATGAACTACAGTGTCCTGCACACACTACTGAAAAAACAACAATATATATATATATATATATATATATTTATTTAGTCATTTAGCAGACGCTTTTATACAAAGCGACTTACAAATGAGGACAGTATAGAAGCAATCAAAACCAACAAAATAGCAACAACATGCAAGTGCTATTACAAGTCTTGGTTAGCCTAATGCAGTACACGTAATACGTTTTTTTTTTTTTTTTTTAAACGAGTATATAGAATATAGAAAAAAGAAACCTAGTGTTAGTTTTACAAGAAAAGCTAGCAGTTAGAGAATAAATATGCAATTGATAGAGGGTCAAATGTGTGTGTTTTTTAATATAAAAATAAGACAGATTAGATAAAATAAAATTAGAATAGAGAGTGCTAGAGTTAGAGGGTCAAATAAAGATGGAAGAGATGTGTTTTTAGCCGTTTCTTGAAGATGGGTAAGGATTCAGCTGCTCGGATTGAGTTAGGGAGGTCATTCCACCAGATGGGAACAGTTAATGAAAAAGTCAGTGAAAGTGATTTTTTGCCTCTTTGGGATGGTACAATAATGCGTTGTTCACTTGCAGAACGCAAGCTTCTAGAGGGCATATAAGTCTGAAGTAATGAATTTAGGTAAAGGGGTGCAGAGCAAGAGGTGGTTCTGTAGGCAAACATTAATGCCTTGAATTTAATGCGAGCAGCTATTGGTAGCCAGTGCAAATTAATGAACAGAGGTATAATGTGCGTTCTTTTCGGCTCATTAAATATTAATCTTCTAGCAGCATTTTGGAATAATTGTAGAGGTTTGTTGTTTATATATATATATATATATATATATATATGGTGTCTGAATAATTATGTATATACAGTGTATATATAACAATTATTAATATAGTTAATAATATACAAAAAATATAAGAGCAAAAACAAGATCAATATTCTGTTGAATGTTACATTAAATATAAAACATGATGTTAGCAGCTAGTTCTGCATATTAGATTCATGTGGACAGTGTGCACTGGGCTTACATCTGAAAAGGTGTGACATTGGGGGTGATGTGGAGTGAAGGTACATGAGAGGGCACAGTCGCAGTGGGGTGGGGATCGTGAACACAGGCTTTGTGTAGAAAGTGCGATACGGCTGCGCAGCGTGAGCAGAGGAGCATCAGAGCGCTCACACCTGTGACCTGGCAGACTGGGGCGCAGTTGGTAGGGGGATGAATGCATGTGTGAGTGTGTAGTCGGCCTCGTACCTTGAAGGCTCACAGGGCAGCTGGAACAGGCCTCAAGGCTGCTGTCACACCTGTCCGCATGTTTGAGCGGTTGAATATATCCCTGAAGATCTCTCACTTCTTCTCAGGTCTAAATCACAGCTAAGTACTGTTAAAAATGAGAGTTCTTTATAGACCAATTTGGAGTAAACTACACAGTTATGCCACTTGCAGTTGCACGGGCATTGTGGTGGCAGAAAAACACTGGTAACAAGTGGAGGGAAATGAGTAAAATCCATGGAATAAGATAAAAAATGATGTAAAAGTATTAACATCCATTAAATCTTTCCACTGCGCAAAAGGTAATTTTTTTCAGATTTTGAATATGTTTTTCACACTTAAGGCCAAATTACATTACACAACTTTTAAAATCTGAACAGATCAAACACTAGGCATCATACACTTTCTGACTTTAAAAACAGTTATAGAGGAAAAACTGGGAATCATACACTAAACGACTGAGGATCACACACTACCAGACAGAAACATGCCTAATAGCTAGGATACGCAAGACAAATTAAACAATTTGTGTTCTAAAATTGGCTCAACATTTCTGATATCCTCCAACTTGATGGGATCATAGTCTGTAGCTAAACAATCAGGGTCTGTGACCATCATATACTATAGGATTTTCTATGATATCTGTCAACTCAAATATGCAGACTGGCACTGACTTTCGGCAATTAGCATCAACTTGTACAGACTGTTAATCAGGGGCAAAATCTGAGATAGTCTGCAAAAAAAGCTTTATGTTGGTCAGATCAGCGCAAGTTGCACGGCCAACTTGAACAAGAGCGAAATCTCCTGTTTCGGCTTCACACAAAACACCAGATTGTTCGGATTGCTATTGGAATGACTGGATTACACCAGTAAAATCAATAGTAGATGTGACCGCACTTTAAAACGAAACATGACTTAATAGTTTTTTTTTTAAAAATTGTTATTTTAGGAACTGTTCACTGAATGGTTCTTCCTTTGCATCCCTTTATGTGTAAGAGTTTACACACAGTATATGCTGTTTTTACCACAGTTCTTTATATAAACTGCTTTGATCCAGGATAAGTTGGGAGGGGTGGTATTGTGGCAAATACCAAAGGCTGTGCAATTAATCGAATTGAATTGAAGAGCCGTAGTTCACTGACAAGCTAGGACATATTGCATTTGTAATCGCAGACGAATCACCTTCGATTATGAACGCAATATTGCGTAGCTTGTCAGTGAACTACAGCTCTGTGTAGTTAACTGCCTCTCCATCTGAAAACAGGTGATGGAGATTTACCGCCAAACACGGAACCGGCTTTACTGTCGAGATGCGTATGTTAATTGAATTCGATTAATTGCACAGCCTTACAAATACCGATGGACTCCGGTGAGGCTCATTGACAAGCCTCCTGAAAACGGCAAGGGAACGCGAAGATGCTTTAACTAAGCCAAGGACAAATGTCTTTCGATGAAACACTCCTTTTCATTATGCATTCTCAGCCGAGCAGCAGGCAGCTAATGCCTGGTTAAGTTGCTCTAAGCTGAGGCCTCAAGGTAGGCCGCCTCCGGAGTAGACACCGAAGGAGACGACTCCAAACAAACACACAAAGCCGAATCAATGGCCATTCACACGCAGGACCTCCTTGAAGACGGAAGTTGGCAGAACGAGACAAAAGTGCAAGGCAGAGAATGGGTGCTAAAGGGAGGAGAGAGGTTAGCGAGAGATGTTTTTCTCCTGGCGCAGCAGGGGCTCAGGGCTTACGGGTCTTAGCGCTCACCTGCGGGGGAAAGATCTGTTGGCCTTTCAAAGAGAATGCGCTAACCTTCACAACACACATGAAAGGGACTTTGGGGGTGGAGGCCTTTGGCTACTTTTATGGATCGCTGGATGTGGCGTTTCAACAAAGCATGCTCTCTTGGGTGAGTATATACTCTCCTGTGTGGATTCGAATGGGGTGAAATTAGCTCCATTATGTGCTGTATAGTTCGGTGTGCTTTTGTGCCTCCCCCGAGTGTGTTTACATGTTTGTCTGGCCGGCGACTAGTTTCTAGAAAAAAGCATCCCAGATAATTTAATTCACCTGCATCATCGGGCTCTTCAGCAGCAAAAGAGGACTTCAGCATCTCAGCATCTTTGATCTCAGTGATCACACTCACGCTCAGATCTGTCCTCCACACTCTAGACGAGTTTACACACACTTCAGAAGATTGAACTCACATTACAAAATCTGCTCAAGCATATTCTCCTGGCAATGTTTGCATTAATGCACCATTATGCATTTGTGTGTGTATGTACAAAATACAGAAATAACCATATATATATATATATATATATATATATATCACACGCTTTGTTATCAGATTTGGAATCAATATTGGAATCTTAGCAATATGGTGAATTCATCCAAATAAGAATACAGCTGCCTGTCAAAAAGACTTTGAAAAGTCTTAACGAAACCTTGCGTACTCTCAATATTTGTGTATAGGACTCATGGGGTTTAGCGGCTGAATGGAAACTAGAGAGGGAGGGAGGTTCACACAAAGCAATAGTTGCACTACACAGGCAACACAAGGGCAGGAAATTATTTCTGATGACATGTACCTGAAAAAGACTGCAGGAATAAAAAATGAAAGAAGATAAAACAGGAAGAGATTTCTACCCATTGACATACACACTCTGTGGTATGTCTTTCTTGTGCGCTGTAAATATTCAAGAGCTGCTGTGACTGGGGCGAGACACAGGTGCAGTTCCTCACCTGTTTGTGCATTCAGGAAAAAATCAGCCCATTACAGGGCTGCGTGAAAGAAGAGAAAGCGATGGAAAAGGCAAAATTCAGTTCGCTGTGTCATTTACGCTTTTGTAATTAGGAACGGAGGAAGTCACGCTCATGCTGGGTGAAGTTTTTGTAATATCTTTCTAGTGAACGCACCAGTCGCATTCAAGCTCTCTTTTGGTCTTTGTGCCGTAATCGCCCACAGCGGCAGCCAAAGTTCATTCTTGGAAAAGCTTGAAAATCCGCTTCAGGATTCTACAGGTGGGAAAGAACTGGATAGCAGGTGCTCACACACATACTCACACACACCTACTGTGAATAAAGTCCCACTTGCTTCAATAATAACTATGGCTAATTACACTAACAAACACACAAAATGCCTTTTTCATTAATTGTATTAATTAGTTTTAATTTCCCCAAATGGAATTTATACAGTATTGTTTTTTCTCCCTTTTCTCTATTTTTTTCATCTCTGTCTACCTTGCATTTAATATTTTACAATTATAAACTAATGTTAAGCCTGGAAAGCAATGACTCATCTAATTACTAAAGCAACCCACCAGTTTTTCAGTGATGAAAAATACAATGGGTGAAAAAAGGGGACTGTTCCTCACTCGGCAATTAATAAATTATCCGGAAACATCATATTAGTATTGACTAAGGAAGTCTATAATACCTGGATATAAAATATAAATCTAGCTGTTAACATTTCCCAATATTATCTCTCAGAATTGAGAGAACTGCAACTAACTGCTATACAATAAGTTTAAGTAGACGTTTTTATCTAATATTTTATTTCAGCCTTATTTGAAAGAACAAATTAATTACAATCAATGGCATTATACCCAAAATAATCTAACTGTCCAATGCCAATCAGCCAAACCTGACAAAACAGCATATAAAAAAGTATTTCCATCATTTAAAAGCTAACAAAACCAAACAGCTGCCCTGCATGGGTCTAAATCCATGTGATCCGATCGAAATAGTGACTGGCAGTAAGCAACTCCCTTTCTAAATCACTTCCTGTAATGTAAATGTCACTCTCAGTCTACACTCCTTCCTTCCCCTGCTGTTTTCCCACAATTGGATTTGATACTTTTCTTCATGTCATCACTTTGTCACCACGATGGTTCTCCGGAGTCCCATGCGGAGGAAGAGGATTATACGTCTGTCAATTATCTCCTTTTCTCCAAGATGCAGGAGGATTATGGCGGCACGGCGAGCTAACTAAACACGCACGCTCGATGATGTCCAATCACTCATTACTAGACACAGCGGGTGTTATCTGTACTGGAGTGTACAACTTCACAGTAATGGAGATGGCTTTCACCCTATTAAGTGACGGAATGGGAGGGAAGGATGCGGGGAAGACAAACAAGAGAGAGGAGAAAAAAAACAAGAATGAACTCAGAGATGTGTGACCCTTTAATGCAGACGCGCGGACAATAGACAGGAAGATGGAGGAGGAAGATAAAGAAACTGAATGAGTGAAAGGAAGAAATACAGACAAAGGGCCGGCGATAGACTGAAAGTGTCTTTAATCCATCTCTCTTATCTGGACGAGTTTGTGCGAGAGAAAAACATTTAATTTTATAGCGGGATTGGAGTTTCAATCAAGTATTTGATGAACGTAATCATTGCGGTAATTGATCTATTGAAGCCGGCCCTCTTAGTGTGAACATTGAGGGTCATGGGGAGAAAGCTGTTGAGCCTCATGAGTGGCTTTCAGTGGGACAGGAAGAGAGCACAGCCAGATCTCTCTCTATTCACACAGCTTGACACACAGCTGGTCCAGTCCTTTAATTTTGCATTGGTTTCCTTGCACCCCTCCTAATCTGTCTGTCTATTGTGCCGTCCACTCGTTTCGTCCTCATTCTAATTCACGAATTGAGAAAATGCAGTCGAGAGAGCGGCTGAGATGATGCATTTATTAAACTGGGGCTGTCAATTTAAATTAGTGTGATTAGTAAAAAAAGAAAGAAATCTGCAATAAACATTTAATGCTATTAATTATGCCTCCTGACCCGGCAAATGCTGTAATAAGGGATTTCCTACCATCAAAGCAATTCAAGCTTGAAGTGACACTTCATGTTTTGCGAATCCGCAGTCACTGCTTAGTTGAAGAGTTGAATTACTTAACATGGTGTCTTAAAATGTGAGAGTACAGAAATAAAACATAATGACTGGTAAAGCCACTAATTGTGATGTCAATCAAATGGTTTTGTAACAACATGGGAAAATATTGATATATGTAAGGTGAATTAACTGGTGTGGGATATGATTAATTTGATTAAAATTTTGCTAATCAATTGACAGTTCACATTTAAAAATGACTGAAAAGGATAAATATATTTCAATTTTAAAGACATTTTGTCATTGTTGGTGTTTCTGTGATTAAAGCAACAGCTGCAGGGCCCCCATCATAAGCAAGCTTGCCACTGACGGAAGAGCCAATCTCTGCAGCTGACACCAGGGGTCCACACACACACACACACACACACACACACACACACACACACACACACACACACACACACACACACACACACACACACACACACACACACACACACACACACACACACACACACACACACACACAGCTCAAGGAAGAGTCACAAAATGTAACATATGAAGAAAGCACTTTCCAGGAACCGAGCTGTCTAGGAAGCCTACAGAATGCACAACACACTGTAAAAAAAAAAAGTTGAGCCAACTTCAAATTTTAAGGCAACCAGCTTCAGCAGAACTTATTTTTGTTGGAGATTCTCAGATTTTTGTTGTATAAACTTAAAAGTTTAAGAAGTTGAGAAAACTCTGCTGAAGCTGGTTGCCTTAAATTTTTAAGTTGGCTCAAGTTTTTTTACAGTGCAGTTCAGGGGTTCAACAGAGGACCTGGCCACTTGAAATGCTTCCAAGAATATACTTTCAATTATTGCAAATAAATGATATATTCTGTACTTAATTCTGTTTCGCTCATTTTCACTCAAGGCACTGGTTACAAAAAGTTAGAAATGTTTTGCTGGAATGACAAAGTGTAGTGTCAATTTTATAGATATACTGGAGTTACAAGCAAATAATAAACATGCATTACTGAATGACAACAACCTTATAACGGAACAAACAAGAAAAGCGTGACTAAAATAAGAGATAAGAGGACCGTCTTTCTGTTTAAAGTATTAAATGTCTGAATCCTGGTGCTAACCTGGTTACCGAGCAAACGAACACACTCTGACCGCACGTCTGTCCAGCTCTTATCCTGTATCTTCTGCTTCCACATCCTGACACGCTACCTAGCTTAGCATGCTAGCAGATTTCCGTTTCACTTGATTCAATTAGCATTGACCTTTCATTCTCCGACAGGCACAGCATTGCGCCGTCTAGAGCCTCATTGCTTCTGTAGCCTTCATATAAATACATATTTACTATCTGCTTCATAAATTTGATCAAATTACAAAGAGATGTTTGACTGAAATGCAATAAGAGACGCTTAGCCTTCATGTTGTTGAGGGACACCCATTTGGAGATCTCACTTTAATATCAGATTTCAGCTGTTTTTAGCTGCTAATTTATTTATTTTTCCACATTTGCAGGTTGGTAATTTATAATGCCGTTTATGAAGAATACAATTTTAAGCATTATGAACTCCTGTTTTATTGACTCCCACAATGAGAGTAAAATGATATCAACAAATTATCTTTTTTTTCAGCGTTTAAATGGGTAGAAGAGTCTGAATCTCTGATTCAATGTGGCACTTTAAGATTAAGGTCAAAGATTAGCGGGTTTACACAGGATAAGAAAAGGATTATATACGCTCAACACTGTTAAAACACCGATCTGAGATCTCATCAAAACACCCGCTTGTAAACAACCTCATAATTCACATTCATCTCACACCGACAACCAAACAACACATTACCAAAGCCACTAAGCAACTATATTGTATTTAAAAGCACAGTTACTGTAGTGACAGAAGAGGAAGTAACACATTCCTGAAAGGATATTCACAGCTGATGACAGACTGTGGTCATCGTAAAGCCGGTTCACTGGGATTAGATATGCTCCACGGGTTTCTCTCTTCTGAATTACAGATTAGATTTATGAGTGTCCTCATGTTTTCTCTGGAATTGGAAAACAGTGGAGCTGAGTTTCCTTGTAAAAAGCACCATAAAAATCATGCACTCTTATCTGAAACTGCAAACACATTGGATGTAAATGTGCTGTTTGGAAAAAAATCAAACAGCATTTGATTTGAAGAAAATATATAATACATAAACATTTTCAATGGAAAAATCACCTGTGGATGGTTGCCAGATCATTGCGTGGTTTATTCCAAATTCAGGCCTAGTAATACTCATGATATTCACTTTTAAAAGCATTGTTCAGGCAAAAATTATATGTTGTCCATATAATGACAGTGAGGCCCAAAATCACACTTTCACTGTATGGAAAAACATTTAAAATAAAAATTTTCTTTTGAATTTCATAGAAGAAAGTAATCCAGGTTTGGAATGACTTTATGAGGGGTACAAGACAAATATTAGATGCTTAGATATCAATAGCGAGAAACGTGGTGTTATTGAGGAGTAATACTGAAAATACTCAGCGTTTTAAGACCGAGGTAGATTGCAATCAGGCTAAAAGCAGTGCATAATTATGCGTAAAGCAGTTTCACTTTCTGCTTTAAGCAATAAAATCTTGGTCACAGTCTGAGAGAGGTCATAAACGTATTTGTACTTGCTGAGCTGAAGCTAATTTAAACGAATGTGTCCGTCTCCACCACTGGAGTGCGAGGTTTACAGTGAATTCAAATGAACGAGCAAACATCACTGATTTGGAGCAGGCTGTGAGTTCTTTCAGAGTGACAAAGCCTGAGGTGAAATCACAATGAGGCAATCTGTTTGAACATGACTATCTCTCTCTCTCAGTGCAGGCCCAGGTGCTTGCTCTTCAGAGCCCAACAGCAGAAAATATCCCCCGACGGCGGCCATTGCACTTCGATTACTGGTCAGTGAACAATGAAGAATGTTCTAGAAACACTTGTCATGTTGATGTAGCAGCTGCACGCCCAACGTGCCTACGAGAGGCGATGGGGTGAGGCGATTGCGAGCGGCTGGTGGGAAACCGAAGCTCGGAGGCAAATACTCAGACAGGCAGCTCATGATCTGTGCAAAACCGATTTTCGGAGGCAGAGCCGTAATTGGCTGCAGTGATAACGAAGCACGAACTGAATGATTGTTTCATTCTGCTTTAACTGGTGGAAACCGGTTTACAGAATATGTAATTTCACAAACTCAGTTGGTCAATAAAGCAGTATGCCAAAAGAGGCCATAATTAGGCACAGTGAGCCTAAAGTTGAACAAATCTAATTTTACACAATTTTGCTTCTATATATATATGTATATAATATTATCTACAATGACAAATCTGCACTTTTTATTATGAGTATACAATACATGCTTCTCAAAGTATGTTTAGATAGTTTTGCTGGTAAACATGACAAAATTTTAAGCAAGAAAAGGATATTTTGCACTGCATTGTAGCCAGGACATAATAATGGCTTCAGATGTTGCTCATCCAATCAGAGTTTAAATCTGGAGCAGTCCAAATATAACACGTAATTTTGGTTTTACCTTTTGAGATCTTATTCAAATGCCATTAGCACTTAACTACAACAACAGCGCTTTCTATGTGTCTCGTGCCCTCCCTTCCTCTTTAACAACATCCTCATCTAAAGAAGCATCATCATAATCTCCAGACGAGATTACTGAAGGGGTCACTCCTGTATCCAGCCTGGGCTCGGCATGTAAGGGTGAAGGAGAGGATCAGTGGGCCTGTGATCTCCAGATTTGCACTTTTTAATCAAGACGGATTTTGAACACCTTCAGCCCAGATGGCCGGGCAGATTTTTTACAGAATACAGGCACAAGCCTGCATGTGACTGTGAATCTATAGCTCCAAAATAACCACTTTACGAAACACATCACACACACACAACCCAATATAGCCACGGACGTAATGAGTACCATGGGATGTGAAGAGATATAAAATCTCAATAATTGATCCTCCATGCAGGACTCTGATGCTAAATTGTGGTTCATCATTTAAAAGCACTGTACACACTCCCTAGAGGTACGTTATCTGGGAAAAAAGAGTGGTGCTTGCATGTACTAAATTCACCACGAAGTGAGCTTTTATTTTTTTATTAAAAAAATTAATAACTGATGATGATAGTTTTTTTAGTTTCATTTTAAAGACTTTTAGATTACAATTCACAATGTTTTCTACTTCAAAATTTCATGTTTAATGTAACGTTTTATTAATGTTTAATTCAATTAGCAATTTAAGAGTTAAAAAACTCTTAAAAGAGTTAAGAATATTTAGATTTTGGCAGATGTAACCCACATAAAGTAATTGTGGTGGTATAAATTAGTGTCTTAAATGTTGTTTAAATAATATTTTTTACCAGTTAACTTAGATGTTACGTTTTTTTCAGTGTAGGGGTTCTAGGTGTTTGTCAGTGGATGTTTACTGTTGGAACTGAGAGTCTCCTCTAAATCTGATACCTTCTCCTTTCCAATGTAAGATTACATTTTTAAATGCTTTTGTCCCTTTTTTTTAAAACTTGCAGCTATAAAAAAGCGAACTTGATCACATCACTTAGACCAATTTGCACAATTTAGGTTATCATTCTTATAAGTTGCGCGCATGCACACACACACACATGCAGAATTTACTTAATAAATTCACTCAGAAATTGCAAGTAAATTTACAAAATTAGAAAGAAATTACATAAGTGAATTAAACAAAATTGTTTTAGTAGAAAGACTGAAACAGTATTATCTTACAAAACATACTCCAGTTACCTTTATTTATAACTTCAAAAACTAAATTTTTACAGTGTACAGGGTGAGATGAACTTAGTTATGAACAATAGCAACAAAGGTTTTTTTTTTTTTTTAACAAACCGCACTAAAAAGGAGGTGAGAGAGATTGGAGGGAAAACGACAACATGTTGACAAGGAAACACATTTGAACATCATATATCAAGAACAACATCCCTTCACTCCCTGACGTCCTGTTGTCTTGGGTGATACTTCCTCCCTGCTCTGTGTTATGATAGTTACTGGATAAGATGAGTGTGTGTAGTAATACAATAGCTTCCCAATTAAAGCAGCTCTTCCACGGCGATTCCTCAAGGTGCTGCCATGTGACAGTTTAATTAACAAACCCTCTTATCTTAATTCAGCAGGAGAAAAAAAAGTAACAAAAAAAATGCAACAAGCTGAGGTTATCGAGGAAAAACACTCCCAATATTTACACAAATGATCACAGACACATCCACACACTATATACTCTATATATCTTGTATCAGAAAGGCCTGTGTTGCTGTTTGTGTGTTCGAGTAACTGTCACCCTCTGCTAATGAAAAAAGCTTGTGTTAAATAATTATTATAAGAATAATGGTGAAATGTCAAATAATGTAGTAATTATGAGCATCAGGGTGAGGCAGGAAGTCAATAATGTTTTATTAAAGTCAAATGAATGAGCACTGGCCACCCTTTTTATCAGTAATACGACACATTTTCAAGTGAAATTGATATTCAATGGGGGACAAAAATATTATATGAAGATCATTATAAAAATATGATAAATTATAGCAGTGAATAATATTATATAAAATAATTATCGATATTTAAATGTATACATTTATTTGTTTTTTATTTATTATTATTACATTTTAGTGTACATTTCATTTAAAAAAGGCATTATACTATTACAATATAAAATGTATAATACAATACAACATATTCAGAAAGTCTAGGGCTTCATTTCTGATTTCATATTGACTTTAACATCACTGTGTAGGTATAATAAAGCAGAACGATTAACATCACAGTAACTGCCACGGTAGGGGATACTGAAATGATCCATCGAATTACCATAAAGCACATAGACTTATTCACTGAGCAGCTTGTCTTTTGATTATTATTTGAACTGTAGATGGCTTATAGCCCTTAGGAAACAACAGATCTGTACTTAAGCTCACCTCCTGAGGGGAGACGGCACGCCTCCCCTTCCTCTCTCAGTTCGTTTATCTCTGTCTATCCTCCGTCTCGAAATAGTCTGAGAGTAGACAGGAAATAAAAGAGACAGGAGGATGAAGTGGGCTGGGGACACGACCCGAGTCAGACTCGAACCCATGGCCGCCCACACATAAAAGTGCATCTATGCAATACACTTGAGCATATGCACAAATATTAGTAGAATTGGTTTTACGAAATGATAGTGAGAAGTTGGAGAACTGTATCAGAAAACTCCCGAGTCGGCTTGAAATAATATCAGTGTTACTTTAATAATAGTATTATTCATGTAGTATTATAGTATTTTTTTACAATTAGCTTCATTTAAATTTTCGTAATTTCATGTGCTTTGTTAATTTTTATTAGTCTTTTTAATATTTTATTTAGCTATATTTTTCAATTTTAGTCAATTTAGTACTTAATTTTTGAGATTTCTCATACTTTTATAATTTTAATTCATTTCTATTAAGAAAAATGATTGTGCAAAGTTTTAGTTAACAATAATAATACTGACTAGCATCACTTACTATAGCACCGTGTGCACATTGTGATGAAATCCTAACTGCTAATCCACAGCTCCGACCTCCTTTTTTATTTATGCTATTCTTCTGCTCCTTTTCTTATCTCAACAAAACCTGTTTTTTTTAAGTAGTCTGAAAGCCACAATAAAAAATAAATAAATGAAAAAGAGCAGATAGAGGCAGAAGACACTTGTTTTGAGCATTTCAAACCCATCAAACAGACAAAATATTTCCCATCGGGTAAAAAAACCTATACATAACGACGAAAACCACCATAAGCCCCAACGGGTGCAAACAGCTTTCATGTGCGTCTCTCTCAAATCCCTACGCAAGTGTGAATGTAAGGAGGCCTCCCACAGAGAGGTCGCACTCGGCTTGCTTAAACACAGCTTAAAGATGAAGGGCTGAAGATGTCACTTAGAGAGCAGAACCTTGAGAATCTTCCATAGCTGTCAGAACAGGAAGTCATCATTTATAGAACAGGATAGGAAGACAAAAGCAAGAGCAAGGGTGTTGAGCACAGCACTTATATAACAATAAATATGTGAGATGACAGTGTTGAATTATGCAAATCTCCTTGTTTTCAGAGTGTCTAGTTCATTGCCCAAAAATAAAAACATATTTACTCATCCTCATGTCATTCCAAACCTTGCTAATATGTTTACTAAGAAAAGGAAAGTTTTTTTTTGGAACACACCACATTATGTTTTCTTTTGTACTTCCTTTTAAACCAGCCATTACTACACAAGCATACTCGAAACGCTTGCTGAAGACAGAGCACAGATGGGAAGACGTGGCAGAGAGCCAGGAAGTGCGGACGCATCATCATAATCTCCTCATGGGGTATCATCGGCATGGCGATGCTGGACAACATGTTTCCCCCACAGAGTTTGAGGGGCGGAGGCAGACACATGCAAGTTTAAACTTACACAGAGGTACAGATTTATTCAAGCACATACACATAGCATGCATGCTAAAGTAGAGTAGTGTGCCAAAGACGGGTCAGGAGGCCTTCTGTAGGCCTGAAGGCTGCATAGCTCTTCTGCCCGACTGTACAAACACAACACACTCCATCGCAGCACGATTCATTAAACTAAACAGTCCTATATGAGACCAGGGTCACGTTAAACCTCCACTAATGGCAAAACAATGGACAACACATGGTTTAGTGCCAACAAGTTCCCCTTAAAGTTGGCAAAGAGCAGGCAATATTAAATCAGACTTATTTTATGCACCGCCACTAGGTGTAACTAAGCTGTTTTTGGGAATGGTGTAAAATCCCATTAGCCTCATAGTTGAGCCAAAATGGAACTTTCTGTTATCAATTACTCATTCTTATGTCGTTTTAAACCTCCATGACTTTCTTTCTTCTGAATGACACAAAAAAGAAATCTATTAAGCTTCAAAAATAACTTAAAAGACACAAAGTACCATAATCAATATGATCCCACTTTGATTTTCTCTGTGTGAAGAACAGATGAAAATATAAGATGTTATTAAATAATAATCTTGACATCAGCCTAAACTCTCGGGGCGTGTTCATGAGACTCACCTGCTTATATAAAATTTGAGGTAGTCAGTTCAGAAATTTAAATTTTCAGTAAGCAGAACTGGTAGATTTTTATTTTGTACTCATTCATGTTAATTGCTCCTAACAATTCAGATTACATAAAATATGTCAATTTCGTGACCTCAAAAGAGAAGTTCAAACTCTCATAAAAATCCATTTGTTTGAACTAATTTGTTGTCCCTACTCAAACCAATTAATTACTTAGGAAAAGTTTAGAGTGAATAAATTAGTTGATCTGATTCACAAAACCTGTCTGAATGATTTATAAATGAACCAGTTCTCGAGTTTACCTTATTGACTCAATGACTCTATAAATATTTTTTCACACAAAGCGATCATATGGCTTCTCAAGATACTTTAATAATACTTTAATGGTGCTTTTGTGTTGAAAGGTTCAATTCCCATTCATTGTAACTGAAAAAAGTGGCCAAGTTGTTCCCAAGAAGAAAGTAAGCCATTGAGTAAATTATGTAATTTTTATGTACAGTTGAGTTATTTCTTCAACTACTTAATATCTGATGTTCGGCTTTACTCCTAACAGACCTTAAAGTGGTTGCCTTGAGGAAAGAGTTCAAATTAGTTCAAAGTCATTAGCATAAACATTTTTCAGCTCTTAATGATTCATAAAACATTCCCTGGGTCGCCAGTAAGACATCACAATCTGAAACTGAGCCATCCCTGAGGAAAGTGGACATGACCATGAATTATTTCTAACCTGCTTCCAATCTGACACAGACATGGAATGTATATTTACTGGGTGAGACTGTTTCCAGACGTCGCAGAGAACAAGGTCACTGCAAATTACCCTGAGCATGCGGTCACATTTAGCGCAAGCTGTTTATCGCTGAAGAGGCCAGTGTGGATAAAAGGGAAATAATGGATAATTCATTATCGCAGAGAGACTGATAGAAAGGAGAGAGAGAAGGGGCCGAAAAATTGGGATTGGGATTTTGATAGACTTGGCAAGGAAGGGTGGCTGTGTACATGATTGGACACTTGAACCAAGGTTGCCAATTTGTGTTCTCGCAAAAGCCCTGCTTAAGAATACAAACCTCAGGAAACAAACAATAAGGCCTGGTTATTATTTAATAGATCCAATCAATTGCCCTCCATCAGAAATGGAGTTTGCACACCCGTTGTGAGTACGCTTTAAGCTCTGCCTGCGAAAATAGGCGATGTGGTCCAAGCAACAGCTAGATGTGTTGCTATTTAATACCATTCAAAATGCAATTTCAACTTAATCAAGTTGCTTGTATGAAATGCATGGCAGTTAAACTGAGTTTCAACAACCTTTATAATCCTCCAGTCAGACAGTTTTTTTTCTGAAGTCCATTAGATCCTGTCATATCTCATCACAGGTCTTAATAACTCACTAATTAAGCCAAGCGTAATTATACACCCAACAATGCCTTAAAGTAAAAGGTTAGAACTAAAATGTGAGTCGAATCGCCCGGGGACTAGACTCAACACATTAATTAATCCAACATATGTGTGCTTATCAAAGTTAATAATCAGTTTAAGTGATATCAACCACGAGAAGGAAAAAAAGAGGGAGGGGAGGAAGGAAAAAAAAGTGAAGACAACGATCTACAGCTACTCCGAATGTCAAAAATAGATCAGGCTAATAGGCAAAACTGCTTGGATACAACATTCACAACCCATATTACTTGTTTTTTCTCCAAGTGACATACTTTAGACAGAAATGGATACTGCACATCGAGACTTGATTTTACCCATTAGGAATTGACTGGATTGTGAACAGGAATGACGTGTATTGAAAAGCTGTGCACAATAACACTAGAGATGTGTATTAATTGGATCACTCCTCTGAAAATGAAACCTTTATCAGTTACTCACCAGCATGTGGTCTCAAACTTGTATGAATTTCTAAAATATATTTTCAAAATACTTCATTGTGTGTTCCACAGAAGAGAAAACATTTTTGGAACCACATGAGAGTGAGTGAACCATCTAAATTTGAAAGTGCTGTTCTAGCCGCTTGTTGTGGTTGGAGACGCCATTAAAAATTCAACCTATAACTTGACTGTTTAGTGCAAAAGTCCACAAAAATGGCTCTGTCGTACATCATCAGACACGATTTGGGCATTTCCATCTGTCCGTAACTGTGTAAACTGCCAAAAAGTACCACGGGTCATGTATGACAGAAAACAAAGAGGCGAGCCGTTTTTGCATTAATACTGCAGCCTGCATCTGGAGCTGTCAGGTTTGTTTTATGAACTCATATGTGAAAATCTCTCAAGCACTGTTAAAGTATATTAATCTAGTGCTGATGTTCTTGGGATATTGGATGTAATGGTTTACAGCCACTGTGCCCAGTTTAAATGCTGTCTCTACTCAAATCTGATTGCTTTCATAAAGCATTAGACAGTAAAAAAAGGTTCTCGACTAAAAAAATAAAATAAACTGCATTGTTGTTCAGGCTGAGCCCTTAAAAATAAAACCAAACACTTTTCTAAAAGCTGCCTTTTTTGTGCCAAAAAAACATTTTATCCAACCTTTATGTCAAAGCGTTTGAACAAATGATAAGGTCAGATGCAAAAGATCATAAAGAACAAGCGTGTGAGTCACACTTGAGCTGCTCTGCGCTGCGACTAGCCTCCAATTACCACCGCTAAAGTTTTTCTCTGAAACGAGTCCTTGTCCACTTCACTTGTGAGGTATAAATTAGCTCCTTATGGATTAATACCTACTAATTTCTTCATTCCTGCACGGGCTAGTGGGAGAAACATCCCGAATAGCATTTAGCACACGTCAAATAATGAGTTTTCATTTAAGAGGAGAGGGAGATGATGAGCGAGCTGCCAATGAGAGCAAAGGAAAATGAGTCTACGGCTCCGGCGGGTCCCTTCTTAATCATGATCACACTGTAACCGTGTGAAAAATAAGCCATTACTTATACAAACAGAGCATAATTAGTCACTACGGCGACAGGGGCGGCGGGCTAATGTCACAGATTTATGGTTTGCTCCCTCAGAAGGCAGAGGACACAGTGTCGTTACGACTCTCAAATATCATAACCACGATACTCGGGGCTAACGAGGTTCCAGCTTAATTACATGAAAAAGAGGTATGTGGGTATATGCGCGCACACACAGGCAGAAGGATTGGGAAATAGAGCTAAAATAGAAAAATCTCAATATTCAATATTTGTATTGAAAACAAAAATGTTTAAATGTAAGAAATACAACCTAGTTAAAAGCAATCAATGTTTTCCACTCTTTTAAATGAATCAACATGGAAAATAATAATTATTTTAGAATTTTCATTTTTTTATGTACCAATGTAACCAATAATAAGAATTTGCCTACATATATTTCTACTAAAATATTTGAATATTGAAGAAAAAAAAAGAAATGAAGATTTATTGGAACTTTTTTGAGCTGACACAAATTAATCTTTGAATTGAGTTTTAAAATACAGTTTCAACTGTTTCATAGAAACAAATCAAACAACATATTTACTTCTAAGCTTTTAACCCTGCAAAGACTGACATATGAAATAATAGTCAGAAAAAAATATATATTTTTTTTGAAAAGGAACAGTTTATCAAACCTTTAGTCAAAATCTAAAAAAAGAAGGAAGGCAAAATAAAATCTTGCATATGTGTTTTTTATTGAGCATCATATTTGTTAAATCAGGCTTTTACTGCTAATATAGCACCTTACTTTCATTCAGAGGCACAAACTGAGCAAAAACATGCATTTAGTAAGATGAATGTCTAATAGCTTGTAATATACAGTACATTTATGAGATCTTACTATTACATCAAATTCAAATTAAGAGAAATACAAAACATGGTACAAACAAACATTGCTCAAATACCTTTTATATTATACTTGATTCTTACTTGATTTAAACAAATAAATAAAAATAAAAATACTAAAACTATATAACAGTTAATCTAATGTTTACTTTCTAAAAATCGATAAAGATTTTATAGCAAAAAGCTGATACACAGACAATTTCGGCTTTATACATTTGCATATCAAATATGATATAGTAGGCCATATTACATTTACATTTATGCATTTAGCAGACGCTTTTATCCAAAGCGACTTACAGTGCATTCAGGCTATCTTTTTTTTTCATCAGTATGTGTGTTCCCTGGGAATTGAACCCACAACCTTTTGCTCTGTTAACGCAATGCTCTACCACTGAGCCACAGGAAAACATATACGGTTAAAAGATCTCAACGCTCTTAACAGTTGTAAGTCATGAGACAAAAGTAGTCATCAATCACTACAGGACAAGCAGACACAGGACATTTGTTTCTTAACCTCAGGGAGGACTTAAGGTCCACAATGCGTCCGGTACCACAAAAATACACTCACACAATGGAACAAAATTAAACTTTGTGCATTAAGAGTGAAAGCTAATCCCTTAAATCCCCCATAATAAAGGAAACAAAATCCTAAGCTCCTGATATTGCCTTTAAAAAGATTTGCAGCCTTTCCGTGGGATTGCGCTAGCTTAGTGGACTAAATTGCTTTAAGTGTGCGTGGCTGAGCCCGAGAGTGTGAACGAGTGAGGTGAGGACACAACAACAACAACAGCGATACATGAATGATAAGACTCGCGCTACTCCAGATTGTTCAGGCTTCTAATTTCCCTCTCCAAATGTTTCTTCTGACATTCGCATGCATCAATTGGGTCGTGCTTATTCAGTTAGAGAACAAAGGCTGTTGCAGGAGAGGCACTATTAATGAGGGCGAAAAACGTCGATTTTGGGGTGATGACAATAATTATCTGAAACATCAACAAAAGCCTGCAATCTGACAGCAAAAGTTGCACACTTCCCAAAAGAACAGGCCTCACGGAAATAAAGCATTTTTCATGAATCACGAAGATCAGTTCCCTTCCTAACTTGATTCGATTGACGCCACTGAATTGAGACATCTTTTTTGATCAGTAGAATTGAGATGCAAACCATTAAACATCAATTAATCACATTTACCAGACGGATGTCTGAAATACGAACCAGCAATCTCCCATATGGTAAGTGTTTAGGTCCTATGCGTACAAACACGTTAATTAGAGTTCTCAGCCGAGACTAGCAGTACCAGCTGTTGTCCTTAACAGAAATATAACATTAATGTGATTTTTACAAACAAACAGGGATGTTGCCTATATGTCTTCTAGCCCGGGAACTGCAAAACTAAAACAACAAATCTAAATAACACAAAAAACACAAAACAACTAAAATCCTTTTCATTGCTTGAAATAAATGAAACATTAAATGAACAAAAAGACACACCTCAAACTTATATTATTTTGAATTTTTGTTTAGTTTGTTGAATAATTAAATAATCTTTCAAACCTAACACAACCTTAAAAACTAGACAAAACAAACAACAAAATAACTTCATTTTTAAAACTTCAACGGATATGAAAATATAATAATATAAAACTAAAATATAGTATTCAAAATATAATTCAAACACTTTAGAATAGGGAACACTTATTCACTATTAACTACGACTTTCCCCTCAATACATTCCTAATTAATAGTTATTAAGATAGTTGTTAATTTTAGGTATTGGGTAGGATTACAGATCTAGAATAAGGTCATGTAGAATAAGGCATTAATATGTGCTTAGTTACTACTAACACATGGCTAATATTCTAGTAATATGCATGCTAATAAGCAACTAGTTAAGACACCCTAAAATAAAGTGTTACCCAAAATATTAATACAACTATAATAGCAATGATTAAAAAAAATAATTAGTAACACTTTAGTATAGGGACCAATTCTCACTTTTAACTAGTTGCTTATTAGCATGCCTATTATTAACATATTGGCTGTTTATTTGAAACAAAATTGGGCTACCCGGGGCAATATTTTTGTCATACTCTACTGTGTTAATACAGAAATTTTCCATAATGATTTTTCGTACTTATATTTATTTGTTATGACTTGCACTGTGTTGTGTTTAAGAGATTAAGGACATTTCCATAAACTCAACAGATAATGTGGGGTCAGAAAATTAACAGTAAATTAGTGTTTTTTTTTTTCTTACACTCTTTTTAACTATTCACTGAAAGGCTCTTTGGGAACCCAAAAGGGTTCTTCTATGGCATCGCTGTGAAAAACCCTCTTTAGGAAGCTTTATTTTTTTAAGAGTGTTCAGTGTAGATATCCCCAAATACCTAAAAATCCAAGCAGACATATTACTCCATTGGAAACTGGGAGCCTGAGGTTGTATTCAGTATGCTAAATGTTTAGATAGGCATCTTAATAGCATGAATGTTACTTTGATGGTCCCTGAAAACAGCCTTCAGTGCTCCCAGAAGCTCTGTAGAAGCGAACTGACGTTGTGTCTTATTTCGTTTGAGAGAGCAACAAATCTCCAGCTCGATTCTGTTATTGAACAATGCTGTCCGAGACCGGCTACCATTGTTTAAGTCGCGAGAGTCATTGCTTAGCCCCTGGTAATTGCATTGCTGGCGATTTGTAATCGTTATGAGGGAAAAGCTGCTCTCGCCCATGAGACTCGGCAGGTCAGCTGCGTTCATGCTCACGAAGTCTCAAGCTATATATCTGCTACGGCCAAGCCTGTGCCGTATATCTTACCCCCGTGTTACTAGGAACATGACTCAGGAAAATAGACGACCAGTTTTGATGTATGTTCTGATCAAAATCTCATTTGCACAAAGTTAATTTACAAGTGAGGAAAAAATACAGAAAAGAATGTGATTAACTGTTCTGCGATTTTGACTGATGAACCACTGCACCACTGCCGAGAGGTATCCAAAAAATGAACTAAATAAATCAGAAGAGATTAGCTGACCCTTCAATTTGTCTACGTTGTTAGTTGCGTTTTTCTCCAGACTGCGAATCAATTACATTATTGTGACATATCTGTTATTGTCGGAATTGATAGAGAACAAATTCAAGAGCTTATATAGCTAAATCTGATCCGTGGTGACAGCTCTACCTCGAAATAAAAAAAGAGGTGCGAAACTTGTCAGACATGAAAAATACACTGCCGTCTAAAACTGTAAGATTTATGTGATATTAATGCATATTTGAGTCACTTTAAAGGGAGACAATGACAGTGATTACTCTTACTGACAGTCGGATTACGAAAGAGCTGGGTATATTCCTATGAAACTCAAAAATCCCTGCTTCCAGAGTTTCTGCAATATAAACTTCAGAAAGATACATTTAGGAGATTATAGAGTTGTGCAAAAGTGAAATCCATACAGAACTGCTTTTCAGAAATGAAAGGATCAATGCACGTTTACTTTGACTAAACCAAATGTGATATGGATCAAACTGTAAATTCAGGGGTGAAGCTTAAGCAACATTATAAATGCATTATTTGTTATAAATATATCAGTTCCCTCTGATTTTAAGGCCATTTATAGTCAGTGTTGTTATTATTAACTAAAACTATTACAATTGTTTTGGTTAACTGAAATGAATTTGAAGTTTGGGATAAATATCACAAGAAAACCTAAATTAGAAACATTGACGAAAAAAACCAAAAGCAAAACAAAACAAATAAAAATGACAAAAGCACATAAAATTAGTAAACCTTATCAATACCTTTACATTTCTGTGCTAATTATTCAAATTAGTTTAATAAGTATTTTGTTAAAAATTCAACAGGTGACATGTCAAATATAATTAAACCCAATAAGTCAAGCTTAGCGAGAGTAATATTAATAGCACGTATAAAAACCCTGCACATTTTCTACACACGCCTGCTTTATCTGAGCAGACATTTGAGTCACCACCCAAAATGTGTGTGTGTGTGTGTGTGTGTGTGTGTGTGTGTGTGTGTGTGTGTGTGTGTACTGCGGCTCTACCATCTTAGAAAACAGGCTGATGTCTTACATGGCAGTCATTTACACACATCTATCTTTATCTGTATTACACAGACCCGCTTTTCTTTGTAGAAAAGAGAGAAGAAAACAGATGAGGAACTTAAGGAAAAGAGATGAATGAAGCATTGTGGAAAGAATTGACAAGAAAGCCAAGAGTGCTTATATATTCCATTGAAAGTGTGTATGAATAGCCTTGTAGAAATGTTGAGCCATTTCAAAACACCGCACCGTCATCTAAACACGACTGCATTATATGCGCATAAACTATGAATGACAGGAAATTACCTTTTTTTGAGGGGTAAAAGGAGCCGAAATAACACATTCAAATCTGTCAATATGGATTCCGCTAATGCCTGAGTGCCAGAAAGAGGAGGTTACCTAGGCAACAAGTGGGAAAAGGGCATCAGTTAGAATGTAATTAATTAACAGATTTTGCTCCTTTGAAGTGGATGTGTTTAAGGATCGCAAAGTGGGATATGCCCACAAAAATATACCAGCCCGTTTAGGTATGTTTTCAGAGTGCTTTATGTTTCTTGATTTATTTTCTACCTGAAAATATATATATAATCTCAGCCAAGACAAACTTGCCTGTTATTAAATGGCGGTGCGTGTATCCATTACAAACCTTCTTTTAGTGCTGTCTGTTTGATGCATGTACAAAACAAGTGCAAGAAAAGTGATGCATAGTTCTTAGAGACAACAAAATAAACGTCCTTGATCTTAATGTGCACGAATCTTCAGTGCATTCTGAATGAAAAAAAAATACTTTCTTTGCCTTTGAAAATGCCATTTCTGCTAATGCAGCCACAACCTGTGTAGGTGGGGGGAAATCATGTAAATGAATAATATCATAGCTTAACAAGTCTGAGCAAACCAAATGCCAATGGATAACATTATGCCCACTGGATATTTTCAACCTGAAATTAACTCTTTCACACCACTGATGAAAAAAAAATGAAGCTAAAGTATTTAAAATTATTTTAATGGATTTTTTATGTTTTTTATTTAGGCAAAGGCTTTGTTCTTTCTTTGTTTTGACATCCAAATATTCTGGGGGGCCATGAAAAGTAATGGCATTATTGGGCCCTGATATGAGGGTCTTTATTAAATGATATTTAATTAAACTATTCCAAGTTGCACGCATTATGAATGCTGTTTTTCATGACGTCTTTATACACTTGAGTGTTCCAGCACCTGTTTATTTTACGATGGTCCTACTGAATGAATCATGTATTGATGAATGAATCATGTTGCTGGAGGAGAAGTTAAATAAGGCTTGTAAAATCAGGATACTGATCGATATGTCTGATCAGATCTGTCGTCTGAGTGTGGTGTTCTGACTTGTTTTGGAGTCTTCACCTGACTATTCAATTCATAGCATTTCAGTGGCCACGGAGAAACAATCAGCGCTCTCTCTCAGGTAGTCTCAAAACTATAATGCGTGTGTGACCAAGCATCACATCGCTTTGTTCCAATAGATAAAGTGGGTAAAAGAGATCTTGATTACTCTGCCCAAAAAAAAAAAAAAAATGTTCAGGAAATGGGTGACTGGGTTCGTGTCTGGAGAAAGATATCTGTTAACGTTCTCATTCATCTCGATGGCAGTTGCTTGGCTTCCTAACGTCTTTATTTGAGTAAATGTCACATAACTAATTACTCTGGAGCTGCACGAAAATTACATCATGTTGATGCTGATTGGCTGATGGCACTGCTTCAAATCCTTCATTAGTGATTGTCCTGTGACATCAAATGCAGAAAATAAATAATATACAAATAAAATGTATATATATAAACACACATACATATAGTGCTGTCAAACGATTAATCGCATCCAAAATTAAAGTTTTAGTTTACATAATATATGTATGTGTCCTGTGTTTATTTATTATGTATATATAAATACACAGATACATAATATATTTTGAAAATATTTACATGTATATACATTTGTGTTTATTTATTATGTATATATAAACACACAGATACATAATATATACTGAAAATATTTACATGTACATACATTTACATATTATTATATTTTACATTATGTATAAATATGTTTAATATATATATAAAAAATATTTTTTCTTAAATATACATGCATGTGTTTATGTTTATATATACATAATAAATATTCACAGTACACACTCATATATTATGTAAACAAAAACTTTTATTTTGGATAAGATTAATCGTGATTAATCATTTGACAGCACTGATATATATATATATATATATATATATATATATCACACTTTTAAGAGTCCTTTTAAAACAGGTGAAATTTTGAAATAAATTGAAATATTGCTATATTCTTCTATGCCACCATGGTGTAGTTAAAGCCACTATAAAGCCACCAAAACGCAGTAGCTACAGTTAACTGGACAATGATTTATATTCCTAACTAAGAGTAAACTTAAAATAGATCTAAATTAAAATAAAATACATATTTTTTTTATTGCCAAGGCAACATTTCTAATTTTCTTTTAGTTTAACTTTACAAGAACTAAAACTGAATTGAAAAGTAACTACTGTATATACATATATATTAAACAAAAAAAAAAGACAAAAACAAACAACACATTTACTGAAACTTAGTTCAAATTAAGCTAAAAATAAAATATGAAATTAAAAACTAAATGAAAGTATATTATTAAATTATAATAGTATATCAATGATACTAAATAATATCTAAAACAATATCATATTAAATAGCATATCAGTGATCCTAAAAAGTGACATGACATACGACCAAGTATGGTGACCCATACTCGGAATTTGTGCTCTGCATTAACCCATCCAAAGTGCACACACACAGCAGTGAACACACACCCGGAGCAGTTTGATTTTAGCCATTTATGCTGCAGCGCCGGGGAGCAGTTGGGGTTTCGGTGCCTTGCTCAAGGGCACCTCAGTCATGGTATTGAAGTTTGAGAGAGCGCTGTACATTCACTCCCCCACCTACACCTGACACTTCGATTACCGACTCTCTAACCATTAGGCTATGACTTCCCCAGAAGTTAAAATAGTACTGAACTGGATAAACCTGGGAAGACAATAGTTCAGTATTACAATAATTTATTTTTCTATTTCAGTATCTCCCATTTTGCTCCTTCAGTTGAATAATCTGAAGCATTACAGTGGAATAGAGGTGAGACAATTTGATTATCGCGCTCCAATCAAACACAATTAAGGGAGGTCATCTAGAACACTTACACAGCAATCTAATGGGACCTTTTCACGCACGCACACACACACATTATCGCTGGTACACATCTCGGCACTTTGCATATAATGGGCCGGTGTTCGTAACTCGCATACATGCGTATCGGTGTGATGGCCACTGATGAACACATTCCAGGATTAGCCCTTGCTGCAGGCAAAACTTCACATCAATTAATCAACAATTAACACAAAAAATACTTTTCTGCTTAATTAATACACAGCTCCCAATTTAGAGAGCCTAATTAATCAATTTCATACTAGCACACTTGCGGGCGACAAAAAAGAAGAGAGTTAAATAAAATAGACAAGAGTGTGTATTAAATCATTTAAATACATAGCACACACAAATATTGAGCAAAACAGTTCATAAAAGAAAAAAAAAGACATCCTGGGATTGCCGTGTCTGGAAAGGATACTAAAATTTTGGCCATAACAACATTTTAAATTGCTGCCCTCATTTCGGAACAGCATTCCCACTGGGAAAGTGATACGATGCCTTAAAACAATGTATAGGTAGACAGCTTGCAAGGTTTTGGAACAGAGCTCATGTTTGTTTTAAGAACAACTTGGTTCTGATCCAATTAAGAGCAGAGCGAACAAAGAGCGAGAGGAACATGGCAGATAAAACTAACTCTACAGGGATGAAAACATGACACTAGATCCATGAGGGACTGCGAGTTCTATTCACAATGCGTATGTCTTTTCAGTTATGATTCCTATAAATGTGTTTGCGCTAGAGGGTGAGCATGATTAAAGTAGATAGTGAGAGAGAAAGAGAGGAAGATGAGTATTGTCTTCTACTACCCTCTGTTGTTTATGCCTGTGTGAACAGGGTCTCTCTCTCTACCGACTGAATTACGACTTAATACACAGTCCAAGGAAACACACACACACACACACACACACACACACACACACACACACACACACACACACACACATACACACACACACACACACACACACACACACACACACACACACACACACACACACACACACACACACACACACACAATTACACGGGCATAAAAAATTCACAACCTTGAAAACTAGCCAAAGTGCATGCCCGAAAGGAAGTGAAAACACGCATGTGTATATATAGGATTGTCATACAGGAAACTAAACGACCAAAACTTCAGCATAACTTGTTCTGTTTCTCTTTTCATTCTCATCTCTGTATTTAATTCTGCCCTTATGAATACACAATTTGCCATCTGCAATAATAGTTGTTGGTACAGCACATAGTCAATATTCCAAGCATGCATGTGTATCTAGAAATACTTCTAGCGAGTGGATTTACAACCAGGGGTATACACACCTGAGGAGCTACTTAAAGTCAATATGAAAAAGCATTTTAGTTTTGTAATGTGACACATTAAGCAGAAAAAAAATTGATATTTAACAATACAATAGCACGTAGGATGGGACTTTTATCAATTAGGAATTAGCTGGGAAGTTCTATACTATAATGCAGGCAATATTTAACATTACATTACAATATTATCCCCTCCTGGTGACATAATTCATGACGGAAAGTTGTTTAGAGGCAGATCAATGTGTGATTTTTTTTTTTTTTATTTAATTGGTCATCAATCATAGCGCTGATTGCCTATATATATATATATATATATAGACACTGGGCAGAGGTGCATTTATGCAGCAGATAGTTTGTTACTCGTCTATTCTTTACCATGTCAGATACAATTGCATGAGAACTGTCAAAACTCGCGAAAGACAAACAAGCTTAGGTGTCTCGTTAAAGGGAGAGGAAGCTACTTGGAAAGTAAAAAAACAATTCCACCCACAGTATCGAAGTTTCAAAATGAATGATTTTAATAATGCATACTTTAATCACTTTAAATGTATTTACACTAAACGATATCTAGTGTTATATAAGTCAAACTCAAGGAATGAAAGATTAGGTAGGATGATACAATAGGGAAAAGCAGGCAGAAAAATACAAGTTCCTATTTCTTAAATAATGCATCAAACCCAAGCGGCCACTTACACACAAACACACACACACACACACACACAGACTCATATCCACTGACCATAACCTGCTGCCATAAACAGCTATTACACTCCACTGTTAAAGACATCGCTATATCAAGCTGCATATGCAGTGAAACACAACGTTCACTCCACTGCAATGTTGTTATAGCCATCCAGCAACTATAAAATATCAATTTCAAAGGCTTTTAAACGCAGATTTAGAAGCTGGCTGTAGTGGAGACGTGGTGATAATGCTTACAAGAGGACACAGGGGATCTTTAGGCTAGCCTGGGCTTTCTCTAGACTGTCACGTGTCATCTCTGTGTGAGAGAGAGCTTCAAGTGTCCCTGTCTGAGAGAAGATACACCCAGTCCTCTGGAGTGATATTGGCAAAACAGTCAGCCGTTCCCAGTTAGCTGTCTTGTAGAATGAATATTGATTTCTAAACTCAATAGAAGAAAACATAGTGAGGAAAGCGAGTAAAGTGAGTTTGGCCATCAAAAGTGAACGGTTTGAGATAATACATTTACATACTATAGAACTTATATAGGCAGCATATTTTATTTAACGCAAATGACTATAAGATTAAATAAGTTTGTTTTCTATGCCGTACTCGCACTGCTCAGTGTCCGTGTTTTATTGAATATAGCTTGTCTTTTTATGCATAAAAACTGTGACTTTGCGACCTTAAAGTGGTTCAATAAACAAATACTGAGTGACATTTTGGTTAATTTGTGTATTTTTGGTCAGAAAAAAATTTAATCGAAGTCAAAACAGAAACAGTTTTGTTCCTGAATGAATCAACATTATTGAACGAAACAGTTCGGTTGAGTAAATTATTCTATTATTCTCTTATAAAGACAGTCGGCTGTTTAGTTCCTGAATGAATCAATGTTCTGGAATGAATCGATTGGGTTTAACATACAGAAAACTTCATTAATAACTACAAATAGGGATAAAATACATGCAGATCACAGTCAGGTTTTCATTGTTCATGGCTAAGGTTATTATAAAGCTTGTTGGACATGCAACTATTGCAACTGCAGCTCTTGTCTTTGTGAGTGTAAGTCACACTGTTAAACTAGCTAATTTCAGCAATTCTCCAACCATTCCCATGCACCATTAAATGACTACATTCTCAAAATATGAAACATATGGGCCTCTTTAATTGGCCAATTTCTCTTGCCAGTGCATTGTCTATTCCTGAATCCAAATGAAAACACACACACATACACACGCAAGCCAAATCAAGGCAGACAGGCTTGGTGTACTCGTCCGCTGCCTCGGCTCAGATAGCGGTAGATTCCCCTCTGTTCTATTGATTAATTGTGCCATTATATTTGATGCATTGCTTTCTGTGGCCCATTTATTCTCTTTCTTTCTCTCATGTTTTTTGTTTTTGTTTTTTTTCTCAGATTGCCATTTGAGGTATACGGCAGCCGGTGTAATAGTCTTCAACATAACCCAACAGACCTGGGTTTAGATGAATAAAACCATCTTTACATGCTTCCTTCCTGAACGAGTTCAGTGGAAAGGGAGCATGATAATGCTTTCTTATCAGAAGTTATTGTTCTACCCATGTCACTACTAATTTGTCCTACCAAGAGAGACCCAGAATAATTATTCATATTTAATCAGGTGGAGAATGTGACATGGCCTGCTGGATGATAAGTCATTTTCCATGTTCCATTATCAAAATTTTAAGGAAGCGCCTTCCAGCGCCTAACCAGCACTCACTAAATGGAACGGCTAGAGTGGTTTGGCTTATAAAATCATAATGGGCCTGCCGGCTTTGATAAACTGAGAACGTGGCTAGAATACAAGAGAGAGAGGGAGCAAGAGGGAGAGGGAGAAAATGAAAGATGGAGGAAAGAGGAAAATAAGGAGTCTAAAGGATGGAAGATAGTTTGAAAAGCAAAAGAGCAGAAGAAAGAGATGAGCTGTTTCGAAAATGAGAGTGAGACAGCAAGAAGATTCAACTGCAGTGAGCTCAGTAAATGAATAACTGATTGAAGACTCAGGGAAAGGACTGAAAGCTTCATTTGAAAAAAGGAAATGCAGAAAAAACAGCAAAGAGAGAGGAGGCATAGGCTACAAAATTTAAGGTCAAAACTATATTACACATATTATTTCTGGCACATTTGTGAAGAATGTTAAATGTTAAATATCTATTTTAAAATGATTGAAAAACTCTAGATATTTGAAATGTATTTTAAATGCAATATTGAATAATAATTGTATTTTAGTCATTGTAGTCATAAATGTTTAATTCTGAACTTTTAAATATTCTATTATAATGTGTATATATATATATATATATATATATATATATATATATTTTCAACAATTCGACTATGAAAATCCTTAGTCGAGGACACCCCTACCTATTAATATAAAACCATGGGACACCAAGATGTACTGCATTTGTGGAATACGTCAGATGGAGACGGTTGAAAACCAGAGTAAAGCAACAAACACGCAAGGAACAAAAGGAACGTCCAACAACGAGTGAGTAGCAAAAAGAAAGACTGCGAGAAAGTACAGAGAAAGACAAAACAACTTAGTCTTTGGATTATAATGAAGTTCCTGATGTTGAAGGACTCACCCTGCTCAAGTGGTTGAGGCTTGAGGCCAGTGGCCTTCATCTTGAGCGCTTCCTTGGCAGACATGTCACAGCAGGAGCCTTTATTAGTGTCCTGATCACTATCCGCTTGGTCGCTGTCCCCGTGCCCGCTGTCTCTAAGACTGGCTCGCTCTGGATCTTTGAATGTGGAGCTGCTACAAGTCAGAAAAACAAGACGAAAACAATCAAACGGATTAACAAGGGCATGGATGCATGTTTTTTTTTTTCTTATCCGAAGAACATTTGTGTGCAGGGGAGTTTAAGACAAATAAAGCTGAGAAAACTGTTAAATAGGCCTTACCTTTGAACAAACTGCTGCCTGTTACCCATGTAATTGGACTCAGCAGGAAAATTGTCTGTCTGTGAAGGAAAAAGGAAAAGAGTTTACAACTTGCACAGCACTGAAATGTGTCCTGGTGTGCAACAGAATCTCCTGGTGAAAGAGATTGATTAATTATTCATAAAAAAGGAGGTGGGAGAGAGGGAGAAATGGAGGGGGGCTTTAATCCTTAGATTTGTGCATTTTAATTAGTCAAGGAAACACGCTAATTAAACATCCAAAACACTCAATTGCACATTTGTGAACTTAATGACCTGCTAGATACAAATACGAGTGGAGGAGCATGGCAGAAAATGGAATGAAGAAGAGGGAGTGTGCTGGTATAAGAAAATGAGAGGATGAGTTGTTAAAAGCTTTGCACTCTCAGCCACACATGCACAACCTTTTTTATCCATCAGGGAACTTCCCATTCACAACTCTTGTTCGTAATAGAAGCTAATTGTATTTACTTCAGACTGACACTAACTGTAAAATAAATACACAGCATTACAGCGATGCAATCTGATATTCATATTCACTATTCACTGCCTGCACTACAGTGTAGTCTTAATGGTAAATAATGTCTCACCGAGAGCTTATTTTATAGCAATATTTTTTTATTTAATACTTTTTTTTGCAGATTTATATTTATATTGCATGTATGCATAAGAGAGAGAAATGCATATATCTATTTTCCGCTCTGTTTTGACTTTGTGTGTATATTGACACTTTGCCAATATTGTATGTATGGGAAAAAAAATAATATATATATTTTTTTTCTTTCTTGGTGAAAATCCAGTTCATTGATGATGAGCAATTCTCACAAAAACATGCCTGTGTCATATATTTATATAAAAAAGTTATTTTTATGCAATATGCTGCAATTTTGTGACATTATTATATGACAATTAAGTACATTTTCTCCACAATACCCCCCCCCCATTTGTAATTCTTACTAATATAATTTATCACTGTAATACAATACTTTCAAAAAAACTGGTAATTAGTACCAGTTACCAGTTTTGTAAAATTATTGTATTATATTATATTAAATTACATTATGTTATTATTATATTATTACATTATTGTATTAAGATAAAATTAGATTTAAATCTTTAGTATGTTTATTTAAATCATATTAAATCAGAATTTGTTTTTAAATATTCACATACAGTTATCTTGAGACTTTTGCCTACTCTTAGACGGTAAGCATATTTACTTCAGCTCATAGGATTTTGCATATCTGTCATCATTATATGAAAAAAGAGTATGTCTCAACATCTACTAATCAGTTCCGCCAAACAAAGACAGAGCTGAGTAATAAGAAATGCTTTATTGAGTAAAATTCACCGGTTTGTCATTCTTTCCAGACTTCTATTCACTCATGTCTCTCTCTCTCTCTCTCTCTCTCTCTCTCTCTCTCTCTCTCTCTCTCTCTCTCTCTCTCTCTCTCTCTCTCTCTGTTTCTCTCTCTTCAATGGCTGACGATGACCAAAAAACCGATAGCCCCTCTCCGATCTCTCTCCTATGGGTTTCAATTACTCAACTCAATGTTACATCAATGTGTTTGCGCACCAACTCAGAGTCAATACGGAGTGGAACAGAAGAGAATCTGGACTCAGCTGTGGTCCAGACAATATTGACACGGCTAAACGCCAGACTGAGGGAGACTAATGCATTGGTTCATATCTCCTCTCCCTCCCATCCACATCAACTCTCTCTCTCTCTCTCTCTCTCTCTCTCTCTCTCTCTCTCTCTCTCTACACCACCATAAAACCTCTCAGACATCTTGATGGTACAGTAATGCAGTGCAGAAACGTTCTTTATTACTAGCATATGCTTTTATGCCTGACATTATCACATATACTCGGTGTATAAAAGTGTTATCGCACCTGTTGTTTCAAAGACATTTGAAAGATGCAACCAGGAAAATCTGGGTCTTTTAGATAAAAGATAACTGCTATATAATCAAAGTACGAGAGCAATGTTTATCTTTTCAATTTTATTTTCATTTATAAAACCTTCCACCATAAAACAATATCTGGAGATTTGGTAGAAAGAGATATAATATTTTTCTTCAACGCACCGGTTGTCTTCAAAATGAGATGTTTGAATGGTATGTGACGGATGAAATGATGAAACGAGACGGTAAAGTCACAGCAGGAAGGGATTGTGTGAAAGGTCACGTAGGCCTCCCCTTTCCCTCGTGACCTTTCTGAAGCTTTGTTGAGACTCTCTATCGCAGTACGGAGCGCGTCTTTCAACCCCAGCTGCAGATAAAAAGCACAGATGCAGAAGCCGAATCAAAGGCTAAATCAACCATTGGAACGCTTCACAGCTAAAGTTGTAATTGCCATGAGTCTTTTGAAAATTTAAGGTGAACTCTGGATCTGTAACTTCAGTTTTTGAGGAAAAAAATTGTAGAACGTTTACTTTAGAACAAGGGTCAGGGGACAAATCAATCTTTTTCCCAGCGTCGATGCATGTAGCTGCGGCATTTCGAGGTAAAAAAGAGCCCATTTAGTATTAGACAATACATTCAACTTGCTCTATGTCCAATTTCGTAGAATGTGAAAATCAGGCATTAAAAAAAGATTGGTTAAAAAGGCACTGTCTCTTAATAACATAACTGCAGGGCTTCCAGAATGGAGGAAGATGGTTAGATTTGATAGTAGCGGTTGTGTGCCCTTGGCAGCGACAGGAATCACAGGAATACGACCTCCACACGTCTACGTTTTAAAAGGTTGATAAGAGCACTTTCTGGGAAAGTGTTTTACAACATCCTGCCTGTATGCAAACTGCCCCCGGAGAGATCGTCTGAGCGAGAGAGCGAGGAGGATAGTGCCGGTCTAAATCGAGATTCATGAGGCTTCTCTGAGATTACACAAGCTGTGTCCGCTGGCAGCACTGGGGCATGCACGAGTCCATGCAGCCTGCTTATTTATGTTTTCATTGTCTACCATGTGTCTTTAGCAAAAACTTTATCACAAGCATCCAACCTGCTAATATCCACAATCAGCAAAAACACAACACAACCTCGCAGGCTGGCATCCAAAGTCGCTCTCTCGTTCCAACTGCTGTGAGGCACTATAAATAAAGGCTTTGTATCAACAAATAAAAGCTAATAAAAAGTACATTACAGCAGTACGGATCACACATTCTCTTGCCAATAAGCACACAGTCATGTTTTACAAGTCTGGGTCCTGGTTTTAATGAGACGTGGATGGCATCAGGTAGCCTAGCCATCAGGTGACTTTAATAAATAATGCTGCATTGCGTTTTTGCTGTTTTCATGTCCAGTCCAGCTGTTAAATGATACAGGCTAGCAGACAGCTAATGACCTACACTACTTATCTCTGTTACTAAACTTGCGCTTGTTTTAATTGAATGTTTAAATCCTAATTGAGGGCACTGGACCATCATTTGTGCTACTGCATCAATCGAGTATTAACAACATGCTCAGCTTCCATCTGCATGTTTTCATCTGGTGCCATTAGCAAAAACGCTTAGTACTTCAGACTTTCCATGACTGATTTCTAGATTTTTCTTTGTTATGAGCGATTCGGCTGATTTCTAACTTTTTATGATTTCTGATTTGAACTTTTTATGCTCTAAACTTCAAAATTGACTTTTCAAAAATGCCAGATGCTTCTTTATTGACAAAGACAAAGGCTGACTGAAACGCTTACCTCTACATATACCTTTCAAAGAAAACATCACTGCTTTTGTGTTAATTCTGAGAAGAAAAAAAGTGCCAGTTTTCAGTTCCTTATTTCATTTTATTTTCTTTCATTTCTTTCAAGTTTCCATGCCCTGTCACTACAAAATGTGACCCTGGACCACAAAACTAGTCTTAAGTGTCAATTTTTAGAAATTGAGATTTATACATCAACTGAAAGCTGAATAAATAAGCTTTCCATTGATTTATGGTTAGCTAGGATCGGACAATATTTGGCTGAGATACAACTATTTGAACATCTGGAATCTGAGGTTGCAAAAAAATCTAAATATTGAGAAAATCGCCTTTAAAGTTGACCAAATGAAGCTCTTAATGCATATTAATAATCCAAAATGAAGGTTTGATATATTTACGGTAATACATTTACTAAATATCTTCATGGAACATGATCTTTACTTAATATTCTAATGATTTTTGGCATAAAAGAAAAATCGAAAATTTTGACCAATGCAATGTATTTTTGGCTATTGCTGCAATTATACCCCAGCGACTTAAGACTGGTTTTGTGGTCCAGGGTCACAAATATGTAATTATAATAAAATAAAATAATATTTGAATAATAAACGATTAACACCCCTGAAATAACTCCCTAATATATATATATATATATACACACACACACACACACACACACACACACACACACACACACACACACACACACACACACACACACACACACACATATATATATATAATTAAATATAATTTATTCTAACATTTACTTAATTTATAAATACTAATAAAATGTATATGACTCAAACTGTGACCCCCAAATATCAAGTTTTGTAAGATGTAGCTAACTTCTGAACATAAACTTTAAAATCCCCTAACAGCAGCTGAGCAAACTCCCGCTCACAAACACACAGTTGTCATCACAAGCCATTTCCTGAGAAAAAGTTTCACTAAGCTCCCAGTCTGAAGAGAAACAACACAACGAGAGGGAATCTGTATGTACAAGGGAGTGTGTGGGAGAAAAACAGACTCTCTCAAGAGATGAGCAGAAAATGGCTCATCTATTTCAGTGAATCCTCAGTACCCTCTCTGGAGTGTTTTCACGGTGACCAGCCAGATGCCTCCTTTCAATAGAGACAAATGAACAAAAGACAAGCAAACCTGTGTGTGTGCATTAGTGTGTTTACAGGACAAACACAGAGAGAAATATAGAGGCACATTCAGTGAAAGGTACGGAGGTAGGGGGAAGATGCCATGAGGGAAAGAAAGGGATGCTTATGCAGCATAGATGCCCATCTGCCTTTCGAACGTCATTGGAGCTCTCCGGCTTGTGAAATGCATCTGGGTATTCCGGCGTGCCCTCTGCTGTCTGACAACACAAATACGATTCAGAGAAGAGCATGTGTGTGCATTACGAAGAAAAATTGTCCAGTTTCACCTTGTAAGTCTGCCAAGTGGACAAATATACACAGTTTTTTGACAAACTGTTCACTCTTTAGGATGGCAGCTATATAGTTGTATCATACGCACAAACACTCAATTACTATTTGATGCACAAGTTAAAAGGTTACACTGAACCCATGCAAAGTAAAACTAAGACTGTTTTCGCATTGAAACCTTTTTTGTTTGTTTGTAACTAGTGGTAATGTTTTTGTGCAAAAAAAGAAGAAAAAAACATTCCTTCTATTTTCTACAACTTTTATTTTCATTATTTTGACTTCATTCTTAAAATACACCAAAATACACTTATCTTTCCTTTAAAAAATAATGACTTTAATTTCACAATACTATATTTTTCCCTGTTTTATTTATCTTGTGTTGTGTTGCATTTACCACCAAAACTTTTATTCGGAGAAAAACAGCTATGAGAAATGCATTCAACTTTGGTAAATGTGACCAAAAGCATGCAAAAATGCAAATTAACCTAAAAAATGGCTCACTTCCATAATTTAGATGTATTCATACAAACTAGAGTCCACATTACCTGTACCTCAGAAGAAAACTTTCACAGCAACTAAACAAACATACTCTGGTCCAACAGCTCCCTAATTGAGTGTAAAACAGCCATCTGACATGCTGGGCTATTGAGAATCAAAGGTTTTTTTTTTGCATCTGTTTGTTTGGCTGTTTGAACACCAGACCTCTGGGTAGAACAGCATTTGCGAAATGTACACAATAAAGCTTCATAAACAAAGAGCGATCAATGTTTACAACTACATAACAAACAAGACCAGGACAAGTTACCCCTGTGTGTGTTGAGCCGAATCAAATGAATAAGAGAATAATCTGACTCTCAAGCAATGTATTCATTATAGGAGGAGAGACAAAGAATGGCCTACTTGATGGCACAAGCATTGATTAGGTCATTTCTCCAGTGCATTACCAAGTGATCATATTCAATTAGCCGGTCATGTGTTTTCCTGTGGTTACTGAGCCTATCAATCGTCTAGCCCTAACAAACCAAATGCCATCGCCACTCATTTCCTGCTCCCAGCCCCAGACCCCCAGTTAAAAGTTTTGAAAAATTAATTGCTTCCTTTGAAATTAACGCCACATGACTCTAGACATTTGTGGTCAGAGTTATATTCATCGAGATTAATTACAGGGAGCCCAACAGACACCGCAGGTCATCCGTTTTTATTTAAGCCTGGATTTGACAGGAACCTTTTAAATATAATAGCCACGACACACCGCATTCTGTTGTTTAAGGGTTTAAGCAGCGCTGATGTGCAAGGTTACACTAGATAAATCGCCATTAATGCTGAAGTCTAATCTGTGTACGTCCCAAATGTCCATGTAAAATGCTACTTTTGAGTGATATCATAGTCCTAAAATTATCCCAGACAGGAATACAACCATTGTCACTGCTAAAAATCTCTTTATGTTTTGTTTTATTTGACCACAGTACAATAAAACTAAAAAATCTGTCTTCATTTACTCACCCTCATTTCATTTTGTCGTTTTCCAAACCTGTATGACTGTGGAACAAAACAGAAGATATTTTAGAGACTGTTCCAGCTGTTTTTTTCCATACAATAAAAAGTCAACAGGGTTCAGACGACACCGACGTTCACGCAGAAGACATCTTTTGTGTTTCACAAAAAGTCAAATTGGTTTGTAATGACTTGAGGGTGAGAGAAAAGAAAACGCTGATATATTTTTAACGACCGCCTGCATTTCAGTAGGAAATATTGTTATGTTATGTCACTTAATTAATATTAATAAGCAAAGCTAATAAAAAATATTGTCTCCCCTTAGACACTTTTGTGATCATAGCCTCTCCAAAAAATGTGGACTAAATGCTATTTTCATGCTTGAATAAGAATAATTAATGCTAAAATCTAAACACAGATCTGCATTAAATTTTTTACATGTCAGATCTTTTGTGTCTTGAATACATGAAATCCTTTCTGAGAGCAATTACTGCGATTTCCAATTCCAGCGCTCGTCGCAACTACAGATCAAGTGATCTGAGCCACAAAAGGAGCCTGTGTGCATATTTAAGCCTTATAGTGTATCTCAGTGGCAATAACCACATCTAGTCACCATTTCTTTTCAAAAATCCTGATTTCAAAAATGAAGAGAGGGAGATTACAGTAATCCCGGGTGGGATTATAAGCGCTTCAGGGCAGTCCTGCTTCTATCTCCCAACTCTCTGTGTCCAGGCTGACACGGATGCAGTCAGTGGCAACTGTCATACAAACCGAATAAGACCCAATTTTCTCTTTGGAAATAGCAGACCATAATCCCATAGCTAAGTATGTTAACAGAAAAGACAGAAAAGATGGTGGCTGTCCTTTTCTGGTTTAAGTACAGTGAAAAAATGAAAATTCACATTTGTGTTTTTCATTATTAAAGCCTCTCAGGTTTGTTGAATGCGAAAAGCAAAAGGCTTTATGACATTCACCCGTGGCTTGACTTTCCACTTAAGCACATTAGAGGTGTGATACAACGGACAACCTCCCTGAGTTGAAACATGGTGGATGGATTAACCATTCTGAGGCTTTAGGAAGCAAGACTTGCGAAATATAGAGCAAACGGATTGGGGGTCATTCTAGGAAATCAGTGGCTTTTCCAATTGTAAGAAAATGTAACTATAATATTCTATCCAACAAATAATGTGCTTAAGTGTTAAGAAATTGCTTAGGTAGATAGATAGATAGATAGATAGATAGATAGATAGATAGATAGATAGATAGATAGATAGATAGATAGATAGATAGATAGATAGATAGATAGATATAAATACCATGTTATATATATATATATATATATATATATGTATATGTGTGTGTGTGTGTGTGTATATAAATATGTATGTATGTATGTATATAATATATATATATATATATATATATGTATATATATATATACACACACACACACACACACACACACACACACACACACACACACACACACACACACACACACACACACACACACACACACACACACACACACACAAATGCTACACATATTGTAGACTGATCCTTCGTCTTATTAAACATGGGAAAATGTGTGAGGAGAAAAACAAAAACCTGTTCGAAACGAATTTGTTCAAAGATGTGCACGTCTTGTTACTGTATTATTCCCTTTCAAGTAGTTCGGCCAAAATGTGCCCTGCTATTTCACCGACAGCTTAACAACCTCACTTCCCTCATTGCACTGTATGTTTTACTTGTGCAGAAATCTCCCACATAATTTGATTTCATTTGGATGAAGTGTGTGGGACTAATTAGAATTTCAAAAAGGTGTTACATGGAAGTGAACCCCGGATGAGACAGCTAGCATCAAACAGCGTGACAGTTAATCCTTATCTGAACCCTGTAGTTTGGAGAAAAAAAAACTAAGTGGTTTCTAAAAACGCAAACATGATACTGCAAGAGATAATTTAACCATATTAGAAATAGAACCATCCACAAATGGACTACGCACTAATTAAAAGCGGTTCTGGGTGTATGACGCCAGCTTTTGAATGTGTTTCTTGAGTGCAAGGGTGTTAAAAGTTTCCGCTGGCGGCTTTGAGGTACTGCTTTGGAAATGTCAAGCACACATCTCCTTCAGTGAATGTGAAGATAAACAAACACATGTGCAATCTGCTCACTCTCATTGGATAAGGTCACCCGTTGGGTTCACGGCTGGAGCAGTGCCGTCAGGGGTCGGTCAGGGTGCAGGGTGTTTCGAATCGGCACGGCTCCATGCTGAGGATACAGAGCTACGGCACATGTCTCTCTACCAAATGCAGCGGCGTGTAATTGATTTGTTAATCATCCGAGGTCGCTCCTGAAAGCCCAGAGCCTCACACAAAAGACTCCTGCATTCCTCATGATTCTCCTCCACTGGTGGTCCAGACCTCCCCAAGGACACCTCGCAGAAGAGCGCAAAGCTTTTAAAGCACTTTAAAAACAAACAATCTCAAACACATGCCAAAGATCTGGTCCTCTTACATTCATAAACATCGACACACTTTTAAAAACCAATAAAATGCTGAGCTTAGCTGCCTTTCCATGGCTATTCAAATACACAATTGTTCTTACTTGTTTAGAAGATTATATACATTTATAATAAAAATATAAATATATATATATATATATATATATATATATATACATGTGACCATGGACCACAAAACCAGTCATAAGTGTACATTTTATACACAATCTGAAAGCTGAAAATAAGTTTTCCATTGATGTGTGGTTTGTTAGGATAGGGCAATATTTGGTCGAGACACAACTATTTGAATATCTGGAATCTGAGGGTGCAAAAAAAAATTATATTGAGAAAATCACCTTTAAATGTATCCAAATGAAGTTCTTAGCAATGCATATTACTAATCAAAAATTAAGTTTTGATGTATTTACAGTATGAAATTTACCAAATTTCTTCATGGAACATGATCCTAATTATCCTAATGATTTTTGGCATAAAAGAAAAATCTATCATTTTGATCCATACAATGTATTTTTGGCTATTGCTACAAATATACCTGTGCTACTTATGACTGGTTTTGTGTTCCATATATTTACACGCACTTTTATTTCGGATGCGTTTAATACATGTTTTAAACATAATTTATTAAAGACGTATTACATAATCCAACTATTCTTTGTAATGATCATCACACAGCGTTTGTTTGCTGTTGTTGATTAGAATAACATTTTGTATAAATGAGGATATGTTACCATTAACAATATTTTAAAATAAGGAAGACAACTTGAGGTATGGATCAAATAATGTATTAAGATAGCTTCCCCATTTCACACAAAAAATCATAACATTTCCATAATATTTATTAACTTTTAATTTTTACATTTATGTTTTTGATAATCCAAATCATCTTAAAATTAATTCCTTGAATGTAATGGATGACTTAATACATTTTCAGGAAGTCAAACTCATAACTGTTTGAGCTATTAGCTTGCTAATGGCGTGAAACAGCCAAGGGAAGAGATGCACTAGATGTGGCATTTAAATGAAAGAGAACAACAAATATGACAACCCTAGTACAAAAATTGCAAAACAAATTGAATATATATCAAGGAGACAAGAAAGATAAATATAGCATAGAATAATTTGAACGTTAAGAAGTGCAAGGTGGAGACAACAGTGTTAGAACAGGAAAATCAATACACTCAAATCTTCCCAAGCTTCTTAGCAGCTAGATATGTCAACCTCCTTCATCCCAAACATATCTCCTCATTAAAGACAATGAGGCATGACAAGAAAACGAGACTGAGAGACAAACTGTAACCTAAGCCCTACAAGCACTCAACTTCTACATCAAACTTTTACAGCCTATGTTGGTGAGAAGTGCACAAAGCAATTCTCCATGTTGCTGGAGCCTCCGTTATTAGTTTTTCCATTTTACGTAACGGAGGCCTTTTGAAAATTTCAAGCCAAACCACAAAACACATCCAACTAGACATCAGCCCTCGATATCGGTCCTATCTGCTCGCTGTTAAAAGGCTGGAGCTGGGAACTTAAATGGAGCTGTGGTGGGGGATTCTCCGGCCTCGACGCAGGAGATTAAATTAGCGCTGGATAAGTATCTGAGAGGTTGCATGTGGGAGCGCACTGGAAGTTGGATCTGGAGTTGAGCTGAGGTAACGACACTTGGTCATCCTTCAAACGCAAAACAGATAACGGGCACACCAAGCTAAACCTATTTAAGCATGATAACCCCTTGGCCAATAGCTTTAGAGCTCTCACCAATAGGGTTAACTCTGCTAAAGAAGGTGTTAAAACTAGTGTGCAGCAGGTCAAAGACCTCTTAATCTTTCCTTAGAAAAGACATCCACTGAAAAACACCCCATGCAGTTTGCAGAAGGTGAGCGTAGCCCAGTCTTGGACCACCTGCTTGTGATTTGGGAGCTGAGGATATTATCAGCTTTGCCTAAGCCACCCCCAGGTGTTGTGCGAGTCATGCTGCGTTTGTCCTCTGCGTCATGGGTGTGTGTGTGTGTGTGTGTGTGAGTGGATGAAGCTGTTGAAATTAGCAGTTCTCAACTGGCTTTGCTTCAGGATTCAGATTTTACATATCCAAATTGTTCAAAAAATATTATCCCGCACACTATCAGTCCATTCTAAATATAGACGTTTATTATTACAAGAAACAGCAACGTTTCGGTCCTCTGACCTTCATCAAGCATATGACCGAAACGTTGCTGTTTCTTGAAATAATAAACTTCTATATTTAGCATGGACTGATAGTGTGCGGGATAATATTTTTAAATTGATCGGATTCGACATCGTTGTTGGAGTGTTTTTCCTACGCACCTATCAATTTCTCAGGTGTGCTGAGTTTGTGTTGATTGAGCATATCCAAATTGTAAAATTATTCGCTGTGAACAGCATAATTTCATGCTCGTAATACCAAGTCTCAGGCATTGTTCAAATAAGTACAAGATAGCAAGATAACGAATAAATAAAGAGAAATACAGTTTTTTTTTTGTGTGGAGATTTAGGATGAAGTCAAGTAGTGTCGAAAGAGATGAGTTTTCAGTTGTTGCTTGAAGATTGACAGGGATCCAGCATTCCGGATAGGGGTAGGAAGGTCATTCCACCAGCCAGGAATAGTGAACGAGAATGTTCTGGAAAGTGATTTTGAGCCTCTCTGTGATGGTACCACGAGGCGTCGCTCACTAGCAGATCTCAGACTTCTGGAGGGGATGTAGATTCGTAATAGTGAGTGGAAGTAGGTGAGTGCTGAGTCTGTGGTTGTTCTATATGCAAGCATCAGTGTCTTGAACTTGATGCGAGCTGCAACTGGTAGCCAGTGCAAGGAGACAAAGAGAGGTGTAACATGGGCTCTTTTTGGCTCGTTGAAGACCAGTCGTGCCACTGCATTCTGAATCATTTTAGAGATTTTATTTTATTTATACATATTGTTAGTATAATAGATTTTGTATATATATATATATGCACCGAATACATGTACCGTGCCACCCCTAATATATATAGGGGTGGCACGGTACATGTATTCGTACCGAACCGTCACGTTACGGACCTCTCGGTTCGGTGCATGAGGCCTTACGACGAATACAGGCAATTCACCCCCAATCCAGAAGGGGCGCCCGCAGTAATGCAACGCTGTTTGATAAGCGCCAGCAGAAGAACAGCGAATCCCGTGAGTTGCCCGCTTGAAAACAAAGCCCACTAGACAGTGAGCGCGGATTCAGTGCTGATTCTGAACGCGTCTCTCACATGGACTGACAAAAGCTTCTCACATGGACTGACTAGAACTTTGTGCTCGTGTATCCTACCTCTCTCATTCAGCACAAATCCAAATATTCCATAATATTTCAATTTTTGCGATGTAACTTATCTTAATGCTAAACTATTATTTATTATGTAAATTATAGGCTTAGTAAGTTACGTTAATTCAGTCGCGCTCCAACGGTGACACAGAGGCGGGTGCGCTGATGTTTGTATTTGATTTTGATAAAGTAGCCTACCAATTTTAGCAATGCTGAAACTGATGTGGTTTGTGTGTGTAAGGAAACATTTGTAATAATTTTGAATGTTAGTTAAATGTTCAATATATACAGTTAATTTTAAAAAAGTGTGTGTGTGTGAGCTCCAGCGCACGATCACTTCAACTGTTTCCTTATACCAGCAGAATCAACTTTAAACACTTATTGTCTTATTAATAATCATTGGATAAAGGTCTGGTTTTATTTGTGTACACTCACAATGAAAACAAAACAGATTTTATACATAATATTACAATGTAATTATAGTATTTGTATTAATAATTAGTATTTTTCACATCTAAGTGTAAAAAAAAATAATTTGCACTACTGTCTGTTCAAAATAAATTAAAAGAACCCGAGCATGGTAGATTTCTTTTTTTTTCCTGTTGTACCGAAATCGTATTGAACAGTGACCTCCAAACCGAGGTACGTACCGGATCGTGACATACCATGCCGTACCATGCCAAGCCGTACCATGCCACCCCTAATATATATATATATATATATATATATATACACACACATCAATGAATATATTATATACAGTATATCAACAATAATAATAATAATAATGCATTGTATTCTACATATATACACACACATTAATTAATGACAATACATTTTATATGTAATACTAACTTATATACTATTATATACGGTTTTATTAAAACAAAAGGTGTGAGGGATTTATACTACATTTCTGTCAACAAAGGTTAATAAGCTTATTCATTTTGCTCTCTGAAAAAAGCGTGATTATCAAATATGTATCAGAATGCGAAGGATCCACCTAGAACCGGTGATCTCACATGTGTATTAAGAAACATTATGCACTTATCATGAAGTCCGATGTGAGTGAATGAATGAACGAACCTGATCTCTGAAGAACCAATGATGGATTATTTATGTGCAGCCCTCTCAGAGGTCTGAATGCTGAAAATACTAATGCATCAAGGAGCAGTGATGAGTATATGAGCTGCCTCTCATCTCTTATATGAGCATGCTTTTATGATGAGCACAGATATTGTTAATGGAAGCTTTATTTTTTCTTCAAAGAACATGATAAGTTTAAAACGGGATGTCCATGGACTGTGTGTGTTGGTATCACCGAACCGCATCTGTGACATGTACAGCCTCGGGGAATGAAATATCGCTTTTCTCCTCCCCTTCTCCCTGAAATTCCTAACACAGCAGTTCACACGCTTTCTCAAAATAGAGGCTGTTTCACGCCAAACCGCTTCCCGCCATCAGGCAGGAACAATCTGCACAGACTGTCAGGCCGGCGTGTGAAATCGCTTTTAAAATGTATTAAATAAGAAGGTGGTTTGAAAACAAAGTACACTCAATTCAGAGTACATTATGTCCAACATCTTCATCTCTGATTATCTCCTGAAGGCTCCCAGTGAACAGCAAAAGATTAATTAGTTGCAGTTTAATTAGTTGCAGTTTAGATGGAAATGAGGAACGAAACACTGTGTTTTTTTTTTTTTTTTTTTACTTGTACACTTAAACTTGTAAATTACACTATGCCACAAAGACTATAGATAGAACCAGATGATTTTTTTAAATGTGCAGTACCGCTTATGCTTGCAAAAGTTGCTGACATTTCAAATTGGTTGCTAGTGTGTTTTTTCAAAGGTTTGCTAGGGTGGTCAGGGTGATTGTTAGGGTTTTAGGTGGTCACGTCCATGCCGAGATGCAGTTTTCATGGTTAGGTGTCTGTTCAAATCCCTATACATGAATGATAGCATGAGCCCTTGAGCAAGCAGCACTAATTACAAAACACCAAACTAGCTAGAGCGTTTTGCGATACATAATGAAAGGAGGGTGGTTAGACATATCCACTCCTGGAGCATTTTGGAAACAAGCTAAGTAAATGAGTTTCAGATCTCTTCCCAAATTAGTTTACAGCATACCACTTGAAAACAAATGCTTTTTTTTTACAAACACACAATATAATCTATACCAGACCAAAGTTCACGTAAAGTGGTTCCCATGAGCCAGGCATAGAATCCAGAAGCCGTGGGACCAGACTCCATTAGACTCCATTCATTAGCGCAGCAGTCTTCCTCTGCAATTCGAAATGCTTTGAGAACTGACTCAACAGAGAAACAGAGCCTTGGATTTAGGTCAAGGGGAGATGATAAACAATTCATAAGCGAAGCCCAAAATTAAATATATAATATGATTCAATATAGTAATGAAAGAAAGCATTGTTAAGCTGCTAGACTGCTCTCCAAACAACTCCGGAAAGAGATGCCACACACACAAAAAAAAAAACACATGCTTGCACATAAAAGCCTGCGCGCATTACAGTTGTGGCAGCACTAAGAACAATTGTCTTTCACTCCAAGGTGACTCGTTCTCTCCCCATTTCCATTTCTCTCAGGGTAAGCTATGTGCATCTCTCTTTATGCGTGCGTATAAATTGAGAAAAGCGAGGTTTGCTTAATGCAATGCTGTCAGAATGTCCCGCAGCAGCCCTGTCCGCTGTGCATTAAGAACCTGTCAGCCAGAGTATGGAATTAATCAGCAAACCCCTGAAGAAACAATTACATAATCTAAAGCTATAAACTCGGCCGACCTTGCCTTCAAACTTAAATTTCCACCTTCAAACGGGAGATTGAGGGAGCTAAAGGGTCTATAGAGTCAATAGATTTATCTCTCCTTTCTGCCCTCCAATCATTTCTTCCTATAAAGAGGAATGATTGACTGCTCCTCCTGCCTTCCCAACAGTTATGAATAAAATTCCATAGGAGTTATTTTTTTGAAAGTGACCTTCGCTTTGGCTTCGCTATACCTTTTTGTTTGTTATGAAAATACAGACTCCTGCTTCGGATTCCTCGGAATGGTGGCGCTAAGGGTGGGATTCTGTCCTGAATTCATATTGTTTTCACAACTTGTCTTTAGTCGTTTTCACGTCTGATCATATTTGTCACTATTAAATCCATTTAGGGCTGCAATTATGTTCTGTAATTAAGACAAGGCAGACTTTTGACTATCGACATAAATTACAATACCATTATTGAAGCTTGTATAAATTATCGTGCAGTGTTCTGCAGACAACACCAAATTAATTAAACCTGTTGGCTTTTTTATGCTCCAATTTTCTATCCATCCAGACATAAAAATATATAGATATGCTTGAGGAACGTGATGGAACATTTTCGGACAAGCAAGGACATTTGTGGTTCTTGCAAACCTCTTTTATTAAGATATGAGCAACTATATTTTAGCCTATAAAAGTATATTTTAGAATTGTTTTAACAATTTTTTTCATGTCAAGTCAATGAGGTTGACAGGACAAAAAAAACAGATGTTTTTCAAAATGACCTCTTTTGTGTTTCACAGAAGAAGAAATGTCATAAGCGTAACTCAATTCTGAGAACATTTCAATTTTTTGGGTGAACTATTTTTTTTTTAAATACACAAGAGTTGAAATACACCAAAAACACCCAGCCAGAAAGGCATTCACATCTCTAAGCCCTGCATTAGAGCCGGCTCAGAATGGAGGCAATGGATTTCGAGAGCATCACTTCATTTATTAACAAATCAATTGACGGAAAGGTGTGACGATTGCTATGGTGACAAGATAATCTAATCATCAGAAATTTGGATTTGGTCAGCGACATTAGCCATTGCACCTCTGATGTGAAATGACAAGAGCATAGAGAGAGCATGTACGAGAAAGCGAGGCTGCAATTATCATCTCCGGCTGTGTTAGTACTTAGTGGTCTTTTAGAAAACAACTCTCTGACTGGCCCGGGCAGTTATGAACCTCTAACTCTTTGGATCAATCAATCGCGCAGAGACTGTGAATTGATCTAACTTTAAAAGGTAGCCAAGAATGACGGATAGATGGTGCATCCTTCAAGGCACATTCATTTTGTTATTTGCTTGTAACGTGAGCATGTTTTGATATACTGTTTTTGCAAGTATAAGTGGATAGCTACACAGTAATCTTCAGTCTGGTGTTTAAGTGCTGTGATACAATACAGATACTTGAGTGAGGCATTGATTTACAATCTACTCTCAGAAACCTTGCATTTGTCTACTGTATTAAACTGATGAACAATCAACATTATCTGACTGATTTCTAACTTCTCTGTAAAAGTAAATGCTTTAAATATATGCCAGCATCTTATACTTTTTATGTGCTGATAAAATTAAACTGTTTAAAATCTGTTCAAAAGGTTTTGGTTCATGTTGGGCACCTTCATATGAAAAAAGTAAGAGAAAAGTAAGTGTAGGCAATTCTAACTGATGCTTTATTTTATATTTAGCATTTCCCTGCTGCCACCAAGAATGGTAGGATAAATAGTTTTGCCACATAAACCAGTCACCCCATAACCTACACTCTAAAATTCCTGGGTTAAATATGGACAAACCTAGTGATTGGGTTATTTTCAACCAACAGTTGGGTTATGTTTAACCCAATCTTCTGGGCAGTAACCCAACCGCTGGGTCAAAAACAACCCAATCGCTGGATTTGTCCATATTTTAGTGCTGGGTTGTATTTAAGCCAGCATATTTTAGAGTGTAGCTAATTATCATAAAAGTAATCCTAAATCATTTATCATAACAAAGTAGTAGTAACTTTCTGGCAAACTTTATTGATGTACGAACAGTAAATAATATAAAACAGTACAGCTTCCTACTTGAATGAGGAAAGAGACTAAAATCTAAAACTTTTAAGATTATGTTTTCAATAACATTTCAAATAAGCAAATAAAATCTGATGAATCACAGTTGAAAAATAAATAAATAACAAATAAAAAAAAATGTTGCTCTTGCTAAAGGTGCACTGGCATTCTACAGTAAATAATAAAATACAATCCTACAATTGGACATATTTTTTTATGGAAAGACAGAACTTTCCTATATTTACAGCCACCATAATGAGCAGTACAGTTTATCCCATAAATTTTCCTATGAGTAGTGTCACCGGTCACCTTATACATATGTCTTACTGTATGTCTCTGCATGAATGCTGCATTATTGAACTCAAGCATATAGAAAAGGACATTGCCCTCACAGACAGAGAGAAAAACAAAACAAATAGACAGAAGAAAAGAACCATAAACAGATAGAAGGTGTTTGCCAGTCAAGCATTTTCCCACTCTATTTACTAGGATTAAGAAAAACAAACAGAAATAAGAGCCCCGTAAAAACCGCCAGCCATTTTCTTTGGGTGCTGACAGCCCTCAGCCCATCAGTGCAGGTGAAAAGATGTAACTGTAGACAGATAAGACTGTGTACAAAACATGAGTGCTGACAAGCTCACTCATTAAACTTGACCGGGCCACAGATGCTGGGTTTATGCTACCAGCCGGTCCTGTCACATGGCAATCCGATATCTCGAAAGAGAGCCATCTTCCTGTGCACAACACCTCACTGGAAAGACAGGCCTAGAGCTATCTTTAGGTATTTCACTAAAGCATGAGAAATAAGAGACGAGAGGAGTATGAAAAACTTGTTCGAAGATCACCCTGAGGCGGACAAGAACTCTGCAAATTTACTGTTTATGCTAGAGGGAGTTCTGTAATTACTATTTTCTTTGACAACAATAATGGCATCAAGACGTTGCAACCAACATGTCTGTTGTATATTTACAAAGAGTTCCGCAAATCGTAAAATGACATGATGTGAGACCGTTAAGAAGTGAAAAGCAGATCTCTCTTTACTTCCCAGAGAGAAAAAAGACCACAATTCCCAGTGTGAAAAAGTACCTAAGAACACATCTGTCGAAAGAAAAAAAGATCTGTTGATTGGACAACTGCCAACACTTAATAAAACATATTCCACATCGTTTGACACTGAAACAAGATGCCGTTTTTATCCTTACCATCTACATGTCAATTCCCAGATGTGTTCTTTGTGAATTTTAATGCTAATGTACAAACTTTGTCTTTTGATGAAAAAAACTAAATAAAAAAAAATCTAAAGGAAAGCAAACAAACACGGCCTTAAGTGGATACTGCTATTTAAACAGTTTAGCAGAAGCAGCCCCCTGGGAGGTATACAAAGAACCCTTCGGGTTCTAGAGTGGCCCTGCAGGGGAACTGACGCAATCTGCAAATAATAAAAGGAGAGATGGTGCTTGAAAGCACAGCTTGTGATTGAACAATGCTCCACGATCTCTGCCACATAGAGAAAGGACACAGCAGAGAGCTGTGAGGACTGGCTTCCCTGTAGCCAAACACGCCGCAACAGACAGCTGTGTGTGTTTTTGCCGTGAAGACACAGAGAAAACGATCTGTTCGCACTGATAAAGAGCAGAATTTGCAGACGTTGCTGCTGTGTTCTTTGGCTACAAAGTTTGGAATCGACAACCGCAATTACTAACAGGTGTGACTTGTGGTTTGCCTGTTCATACAACAGCTTACAGTAGTTATGGTTTGGATATTGACTCTTAATCACTAACCATGTACACATTTGTGTGTGAAATCTGAATGCAAATGCTTTCAAGAACAGATAATTTATCAATAATTTTTGTATTGAAATTTATTTTTTAATTGTAGGACAACTGCAACCACACATATGCAAAATCATGCATCTTTAGAGAGGGTCATTTGCTGAGAGTAGTGAAAGACTAAAGGAAAAACCGTATATGGAAATGGTTTGGGCATATTTTATGCAAATTAATAACATTGTGCACACAGTCACTCATTTAGAATATTATTTGCTCATTAACATTAGAACTTGTTTCATAACCAATTAATGTGTCTACGCAATAACTTTTTAGTGACTATATATACGAACAATCAACACAATGGGTAAATGAAAAAACAAATTGCTAAAGTCAAATATTTTTTATATTTGTGCTATAGATATGAACGCCCATTACCACAGCAACTGAAGTAAATATCAAAAATGGCAACTTTCAAAACATGAATGTCTTTTCACAATTAGCACATTACTGAGTCCAATCAAAAATCTAAATACAGAACATTTTTAGAAGTTAAACTTGACCTGGCATCTTTAAAATATGGGATTAATGAAAAAAAAGATGCAAAAAAAGCAGTGCTACGTAGTACAAAAGGGGGAAAAAAGCACAGCGTAAAGCAAAAACACTCTAAAACAGGTCTAACAAACCTAATTCTGTTACTGTGTGAATGTAGTCTTTCACTATCTGCTGATGTGTGGGATTTCATTTCATTCATTAAATCCAGCACAAACTCAGTCCTTGTGTTCAATGATTTGTTTTCCTGTTTTGGATTCTTTCATTCTGGCCTTGTAATTTGATTTTGGCTATTTGTTTAGCAGCCACGCTGTTCACACAGATAGCATTAACTATTTACAAGTTGCTACAGCATTCAGAGGGAAGGAACAAGGGCAGAGGTCAGCCATTTGACACATGTAACTTAGCGGATTTCTAGCTTAGCGTCTACATCATTTAAACAGATGATGTTTTCGTTTCTAATTAAAGAGCAGTTGTCTTATTGAGTGTCTCGTCTCAAAAACTAAGCGCCTCATGGCTAAAAAGTGTAGCTGGCAATTGGCGCCAGAGAAAAAGAGTGGAGTGTACACAAACATAAGCCATCTGAAATGTGGGCGTCACTCTGCCCGACATCACTGACACAGGCTAAACCATGTTCATCAGGGTTAGCTTATCCCACTATCCAAAACAAACAAGCACATAAGCAACCAAACCTTTGACAGCAACTCCAACGCCGATGCTCTCAAGCATTAGCAAGGCTAGCTTTAGCCAGTACTTTTCGCGTGGAGGAGCCAGGACAAATATTGACAGGGAGTAACTGGGACTTGTTTCCCAAACACCCCGCCATGCAACGTCCTTGTGGACAAGGAATGAGGAACATTGGTGTTTACTGTGAAATCAATAGGAAAAAAAGGACATTTTGTTGCAGGTATAATTTAAACAAACACCAAAAGTTTTGATGCTTCCTCAAAACAATTTTCCTCCTCTTTGTCCTTCTCTGAGTTGACCAAGCAAATTAGTTAAAGTGCCTTAATGTTTTATGCCTCGGGGGTCAAATATTGTCTTATAACTCTTGTCTGGAAAATTTCTCCTTTTCACATTTAGAACGAATAGATTTTAGGGCTTGCTTAAGTAATTAAACAACCCCTGCTCTGTAAGAGCATTACTTGCCTGTTGTGCTTCGCAAAAATGACACATTAACTAACATAAACATCTAAAATTATCTTTGCTATTCTCTCCTAGATCAGCACTGCTCTTGTCCCAGACACACTTTCAATTTTCAAATATGGAAATCCATCTTAGAAATATGAATTATTAAATGTTTAAACTTATGATTATCTAAGCAAAGACTGAAATAATCATAAAACATTTCAATATTTATGAGAAGATCATTTCTAAATGTGTCAGAAACTGTCCCACAGCTGTGGCATCATTTTCACCACAAACAAATAAAAAATAAAAATGTTCTCCAAAGATGATGTACTTGCTTAGGAGAATATATTGTCATTTCCAATCAAGCTGTAGTTTTGTCAAATTATGCAAAAAAGTGTGATAATACAGTTTAAATGTCATTTCCAACACAAAAAGCTGTTATGTTATTTGAGACGTTACAGAAGTTTATTTTCTGAATGTTCACTGGGGCATACAGAAAAAAAAAAAAAAAACATCTGGATTGTAAACTATAGCAGTCTCTCTGGCTCCAAATTCAATGAGATGTATTTGGTCAAAAAGAAGGATAGGAAGAAATCCGACAGCCTCTCATATCCGTTCATTTCTCCAGACCATACGTATCATTCACTCATCCATCCATTCATTTGTCTGCTCATTCAGAGGCACGTCATCAATCTAGCCCAACGACTCCGGCACAATGACTTTCTCAAGATTAAGTCCATCGTTCAAGCGGAACTGTACAAGGGTGGGGTAAAATTATGAATGCGTTTATGAGTTATTAATGGCCTTGGCCCACTGGTTCCCAAACGGGTCTGGGGTTCCAAACCCACAGGGTGGACAGAGCTGGTTTATAGAGTTATAAAACTCAATAAATAATTCAATGGCATTACTTGGATTTCCAGAATTGCCATACATTATACATGCAGTTCAACAAATGTCTCTGCTATCATACACATATCTGTACACTTCAGCTGTGTAGTAATTAATCGCCTAAATGTGTGCCAAAAAACTACAGAGATCTTTTCACCCTCCCTGCTACATATTTCATGCCGAGATTTTGACACACTCTAGTGCACCCAAAGAAAATCAGCGACCACGTGAAGGAGGAAGGGAGGGGAGGACAGACGGATGGATTTTTGTTGTTGTTTCTGGCTTCGCAGGATTGATTTTCATCTCTTGAAGAACTGGGCTAATCTCAATCCTTCTTCTAATCTGGATTCAAAGCACTTGAAACCCAAGGCTTCTTCACAGATGAGTAAAAAACAAGTGTCTGTTTATGCAGCATAGCTGATTATGTATAGAAGAAGAATGAAGAAAATATCCAAAATATGAACACATGCTCTGAAAGATCATTTAATGAAGGTGAGGTTTTGCGGTCACACTCTTCCGCTGTTAACATGAAGCGGTGTAAGAAATTAAAGATGTGTATCGCGACATTCTGTCTTGTCTTGTTCTGTTAAATTTGATGATTTATTAATGAGCGAGTATATATAGCAGGAGATCGTATGAGCTCAGAATACACACACAAACAGTGATGACGAGGTAAAGAAAATAAAACCCCTGCAACTCTAGAAGGCCAAAAGCTTGGAGAAATCAAACAAACAAAGGCAGGATTTACTGAAAGGTCTCATGTGCACCGTTTAGGCCTGGCAGACAAGTGCTGTTTAGATTTCCCTCGTATACTGCAGAACACATCGATCACGTGTGTATATCAAAACCTCCTATCAATAATTCAGCGTGAACACACCATCTGAAAATATGAACAAGACATCAAGGACAGAAGAAAGAACAAATTTAATACACAAAAGCTAAAGGACGAGCTGGGACTGAAAAAAGAGGAAGAACTCCTCTCCGAACATGTATGATTATCTCTCCTCGATCCCTATTTCTCTCTTTCAGTCTTTTGTCTTCAACCCCAAGCCATACACTAACACTCTATTTCTCAGGCAGGGAGCTTTAAAGGGGGGGGGGGCATCTCAAATATTCAGTGTACAAAACTACGCAGAGAGAGAAGAGAAGAGAAGAGAAGAGAAGAGAAGAGAAGAGAAGAGATTTGGAGGACAAACATTGGGCTGTTACAGCCATCAAGGGGAAATGTTATGACTCAATTTGCAAGCACATACACACACACACACACACACTAATACCCCTCCCACACTGCACACACACAATGTACCGTATAATGTAGCATACAAGGACAGAACCATTAGCATGCATGACTGTGCTCTCACTCCTGCTGTCCCACTGCAAAACACACACACACACACACACACACACACACACACACACACACACACACAGCGTGCGAGAGAGAAAAAGGGCACTAAACAGATTGTCAGACATTGACTCTCTCATGCCTTGCCATTTGACAGTATTTCGCTTCAGTTCCCAAAGCAATACATCTAGAACTCATGCAGCAATTTGATTACCTGACAGCCGCTTTTATCGCTCTATTTTGCAAAAACAAGGTGACAGAAACCCAATCTCTATGAAACACTGCGACTTCACTGCACCACACAACATCATTATGCCACAAGCACAACTGCAGTCCTCATATCAAAGCAGTTACTCAACAGCATGATTTGTTTTATCTACTTTTCACTCCTCTCTTTCTGTTTTTAGGTGCATTTAATGGATAGAAATAGCTCAGATGGACAATCCCTGGAGGGGCATCACTATTGTCCGGCAACAACTGGAGTGTGTCAAGGCTTCTGCCCTCCCCCAATTGCTACTCCTGCCTTACTTGTTTGACCTTAAGTAGATCAATTGACCTCTCTATTTATAATAAACTCAAAAAAGAAGAATGGAAGCATCAAAATATGTTAAATTGCATGAAGTTTTCACTACATAAACAACATTTTATAACCACGCTTACAGAAAGACATACATTTGATAGCAAACACTGCATGTGAATTCAAATCAAGCCTCATTCACTTTGCTCTGCGCTTGCAAAAGACACTGAAGGCAGACTGTCGCCACCTAGGGGACACTTTTATAGCTTGGAACACCAACCCTGATGCTCACAGCACCAGTATCGGTCTCACACACATTTCCTCTCTCTAAAACGGAGTTAAGTAAGAGGAACATTTTTATTTTCACCGAAACAGCAAATTAAGCTATGAATATTTTTCCCCTGCAAATAAATACACAACTATATATTGGCTTTTTTTCCTGGCCTCAAATATGCTGTTAAGTATGTTGCAGACGTAAGGGTGGATATTAAATGCTCTCTAGACAAAATAATTAACAAAATCCCTTGCTACCAGGTTGGAGGGATACCATTGAAGATTTTCTTAAACCTCAATTCGCCATTAAGTAATAGATCTGGACGCCTGTGGTGCAATTAAGCGTTATTACATCCTTTTATCCAGGAAACTTTTCTCGGCCAATTGAATTACACTCCTCATTCTGTTGTGTTCTCCGAGAGCAGACCGCTCTGGTGATGTAATTGACCCTGAACCTCTTTTCATTTCAGACGTAGGCTATTACTTCAATGGCCAGCTGTTCACAACCTCTGGATCAGCTACTATAAAACACCATTAAGAGCTCCTGGTCGCTGCTTCTGTTGCCACTGGGCCTGATGGGAAGCATTTGAAATGCCCTTGTGCAGCTGTGTAGCGAGCACTGGGAATTCTGTGTATATATATATATATATATATATATATATATATGTTTATATATCCATTTATTTTCAGCTTTCAGGCTACCTCTAGCTTCGATGACAGATGTAGATGACAGCACCCGAACACATCGATCGTCAGAGACTGGAAAGGGAGGGATTTCTAACATTTTTTATAACCTCTCAACTGGGATTCGCATTTCTATGGCTCTTTTTTAATCTCGCTCTCTCTGTTCCAGGCCAGGGGAGAGGAGAGCCAGATTGTTTTACGGGCTCAGTAACAGGATAGCAGATCTGCCTCTCGCCACACTTCTGCTGTAAATAATGGAGAGTATATCCTGTATTGTATGGATCTGTGTAAACACAGAACGCATGTATGTGTCTTGGCGCTTGTGTGTTGAAGGTTGTGAGAGAAAAGGGCATGTATCTATGCTGTAGTGTCTGCGTTTGTGGTTTGATGAGTCCTCTGCAGTTATTCTGCTCATTATTAAAGGGCCCAGAATAATGGGCCTCACTCTGACCTATAACCTGCAGCTGGGATGCGATGAATAGCAACGCACACGCTCACACAATCATGGGCAGACACATGCAGCAGCAAACACACAGATCTAGAGAACGTTAATGACAAGACACCCATGAAAACGTGCAAATACAAATACAAGCTTATCCACAAAAACACCAGCTTCACACCTCTGAAATCACTCACATATAACTTTTTTTAATTAGCCACAATGGTAATGCGCTCTGGATGGTTGATAGTGTTGTTAACAGTGTGGGACGAGTTAGTCACCAAAGTTTATGACTTAAAATTAGAGGTTTGTTCAAATCTTTAACCCTAAATATGAGAAAGAGCAAAATTAGCAAGTGAAAATACATGTATAATTTAAAACATGATATCACAAAGAAATATGTATATAAAATTGATTAAAGGCATAAAGCAAAAGAGAGCTAAATTAATTTTTGCCAGCTATAATCTCAGTCGCTGCACATACACGCGTACCTGATGTACAGAGTTTAAAGAGGTGACTTTAGCCTGATCTGACACGACAGATTTCAAATGACTTTAAACTGGCTTAGCAGCACAGACACACATAAGTTGTCACTAGCTTAACCAAATCGCTCCACACAAAGACGCATTAGCAAGGAACGAGGAAATCTGGGAAAGCTCTTTCTTTCTTTCGTTGAAATGCAGTTTGAGCGTCTTTAATAGAGAGAGGATTGTCACAGTGTTCTTGAGTACGAAGGTGAGACAAACCTGCTGAGTAAGTAATACGGTAAGGGTGTTATAATGTCTGAAAATTGAAATGTTTGAGGTCAAGACAAATTGCATTACATTGGATGAAAATACATTTTCATGTATTTATTTGACCTAGTGTATGAGCAATAGCAGAAAATGAAAAAAAAAAACAAGAACATTAATTCTGTCGCTGTAAGAGGCAAACCATAGGAACCTTACATTCAAAGCGCCACAGGAAACTACATATTGATCGAAGCTCTATTCATTTGCAATATAGTAGCTGGAAATATATTCTAGGCAAGAGCAGCAAATCATCATGGTACGGCCGTTATGAAATAACAAGCCTTTAGGGCTGAACCTGTCAGTGCATCAAATCTCGCCTCACCAGAGGTAACATTAAAACAATATCTCTAGAACAGAATTGTGTTCCATACTCAATTTCCTCTTAACGTATTACTTGAAACAATATGAGCAAAGCTAGATTTCAAAAAACGATAGCATGATGCTTTTCAGCATCTGGCGAAGGGTGGAGAACGACTCGTGTTTCATATTATCACCGGTTGTGATCCCCTTCTCCCCCCCACACACTATGATTCACTGGCTGCTTTGTATGCACACACATCTACTCATCCATTAATGTATTGACCTAGTGAGACTGAGCAGGACAAGAGGGGAATGGAGGGTAATAAGGAAGGAGAATATAAGTTGTCGTTCTTACCTGTATTATTGACATCCTGTTCACTGGCGTCTCGGTGGTGTTCGTAACAGGCCCCGTGAAGCTGGTGTGACAGCCAACGTGCCCTTGAGTAACACTGAGGTTGTTGGCGGTGGGTTTGAGGTACATGACCTCTGACCTAGGAGAGCTGAGGGGCAGACGAGTTTGGTAGTCGAAGTACATGGGGGAGGTGGCCAGGGAGGGACTGCTGACAACGTTCATCACATTCATGGTGTCCCGCTCCTCCACTTCGCTCTGTACCAGCATGATGTCATTCTTGTTGATCTTCTTCTTCTTGCCCTTGCCAAGTTGCGGGTGAGTGTACTCTGCGATCCGACAGTTGTATGTTCGGATCTCCTTGTTTTCACGTTTACACTTGACTGCTATGGTGATCATGGCAGCAAGGAGCATAATTGAGATGATACTCAGGGTTACTATTAGCGGGAGCGACATGTCCCAGTTATGGTGTTCTGCGTTGATGCGTGGTTCACCCTCTGGTAAGAGCCCGGAGTAGGCTTTGACAATAAGTTTGGCCATGGCGGACAGTGATGGCTTGCCATGGTCAGTCACCTTGATGATGAGTTCCACAACAGGTGCCACCTCCTCCCACAGTGGCTGGGCTGTCCGTACCTCACCAGTCACCGAATCAATCTCAAACAAGTGTTCCTCATTGCCATCTGAGATCTCGTAGGTGAGGCGACCACTCTCACCAAAATCATTGTCCACCGCTCTCACGGTGGTGATAATGTGTCCGACTCCCACGTTCCGAGGCACATGGATCTCAGCAGTGTCATTCTGAAGTAACGGAAGGACAATGACAGGAATGTTATCATTAACATCCAGCACGCTGACACGGACTGTGGTGTTGCTCTCCAGGTGAGGGTTACCTGAATCCTTCGCCTGGACCTTGAAGTCAAAATACTTGGTTTGTTCATAGTTGAAACTCCTCAGGGCATAAATGGCACCATCAGTGGGTTTGATGTTAACATATGTAGTGATAGACTCCTCGCTTACATTCGAAGGAAGGAGGGAATAGGATACAGTACCATTTTGGCCCAAATCTGGGTCATGAGCAAGAACAGAACCAAGATATTCCCCTGGGATGTTGTTTTCAGGCACCTGGAGAAGGTAGACCATTTTTGTGAAGCGGGGTGCATTGTCATTTTCATCCAAGATCTTAACAGTGAAATACTTTGTTGAGTTCAGGGGTGGGTTGCCATTGTCTTTGGCCACAATAGTGATGTTATACTCATCCTTTACCTCCCTGTCCAGGGGTCTGTCCGTCACTACTGTGAAGAAGTTATCATAGTTCTCCTCCAGCTTGAAAGGAACGTTCCCCAAAATCCTACACTGGAGCTGCCCATTACGGCCCGAGTCTTTGTCTGTGACTCTGACGAGTGCGATCACTGTCCCTGGGGCTGCTGCTTCACTAACCGCCCCCTGACGCACAGCTACGAAACCTATCGACGGCCAGTTGTCATTCCTGTCAAGCACTTTAACGGTGACTTTACAATGGCCAGGAATTGGGTTAGGGCCTTGATCCTTTGCCTGAACATCAATCTCTATAATTGGGCTCTCCTCAAAGTCGATTTTACCCTGAATCTTTATGACACCTGTTCGGGGGTCTATTGAGAACAACTCTTTGATCCTGTCTGGAACATAACAGCTAAAGGAATAAGTAACCTGCCCATTAATCCCTTCATCTGGATCGGTAGCATTTAAATCTATCAGTACAATGCCTGTGGGTGAATTCTCAGGGATCTCCACTACATATGAGGGCTGTTCAAACACAGGGCTGTTGTCATTGGAATCAGTGACTTTCACATTAATTTGCATTGTGCCTGATTTGGGATATTCCCCTCCATCTGTGGCAGTTATAATTAAAGTGTGATGGCTACGTTCCTCTCGATCTAAGGGCCTCTGAACGACCAATTCAGGGAATTTGGCTCCATCCCCTCTGGATTTAACATCCAGAGAGAATATGCTATAATCATCCCGCGTGATCTGATATGTTTTCAGGCCGTTCTCCTTAGTGTCAGGGTCATAGGCAGCAGCCAAGGGGAAACGTGTGCCTGGGGCTGCGTTCTCAGATATGTCAATATCGATCTGTTCAGAAGGAAAGCTTGGTGCGTTGTCATTTATGTCCTGTATCTCAACTTTAATCATGCAGATCTCCTTGTCGTTGGCAAACACTTCCATGGAGAGCTGGCACTTTGAGTTTTGTCTGCACAGTATTTCCCTGTCGATACGCTGTTTAGTGTATAATAGCCCACTTTCAGGATCCACATCGATAAGGTGTGGGGCAGAGTTCTCCAAAACCCTGAAGTTGGATTTTTTCCCCTGTTCTCCCAGTTCCAGCTCCGCATCCTTGGCAATGTTTCCAATGACACCCTGAATTTTCTCCTCAGGTATTGAGTAGTTCAAGTTTTTCAATGTCAGGGCTTGCGCCCATAAAAGTAGGAAAAGGAAAACAGAAAGAGGCATCCCTTTCAGTGAGAGTGTCTTAGGTTTCTGATGCGTTTTACGCCTCCGACCTGTTGATCTTCCTGGCAATATCACAATATCTAACTTAAATTACAGAGCACACATGCCGGTTCATGATAAAACATGTATAAAGTCATCATGTGGGCTTTTCCTTTGAATGCTCTTTTCGTTCCCCCGTAGCAGGGCTCTCTTTATCTTGAGTTTTTACAACAAACGGTGGGGCTGTACGGCTAATTTATATTCTGCTGGCGCATTGGAGGCATAATCACAATCCAGTTTCCACAAAGAAATAGCCTTTTCCAGCCTCTTCTCCTGTAATAATGATAAAAAAGAAAAATATCTCTATCAGATTATTACATACAATATTGCACTTGATGATTTTAAATCTGGCATACAGATTTTAACAAGCACCTCGTGTCTCAGCATATGCGCTTTTTTTCTCTGTAGTGTGACCGCGTAATTCTAATGCGTAATTCCTCATTCCCTGGCGAGGGACGTGGATGGCATGTCAATCCAACCTTAAGATGCGTCGCAGCCCTTTAGCGCTGAACACAGGTGGATGTTAGTGTTGTTCTGCTTTCAACATGTAGGCTAAGCAATGCGTCGAGGATGCGCCATGTGGCACGAAGAGCGTTACGCGCATCAAACGCGCAATTACGGATAAAGGTGGTGAGCAAATAAATTCGGATAAATCTCTTTCTATTTCCCTGCGTCCTGAAACAGCTGCTTAACTGATGCCATATCTATACCTCGCTGTCTTAAGGCAACCCCCTGAATGCAAATGCGTTGAAATAAGCCTCTTAACCGGCATCATCCGGATGTTAAATACAATTCTTACATAGTCGCATAAAGCAGAGCAAATTAAACACAATCCTGGATGGTTATTTATGCTGCGCTTCTTGAATAAATACGAGAAGAAGCTGTTGCATCCAGGGTGACACTGTGGAACAGAATGATGATGATGATGATGATGAGAAACATCACACAGACTTACCTGTAGCCTTATATCCAGTCTAAACACAACCATCACCAAAGACGAGTTACATCCTTCATGCACCTTCCCAATGAGTGGGGGGAAACTCCAGCTAGACTGAATTAAAAAATAAAGTGCTCCCCAAAAGTGCGCTTGTAATGTCAATGAGGCTGATTAGGATGCAGTGACTCTCCTCCGCTCATCGACTCAGACTGCAGACGCTTCAGGACAGATATCTTGACCCAAGTGTAAAATATACATCCACAACCATTGATATCACCAGAGCGAACAGCTTCTTGTACTGCATTGATGCGGGGTGAAACAACCCCGTGATAAATGCGTCCAGTCCCTAATACAAAAACCGAAAAGGGGAAAACAAGAGTGTCCAAAGCTTAAATGTGCATATCAACCGAGAGTGTTCAGTCCAAACCTACTGTCACTAAGACCAGCTGTCAATAACGGTAAGGGAATAAAAGCACTGTGGTGTGCCGCTGACCCTTCTGCCTCCTCTGCGCGTTTCTCTCTCTGACTGTCTGACTCCGTCTCATAGTGCATTAAACATTGTTACTGATCCACCGCCAACCAATGGATGAATGAGGAGGGGGGTAACGCAGCCAATCGGGTTCTCGGAATTCAAATTGTGGGCGGGGCTTTCAAAGCGGTCCTTTATGTGAGTGATGTGGACGCGTTTCTAAGCGCAGACGGGAGTTTATAAAATACTCTTGTACTTTGAGAGCTGGAGCGGGGTTGGAATCTTTACGTTAAAGAAACTGCCTCTATTTATATCGGTTTTCAGTTGCCAGATTGTCCACACACACACACACACACACACACACACACACACACACACACACACACACACACACACACACACACACACACACACACACACACACACACACACACACACACACACACACACACACACACACACTATTGAACATACACGTTTAAGACGTTCACAATACGCTCATAGATAGAAGATCCTAGTGGTAAATACTGAATGTAATGTATACCGTAAATAATGTATATACGTTTGTGTGGCTGTCACTCAGAATATTTGCAACTTGGTGAGTGTTTCCCACTCACAGAATGTTCTGTTTTGTTAGACTTTAATAATATTACTGATTATTATTATTAATAATAATGCAAAACGAAATCCGGTATGAGTTTAAAATAAACATTTCCGGTTTTGAGTTAATGAAGAGCTAATTGAGAGGCATTGATGAAGCTGTTGAGGGTGCATACGCCTAAAAATTTTCTAAAACAATGTTCAAATTAGAAACCTGCAGGCTATACAAGTTCATCGTTTGGTTTTATTCACTGAGCTTTCTAGAACTCACGTACAGTTTCACAGATTGAAGTTGTCTGTTTGTCTTGTTTCTCTTTTCTCCCTCAACATTTTGGTGCTGGTCTTGTATTTAGCCGTCGGCTCTAAAGAAAGACATAAAAACACCATTAAATTATTTTTTAGAACTAATTTAAGGGATTCTAAGGAGTCATTTTGAAGTATTAAGAATACCCTAGGTTTGCATACTTCAGAACAGTGAAAATGTGCAATATTTTCAGACTGTTCTGTGCATATAGGAACCCAAAATATAAAAAGCAAAGCTATAAATGCTTTTAAACGCTATATAAATGTTTTATGAGATGCGCCAAGCAGTTGGAGGATGAAAAGAGAACAGAAAACACAAGATGCTTCTACTACCTCAGTAGGCCCTCTAGTGGACACCTTTGAACCTTCAACTAGAGTTTCCCTCGTTTTTCAGTCTAAGTGAAGATTATGACTGCACATTACAAACATTGCGTGTATATTCTTTAAATGTACTGCATATAGCATATTTGTAGTACATTTATTATTATTATTATTATTTTATTGAATATTAAATATTTGTTTCAGAGAGAAATACAAATGTAATATGTATTTATTTGTTTGTTTAATTGTAAAATTATACAAATTATTTAAAATATGTTTTACAATTACAAGTTTATAATAGTTGATACAAAATAATTTTATATTATTAATAATAAAGTATAAATAATATTAATTCATATTTTATTTAATTATAAATAATAAGCATTTCATTTAAAAAGGAAAATTGGTATAATTATAATTTAATAATTTGTAATTAATATATCACGTAGTGCAATTCTATGAAACAAATATAAAGATGTTTAGGTAGAACTCACCCCTATCCACTAATCTGGTGTCAGTCACGCTCTGTAATCCTATTTGATATGGCAAATAATAAATCTAAGTCCAGATCTGCTGCCTTTGTCTGACGCAAGTCTTCACTGGCTCATATTGGAGGCTGCTCGTATGGGCCTGACTCATCATCGGCCAACATGGGGATTGGAGCGGGTGGCTGAATTCATTGTGAATTCCTGCACACGGCACCTTAATATTCTAGAGATGCATCTCCATTGTCATACCATTACAGGGCTGCCTGTGTAACGCAGGCCATTTGAAGCTTCTCTGTCTCTAATGCCCTTTGATTATGTGCAGATAGAGGAGCGTTTGATAGTGCTTCAGCTGTAAATCTTCCCTTTTCAGACTCAATATGGCCTGCCATATCTTTGACCTTGGACATGACCTATTCCTTTTGACGTTGATGATGAGGTTTTTCTATTCTCTGAGAAGTGCCGGACATGCATCCTAGTCATGAGGTGTTATATAGGATGGGGATATAAGAGGGAGTGCATATCCATCTTTTTGTATCTTTCCTCTCATGCCTCTTCTTGACTGCATGGAAGATGCATATGGTGTTACTGGCGAGCTGAAACTGGCATGCGATTTACTTCAGCGGATTTTGAGGGACTTTATGAGAGAAGCCATACGGCACATTGCCTGTGTGTTGTGTCAAATCTCTCTCCTTGTTGCTTGGAGAAGCTGAAAGCTCTCTTCTGGATTCCAAGTGAATCTACTTCAAACTCTATCAGTGTGTCCTGAGGGTCCGGCCTTGATGAAAAACCACCAAAGCCACACAATAGAAGCCCTGCTGTTAACAGCTGTCTCTATTAGTCCAATTAAATTGCCTTAAGATATGCCGGCGACAGAAGCCACATTTGGAAGGATGGAGGCGAATAGCTACATTAAAACACAATTTTGCAAATTAAATTTCAATTTAATGGCACAGTTTTTCTTCAGGTAATGAGACCGTGCGAGGGCCTAGGCTTTTTGGACAGGCTGCCTCAAAAGCAGCGTCTCTCTCTCCTTCTCTTCCTTCTATGGAGATGAGGCTTTTATGCGGTACAAAATGCAATTTTTTTTCATGTCTGCCAAGGACAATTCTCAGAGGAGGCGGTTTTTCAGTGTAGCTGCCCTTTCCAGTAACATTTTCATCTACGTTTGCTCTCTTCTCCTCTTGTTCCTTTTTGCAATGCTAAGGGAATGAAAGGGTGTGTTAGAATCAGAGAATTTTCTGTCCCTGCACACGCTAAATGACAGAACTTCACACGTATCTTCCTATCTTCATATCTTCTTACCTCTCTGTCTGTCCATCTACACCAGGGATGGGCAACTGGCGGCCCATGGGCCATATACGGCCCCCAGTGTCTTTTAGTATGGCCCGCTGGATTATATTACACTCGGATGATCAATTTGAAAAACATTTAAAAAGTAAGTCACAGTTAATACTATCTCCAACCAGGAGAGATCACTAGCTTCCAGCCGCTCTCCGTATTAATTTCAGCGCAGTGTATACATTCACTAACGTTAGCAAATAATAAATGAAAAACAGACCATGAAAACAGTATTTTCCAGTCAAGATTGTTAACAGTTTATCTTTTTAACAAGTTCAATATGATACCTATATGTTTGAATGTATATTTAAATCGCCATCACACCACTGCGCACAGACCACAGGGTACAAGAGTTACACTTGCCTCAAATTTCAAAGGTAAAATTCATAGTCAACAAAACCTTTTTGCCAAATGCATGACAGAAATGTTTGCACTGAACTATGTTCTTAGGGTTTCTGCGGGTCCTTAAAGTGTCTTCAGTTTAATTGTTTACGTTTATGGCCATGAAATCTCCTACATATTACAAAAATGTCTACATTATAAAGACATTAATTTCTATATGGATTAATATGACGATTAAACTTCAAAAGCCTATGATTTCACATTTTCACTGAATAGAAAGGAGCGCTGCACGTTTCAAAATCAGGAGCTGTGCTGTTTTGTGTACTACGGTTACCGGGGAAAACGGTATATTCTGCCGTTCCGAAAGTGAAACCTGCTGCCAGAGAACGAATATGCATTTTCAATAAGCCCGTCTGCTATTTTTGCTACATATTTTTAAATGTGAACCAGTGGATCGGCAAAAAGCTAATGCATTATAAAAATCTAAACAATTAAGTAATTAAGATATATTTATATATTATTTAATATAATAATTGATTGATATTTTTGATTTATCCCTTTTCTTAAAAAAAATGTAAAGGCTGAAATGTGAAGTGCAGATCTTAAAAAGGTCTTTAAAGGTCTTAAAATTGATTTTGAAAATCTTGCAAATACCAGGTTATTTTATGGTACTGTTCGGAACATTTTTTTTATATATTTTTTTGAATATGCCCTTTTTAACTGTCCTCTTAGGTTGTTTTGAGAATGTTTTGTAGGCCACTAATAAAAAAGAAAGGATCTCTGTACATTTGTTTGTTGCAAATTTACAGACAATGCAATTGAAATGTTTACATTGACTTGTTGGGTAATATTTCTTTAGCAGACGCTTTTATCCAAAGCGACTTACAAATGACAACAAAAAACCAACAAAAGAGCAACAACATGCAAGTTCCCTTCTGAACTAGTATGTAAAATATAGAAAAATTAAACATAACTGCAGTTAGAGAATAAATATGCAAGTTTTATTGTTAATAAAATCTTTAAAAACCGTTTCTTGAAATTACATTAATTATGCGTTAATGAAAAAGTCATTTCTTTCAATAAAAAGGAAATTGAGTAAGACGGTGTAAAAGGTTTGTGGATGTGAATTAGTAATCTGGCCCTTTGGTATAAAGGAGAAAAAATGCTGGCCCTCGTCACTTTCAAAGTTGCCCATCCCTGATCTACACATATATTGAACTGTTTTTATATCAAGTGTCTATCAAAACTGTCCGTCTATCGATTAGTTAATTTATCTACCTACATAACTATAGAAAATGTATCTTTCTTTCTTTCTTTCTTTCTTTCTTTCTTTCTTTCTTTTTTGAAAGAAACTGTTTTGTCACCTTTGACCTGGACATCTAACACCTACCAGACTCTCTCTCTCTCTCTCTCTCTCTCTCTCTCTCTCTCTCTCTCTCTCTCTCTCTCTTGCTCCATAGGCCACCCACACACTGAAAGGTCAATAAACCTGTGAAATGAGTACATAGCAGCAGGTATCACCCACCAATCCCTGCTGTACATTCAATGTTGAGAACAGTTAAGCAGGCTTTCAGATTAGACATTACAACAACCCAATAAAAAGCCCAGTGTGTGGCTCCATCTCACCACGAGCCAAGCAAGAATGTCTGGGTCAGACCTGGGGCAGTTTGAGAGAAGAAGGTTTCCACTTTACCCTGCTAGACACCCTCAATCCGCCTTGCAGCAGGGGGTCTTGGCTGAGCGGAGGAGTAGAGAACGACAGGTCTGCTGGCTTCATTCGCTCTGTCTGTGTGGAGTCCCTGCCATGCTGCATTCAGAGGACTGGCAATGGTGCCGAGGTGATGTCTGTGTGTGAGAAAGAGAGAGACTTTGCCAACTGGATTCAGAGACATGCCACTGAGGTGTTTGTGTGCCATTCTGGTTTGTAAGTAAAGGTGCAAGTGTCTGAGCGGACGTATGTTGTTTTGTACCAGATCACAAAGCTTTTGGGCAGTTTCTGAGATGCTGAATGTACAGAGAGACTTAATCAGAAAAAAATAATCAGCTGAAAACTGAGTTGAATGGACTTTCTGTTCAAACCAGGCATAATATTTGTAATGTTTTAAAATATGTCTGTGTATATATGCTCTTGCTGTGATAACAAGGTAACATACTTATAAAAAATGTAGAGCCTGAATGCATGTAAATGTAAGATATGGTTTAGACAAAATTTTAGAGCCCAGAATCAAATATCACATACCACTGTCAATATAGTTTATGCTTAAAGAACAGAATTTCTAGCAACTAATTATATTAATTTAGCATATACTGTAATACCAGGACACATTATCTGTCAGGACATTAGTGGTGGGGATTTTTTCAGATACTTTTTTGTACGTTACACCATTACGCCAGTAGGTGGCAACAAATAACTTATTATGAGTGAGATGCTGCATCATTCAAAAAATCGATTCGTACAATACGCTGATTCATTCAGGTACAAAACAAGTGTCCATATTAATGAGTTACTGAATCATTAACTCAAAAACACAGATTAATTCAGCAATGTGTTTTTTCAATTCCATTCAGGAATATCGCTGCTGTATGTGTTGCTCGGAAATGTGCAGTGCCTAATTCTGCTGTGACATTGTTTGGAACTGCTTTTGTTGGCAAGTAAAACAAATGTAAGTGCAGTCTATTATTTACCTTGAAGCCATTGGTTTTTAGGGCTGAAAGGGCTATTAGAAAAACAGGCAGTGCTCAAAGCGTTCATTGCACTAGCATCTTTTGCTGAGTCTTGTGCATGAAACTGCATTCTAAAAACATGACGCTAAAACGCAAAAAAATGCATTCTGTTCGAATAGCAACTTACTCAAAATCTTCCTCTATTTCTATTTTTCCTTCCATTGATTCGATCTTAAACTTGCCCGGCCTCTAGAGATTTGAAGCACAATGATGAAATCGAGGGTTCACTCTCTCTCTCTTCTTCTCCCACCTGCTCCCAGTGGAGCTAAACTTCCCTTTCTCTCTCTCTTTTGCTTCTGTCCTGCAGGTATGAGATAAGCTGACAGAGGCGAAATTCTAATTAATGTTTTGTCAGTCTAAAACACCCTTAGATCAGTGGACGACAGTGATTTGGACTGCACGCCCATACAAATATACCATTTTAATTAATGTTTAGAAGATTCAATTAAGAAATAAACAGCTGAAAGTTTCTGAAAGCAGCCATTGTAGCCATGTAAAAAAACACATTCAATTCCTTGCTTTCTTCGACCGTAGATAATTGACTCATTTGTTTTATTCTGCCTTATGAACATCACACAGCCACCCACTTAACTGTAATTGCCACTGTAACAACTCTCATAATGAAGATGACAGGAAGTTACATATCACATCAATCATTAGTAAAATAATTTGGCTAACCTTAAACCCAGCTAATTCCAAGCTCACCAAATAATAAATACAACCTGCACAAGTTATTTTTACAGTCAGTTGCAAATTTCCACTATGCTTCTTTTCTAATGACTATGTATAAATTATAAAGTATAAATCAGAACATCTGAAATAAATAAATAAGCACAGTAGGAGGAAACTAATTTTCCCTAAACATTTGCATAAATCAAGCATTTACAGTGTAGTAGTATCCATCAAAGATCTGCTGATAAACATGCTTAAAAAAATATTGATTAATGTTAGCAACAATCGACAGCATATGTTGCAGTAATGCATTTAAAATGGAAGCCAGTGGGACATTTCAGAGGTTTTAAAAGCCAAAAGGGAAGCTTCTATTTTTTTTGTTAAAGCACTTATTAATTATTTGATACCAAATATGAATTATTCGGCACCAATGTGTGTCTTGTAAAGTTATCATGCTCCAAAAAGTTTATTCAGAAATAACTTGATCCATAGACTTTCCTTACTTTACAGTATATGATTTTTGCTTATTTCTACAAATTCAGTAGACGCTGCCTGGAACATTCTTTCAAAAGCTCTTGTCAGCCTAACTTACATTTCCCACACGCAGATTGTACATCCACCCGTCAGAATATTGTCTTTGTTCCCTTCAAACCAACACCCACTTGAACATAAACACCCATTTTTTCAGTTGGCTCTAATTGGTGTGTAATGCTGTTGTTCTGCATTCATTATATTGAGCTGCCCGTTGTTTCAGGCCTCTACAGTGTTGGTGTATATATCTAAACAAGACACAGACTTGGCAGGATAAACTAATGCTCTACATTCGATTATTGATCAGCCCTGAAGCACAGCCAACTTTGAAGTGTCAACACTGCAAGCGAGCCACGCCACGTGACAAAATGAGAAACACTCCAAACACGCTCCTGGTTTTGTTGTGTCTTGCACTCATGGTGTAGACCAGGGGTGTCCAACCCTGCTCCTGGAGAGCTAGCATCATGAAGATTTCAGCTCCAACCCCAATCAAACACACCTGAACCAGCTATTCAAGGTGTTCAGGGCTACTTGATATTACAGACAGGTGTGTTGCAGCAGGGTTGGAGCAGAAATTTGTAGGACGGTAGCTCTCCAGGAGCAGGGTTGGAGATCCCTGGTGTAGACGGTCTGTTGCGTCGCAAACCCATTGAGTGCGTTCATTGTAGACGTGAGATAGTTGCCTTCACAGCCCAACATCTCAGCAATTTTACATCCCTTTTCTCTAGCTCCCTTTCAGTATTTCTCTCGTTTTCTAGCCCTACGGGTATGATCATTGTCTATATGAAAACAGCGCACAATCACTATACTCAAATCTATTTCTGTCCTAGTGGGAATTGCAATAAATTGGTTTGTGTGAGACAATGCTCTTTATAGACGGCGGGGACGGCCTCCGTGCTCTCATTTGTTCATCTCAGCCATAAGGACGAAATAGAAACTTGCACTACTTCACACTTAAATGGGTCAGAGGGATTTTTTCTGTGTTCTGGGGAGTTGGGTCAGCACATGATTTCAGGCAAGGCACATGAGCTCTAAAGAAGTAAATACATTGTTTTAAATTGTTTCAAGTTGGTAATGAAGACGCCCTAATAGTTCAATGGGTAAAGTCTTACATTCAATCGGATGTAACAAAAACCCACAATGGCCCCATCCTTGAAAACTACAAACAAATCTACACAAAGTAAAATAAAATATATTCCAGACTACAGTAAATGCATGTTCACTTACCGGGAGGATAATCGTGATCCTTGCCACAGTGTGTTTGGTTGCTGAGAATATTTATTGAAATGTAAAAACTCAAATTTAAGGCTAGTCAATTTTCCATTTTAGCCAATGTCATGTGAATATTCTTGCGTACTGAAAATATAGTGGGTCTATGCAATTATTACAACATTTAAATACAGCTGTGAAATACCAAAAGAGCAAGAGAGAGGGTCCATATCAGAACTATCAGAAGAGCATAAAGAAAGATCAGGAGGAAAAAGATATCCAGACCCATTTTCACCTGGAATTAACATTTATTTCACAGACAGACGTTTTGTGATTTGTTTACTACAAACACTTTCAGAGGTAGTGAAAAACTACAGTATGTGATCACATCACATGTGAAACCGTAATATATCCAGATGCATCCCAACAACAAAGGACCTGTCAATCAAACACTGTGCTAAAAGAAGAGTTTTAAACATTGCCAGTTACAAGTGGCTTTAAAGACATAATTAAATTGCTTTATAAGCACAGTTTAGCACAGGTTAGATTGCTATATATGTGTGCTTTTAAAAATGTTTTTTTTCCTGTCCAATATTATATCAGAGAAGTCCTGCTAAAACAGAACTCTGTCAGATTTTGCGATACGTTTTGCAAGTAACTAAGATGCGCTTACACTCATGGGCGACAAGTCACAAAATGCTAGTTTATGGTACCTTTAAAATAACAATAATGATTGCAATAATGAATGAAAATAGCAATAAGATGCAACTTTTATGTGTTTTATCAACAGAATACTGATATAAGACCCTAGACCACAAAACCAGTCTTAAGTCGCTGGGGTATATTTGTAGCATTAGCCAAAAATAAATTGTATGGGTCAAAATTATCCATTTTTCTTTTATGCCAAAAATCATTAGGATATTAAATAAAGATCATGTCCCATGAAGATATTTAGTGAATTTCCTACCGTAAATATATCAATAATTAATTTTTGATCTGTAATATGCATAGCTAAGTACTTCATTTAGACCACTTTAAAGGCGATTTTCCTAACAAACCACACATAAATGGAAAGCATATTTATATATATAGCTTTCAGATGATGTAGAAATCTCAATTTCGAAAAATGTACACTTATGACTGGTTTTGTGGTCCAGGGTCACAAATATGAAGTGATGTACGTCATGCCATGAATAAACAGAATTTACCTGCATGTATAGATCTGATCCGTTTGTTTTTCCTGCAGGGAAACAAACCTTGCTGTTACTACAGTTGCTTATCTACCAGTTGACCTACAAAAGAAAACCAGGGAGAGAGTTTAAGAAAGTCTCTTTTCTATTCAGAATTTCATCCCTTTCATGCTCCAGGTTACATATTTGTAGATGAAGCATCTTATCTACAGTAAATAAACCCTCTGCTTTCACATCTACTGTATGACAAGTGTGTGTGTGTGTGTGTGTGTGTGTGTGTGTGTGTGTGTGTGTGTGTGTGTGAGTCAGAGACTGCTGAGAGCTCACAGCAGTGAATTCACATGACTGACAGCCTCACTCATGAATTAATAATGTAAATCACAGTTAACATGAAATCTATAATAAATCCATTGTCACTTTAATCAGAAAAAAATTATCATTCTTGATTTATTCTGCTCTCAGAGAATGCCATGTTTTCTCAGTGTAACACTGCAATTAGTTCGGTGTCAAAAATCAAACCGAATGAGGTTGAGTAAAATTATTTTGTTCCATATTCCGTCAGGTTGCTGCACAGAACCAACTATTCAAATTCATTTCTGTCTTCATTCCGACCAACAAAGTAATTATAACAAGGTCAAAGACTCTATCAAGGATGACATGCTTTTCTTAGCTCTTAATTTGGTTTGTCCTTGACTAATTCACACACTTTTTTTTGGTCCCCACACATACTCTTTAATATAATTTGTCGCTTGGAGTCCTTACAGTACATCTATAAAATGAGAGAACCGGTCGAGCGTAATAAAGTCACGCATTTTCAAAGAAGTACCGTGAAATAGAATGAAAAAAGGTAGAAGTGTGTACATGTTTTAGATGGCTATTTAGAAGCTGACAGAGACCATGTGTGAATGTCACAGGACCAGGATGAGGCTAAAATTGTGCCTGAGGAAGCTACTGTCAGGCGACTCTGTTCTCAAGCTGCAATTTAGCCCCCAATAATTGTTATTATTCACCCAAATAAAGAGATGTGGACAAGGGGTCATTTCGGAGGAACGAGACCGAGCAGGAAGCGAGGAGGAGAACAATTCATTGAGCTTCTCCCATTATTCATCCTCGGTTAATTTGGAAGATTGGAAATAATATAACGGCAAATCATCTCTGTTCAGCTGGCTTTTTGTTTAAAGCCCATTAGAGATCTTTTTATATTAAAGTTTTATAAATGTGTTTTTAGGATACATTTGGGAGAATCTCATAAAAATGTCACTTTTTTACCCCAAAAACAACAGATAGAAAAATTAATTCTAGCCCATTTTATTATTTTCATGAGTATCATTACTTTCACGTAAAGTATCATTACCATAATGTGCATGGATATTTTTTTAATTCCCATTAAAATCATGTTGTTTACAGTACAAAGTATTTTTTATTTAAATAAAAGGCTTATGTATACCTATTTTACACATTTAATTTTGTTCACATTACAATTATATTTTTTTCATTACACAGTAACACTTTATTTTAAGGTGTCCTTGTTACACATTATATGTACTTACTATTATAATAACAATAAATGATGCATAATAACATGCAAGTAACCCCAAGACAAACCCTAATCCTAACCATAGCCATATAATAAATACATGTAGTTAATTCATATTACTCAGTACTTAAAAGTATGAATACAATAACAATGACATCAATCAATCAATCATTAGACTAATTCAATCAATCAATCAATCAATAAATCAACCAACCAATCAGAAAAGTGAATCTGCTCCTAAAATTGGCTTATTTTTCATTCAGCATAAGAAAACTGATCATTTATTGTCTTGGTTTTTGGGATGAAATACAACCTTCTTTTTGTCTTAAAAAATATATATAATAATAATTACATTGAAAAACTTGGATTCATGTTAGAAAACAAATATTTCAACAAAGGAACAAATTGAGTATCAGCCAAGTGAACCCTGCTTTTTTGACTGAGGTGGCAGAAAATCGTGAAAACCAGGCTGTAATTCCATTGAGGCACTACTGTACCACACTATAAACCTGTCCAAAACACTTCTGAGGAAAGAGAGCTTTGACAATGAGACACTCAGCCACATCTAACTCGTCTTGACTCGTATTTTTACCGCTGCGCTTCCGTTAAGAGCAGCCTGTTATGATCTCACAATGCCTTCTCGCACACTTTGTGGAAATCAGGGGTGACAATGTTAGTTAATGTGGCGGGGTTAGCATACCACGCAGTCCTGCATACTCAATGGCCAGGAAGATTCTCTGCAGGAATTTCTCATCAGAGGTCATTAAAGTGCATGTTTGACAAATAAAACATTACATTCAATTTAAAGGAATAGCTCACATTGAAAATTAAAATTCTGTCATCATCTACTGTGGAGAACAAAATACGGTATCAGTCTCATTGTGTTTTTTAAAAGTTAATAGGTCCAGTGTTCTTTTGGAACCCACTGACTTTAATTGTATGGGCAAAAACAGATTGTGTGTGTGTTATAATTAAAGCTTAACACAACACTTACTCAAAACTCACCATATATTCATTACCCTTTTTCAGTGCTACCAGGACATTTCGGAACCGATGGAAGAAAGAGTTAGTCGAATTTCCAGAATCTTGAAGTTTGGCTGAATAATCAGCCTGAATTACTGTACATTAGTCACAAACTAATTCTAGTTCTGGATGGGGATTGGTCAATATAGTATACCACACATGATAAAGATGATAACATTTGGTTGAATGCAGCTGCTGGGAGGATTTCAAAGGCAGATTTGCCAGCGCAACATATTGATCAATCTTTCTTGATGTATTTCTGCCCCTTAAAATAGCACCTATTTAAATAGCTGTCAGACGGATCTATGTCCTACTGATGCACCTGCGAAGAGACAATGATTAGAGATTGATGCTTCTCACCACCGAGATAAAACAAATCACTCTCTCTCTCTCTCTCTCTGACTTTCTTTGCCCCCTCCTTCCTCTTCATCTCCCTAAATAGCTGTTAAGTGTTTGTTCTTCCTCGCTCTCCTTCTGCCTCTCACTCCCTCGTTCTGTGCGCCGGCTTGTGTTTCTGCGGTGTATAAATGGAAGCGTGCTTGTGCAGGTATCGAACCAGCAATTCACAGCTGGTTCCTGCTATTATCTTCAGCTACAAAGCCAAGTCAGGCATGTAACCCATTTCAAGTGTCGTGTCCCCTCATGCATGAGCTGCATTCACTCTTTCTGCCTGCTCACATGTGCTATCTCTCTCTCCCTATCGCTCTGCACTCTTTCATACCAGGAGGAAGCAAGGTGGGGTAAAATAATAGGATTCCTTACCGACTTCCAGGTGACGCACCAATCCATGTACCCAATGTGCTGTCTATAAAGAGCAAAACACTACCGTTTCTATTATGTATGACTGCTGAGTGCCAGTTGTGTTATGCGGTTAAGGATGTTTAGCTGTGTTTAATTCCCGTGGGAAATACAGAGACAACTCAAATTTACCCATTACCTGATAGCGAGTTGTATCTGGCTACCGTGGCAACATGTCAGGTTGCTTACGTTGAGTACATGCATAGTTCCGAGGTATTTTATAGTTATAGTTACCCCCCCCCCCCAAAAAAAAAATAAAATAAAAATACTCACACTCAGGCCATCCCAGATGTGTAGATGAGTTTGTTTCTTCACCAGAATGATCTGGAGAAATTTAGCAATAGTACTTGCTCACCAATGGATTCTCTGCAGTGAATGGGTGCCATCAGAATGTCCAAAAAGCTGAAAAAAACATATAACAAGTAATCCACATGACTACCCATCAGTTTGTGCCTATTGATTACTGATTTGTGAAGTAAAATGCTGCATATTTGTAAGAAAAAAATCTATCATTAAGTCATTTTAATTGTAAATTGTTGTTTTTGGCCAAAATAGTCCATAATGTTTCCTTTAATGAAAATTTCCATTTCCTTTTGTCCACCAACATATTTGATTAGAACTTTTTTTGCTTGGAAATGGTGTCTGTGAATTTTTATCATACACACTCTTGAGAGATGTGGATTACTTGTGCATTATTGTGGTGTTTTAATCAGCTGTTTTGACTTCATTCTGACGGCACCCATTCACTGCAGATGATCCATTTGTGAGCAAGTGATGTAATGCTAAAATTCTCCAAATCTATTCTTATGAAGAAACAAACTCATCAACATCTTAGATGGCCTGAGGGTGAGTACATTTTCAGCAACATTTAATACAGAGAACATTAGGTACATGTTTAGTACTGACTTGATCATAGCAAATATGTGACAGTGGAACATCTATGTCACCACATTTTTATTAAAATATTACGAGGCCAAGGATTCTTTGGAGAACCATGCACTGACAAATCACAATAGGACCAGGAAAACCTGTTTTAGAGAACAAATAAGTTCAGTTTTGCCCATCTTGCTGGACCCAGTAGTTGCAACGCATGCAAATTAAAATTTAAATGAACAGACGTCTGAGCAAGCTATTCTTTTACCCTACATCCTATCCTCATTTAGGCTTAACTGTTTCTATTATACTTCATTTTTAAAATCAATTTCAAGCTAATAGTCCTGGGACAGTGCATGTAATGATTTATGTTCAACACTTCTAATGTGCTCCTTTGCCCCACCTAGTGGTACCTCCAAAAGTGCCTAAAACTCTAATTGCACCTTAACTTAAGAGTTTCTGTATTTCAGTTTATCATATGTGTGAACTAATGCAATATTCAAAGCTTGCTCACTCATTTTAAATAGCCTGGGAGATGTTGAAAAACACAGAATAGTTTTGAGGCAGCGCACTTGTGCATAATTTAACACTCATATTCACTTAGACTGACTTGTCTTTATGTTTGGGGTCTCAGAGACTATAGTGTATAAAAATAACTAATAAAAGTGATTTCAAAAATTAACATATGTTTGCTTCAAAACTTTCAATTTTAACCCTCTGTATATCACAAATTCTTGGTCTTTTCAGACATCTGGCTGTTATTCAATATTGTAAGCAAAATGCATTGTTGAAAAATAGAATATAACGAATCTGTGAAATGCTACAGCTCAATCAACAGTTAAAACTATCATTGCACTTAGACATATTTAATAATCGCTGCTACCAGTGTTCATTCCAAACCTGTGACTTTCTTCTGTAAAAAAATAAAACATTCAATCTTAAACTAATGTTAAGTATGTTTTCAAGATTAAAAGGAAGACACTGAGGACAAAGACCTCCTTCCATTGTGAAAGCGTCCTCATTAGTAATCATTGTGAAAATTAAGCCTGAAACTCAATATTGTTGTTACGTAGCATTGCACTGACCTTCTCTTTCACAAGCCTGTATAAAACACAAACAAAACATGAAGGAAAATGCATTTGGTAGAAAATTTAAAATGTTTTTATCTGTTTTGTTGACCTCAAATGACAAGGCCTTAATTTTATTCATCTTCAATGAATGATGATTTAGAGCCTTTTGTCATTCCTTTTCCCCTCGACCTTGACTTTTGACTTCATGTTCTTTTTATTTATCGCTCTAACCCGTGACCTCTATCGTTTGTCCCCAACTTTCTGTCTTTTCACACACACACACACACACACACACACACACACACACACACACACACACACACACACACACACACACACACACACACACACACACACACACACACACACACACACACACACACACACACACACACACACACACACACACACACACACACACACACACACACACACACACACACAGAGGGAGCAGGTGTAAACACAGTTATTTTGCGTGAATGTGGTTATTGTAATTGCTGTTATTTGCTTTGGTCTCTCGTGGAATGAGGTGTGAAATCGTGTAGATAAAAAGAAAAAGCAGGAATTACATAACTTGATTTGTATTCTACATGTTCATGTACATTACATAGCGCACAAATGAATTAACTTTTTTGAATGAATGTGGACAACGGTAGCAAGAAATGATTAACCCTTATCGGTGAAATGAAAAATTGAGAATAATGGAAAAAAGCTCTGCATACATGGCTGCTCAATACTTCTGGCATCCCTCCACCACGCCTACTCCATAATTACATCCACAGAGCTCACTGCCCTCAAGCCTACACTGCATATAGTTAGCCAAGTCTGTTTACATGTATTTCTGTCACTCTCACTAACTTGTGATTCTACAGGTTTCCAGCAAGTCATTTGTCTGTCCAATCTGAAAATGAAAACAAGGCATTACAATTACAGCCTGTCTGAACATATTTTATGTTTTAAAGTGATAGCACACCTAAAAACGAAAATGTTCTGGTCATTTGCTCACCCTTATGACATTCTAAACCTGTATGACTTTCTTTCTTCTGTGAGACACAACAAATTACGGGAACTAATGCTGACAAGCTCCAAAAATAATGTAATAAAAAACAACAAAATGCTCATATTTGGGTTAAATCCCTTAATTACACTTATTTGCAATCAATTATTATTATATTTTTTTTTTGAGATTTCACTGTGGGTGGTGCAACCCAGCATGATATAAAAAAAACAGAGTGCTGCAGGAATGAGTCCTAAAACCCCAAAAAGTGAGTTGACATTTTTGCAACTTTTCCATTTCCGTCTTTAACATTAATGGTTTTTGTTTAAATTAGGTTTTTGGTTAAAAACAGTGTTGCCAGAAAGTTACTGTAAAAACCCTTTGAAATGTCTAACAGTGAAGATTTTATATAAAAGTTAGCGTTTTACTTTTGGAAATTGCATTTAGGCTTCAAAATTCATACATTCAATTCATTTTCTACAACAATTTCAAAGCCAAATGGACAAATCCTGTTGAAATTCTGTCGAGGAAATTAGGGTGATGCCAAATTTTGGGTTGACCCTGCAGCATTCTATAGAAACCATGAATGTCCTATTGTGGCTGGTTAGTACAAAATGTTCCATTTGCATGGATGTTATAGCTTTAAACGCTTCTTGCTATTATAAGATTAAACTGATTTAGTTCCATTGAAAGCAAGTCAGTTCACTTGTTGGCTATCTTGGCAACATCCCTGGATGGCTATTTCTAAAAAGTATGCAGTGCATGTTCCTATCTCCTTGAATAAGACTGAAATCTCCACAACTGTTGGCTAAGATTATGCTCCAACTACATATTTCAAATCACCAATAAAATCTGGGCTGTATGCTGGCATAATATTTTACTTCTTCTACTGGCCTGGCTAATATGCATACACGCTCTACCAGTAAACTTATTGGTACTTTTTACTAAAAGATTAGACTTTCTTTCCTTTTCATTTTCCTGCAATATTCTAGATTTTCTGCTTCTCAAAGGTTCTCCGTTTATGACTTTTATTCACTTTGAAACATGTGCTACAGTGTGCTACACAGATGAAGAATAAAGCTTGCTGAGGTTGAGACGACAAGTTAACGGTAAAATTCGACGCGAGTTTAACAGTAGTGCGCTGAGGCACAGATGAAAGGTTAACCATAAAGTTTGATGAGGTAAAGCGGCCCAGCTACAATCTGACCCTTTAAAGGGAGGTCTCGGACCTGATGCGTGCGGTCTGATAGAGGTTATCTCTCTGTTCAAGAGATGAAAATAAGGAGAGAAAGTGGTTTCATGTTCCTCCTGTTTCCACGCCATCACTTTGACACACACCAGACAGTACAATCTGAGCTCAACCAAGCAGTTCCTTAGCAACCAAACACACTCATTTCCCTGTTTCGCTCTTCTCCTTTGCTCTCTCTGATGTATCTTGGTATTTCCCCAGGTTGAAATTGATAGAATTATCAGTCCGCTTTGATGTGGAGATTTACAGAGAGTAATAATTTGAAAGAAAGAGGAAAAGAGGAGGAAAAACTGCACATAGCAGCCTAACTTTTGACTCCTAGTCCATCAGCTGGGGCCGTGGCAGCACTTCATCATCTTTAGGGGTCTCTTGGTCGCTCCCTCTCTTTTTGCAGCTAAAGGTCGTTTTAGAGGACCCGCTGTACGTGATCATGACACTGCTGTTTTGTGGCTGAATGATATCATCCGTCTGCTGTAAGGACAGTCTGACACCTACAGACAATCAGATCGACAGTTCCTAAACATGAAGACTCGAATTTCTGCGGCAACAAACAGAATCACAAAAATAATTCCTACGGGGGCGTTTATATGACATAGAAAACGTTTACACATTTTGTTAGTTCATTTACACAACAGCATGTTTTGAAGGCCTGAAAAGCAGACTTTTGAAAACGATTTCAAAGTGCCAATTTTTGAAAACAATACTGTTATTGTCTCCATGTAAACAACAAAAACACAAATTGCCAACGATGGGATTGTTTGGACAACAATGTCGTTTGTATAAAATTATGTTAAATATCAAAGAAAACACTTTTTCAATTTTAGTACATTGCTGTAATGGAAACATACCCTAAGATTACTAGGACTCTTTTCTCCCAGACACCTCCAATTTCTTCAAGATTATTCAGGAAGTCAACTGAGATTTTTCTTTGCACTTTAAAGACAATTTAAAATAGCTTTTAGTCCACGTCTGTAACCTTTGAGGCTATTGCAAAGTTGCACTTACACAGCTAAAATGTATTCATTTTGAAAGTATCTTCATTTTCAGGTTGTAAACTAAAGGCTATTGGCAAGTTTGTTGGTCTCACTTTATTGCAAGTTCCAACAAGCCATTAACTACTACTTTTGCCTCAATAAACTCCATATTAGCTGCTTATTCATAGTAAGGCAGTTGTTAAGTTTAGGTATTGATTAGGATTAGGGATGTACAATATGGTCATGCAGAATATGTACTTTATAAGTACTAATAAACAGCCAATGTGTTAATAATAGGCATGCTAATAAGCAACTAGTGATAATATTATAGGTATAGGTCTCTATACTAAAGTGTTACAACTTTTTTTTTTCAATAGATCTCTTCCTAATTTCCTGTGTTGAGGAAGAATACCACCAGAAAGAAAACTACACAAACTGTATAGCTATACACTGTATAGTGCCTACTATTTTTAAACAACAGCATGTGACACAGTAGGCTTTATTTCAGGATAAACTCATCAAATAGTAGCATGCTACATTGTCACTTGAAGTCATTTAGTTTGGAAATGGCTTCCAGAATGGCTCAGAGGAAATAAAAACTGTTATTTCAAATAAAAAGACAGAGAGATAGGTTAAACATACTGTAGCAATTGTAATTATGTATGGTTCCTTCATCACACTAGAAATAAAAGGTCAATGTACAAAGTATATGTAGTCTACTTCTATTTATACTACAGACATTGTAAGGGCTGTTGAAGGTTACTTTTGTGTCTGTGTGTGTGTGTGTGAGAGAGAGAGAGAGAGAGAGAGAGAGAGAGAGAGAGAATATATGTCATGTCCCCACCTTGAGAAGACATAAGACAGAATCCCAACAGAATTTGTGACATTTATAGTATAACAGAGCATGGAAACAGAGTGAAAGAAGAAGAAAAAAACAGCCTGTTGATCTTCTTCTTCCAGAGAAAGATACCGGCTTAAAGACAATGGCTTCTTCCATATAAATTAGTACAAGAGGATAAATTGCATTGAACAGTTATCAAGTAGGTTGACCAGACTTCCATGCAGTTTTGTAAGGTGTGCACCAATGTTTCCAGGATTCACTGCAAAATGTCTTTCTGTGGAAATACTGAGTAAACAATGACACAATGCGACTATGTATTATTTTAAACATTATCTCAAAATTAGCTGTTGTGTTTTTCAGCTGTTAGGCTAACTGACTTTTTTAATTAAATATTTTTTGCCTTTTCAAGTTGATTTGCCAATGCTTAAACATCAACAAACACCTTGCAGATTCACAAAATGTGTACAAAATGGGTTCCAATGGAATTATTTGATTAAGTGTCTGTAAATTGTTCCTATTACTTAAAATGTACCTATAAACTCAAAACACACACAAAAAATAAAACAATTTAATTAAAATAATATATATATATATATATATATATATATATAGTGCATCTCAATAAATTAGAATGTCGTGGAAGAGTTCATTTATTTCAGTAATTAAACTCAAATTGTGAAACTTGTGTATTAAATAAATTCAATGCACACAGACTGAAGTAGTTAAAGTGAAGTGTGGGGGATATTTTCTTGGCACACTTTGGGCCCCTTAGTACCAATTGAGCATTGTTTAAACGCCACAGCCTACCTGAGTATTGTTGCTGACCATGTCCATCCCTTTATGACTACAGTGTACCCATCTTCTGATGGCTACTTCCAGCAGGATAATGCACCATGTCACAAAGCTCAAATCATCTCAGACTGGTTTCTTGAACATGACAATGAGTTCACTTTACTCAAATGGCCTCCACAGTCACCAGATCTCAATCCAATAGAGCACCTTTGGGATGTGGTGGAACCACAGCCGACAAATCTGCAGCAACTGCATGATGCTTATGTCAATATGGACCAAAATCTCTGAGGAATGTTTCCAACTTGTTGAATCTATGACATGAAGATTTAAGGCAATTCTGAAGACTACTAGCAAGGCGTACCTAATAAAGTGTTCGGTGAGTGTATATATTGATACTGCCGTGAGTTAGGAGAGTTTGTTTGGTCCCAGAAAATCTACAACTTCTGCTTTCTACTCAACAACAACAAAAAAAAAACACATTTGTGGTTAGTTACAATATTGTACCCCTTAAAAGGGTGGTCATTGTATAAACAAGAAACAAAAAACACACATGAGTGACCACTAAAGACGGCACTGATTTGTAAACATCTACAAGCTGTACTTGTCTCTTTCCTGCCTTCCTTCAGTTTCAGTCTTTCTGTCTTTATCTTTGAATGAGACTCATTTTAACCCCTGTGTCAATCAAGGTGGCAGAGGGCAGCGCAGTTTGTGGAGACACCCTGCACTGGATTACATCCCAGACCATAATTAAAGTGAGACGAGACACCTCAATCTCCCCCACAATCTCTCCAGTCACACTGCAGGGCCAAAGCTTTTAGCACTGGCTTCTGTTTGGGGCTACAACTCACAAACAGGGCTGCGTTTCCCAAAAGCATCGTAAGCTTAAGTTGATCATAAAATCGATCGCACGAATCATCTTAGACTTGCGGACCATATCCCAAAAGCATCGTAACTTAAGTAGTACTTGAAAATCTTCGTAGATCTACGAGTGCTCTGTAGTAATCGTAAATCCCTACATGCATCGTAAGAAGACTACACCTTTAACTTTATTCAAGTGCAACGTGATTATAAACTAAAGCTTTTGATTGTACTTTATTGTACACTTTATTACTCGTTTTTTTATGAATTTTTAAATGAAATAATAAAAAAGGCAGAAAACAAAACATAGAAATGTACAATTTAAATTAAATGACTGAACAAAAAAAAACGAATTAAATAATGCAGGAAATACGCTTCAAAGACTGGGAAAAATAGGAATAAACAAAAAAAAATAATGTCAATGACGAAAACCAGCTATGTATTGAACTCGGGAAAAACGTCTCTTATCATTTATTATTATACTTATCGCTTATATACTTATTATACTTATATTATACTGTACTACTGTATACTAGCACTCTCAATTCTAATTATATTTTATTCATATGTCTTCTTATATATATATATATATATCACGGGGCGGTGAGAGAAATCACCGTAAAACAGAGGTCTGGGTCCAAATGCAGGTGAAACGCTTTATCAAACAACAAAAAAGGCCAACAGGCAAAAAAAAACTAAATATAAAACAGAGTGGGACACCACAGACGGCAACACAGTGCTGGTGTCCTAGAGAGCAGGGAACAGAACGATTAGTGAAACACAAAACACAGAAAAGTATGTATGCATATACACACAACGTAAGACAACGGATCAGCACAGGACTGCAGACACCAGGAAGCTAAATAGGGAGACAAACGAGGGTAACGAGGGGGACACAGGTGGAGCAACTGAAACAATGATTAGTTAAGAATATGGGAGGGGGAAGTCAATAGACAGGAGAGCACATGGCACCAACAACAAACAACAAGCCATGTGCTCAACACACAGAGACATATGGTGGCCAGCCCGGGCACACCAGCAGGACCGTGACAATAATAGGGCTGTCACGATATTACATTTTTCATATCACGGTTATTGTGGCCATAATAATTCACGATATCGATATATCACGATATGTATAGAGATCTTGGGAGGGGAAAAATATATCAGTCAAATTATTACTTTTTTAATTAATTAACATTATTGTAAAGTGTTTCTATATTAACATCTAAACTGATACTTTCACCTGTTGCTGAGTTTGACACCCCTGGTCTAGAACGACTGCAGATGAGGCATTAAGTGCATGGCACTGTAACCAGCTGAACGTTTTACAGAGTTTAATGTAGCAATGTGGTCGCTCAGTTTTTCAAAATCAGTTTTAATTGTGTAACGTTAACTGTTAACAGATTTGAAAAAATAAATAACGTGTTACTACGCACAGGCCGCATTGATTGCAAATACAAAAATAAGACGAGTAAAGAAAACACGGTACTTATTAAAATCACCCTTTACTTAAATATATGAACACAGAAAACCTCTGTTAATAGGTTAATGTAACATTTCCCATTCTATGACTAGTACAATAATGGGAAATTACTGTTTCTCAATATGCGTTCTTGTCTGTACTTGTGGACTTGTGAAATGCCATCAGTCGTTGCCCAAGTACTGTTCCAATTCAAAGTTCATATCTAGCCAAGTACAGTTAAAATCCCTGGATGTGTTCTTGCTCCGCCCCTTTTATCAAGGATGCATCAAGAGGTGACTTGTACGAACTTGAGGCAGCCAGGTATTCCTGAATGCATTTCGCACCAATCAGCGAGTGTTAATGGCGGATGGGGAAAACCAGCAATTTTTAAAAAAAATATTACTGATATTGTGTCATGAAATGCAGTTCTAAGAGTATTTCAGGCGAGAATGTAATTGTTTAAAACATAATGTAGCGCATAAATATAGCGCCTATTTGAAAATGTGCTTTGCTGATTTCGGAAGCGTGAAGCTTAGTGCTCATGTATCCGCCGACAGCAGCCTCACAGCGGCTAGTCCGTCTGACATCTGCCGCTGGCTCTGGTGTCTCTGTAGTGGTTAAACATGAGGTAAAATTAGTTTTGGGTAGCTCTAACCAGCAATCTTTGGTCTCATGAATCTATTATGTCTTCTAGGTCATATTGTTTTGACTGAGCACAAAGTTATGTTTCATAAATTATTTATTTATTAATCGTAATACAGAGCTGACTTTTTTTTTACATACATTAGGCTGAATTGTTTGCCTTTGTCTTTATTTCCTATTACATAAATCTCTTATTATACTTCTACTTTTATAATGGCTATTATTGTTCAATTAAAACTGACATTTAACAAAAAAGGCAGACTTGTGCTTGTCATATTTCATTTTATTATGCATACAGTAAAGATAATCAGTGTACATGTGCACATATTACCTAAACCACATATTAATGTTTTATATTTTAAAATGAAAAGATAGTTGTTTTATATTTTGAAGAAAATGAAAAGGCAGTGGTGTTTGATATCATTTTTTTGTGGCTATTAATATGTTTACATGAAAACAAAAAGAGGCAGTGGTGTTTGATATCGTATGTTGTCGTATTGTAATACAGTGTAGATATAGGGGAGCTGACTGACGTTATCAAGTACGCTGCTGTTCCATTTGCAGAATTACCGGACTTGTGTCCTCCCATCCTCGGGAGTTCGCACTCCCGAGTCGAACATGCGAAATCCAAACTACAGAGGACACAAGTCCGAACTTTGCGTACTTGGTATTGAGAAACGGCCAGGTTCTTCTCTGAGGCACTGTCCCAAATGACACCCTAAACCCTTGCAGTCTTCCTCTGAGTCCGCACTTTCGTGACGTAATGCCGCTTTGACTGTCGGGTCTGCTGCAGAGCTCGCCCCAGTGCGGGCTCGGCAGAAGTGCGGATCGAGGGCGCATAACGGCTGCAAAGGGGGCGCTCGCGAGCACCCTTCTGAATGCTAAAATGAGGAATGGGACACCCTATGGTCTCGTGGACTTAACAGACACTCGCACGCGGCGGCCATTGTAAGTCCGTAAGACCGCAAGTCCACATGAAGTGTTCAATTTGGGACAGGGCCTGAGTAAGCTAGCTGCGAGCGCTGCTCTTCATCTTGTTTGACGGGTGTCAGAGTTAAGGCGCAATACCGCCACCTGGAGGTCAACCAGGTACTGGAGTATTTACATGGGGTGTTAAGACTCCTGTTCATTTTAAATATCGGGGTTATCGCCCCAACACACTAAATTGACACGATATAGATAATTGTTGCTTTGAATATCACGGTTATCGTCATTACCGGTATATCGCGACACCCCTGATATATAAACACACACACACACACACACACACACACACACTTGACCCTCTATCAATTTCATATTTATTCTCTAACTGCTAGCTTTTCTTGAAAAACTAACATGCTTTCTTTTTTCTATTCTATCTACTTGTTTCTTATAATAAAAAACTATATAAAAAAACATAGGTTTCTTTTTTCTATATTCTATCTACTTGATTTCTTTAAAAAAATAAAATAAAGTAAAACCTTGCTACGTGCACTGCGTTAGGCTAACCAAGACTTGTAATAGCATTTGTATGTTGTTGCTCTTTTGTTGGTTTTGATTGCTTCTAATTGTTCTCATTGGTAAGTGGCTTTGGATAAAAGCGTCTGCTAAATGACTACATGTAAAATATATTATATTATCTGAGCTGTCTGGAACGCAGAATTAGGTTCAATAAACGAGTGTACATACGTACATTCTATAAATTGACATTTCAGCACTTGACCAATGGATAGCGACTCCTAAGTAGCACTTAAAACAGGGCTACGTGTGATTGTGTTAAGTGCAGTTTTGAGAAACGCATGTGAAACAATAACGAACGTTCGTAAAATGACTCGTAGAAAACGCTCTTAAGTGCTAAGATCAATCGTTATCGGGAAACCCAGCCCTGGTCAGTGAACAGCCGCCAAAATGCCATGTGTGGGTTTCATATGATTTCAGCAAAGTGGCTAACAAACCAAGCAGAGTATTTTCTGCAGTTCCTTGTTTAGAACAGAGGTGAGACAAAGCTTATTAGCATTGGCTGAGACAAATAAGAGAAGAGAATGTTGTGACAAGCAGAAGTGTTTTTGGAAAGTTTGTGCTTGTTTTGTGAGCTGTGCTGATGCTGGATAACATCTAAACCCTCGGCATACATCCATGTCTGGCACCAATTTACAGTATTGTTAAAATACATAAATTAAGCCTTGTCATCTCACGACATTTCTCAATTTAAGCCCAAACAAACTGATTTGTTGCACATCAGGGTTGCTGCAAAGAAGTGTATTAAGTTTATTATTTAATATAATAATAATTTCGTTATTATATTCCATATTTAACATATATTTTGAGCTTGACGAGTGAAATAATTATAAACATAACAGAAAGAGCAGGGAAGGACAAAGGTAAATTCTGAATTATCTCACAAAATGATTGCTATATAACATTATTAAAGACTATTAATTGTTGTCGTCATTTGAAATAAAATACAAATATTGGTTGAAAAGCTATAATGAAAACTAGAAATGTTGCCTTTGGCAACTAACTGAAATAAAAGAAGTTGAAGCTGAAGTAAAAAAAAAAAACATACAAACATAAATAAATAAATATGACAAAACCACATAACAAAATTACTTGACAAATAAATTTAAAAAGCTTATTCAAAATGTAAATACACTGTAATCAATAACAACTGTAAATAATGCTGAAAAACAATGCATTAAGCACTTTACATAAAAAACAATAAATAAGTTAATTCTACATAAAATCACATGTTTGCAAAGTCCAATTTACATAAAAAATATTACACTTCATTTTTGTAGATTATGTTTTAACAGATTAAAAAGTAATACAAAATTGTGATGAACTAACAAATACAACAACACATTTTATATGTATTTTACATTGTGCTAATAGTTGACTAAGTGACTACAGTAAGTTCAGTAACTCTTTTTTTTCTCTGATAATTAAACAATGCACACAACTAGGGCAGCGCCTCCTACGAATAAGCCATCTACACTATAATAGTGTTTAAGTTTTCAGAATGGCTCATCTTTCTCACATTGTTTTGAGTGACAGGTACCCAACGGATGCTACTCTATCCCGCCAGAGACTGACTCAAGTCATTTCACAAACTCTTATTTTCTCCCTTGTTTCTTCTCTTTTTCATTTTTCACTCTATTGTCATTGAGAAGACCAGCCTATTCTCCCCTCTGAAAACAACACTAAGGAGCTAAACACTGCTGAATGAAAAAAAGAAAGAGAGGGAGAGAGATGAGAGAGTAGGAATCCCTCTACAAATGGGCTTTCCTGGATGAAATTAAATATCCAGATCAATGAACCGAGCCCTTGACCTAAAAGGAATTTCAGTCAGAACAAAGCTACACACACACACACACACACACACACACACACACACACACACAAGACACAGAGACACATTAACACAATATATACACAATTTTAACGCAAATATTGATGACAAAAGGAAATTAAATGCTTAAGGCCTGACTGAAATGTCAACCTTTATTGCTGACAACACCAATAAACAACAAAATACTCTGAAAAACAACAACAAAACGTGCAGATTGGTGAGCATAAAAATTCTGGGTGATAAAAAAAATAAAATAAAAATCTTACCGACCCCAAATATGTGCTCTAAGCCAGCCAATCAGATTAGAGATTGTCATAGTTAGATACATTATTAAAATTTATGTATGCAACAGACATCAGATGGGCAATATGCGGTGAAGTTCATCATAAATCCATGTATTAAAAAAAAAGTTTTATAAAGGCAGAAACATTTGCAAAATTACGATTTACTGATGTCACATGGACTATTTTACCGATGACCTTGCTACATTTCTGGACCTGGGAACATTACAGTTGTGTTGCCATCTATGAAGGGTCAGAGAGCTCTCGGATTTCATCAAAAACATCTTAATTTGTGTTCTGAAGATGAACAAAGGTATTACGATTTTAGAACGATATGAGGGTGAGTAATTAAAGACAGAATTTTCATGTTTGGGTGAACTATCCCTTTAAATTGTGCAAACTATGTGTTTCTCTATTGTTATAAAAGGATATGGGCTGTTGGCTTCGGGTGGTCTCTCTCAATGAAATTGAGTAGTTGCATCCTATTTGTATGGTAGATGCCAACCTGCACCGTGCCCCAGGTTCCACCCCAGGGGTTAGTTTCCAGAACACAGATATTAACATACCACTTATTTCCTCTTCCATCTCTCTACCTCGTCCATCTCTCTAGAGCTTGCTGAAGAGTGACTCATTTACAAAGACCCACTGCTGACGAGTCCATTGCAGCATCCGTCTGGCCTGAGCCAGCCAGGTGTGACGACTAGGAGGTGTAAGCAGAGGCTGACAGGTCGGCTGTCCTTCACCAGGCATTGTGTCTGCTGGCGGTTTCAACAGCGTACAGGTGGCAGATCTGAAATGATCTCTCAGATGGACCAGTCTGATGTGTGTGTTCTGCTCCTCTGTGGTCACTCGGGGGCAGCCGGATCGGATGGCAGTTTGTTGAAACTTCCTCTGCGGTTATCAGGGCTGGGCCAAATTCAGAACTGAAGCTGGCTCCCTGTCAGTTCATGAGTGTGAATTTCTATCTATCTATCTATCTATCTATCTATCTATCTATCTATCTATCTGTCTGTCCATCCATCCATCCATCCAATCACCTATTTACCCACCTGTCTGTTTGTAATATCTATAAACTTTGAAAGTTCAGGACTTGTTTCAAAACAAAGCTTTGTGAAGCTTAAATTCAAAGTCTGTCTTGACAAACTTTTCTTGTTTTCCTGTTAAAACATTTAATTGAAATTATTCATGAATTGAATTGGAATTTAAAAGGCATTCTTAATTCAATTGTGAATGGTGCACAATCCTGGTTGTTAGGACTCAGAGGAGCCGCTTAGCAGCTTACATGGTGTCTGGCAACACTAGCACATGATATACCTGCCTGAAGCATGCCAAGGGTGCTCTTACTTGCGTATTCTAGGCATTTAGAATGCACATAAGATGGCTTAGAATGGCCGCTGGTCTTTGAACTATGCTTTGGAAAAAGGCCTTCTTAATTAGGCATTGTTCCATATGGACCTCACAGGTTAAAGAGCCTGGCTTGTGGCTGCCTCACTGCACAAACTACAAACTACATTGCTGGTAGGAGAGCTTAAAATAAATCACTCATGTACTTCTTGTAAAAGCACATATACACTATAACTGAAGTACTTTCTTTCCAGACAATGTACACGCAGACTGACACACAAGGTAGGTTTGTTCAAAATGCATTTGTGTTTGGGTACATGGCTCTGGGGAGGCGCCGTGTGTGTTAGCATGTGTGTGGAGTGAATGAGCAAACACAAGCGAGAACAACACAATTAATTCAAGCTAACAGTAAACAGAACCCTCCCAAAGCCAGAGAAAAACACACACGCACACCGCACTCGCACACACACATTTCCATGAATATCCATTATTCAGTCCTCATCTGGGTACTGTTTGGAAATATCTGGACACTCCAAACATTTTCTTTGGAAATGAAGTTGAAAAAATGTGAATTGAAACTGAAAAAAATAAAACAATTAAAAATAAGAACGAGCCAGAACTAGGAGACATTTTTCCAATCAATAAAAATGCATATTTGCAATTGGATATGATGTTTGTTAATTGCATACATTCACTTGATTCATTCATCAATTAATAATCCTATATTTGCTGTACGTGAGACTAAATAAAAAAAAATATTACACTGTAAAAAAAAAAAATTCAAAGTCGAAAATAAAATGATCACGTTATTTGAGAATGTTTCACAAGAAAATGCTTTTTCAGTCAAAATATTATAGATATTCAGATATATACGGTTCAAGAAAGGATTCATTCTTTTTTGTTAGTAAATTAACCCTCTTATACACCTAATTGTATTTATTGTATGTACTATATATTGTATGTACTATATATATGTGTGTGTGTGTGTGTGTATATTTATTCACTTGTTTCCTTGTCACTCTGTCATTGCAGGTATCCATGCAGACATAAATATCCTGCACATATGAGTACAAACACCTGTGTGTGTGTGTGTGTGTGTGTGTGTGTGATAAACGCTACCTATAGAGTGTCTTTCTATCTTTAGACTTCATTACTCTCTGCTGTTTCAGGGATTTCAAAGCACCATCCCAGCGACTGGAGCATCTGCTAATATCAGTGTATCTGTGTATGAGTGTGTGTTGCTTTGAGCAAAGTCTGAAGATGAACTGCTTTTATTTTTTGCTCTGACAGAATGGGATCTGATTGGTTAGGTTGGTCTAAACGATGTGCAACATCAGCGTAACAGACAAGGAATTTCCAGATCATGATTTTGGTGATGGGGTAATGTTTGTTTTTCACGCTGGTTTAGGTGCACCCTCACGCTCAGCACTCTTAAGTCAGGATTAGAAGCTTAGACACAATCATCTCCTAATTGGATCAAGGCAGCTCTGTGGAACACCTTAAAATGGGCCACTTTTTCTCCCGTCTCATCCCTCCTCCTAACCTCGGCAGATGGATTCATGTGGACTTTGTCCCCAGGTTATGTCAAACAGATAATGCATACACACCCACATCTCACCAGGCCCGGGCATATTTTACATAAAAAAAAAAAAAAAAACATATACATATATACATATATATATATATATATATATATATATATATATTAGAGAGAAGCCTGTTTTAGGACAGCTTCTATGACATTTTCAGTTATTTATTACTCATTACTTTTTTTTCCTTTAATGTTGAGCATTAACACAAGGTTTAAAAAAATAATAATAATGAAAAAAAACAATAATAAATATTTAAAAAGCTATAAAATAATTAATTCGAAAAAAATGTTGACACTTTATTTTAAGTGACTGATTTTCTTAACATTACAAATGAATATTGTGATGTGACATTCTTTTATGACAAATGTGGCAACAAAAATACTTAAAAAAAAAAAAAATATATATATATATATATATATATATAATTTAAACTTTTGACCAGTAGTATGCATATAGGCCTACGTAAACCGACCATGGGAGTTATTATGCAAAATATAATTTAAACAGAAAAGAAAAAGAAAGACCTTTGGATTTGGGGTCAGATTCACCAAATAACGGAAGTATTAGGCTACAATCCAGTAGGCCTTCATACAAGGCCAGTCGTCCTCTGGTCGACATTATTAGGTAAGCAGCCCTTCAGGTCATAATAAGCATAGTCAGATGTGTGAGAAATTACAGCAGGTATCTGCCATGAAACACGTGCTAACATACCGCTTTTCCTCAGAGAAACCTCGGGCAGTTTGTTTCCAACAACCTCTTCTCGTTCCTCTGATTAAAAGGTCCATCAGTCATCATAACAAATGACTCCGAAAGCAGGGAGATAATGAGTAACGATAATAACGCTACTCCTCGGGGAGATATCAAGCGCCGTTTGACAAGGTCGCGGGGACACAGGAACGCTGATTCGCGTGGTGTTTGATTGACAGGTCTCACCCTAGCGGGCGCAGGATCGCGCGCATCCCAAAAGACACTCGCGTTAAAATGCGCCAGTGTCTTTGCATTATGCAGTACTATGTCCATCCGAATAGGCCAGGTGCATTTGCATATTGAAACATGGAAATGCTGTCAACAGCATAAGAAGCAGGACAAAAAGTTTTAATCTCAATAAATGGACCTGGATGCATTAAGGAACTTGGTTAGAATTATAAATAAACAGGAAAATATAATAGCACGCAGAATAAATAACAATACTGAAAAAAAAGATTTGAAATGAAAAAGCCCTCTGGCAAACTCAATAGCCTTTAAAATGTCAAAGCGATCAATTTAAAATTAAAGCCAAGAACAACAACGAGGCGAGCCACATGGGCCGTTTTCAGATGCTCGGGTGAAAAGCGCTATTTTCACTTCTTTATTTTTTTTTTCTTCAAAAAATTTGTTCTAAGTAGTTTGGTAAGCATTTCACACAAGATGTCCCAGCATGTGTGTTCCTTTCATTCTGTCATCTTTTAACCCAGCGGGGGAACTGTCACCGCGCTTCCGCGCGCCGCCATACGCGCTCTATGGCCGGTTTTGCGCGCTCCAGGGGATCCGTCACTCGGTTAGGAGTGCGAGACGCTCTTCCGTTTCAGCGGACATCACTGCAGGACTTCCTGAGCGCTTCGGTTTTCTAACGGTCGTGTTCTATCACAACTGTTTTCTCTGTCTGAAGGAAGCAAAATTTGCCACTTTGTCATCAATATTAAACCTTCACTCTCACATTCACAACAAAACTATAAACATTAGAAGTTAAATACCATTTTACCCTCAGTATAATGAAGTGTTCTTGCAACAGCTACAATATACAGAATAGACCTTTGACGAAACAAAAAATATTCGACAGTCTTGAGTGTCAAAACATAGTCAACAAGTGGAAAATTAAATGCACTAATGATGTTTTTCTGACATTCTGCGGTGACATGGGCTAGTTGCTTGAAAGCCTTTACAGGCAATTTGTTTAGTCAATTTCGTAAACTTTTCTTCCTGTAGATAGTGCTAATTTAGAAATAAAATAAATATATCCTGTCGTTGACAATATTTCCATAAATCCTCGTCCTCAGAGGCTGAACTGTTAAATAGCCTGAAGCTTGTTAAAGCCGCTTCAACATGTTCTCTCCTTTCTGTCTGTTAACAATGCTCATTTGTAAATAAAGTATCCTATTGTTCAGTTGTATCCTCATGTCCACGCTTAGTAAACATAATTCAATACAGCACTACAATCCTGTCCTTAGAGGCCAAATAAAGTAATGGACCGAATCATTTGTGCATTTCATATGGTCTTATATGAACACAAGAAAGTTATTGTTAGCCTATCCATACCCAAGATGGCTTTAGCATCATTCTTTAAAAATAATTAAATAAATAAAACAATGGTTCATGACTGAAAATTTACTTTAAGAATAAACTTATATCTGTGAATATCTGTACGGGATTGTGGGTAAATGTAGAATCAGATGGAGCGACTGCTATGTTGACTGTAGAATCGTACAGTAACCCGAAACTATGGAGGAGGAATAATCTAATTCATTTGTGAACTATATTGATTCCATTGTCAAGATTTGTATTCGTGTAATTCCCACCGCTTCTGCATTACCCTTGTCAACTCATGTAAAATCAAATGTAATGAGATCCAAGCCGACGTTTGCTCTCAGAACACACATACATGGTGCACACACCTCCAGGACAAGCATTCTCTCCACAGCTCATTCGAAAACACAGCAACAACATTTCTGCAAAACAAAATTTAATCTAAACAATGAGATTATTACAGTGAGATCAAAGCCATGGCAGACACAGTGTTGGTGGATCAAAAGCAAAGCATTTTCTCTCATTGCCCTGATACAGGCCCACTTTTGAACCAGGTGGGGAAAAAACGCCTGTGGAAATCTCATTGCTCCAAGGTCAATTTGGAATTCTGCTCAAGCCGGTTGCATGTAAGTTGCATGGAGGCTGTTGCCGCGGCAGATTTAGAACAATCCGTAGCAACACCATCCATCAAGACCGCACCGGAGTAAACCGCAGATTCCAGATTGGATCTCGGATTTATGATTAACAGACAATCTTGGCCAGAACATTGAAAAAATTACTTTTTAAACTTTATCCAGGATTATACTCTCTCGCACATTCTACCTCTCCTGGGAAAAGCCGTGATCGACAGCATCTCGAAAAAGTCAAACAGAGATCTGAGATGGCATTCAGAATGATAAATAATACAAATAAATGTTTAAGGTTTAAAAAAACAAACAAGCAATCATTTGTTTATGACCTGCTTCACATTGATATGAGTCATAATCAGTGCAAATCTGATTCACTGACCTTCTGACAGGATTTACAGTAAGGGATCATAAAATCATAATTCCAGTTCTTTTAATGAGATTTTTAATTAGTTAAAAACATCAATGTGAACATGATGGGATGTTTGTGTATGTACACAAAACATAAGTTTTGATAATCACAAAACAGACACCATCTGCCTACATCATGTCTCTTTGTTAAATGAAAGAGAAACATCAGCATATGAGTCTTTTTTGGCTTCAAATGAGTACAGAAAGGATTGTCAATACGCTGCTGGAACTAAAGCCCTTTATTCTCATTTTTAAATCCATTGCGGAGATGAATAGAGTACCTCTTGTGCTTTAATGGGAGCAAAACATTAGCTTTTTTTGCAGCCCGTGGCACCTGAATACTTATTACGATGCCGATTGTGCCTTATTGCCAGCAGTGACCTCATTTTTTACCGAATGGGAAGGTTATGACCTCATGGCAACTAAGTACACTTGCTATGTTTCCATTTTGAGCAGATTAGTGCCACACTAGCACAACTCTTGACCTTAATGCTTGACCTTGAGTTGAACAAAACACATTTGTACACGCTGCTCTATGTGTGAAGACACTTGTAATACTCACAGAAAAAAAGCATGAAATGAACAACAACAAACAATAATTTGACCTGTAGACCTCAGCTGATTGTATGAATGAGATGATGTTTACAAGATGCATCATGTCATATTGACATATGCAACTCATACAAAACTTCCAGGTTCTGTTATACACTAAACTATATTCGCATTACATTTTAAAACAATGATGAAGGTAAAGAGGTTTGGTTTGCTACTACAGTAGTTTGAGTCAGACACTTAAAAAACAACAACCATGATACAGTCATCATCATATAAGTACTTTGATACAAAAAAAAACTTTATTATCATCCTCATACAGTACATGGTATTAAAAAGCATGATATTACCAAGGTATCATGTGTCACTGTTATTTTAGTATTATTTATATACCATTATAGTACGTAACATTTTAGATTTTGGCTTTTAGTTTAACATTTTCAGTTTAATTTGTTTAGTTTTAATTTTAGTTTAAGTTCAAGTGAATATTGCAGTGTTTTTTCTTCATTTTTCATTTTTATAATTCTATTTGACTTTCATTTGTTTTTATTACAACATTTCTTATTTTAAGCATTAAAAAAACTCTAATATGTCCATTGCATTTTATACTAATAACCAAATTTATTCATCATTCATTCATTCAATGTTAAACAATGTGACACTGAAAAACACTGATGTCAAAATATTCTTGGTATAATCTGGTTAATGAATCAACTTCATGTAATATCTTGGCAAATCTGAGCATTTCTTGGTGACATTATTGAGATTTATTCTGAAAATCTATAGTGAGACAAGTGAGATTACTATGATTTTTCATGCATTTTATCCTGTTGTCTAAGAAAAGAACTAAAATATTAAAAACATATCATCAGTGAATTTTCTTTGATTTATTATAATACGGTTGAGTGGTGATTGTTTGATGACTAAATTTAAAGTAATACATTGAAATTAATTAAATTGAAGTAATTATTCTTAAACAATAATCAAACACATAAGCCTGATAAATTGCAAGGCATATTAAAAAGATGGCTTTCAAATTTAATATTAATGACTATAATTACATTATGCTGAAGTAATAAAAAAGTATGCTATTGATAGGGGTGATACGCGTCTTGATAATATCGAAAATCAAATGATTGTTGAAATTTAGCTCCGCTCAAACTTTAGTGGGAATGTTTTCATTTGTGCAGTGACCTAAATTGTCACAGGCGCCGACATTTTACTCTCTCAGCATGACACAATATTAATCAAAACAGCTGAAGATGAGACCTTTTCCTTGTTAAAATAAGTTATAATTAGAAAAAAAGCTGGTTGGGGGGCGGCTTGGAGAGAGATTACAGACGATTTTATGGAAATGCACAAATACACACTGAGAAAAAGAGAGAGACCTTTAAATACCCTGTTTATCCTCCATCAGTAATTTGGAGGGGAGTTTTCAGTTCCTAATTGAATTGTTCTGTTTCAGAGAAAAATGGCCACGCCTGGGCAAGCTTACACAGTGCTTTTCAGATTGTGTTTGTATATGCACGCCTGTGGGACTCAATAGTGGAGCTGACCATCTGGAAAAAGAAAAGCTCTTTCAGTGGCGATATGGCTTGAGTTTATGGACTGGCAGGCTGCAAATGAACATTATCTGCGAGCACGTCCCCGTCCAGAGGAGGACTTCTAATAGACAATGTGTTTACCAACATCGTTCGATTCGAGCACTCATGTGAAACAAGGACGCACACACTCGTACACTCCCACTGACCTTTTTTGCACCGTTACGCCGATGGAGGTTGGAGGGATGTACAGCCCGTCGCACACATTAAGCTGTTGCGCTAAATAAATTAAGATTTAAATATAAGGTAATATGCAGTCATATGTGAAATACACACTCAAACGCTTGCTGACCTTTCTGAGCTTTTGTTTTAATGAGGTGATATGATTAATGGACACACACACACACACACACACACTGCGGACATTAAAACATGGCTACCTCTGCATTCTTCCATGAGCTGAATCCCAATCTTCCTTTAAGTCCATTTTGAATAGACCTCTCGTTATTTATTCAAAATAATTATGACTGTGCATTTCAAGAAGCTGTAACCTGGCAACTGTTACTTCAAGAGGAAAAACCACCAGTGCAGAGAACAAAAGAGAGAGAAAGATGAAGATTATTAGTGGTGCTGGCAAAGGCGAGCATAACACTACTGCTCATAGTTAAGGTTAGGGATCTGAATAAATACTCTAGCCCTAAGTATTAAACTTGCAACTCCACACTGTTTGTGTTACAGACTTGATTGACACCTTAAATCGTGTGACTAGTTGAGGAAAGGTGTGCTGTTATTTTCCAGTGATAAGCTTTACGATTTTCACCTCACAGATGAGAAAATGGGTGTACAATCTGAAATCACATATCGATCTATGGTTCGATACAAGGTAGGTAAGATTTTTTTTATGTTTTTGAAAAAAGCTTTTTAAGTTCAACAAGGCTGCATTTAGTTACTCAAAAATACAGTAAAATATATTTTGACATTTATTTTATTATTTTATTTATTTTATTACAATTAAAATAGCTGTTTTCTCTTTTAAAATGGAATTCATTCCTGTGATGACCGATCTGAATTTTCTGCATCATTACTCCAGTCTTCAGTGTGACATGATCTTTCAGAAATCATTCTAATGTGCTGATTTGGTGCTCAGGAAATATTTATTTTATATTATCAATGTTGAAAACGGCTGTGCTGCTTAATATTTTGTGGAAACTGTGATACTAAGTTTCCAGGATTCCCTTGCATTACCCACAACACCCTAGCATCATTTCAGCAGGTTTTGGATGAACAAACACAGCTCATGTTTTTCAGAAAATGGGTATAATAATTCGATTTCATGTGGAGTTCTCTGTGTAGCCGTTTGGACTCTTTCTGTGGTTCAGTAGTTCAGAGGACAATTAAAGAAAAAGGCAAAGGGACACGTCAGTCACTGTCCTCCCAACAGACACCTCTCGTCCACTGTGACCGGATGGAGAGACTAAACCAGGACGAAAGAGGCCTCAGGCATTCTCGCTACTTTTCTCTGTCTGTTCCTTGACTGTCCTTATAGTCACAGTTTCTTGTCAAACATACCGTACATCCTTCAAATCACTCATGTATCCACAATATACTTTAGCTTTTACTCTTTGTCCTTTTGTTGCTCTGATATAAACCTCCCACTCCTCATTTTCAAAATGCAATGTCCCAGCAAACCTCTCCTCTCTTCTTTCTTTATAAATGCCATACTATGCAAAAGTGAGTCCATAACCACAAAACTGAATAATGGTATATTTAATTCCTGGTCTAAACACAAATGATCTTTAAACTTACATGTATGTAAGTGGCTGTGAAAAATGTCTGAAACCAATATGAATGCAAATAAATACATTTCTAAAATGTATTAGAATGTTAACATAGAAATGTATATATATATATATGTGTAAATGTATGATAAACTAGATATTAAACTAGCTATTTCTATTATACCATTGCCATACTATATTAGACAAACTATATAGTGTAGAGCTAATCTAGGCTAAATAACACGATGACAACATTAACAAAGACGATAACCAAATGTTTTTTTTTCACAGCATTTTGATACTTGCTCATCATAATTATGGCCATTCAGTGCAAAGGGCTCCAGCATCTGGCTGCACTGTGAAAAGGGCAATGAGCTATTCCTTTACACTCGCTGCTGCATTATTACACATTAAAAACTCATGAACCCAGGCCAATATGGCCAAGCACATAAACGCATATTGCAGAGATGCATTGCAAGCATTCATACACGGACACACACACACACACACACACACACACACACACACACGCCACGCTCCACACGTCAACCGGAAAGCAATGGGAGCATTTAAAAGAGATTCAGGGGAGGGGCAGTAATGTCAGCAGACATTATGACATTAGTCAGAAGTCCAGCAAGACTGCAGCAACACAGTAAAATATACACAATATATATATATATATATATATATATATGATGTGTGTGCATGATGTATGTAATGTGCATGATGTTATGTATGTGTGAATAGCGCTGGGTAGAGTAATTTGTTGCCCAGTGCTAGTAACAGTCAAGGGAGTGATGGAAGATGGTGGTACAAGGTTAAATTATAGTAAAAATTTAGCTTCAAGCCTTAGAGATAACATTTCACACATACACACACACACATAATGGTAGTTCCATTGACTTCTATTGTTTTAATACTGAGTTAACCCTCACACAGACCTATATTTAATTGTATAGACCTATATTTATATTATTTAGACATAATTTAATGTTTGTTAAGCTGCTTGGAGTCAGAACTTTAATGAAAAAAATTGATCTATGCATTCAAATACATTCTACCATTAACATGTTACTCATTGTGGCATTTGTGACAGAATGAATGTGCTTGACAGTAAGTCATTCACATCTTAATTTTCTCTCTCCTTGTATTGCCAGATGACCAAATGTGATTGGGTGACCTTTTATATGGTCCATTTACAAAGCTTGAATCCTATTCAGGGAACCTTTTTCATTTTTACATTATTCTTGTCCGTTTTGCATCATCTGTTGTAATGTCAAGTATTTTACCAGTTCTTTCCACTCTATCATTCATTTGACAAACAACACAAGGTCACACTGGCCAGTTTGTTCGATGTGTCATAATTATCATGAATTTGAGATTATTTTGTATGCCCTTTCCTAAATTGATACCATTAGGCTTTAAGTGAACTGCATTGCAGCACAGCTTTTCACAAAAAATGCTTGTGCATTTGGCAATGTACAATTAGGACTTTCAGTACATTTCATCCTTGTACTAACTTATACTCCAAACTTCAACTGCTTAATGGATGACTGGGATGAGATTTGAACTGCCCATCCATCCATCCTTCCATGAATTAAAATATCCATCTATCCCTCTGTCTATCAAACAATCCATCTATTCATTGAACTGTCCATTTATCCATCCATCGAATTGTCCATTTATTTAAAGTCCATTAGTCTATCTAATTGTCCATCCATCCATCCATGATATTATATGCACTAGCTTTGTTTTCGAGACTGGAATGGTAAATTGTTGAGTTCAGATAAAGATTTGCTTACTGAACAAACTAAAATAGATAAGTGAAAAACTTGAAACAAATGTCAATTAAAATCAATCCAATAGAATGCATTCAATGTTATGGCAACACACTTCCCATCACAGTACTTCCCATTAGCAAGTAGGAATACTAATGAAGATATAAGCCTACTTAGTATGCATCTGTACTGTAATTGTTTTGTAAAACAGCTTGAAATGACCATTTTTGATTGTTATTGCTGTAATTAAGTAGATGAACATGTAATATGTGTACCACGGACCCTGCGATGCAAAGTGTTTCCATTTCCACTGACCATACTGATGTAACAGCTGATAGTGAAGCAATAGCCAGTGTAGACTATAGTGCTTTACCCAGGAATCAGCCATAAACTTTACATAAGCTGCTTTCTCTTTTGCCTTGGAAGTGATTATAGGGTGGTCGTGCAACTCCTGTGGTGTAAACAAAGACAGCCGATTACAGTGCTAATGCCTTTATGAAGAAGGAAGGATGATGTTCTATTGTGTGATTTTCCACTCTACTCTATTTAAATCTATGAAAACTGAAGAGATTAAGGAGGTAAATACATATTAATACTTTGATCTTCTACAATATTTAATCAAATTCAAAGCAATGAGGGATATAAATTATTTTTGTGAGGTTTTCATTGTCAGAGACCACACATGCACAAGCCAGGTTACGACTTCCTCACCACTTCGCTTCTGGGTTACACAGTCACTTTTAATATAAAAGCGATAATACATATCAATGTTTACATGCGATTGAATGTGTGATCAGGTGTACAGCCATGTTTTTGAGTGTACACAGTTTGCACAGCTGGCTTTAAGCTTGGGTTTGGGCTAATCACACCCCTGTTGCTTTTGTCATTACTCCCTCAGATAAGATGCTATTTAGCCCAAAACTAATCTCTCGATAAGCTCCGCAATTTTTATTTATTTATTGATTGTCCTCAAAACCTTCTTAATATTGTCTTCGAATTCAACCAGAACCTTCTTCTATCCCTAGACCCCCATGCTCAAATCTGCACTGATCCTCCTTATTGCTCACTGATGGTGCCAACATATCAGAAAGTTGCATTTAAATCCTAAAACGATTAAAATCCTGAGGCGATTTTCTTTCCAAAGATAATCCTGTCAGTTGTTTGAAACAGTTTGCAGAAATGGTATTATATTTCATTAGGAAACACTACACCTGTCCAACATGGCATGGGCACAAGCTGCCAGATGGTGAAAAGTAAGTCCATTGTTGCATTTTTAGAAATACAGTGGGGTCCAAAAGTCTGAGACCACTAGTGAAAATGCTTGCATTTTTCTATAATTAAATACAGATTACATATAGAATACCGGGTTGGACCCTCTTTTGCCTTCAGAACTGCCTTAATTCTTCTTGGCATAGATTCAACAAGGCGTTGGAAACATTCCTCAGAAATGTTGGTCCATATTGACATGATAGCATCATGCAGTTGCTGCAGATTTGTCATGATGCAAATCTCCCGTTTCACCACATCCCAAAGGTGCTCTATTGGATTGAGATCTGGTGACTGTGGAGGCCATTTGAGTAAAGTGAACTCATTTTCATGTTCAAGAAACCAGTCTGAGATGATTTGAGCTTTGTAACATGGTGCATTATCCTGCTGGAAGTAGCCATCAGAAGATGGGTACACTGTAGTCATAAAGGGATGGACATGGTCAGCAACAATACTCAGGTAGGCTGTGGCATTTAACCTGTTAGCCAGCACACCCCATTTTGGGACTCAAAGTTGAAAAAGACCTACCTAACTTAAAATTATAACAACGATGCTCAATTGGTACTAAGGGGCCCAAAGTGTGCCAAGAAAATATCCCCCACATCTTTACACCACCACCAGCAGCCTGAACCGTTCCGACAAGGCAGGATGAATCCATGCTTTCATGTTTTTTACATCAAATTCTGACCCTACCATCTGAATGTTGCAGCAGAAATCGAGACTCATCAGACTAGGCACCATTTTTCCAATCTTCTATGGTCCAATTTTGGTGAGCCTGTTAGAATTCAAGCTTCTGTTTCCTGTTCCTAGCTGACAGGAGCGGCACCCGGTGTGGTCTTCTGCTGCTGTAGCCCATCTGCTTCAGGGTTCGACGTGTTGTGTGTTCAGAGATGGTATTCTGCATAACTTGGTTGTAAGAAGTGGTTATTTGAGTTACTGTTGCCTTTCTATCATCTTTAATCAGTCTGCCCATTCTCCTCTGACCTCTGACATCAACAAGGCATTTTCGTCCACACAACTGCCGCTCACTGGATATGTTCTCTTTTTCAGACCATTCTCTGTAAACCCTAGAGATGGTTGTGTGTGAAAATCCCAGTAGATCAGCAGTTTTTGAAATACTCAGACCAGCCCGTCTGGCACCAACAACCATTCCACGTTCAAAGTCACTTAAATCCCCTTTCTTCCCCATTCTGATGCTCAGTTTGAACTTCAGAAAGTCGTCTTCACCACATCTAGATGCCTAAATGCATTGAGTTGCTGCCATGTGATTGGCTGATTATCAATTTGTGTTACCAAGCAATTGAACAGGTGTACCTAATAAAGTAGCCGGTGAGTGTATATACACACATCTACATAGATAACTAGATAGATTGATACTACATAGATATTAGTTACCTAAAATAGAGCAGAATCTTAAATAATAATAATAATACATTTCAAAGATTTAAATTGGATTTAAATCCCACATTTTCAATGATTTCTATGTATCATATTGTGCTGTTAAATGTATTATTTCATTTCTTGATGCACTTTAAACATTTATTTTATTTTATTTCTTGCATTTTAAGTTATTGATTACCAAAACATATACACTACAGAAGGTATTAAGACAAGTGTCTGTATTTCGAAAGGGTTATTCTCTGTTTTACTTAATCTTAAAACAGAATTCTTGAAAATGCTGTTTTGAAATCTAAAAATCTTTTATTAGATTTTATAAAAAAATTCCCAAAGGTAATAGGAAATAAAGGCTTTGAAATGTTACTTGAACCCTGAGAGCTGCCTTGAACTTTATCTTCCACAGTAGCAAACGATTAGAATTTCCAAAAACACACAAGAAGTCTTTGTGTTTAATGGCTTCGTTTGCTGAATTTGTTCGTTCAGCCGTGCTGAAAAATCCAGCATAAAACAGCATGAATTCCATGCTGGTCTATGCTTGTTTATGCGGGTTAATGATGATATAGTGCTGGTCTAGCTGGTGGACCAGCATAGTCATGCTGTTGAAGCTGGTTCACCAGCATGGTCTTGGAGAGTTGACAGTGAGTAGACCAGTTATCTGTATGCAAGCATTGTGTTTGGGGACAAGCATTGTTTTTACGAGCATATTTCTATACTTAATAGTATAATCAATGATGCAGAAACCATGTACGATTTAAACATGATTTATTGTAATATATAATTATATAACTTTGTAATTTATTTAGCTCTCTCTGTTGACAGTTGAACTGGAAATTTTAGTTGTTTTAGCAATGATAATTATACTATTAATCAATGTTATCTTAAGTTTTGAAAAATACAATCCAGTCAAACGTTTCAAAAGATTTGTGGTCTGTTTCAAAGGATCTGTGCACAAATCAGTTAAAAACTGTTTAAAAGAGCTTTTTACAACTAAAAAAAAAAAAATTCAGAGATACGAAAACAAATAAAAAAATCCCAAATAACAGCATAACCATAAACAGTTTGTTCAATAACAGGGGGTTGTGTGAAGTGTTATTGCTAACAGAGAGTTCTTGATAATGAAAGTAAAAAAAAATAAAAAATCGCTGTTTTTAAAGACTGTAATGCTAATTTGAGAAATCAATTGTCAAAATCCAACTCTCTGTCACTGATTCCAAAAAACTATACATAGTAAAAGGTATGCTATTGCAGTCAGGAGTATGACATATTGTGACAATATTAATAGCATGCATTTTCAACTATTGCTGAAGTAGAATGAATTCAACCAAAGTCAAGGCCAAGTGCCCATATCATCATAACGGTAACTTCAAACAGACCATATGAAAGAAATAAAGCCAAAATGGTTTATAATAACTGAACATTGTGATGATATTTTTGGAGTAGTTTAAGCATGCTCTGGTTGAGATATAATTTATTTCATCTAAGGCTGTATTGCTGAGTCTCTTCTCTTTTTTCTGTTCTTGTTGTTCCTCTTATCTTCAGTAATTCTGCTTGTTAACTGCAAGTGTCATCACTAATGTTAAATCTTGTAAAGTGAATCTAGTTTATTTTACTAACTGCAATACTGCTTGAGGGTTACTTTTACTCGATGGGTTGGGACCATATGAAAACTGAGCAGTGTTTAACACTGAGTGTTTTTCACAAGTGCATCTTGTGTTTTTTTCTTGTAATAAGTACAATTATTTAGATAATTGGTCTTTATTTAACTACGAACACACAATAAGACACATGATATGTAACACGTACATGAGTTTTGCTGGTCCACCAGAACACCCGCTTCCCATGCTTGGGACCAGCAAACCAGCATCCAGCGTACCATACTGGTCTCAGCGTGCAAAAGATACCTTATGCAAGTAGCCTGCAATGCTGGATTTTTCAGTAGGGTGATCTCCATTAAGAGTCAAATGACTGTCCACAGGGGTCAGCGGATAATCATCTGTCCTCTTCTAAATCGCCATCTGCATGAAAAAAAAACAGTGCTTAACGACAGGTTTTAGAAGAAAGCTATTTAAACATGACTGCTATAATTTAAGACACAAGTCAAATCTGGCTCCGGAGCACATGCTTCATTTTAGAGGAAACACAAATGGCTTTGTTTCATAGCTCATTTGAAAAAGCAGCGAATGAGGCTCGATTGAAACATATTGCCTCAGGAGCTAATTAAAAGAGACGGGCGATGCTGTGTCTTGGTTATTGATGCCTGTTGACAGATGTGGTGGTTTTTCCATATCACTCACTGCTCTTTCCAGCTCTCTCTTTCTCTTTCCTGGTTTTATAAAGCACACAAATAACACCTAAGGCAGCGGTTTCCCCTTTGCTTACCAAACTAATCTCATTTGCGATAGGTAGAGTGTTGCCTAACGTATCTAGAAGTGCCAGCGAGCTGTAGATGTTATATTAGCATAACAAATAGCCGACATCCCTCCAGATACAACGGCCGCCGATCAGAGCCGCGCAATGTGAACAAGAGCGACGGTTCGTTCATTAAACACGTTCATTTGGCACCAAGCAATCCCTGAACGCAGGCAAAAGACTGCCGTGTCTGTTTTTAGATCCCTGACCTGCTTCTGAGGAAATAGAGCTGTAATCTGTCAGACAAGAGCTTGGTCTACGCACAGATTAATTGAATTCTCTTAAATACATGGTAACCCAGTCAGGTCAATTAAATCATTCAGTGTAATCACAAAACTGTTGTTCACTAATAGGAAAAAGTGGGTGTATGTGTATGAGAAAGGCATGCTAAGAGAGAGAATGTCTGCTTTCACGTATTGATCATTTCACATTTGTGGTCACTATGAGTCGTCCAAACCAGATGAGGCTGTTGATTATAAGTCGCTAAGTGCATTTACTTAATGAAGAGGATCTAGAAAGGCACACATCAGTCCATTAGCATCAGCATATGAATTAGTTATTGTCCTTGATAGAGTTCACCTGTAGAAGGAGCGTGCAGAGGAGACAAGACACGTGACATTTGATACCATGGATTTACAACCGCATGTAACGCGTCTAAATGCACCTCATTTTTTTAGGAAGCAACAGTGGAAGAGAGGTTTTTAGAGCTTGACAGCTGTGGTTGCTGTAAACAGATGTTGTCCATGAAGATTGTTTTGTATTTCACTGACAAAAATAACAGCATACAGGTCTAGAACAGTGTTTATTGTTAAATTAAAAGAAAGAAAATTAAAAAAAAAAAAAAAAAAAAAAAAAAACTGTACTAAACAATAGCAACTAAAGGCATTAATTAAAATGTGAAATTAAGGTATTTATAATTTATAAATAAATTAGAGATTAATAATAATAATAATAAAAACACAACATAACTACTTAAACTTAAACTGAAATTAAAATGAAAACTGAAAATATAAATATTAAAGCTAATTGAAAATATGAAGAAATATTAAAATATTTGAAAAATAATGCTAAAATAACACTGGTCTGGAGGAAGACCATAATCTGATTGCCAGAGTTAAAATGTGAGCCCAGACTCATGAAAATACATATAAATAGTATGCCAAATAAAAACAGAAAATCCTGGTATTGATACGCAATAAAATGACTTTGGCGTGCATATGATACGCACGTGTTTGGCGTGCATATAATATGCAGTTTTTGCATGCATATGATAAGAAATTGGTTGGCGTGCATATGATATGCAGTTTTCGCCTACATAAGATATGCATCTACCCCACAACCCTAATCATACCCATTGCGTATCATATGGACGCCAAAGTACATTTTTGCGTATAAACAGTATGCCAAATCGAAACATAAACTTATGTCTGAATACTAAAATAATTGATTCATTAAGTTGGTACTTAAAAATGAGACAAAAACAGGAGCCTACATTCACATTTATATTGAAAGTTTTTTTAAACTGTTGTGAAACATTTATTTTCTGTTGTTTTAACTTCTGATGAATAATGAAAAAAACTAACTGGACTTTTTGACTTTTTATAAGTAGGCCTACACTATTTTGTTACTGTCTATACATTGTGTTAAAAATAAATAAACGAAAAAAGAAAAAACTGAACAAAACATTATTAATTATACAAAAATAGCCTGACAAAATCCCCAAATAAATGTATAAATAAGCGATACTGCTTTAAAAGTCTAATATAACAAGAAAAGTTCACCCAAAATATAAATAGTCATTCACTCACCCTCAAATGGAGGCAACTATGTATCTGTAAAACACAAGGATGAGAGGATGCTGATCAGAAGAGATTTAAGTTTCAAACATTGCATAATAAGGTCTTAGAAGCATGAGTAAGTCGGAGAAACATTTCCAGTACTTAAAGGGATTGTTCATCCAAAAAAATGCTATGCTTTATGAAATTATGGTTGAATCAGTAATGTCACATGGACTATTTTAACAATGTCCTTACTACCTTTCTGGGTCTTGAAAGTTTCAGTTGTGTTCCTGTTTATGGGTCAGAAAGCTCTCCGATTTCATCAAAAATATTAATTTGTGTTTGAAGATGAACGAAGGTTTTGGAACATCGAGGGTGAGTAATTATTGACAGAATTCATTTTTTGGGGGTGAACTATCCCTTTAAATGAAAAAAAACTCTCATAACCCACTCTTCTAAAATCCTCCTGAGCTTTGAAAGAGCATCTAAAATCGTCCTCTGGGAGCATGCAACAATTGTAAAAAAGTCACAGTTAAAAGAACAAACTTGACTTTAGTTTATGAGACTAAGCTTATATAGTATTCCAAGCATGTGTTGTCCTTTCCCTCTTCATAAATCCCTCTCAAAACTTTCCTCGATCTCTACCTCCCACTTCCCTCTTTCTCCGTCTCTGTTGTCCATTCCAGGAACTTTTTAATCCCTATTTCTCAGGCCTGTCGCACAGACAGTGCAGCATCTTGATATGGAGTGTCCTTCACTGTCACCTATCGTCTCCATACAAGAGGGACTTCTCATATCACCTAGACCCTTCGGCTGCCAGATTTATTGCCTTGAAGAGGGTTTAGGTGCTCGCGCCTTTCCCTGATGATGTATTCACACTGATACACTGACAATACAGGCACCTGAGAGCAGAGATGAGCTCCGGCCATCAATAAAGCCCATGAGGATTGGCAGACGGGGCTGTTTGGAAGGCTTTTTTTGTGGTGAGGAGGAGCCTGGGGTGTAAATTATTATGGTTGGCCAAGCTGGGAAAAATGAGCATTATTTAAGAGTGACCTTGTGCTTTTTTGGAGACGCTAGCCTGGGGAAAGCGCACCGAGGACGTGTGTTATAAATTACAGGGTGCAGCAGGAGGTTGTTGGCAACGTTGCAGCAGGTTTCCTGTAATGTACAGGTATGCAAATTAACATACTGTGATGTAAAATCAATAGTGTAGGAAATAAATGACTATGATAGGCCAGAATATTTATCGACAGATCGGAATCAAACAGCAGGTCTATGGGAGTTAAACAGTGTGTGAGCATACATGCATGTCAATGGTTATGTGAGCTATGGGATGTGTGTATGTGTGTGTGTGTAATTATGAGCCAGCTGGTTGAGGGTACGGGGTCTGAATGATGACTGTGACTGTCTATGACAGGAGCTCCTTGAGGGACTGGGACTGATGCAAGTTATTTTACTCATTGTGAGGATAAAACTTCAGTTCTATATTAGCAAAATGAGCACTGTGATCTTCGATACATTATGTTTAGAGCTGACAAACATATGTGTTCTCTGCACTGGTTTGGGCTTTGCGTGACACCAAACTGTTCAAGCGGGTCTTAGTCTAGGCTTGCCACCAAACTGTTGAAGCTGGTCTAGATTGAGAATTGTAAAGTTTTTTTTTTTGTAGATAAAAATGGCTTAAACAGCCTAAATAGGTTTACTAGTCTAAATCTGCCATCAAACTGTTTAAGTTGGTCTTATTTGATGGCTTTAGAGTGGGTTTTAGAAATTAAACTAGCCTAAACTGGTTTGTTGGTCTAGGCTTGCCACAAACTGTTCAAACTGCCTGGCTTGATAGGTTTACAGGGGTTTGGGGAGAAATAACTGGCTTAAACAAGCCTAAACCAGTTTGCTAGTCTAGGCTTGTTCTAAACGGTTCAAGCTGGTCTGGCTTGATGGTTTTAGAGTTTTTTCTTACTAGACTGAACAAGCAGGTGTTGAGCTGGTTTTTGGAATGGTTTGGGGATTTTAAAAATTGTCTTAAACCAGCCTAAACTGGTTTTCTGGTCTAGGCTTGCCACCGAACTGTTTAAACTGGTGTGATTTATTGGTTTTAAAGGGGCTTTGGGAGAAAATGTCTTAAACTAGCCTAAACTGGTTAGACCATAAAAATATTTTAGGCAGGGTTACAATGTTCATGTACTACTAAGTATTTTTGTCTACATTTCCAATGAAAAAATATCTAAAATGCCTTAGAACAAAGTCTGCTTACTTGGTACAAAATGGTAATTCATGGTCCTTAGCTGGATTATAGTCCATAGATGTAGTTCTAACTTTGCAGAACTTGGTTAAGATGGTTAGACTCAGTATAATATATTATGGGAGTTGATGTATCAATATGTGATGTAAAAATGTAAAAAATAAAACAAAATAATAACCTCTAACATTGAAGATAAACCTCTCTTGCTATTTGTAACTTTAAGAATGAAGACAGATTTTTCTCATGTTATTTGTATGTTACATTTTTTTCTTCTACATTTTTGCTGTCACACCATGGACAGTCCAATTTTTATTTGTCAACTACCCATTTGTCAAATAGCTACAACCATTGTATGATCAGCGTTTCCCTGCTGGGCTGCATTCACATAAAAGCTCTGCATAAATCATTTGCTATCTATAAAACAAGCTCATTTGTCTGTGTTATAAATGCATAGTCTTGAACTAGGGGAATGATTGCGCATCTTGTGCACACTGCCATATTCTTAGGGTGATGGGCTGTTTACTGCTGAAGAGCCTGTGAGACAAACAGCAGTGTGTCAGGCTTTGCCAGCCTCTGCGCCTTTACGATAACATCCCTCCGTTGTTGTTATTGATATGTTTGTCTTGGCATGGTTCATCTGTGTGCCCACATACTGTCTTGGTATGCTATATGCGAACACATACACCTAACGTTGTGTCTAATGAAGATTACATTTTATAAATACCAAGCATGTCAAAACTGCTGAAACATGATAGAGAGAGATGAAAAAAGTGGCCTTCATACAGCTACATCTCCGCTTTTCCTTACAATGCTAAATAAGGAAAACAAAATTAGCTATAGCTTTTGAGAATAGGGTTTTGGGTCTCAAGCCCCTGCCCTTTTCCAAAGTTAAGCAAAAGTGCCCCTCTCTCAACAAATATCAACAATCATTTTGTGGTCAATAAAACAACATGCATTTGAATTACAATTATTATGTAGGGCTGTCAAAATTCACACGTTACATAAGACTATGACAAAAACACACTAAATGCCCGTTTTTGGTGAGTGACCTCATAAACAGTCTTTGTTTTGTTTTAAGTTTACTTAAATTAAAAGTTGATATATTTTTCAAAGCCCATTAAATGTTAAAAAATAACAGCTTTCATTTATATTATAATACTGAATGGCTATAATTAAAGGCTAAAATTGAGGAAAAATGCATTTAATGGAGAAACCAGCAGCAGCGTTGGTGTCAAAGGTTGTCTCTACATTAATTTAGAGATGTACAATTATGACAATATAAATGTATTGTATTATTATGTGATTAATTACAGAAAAAATGTGTGATTACTTAATTTTTAATGGATTGACAGCACTATTATTATGTCAACATATACAAAACAGGAAAGAATGGCTCAAAACTAATAACAGTTTAATGATATATATATATATATATATATATATATATTATATCATTTTTCACTAATATCTTTCAGTTTGAGATGTCTTTGCCATTGTCTTTCTTTAGATTGTTTGACTTAAACAAGCTCAAATTGCATTAGACAATGTGAGGTGGCTTGGTCTCTTCATGGTCCTATTCATAAATCGTTTGAAAACTACGTAGCCACTGCATTTTTTTTTTTTTTTTGCTAAGTTGCTAAAGTAGGAAAAAGTCAAATTATCGTAATTTGTGTTTAATTTACTCCTATATATACAGTGCATATTGATATAGTTTACCATTTTATAAAACTATCACTGCTGGTTAAATTAAGCCCAAGTGCCACCAACAGACCTAATATTTGAAGTGTAGGCAGTTCAAGTTCAAGAACACGCAAATTACTTTATTTTTATAATTTTGTATATGTATAATTTTTCTATAGTCATTGTTAAATTGGAATTACTCTGTATATAAATGTCCTTTTTTCTGTTTGAGCCCCTGCCCCCAGAGAAACCCCAGTCCAAGTAATCATGGAGTGAGAAAGAAGACTCCCAAATCTGATTTTGACCAATTAGTTGGTCAATTGTTATAAAAAAGTGCCTTTTCTTTTAAAAAACGGGATTTTGAAACATTTGACTTTTAAAAGGTTTTCCTGGAAAAAAGGTCTGGGAAACACTTCTTTTGAAGACATGACTGAAATAATAGTTTCAAAGTCTTCTTCTGTACAATCTTTTCTTCAATCGTCTCTGAATCCATTCTGAGTTTCTTGTTCCAGAATTTCCCGTGAAAGCAGGAAGCAACACTGAGCAGGGCGGGCACAAATTGATCGATCAATGCTGAGGAGAAGGAAACAATAATTGGCCCTGACACTTATATTACAGTGTCTTTTTTCCCTTCCAAACCTCATTCTTCCCCTCTGTCACTACCTACTCCCCCCCTCCCATGTTGTCTTTTCTTGCCCATTCCTCTATGATAACTACATGTCCTTCCCATCTCTTGCTCTGGCTGTTGTGATCAATAGAGGTCATTGTGAGCAAGTGTGCAAGACTGATTGAAATGCCTGCGTGTATCAATGCGTGGGTGGAAAAGAAGTGTTGACCCACAACCTGACCTCGCTCCCCTTTTCATAAAACTTTTTGTTAAAATGAGACAATTTGTTCATACAGAGTCATGATGAAAAAGGAATTGGTTCTGCCCCAGGGCCAAACTCTGAATGGCAAACAAAGGCCACACAGTTCAGTCATAAACCGTCTGACGTTTGTGATCATCGTTTCTGGATTATTCATTTAGCTGCCCTTGCTTCTGATCGCAGAAGGACAGTGTTATATATTCAGCCTCATTCACCACATGTAATAAAGTAACATAAAACGTGGTTGTAGTCATGACGCTTTTTAGGAGTGTGTCGGTGAAAGTGTGGGGATCCCAGGGGAAACTTTTATTGCTCTGAGGTTGGGATTTCATATATCTTCATAGAACTTGGGGGAGTTCTCAGTCAATGTTCATTTATGCATTAACTTTGTTGGAGATGGTTCTCTTAAAATATCTGGGGGGGGGGGGGGCAGACTCAAAACGAATAAATTGTTGAAATGCAGAAAGAATATAAATGAATGTAAAAGCTTGGTTCAGATCATTTCATTGTGGAATAATTTGATGGGAGCTGTCTGAATTCATATTCAAATATGTTGACCTTGTTTCCAGACCTTGGATCTTGGCCAAATGTAAACTTTGCTGATATATTTCCGGAACTCTTTATAGACGCAAGATGGTTAAAGGAATAGTTCACACAAAAAATGAAAATTCTGTCATTATTGACTGACTCTCATGTCGATCCATGACACAAGAGTATATGACTTTTTTTCCATAAAACACAAAAGAGTGAGTCAATTCATGAATGGAACATTCAGACCAGTTTTGTGAATGGGATCTGTTTCAATGCAGTGTAGTTATTGCTAACTAAAACTATTTAAAATAGTTTTTGGTAATTTAAATAAAGAATAAATAAAATATGAATATTCAATGAAAAACGTATACTAGAAATGCTGACCTTGCAATTAACTGAAATAAGTTGAAGTATCAATTTACTAAAACTGTAATACAAATTATTAAAGCTATACAAAAAATACTGTATACAAAACAACACAAGTAAAAATTAAATGTATTTTTAAAACTAAAAGCTAATTAAAAGTATTAATAAAGACTATACCAGTATATCATAAAACTAACCTGCTTAACTGAACATAATCAAGTTAGAATCAGTCACAAAATTAAACAATAACTGCTTCTCTCATGAATGTGTGAAGGGGAGCTATAGAGCAGACATCAATATTTTCAGTCAATAATGATTTTTTCCTTATGGTTTGTGCAAAAAAAATATAAACGGATAACCTTTGGACTGCTTTTTTGTCATTTTGGTGGTTGACAGCCTTCAATCACATTAATTTAGCTGAAATGAAAATAAACAACTGAGATATTATAGAGATTTTATTTGCAATTTGTCTTTCCTATGGGATATTGTGTCTTCTGTTAATGAACATTTGACTAAAGTCATTTCCACGCTCGCTGTTGATGCAGCTGTGTTGCGCCACTCTCTATAATAATTCTGACACGATAAGCTTTAAGAAGATTAGCATAAACTCCTTAATGTAATTATCTTTAGTAATGCTATTTACCGAGTTCACGCTCAGTTTGATTTGACGTATCCTAGAGAGCAGTGTGTTTTGAGTATATCAAGGCTTCTGTCCACCGTTTGGCCATTTAAAATGAGTTTTCATTTCTCCTCATGAATACTTGGAGGCACAACCGGATTGACGGCCGTTCTGTAGTTCCTTTTGGAGTGGTTTGTGATATTTGATGGAGTGGATGTGACAGGTGGCAGGGAGCTCTGGATGACAGCTGCCGCTCTGAAGGGAGTCTCTTACACAGATCAGAGAGTGTGCGAGCATGTCCGTGAATCTGTGTGTTAGTCAGCAGGACACAATCAAAGGGTCTGGTCACCATCCGTGTGTTGTTTAACACACACACATGCACACCTGCCAACCTGCCAAATAAATTAAACATTTTAGGTGTGTGTGCTGAATTCATGCGTAGCCACTTTAATCGATCAATCTGTCACATGTTTTTTAAAGGACTCATGTGTGATTGTTTATTTTTCAATATAAAATCAAAATGTACTTTCTAAATTTACTTTATCCTGTTTTGCTATGCAAAAACATTAATCAAAATGAGCTATTAGCTTGCTCCTCATTTGAAAACCTTTTTAGCTGACATTACATCAGTTAATGTTAACCAGTAGCCAACTAGGTAATTATACAGTGTTTTAGGCTGCAGTTATAGGTAATGCAGCCCTAGTGAAATCTGGCCAGTAATTATTGCAGTAATGTAATGCTTGCTAATGTTCCTGTGATAAAGTTTAAAGCAATAAACAGTACCATTAGGGCACGTTGGGACACTCTCAAGGGTGAACGTGACATTAAGCTTTCTTAAAAGTGGGGGCTGGTGTTGTTTCTCAAGGGGTTAAGCTACTTTCTGGTTTGAAAAGCCCAGTTTTCACAAGCAAATTAATTCCAGATGAATACAATCGAGTCTCATACACATATTTTTTGTTTCTTTTTTGCTGGTTAAATACCCAGTATTACTTAAGAAATAAATCACATTGTAGGATAAAACATGAATATATATATTAAAAATAATTATAAAATATCACAAAAGATATAAAAACCTTTTATATATATTATTTTGTGTTCTGCATTGTATTACTGTTTTAATAGAAAATAGTAATGTAACTCTCAGAATATTTTTTTTTTTGGTCCAGTAGACTCTGCATGAAGAAACTCTTCTCCTCCAATCGGCTCTTAGATCTTGCTGTCCTAATTGAAAATAAATTGATCTCTAGGGAGCGACGTGCAAATTTGATGGGCTGGAAAGTCCAGCAACCAACATCACGGATGTTTAATCTTGTCAAGTCCTAGATCGGCAACAAGATTAATTAACCTAATTATAGCTGAGTAAAAGCATACGGGAGCACCCACCGCTCATCGCTCTGTCCTGAATATCAAACATGATTGTTCCCACTGATTTTAGATATAACGGTCTGTTCCAGGCATGCTGTTCCAGGCTTTTTACACCTACTCTTTGTTGTTATGCTCATGAAAACTGTGACATGTGTTGGACTACTGTGAACAGCACAAGTTAAGGTGTTAGATGTCAATAAAAACCCATATGTGACAGAAATCTCTCTTTCAATGCATCCGTCAAAACCCATTTTTTCCCCCAGACATTTCCCAAGATTTTAAGAGTTGTCATTAAATGCAAATCCACGTTTCAAGTTGACTAAAAATAAAATTTTAAGGCAGCACAAACACTTCAAGTTGAAACAACTTTTATTTTATCTTCAGTGTAGGAAAGCAACTCATGTAGAGCAAGTTATTACATTTGATTATGAAAATAATAATAAAAAATAACTTATTTGGATAAACAAAAGTACTGAATGAGAAGTAAAAGAACCATCCCTAGAAGTTTATGATTGAAAAAAAAAAATACTTTTTCTTTACAGGCGTTCAGTTCAACAGCCAGATATTTCAGACAATCAGCCGAGATATAATTTTGATCTTTTTTAATTTTCTTTTCCGAGAAAGAATTCAGTTCAAGTGTTGGTTTGCCAAAAGGCACATCTGTAATTGAGGTTAGGATCCTTTCATTTGTGCCTGTTGATTGGATCTAGACTGTGTAAACATAAAGGACGAATGAATGAGGAATTCCTCACAGTGTGAAAGAACGAGAGATAGAAAGACCCACCTATGTCTTTGCCTGCAAGCTCAGTGCCCTGTGCTATAACACAACTTTAATTTTCTGTAGTCAAAGCTTCCAGAGATTTTTCCCACAGTGAATAATCTTCAGCCAAAACTTCGTTTATCCTCTCTCTGCTTCATTACAATAGTAAATCATTCAACAACTTGTTTAGCTCCCCCATAATATCTATCCTCTTCCACCTCTCTCTTTTCCTCTTTCCAAAAAGACACCTATATGTGTACACATTGGCTCTCTTTATAGGTTTCTTCATATGACCAGTATAATGTTCTCATCGTCAATCAGAGTACAGAAGAGCTCCATCTGCTTAAACTACATTACATGGGCCTTTCTGCTTCAATAATAGTCCATTCAGTGAGTTTTGCATTATGAGAGTGGATTCCACAGTGATATTGCACTTGAGGAGCAAAATAGCTATTAAACAGCGAAATAGTGCTGAGCACAAAAGAGCATCAAGGTTGTTTGACAGATCACGGCACTTGTGTTTCACAGCGATTGGAATTTACACATAAGCATTAATATTTCATCAACATGGAGAGATCTGAACACAACACTTTAGGCCTTGAGGAAGGAGACCCATTAATACAATACACTTATACTCTGAGTGAATGTACACTTTGGTGCATGTCCATTTGTGTTACGGATTTGAATTATTCCTTGAATCATGTTGCTAGTTTACATCAAGTTTTTTTCATTTAGTTTTTCATCAAGCCTTAACAACCATCTGCAGTCAAAAAGTTATGCAGTCAAACAAAAATGTCCTCCCTTTTATAACTGGACAGGCTGATTTTCTTAGAGCTCATCTGTACTGCCATTCAAATTAGTGATTTATACCATATGGTTGCCAGCAGTCAACAAACAAAATGTCCATTACAGTCAGAATGTATCATGTTGTCCTGCTAGTCTTTAAGTCATTAGCGAGTCCCAGTTTTATGACAATGCAGTTCAGCAACAGTTCTTCTCATGTAGTTTGAGAAAGTGAAAGGAAAGCCTTTTATCTGAGCATGCACACAATGAGGTGATTGTTCTCTAAATGTGAGCTATTACCCATGCGCTGTGCAGAGGTTTTTGTTGTTATTGAAAAGGTTGTTTTTTTGGTTCAGTTTCATCTGAAATTATGAATATAACAGATGAGGCAAATGTTGCATCATCTGGGACGTCCTTACATGCATACAGACTGGAATAAACTATTCAGTATTTGTATTTTGAGGTTCAACCAGTTTTTCCATTTCAAGATTATTCAGTGTGTGTTTGCGGTGTCAAGTGGTTGCAAAACTATAATGCATGCAGAAACAAGGATATTCGATGCTTTACTACAGCTGCAGTATACTGGACAAATTACAACATATAAATAAATGTGGAAGTCGTAAAGTGAAATGCGCAAAACAGTATATTTCACCAGAGCAAAACGTAGAGCCAAACTGGTTATCATCACTTACTTCAGCTTCTCATTCTCCTACATGATCGCCATTGTGGCTCTAATAGCTGTACCGCAGTCGCATGAATGTGCTTTGACAAACTGTGTGACTGGGGCGTAGATAGGTTAAATTACTTGCCATGGGGGTTGAGGAGGAAACCATCACTTCACTGCGGTAATGAAGGTAAAAGATGGTATGTCCTGCCACCTTAAGGGCCAAGACATTAGTTCCCACTCGCTCCAGCTTTACAGACACACACTAAGTAATTGATAGCCCCGAGAACCTTGGCTGCATTACCATAAAGGTTTCATAAAAAGGCAGAATATTAGTGTTTGGTTATGAAATTCAAATGAGCCAATGCAATATAGATGACAGATATTGATAATATGAGATAATTGACCAGCGCTGGATATCAGAGGAATAAGCTGAGATTCATATTGAAGCTCAGTAAATTATGCATCCGTGCTCAAAATGAGAGGACATGATGGATGAGTTTGGAGAGGAAGGCCTGTGCTGGAGTTCAGCTAAAGGTGTGCTGCATATTTTTTCTTTAAAAAAAAACCCCAGAAAATAAATAAACAGTACTTTTATAGTTAGTATATACAAATAATGATGTGCACTCATATTCGATAAAGTTTCCAGTCATATTTGTGACCTAAAAAAGCTGCTTTATTTGACCAGGGCTGCATTTCCCAAAGGCGTTGTAATCTTAAATTCATCCTAGCTCCATTGGTGACAACTACGATCAACTTGGGTTCACAATGCTTCTGGGAAACGCAGCCCTGGTGTGCAGCATATGATATCATCTGATCACATGATTACGTTACGTGACACTTTTGCTTGTGCACTAAATTAATTATGACTAACTGTGAATGTGACTTTTCCAAAAACTTCACTATAAGACAACTGTTGCAACGTACCTTTAAAAATCGGATTTAATGATTTCTATTATTTCAATTTTTAATTATTATTTTTTAAGACAAAAGCCTCAAACAATGCATTTAACTATGCGCCGAGAGATTGAGAGTTCATACAAAAATGGATTGGGAAAATTCACTCACATTCTGAAACCATGTGATTTTAAATAGAAAGGGAGAATTTTTATACAATGCCCATGTTGTTGTTTCCCCCCCCCCCACGCAACTGGAAACAGTAATTCACATATAATCAACCCCCATTAACACATAAAACACAAATTAACTAAATTAACCTTCGAAATGAATTACATTACAGCAATTTACCATAAAAACAGTAAAGTACAACACTGTATAATTTTTCCACCACAGCAATCAAGGGATCTAAATCAGCTCTTATAAATACCAAAAGTGCACTTGACTACAGCACATCTAAATATAATCCCAATTATAATGTTATTCTCAATAATTTGATGAATGACTGCTGCCACGATCAGTACAAATATAAACAAATGCCTCTTTAAAAAGAAACACATATATAAATAAATACAAATCTGTCTACTGCCTGCTTTCCATAGGAGGTAATAACGTAACTTAAAAGGTGACAAACTAAAACAAGCTTAATTTACATAAAAACAGTCATAAAAAGTTATGATAATTGAATTATGTTACTGTGCATTTAGAACCAGATTAGCCACATGGAGATTTATGAATAAGATGCAGGTTTTTGTTTTGTAAATTCACTTCTCAAGGTTCATAAATCTAAATGTGTTTCATTCTTAAAGTTATATGTAACCTTGTGCTTTAATTGCCAAAGCTAACAATGCATTGATCCAGAAAGGAAGACTTAGCATAATGGCTAAATTAATAATTCATATGCACAGACTGTTGGAATTAGAGATCAGAGCCTGTTCAGAGAGTTTGTCCAGATTCAAAGCTTTAGCAAAACTCAACTCAAATAGATTTCAGCAGGCACATTGATTTAATATCAGTTCTGCCGGCAGGAAATTTACATTCCACCTGCAAAAATATAGGTTCCATAGTCCAGTCCTGGGGTGAATAAAACCAAATTAAATTCACTGTTGGAGCCTGGAAGTTATGTGCTGTATTGCAAAGCTAGTGTAGTGTTATCTCTATGCTGGTTGGCCAATGTGTCTAGAGCAAACATTTAATTATAGGAACTGCTTTCATTCATTCCTCTGATAACACAAAGAAAAAAAAATCACAAATGAGATCAACTGTTTATCATACACCGCAATGAGATTGCAAATGGAGACTTTTCCTCAAGACTCTGGTCCAAATATATCTCCTGAAAGAGAAAAGACCTCTTTAAACAGTTCTCATCAAAATCTTACAAGACCGAATTATCTGAGCTGCTTTGAATATTAATTTCCACATTATAGCTCTATAATCTTAGAGTTTAATAGCAATTGTCTCATTTAGATCTATTGTATTTTTGTCTATACTAATACATTTTTAGATAAACATTTGATCAATGAAAGAACTGAATAACTTGAAAATTCTATAATTACCTCATGACGTTCCAAACCTGTATGACTCACTTTCTTCTGTGGAACATACAAGATAATACTTTAATAAAAAATAAAAATCCTTTAATTCATTCAGGGAAAGTCAGTGGGGTCCAGTGTTGATTGGACTTTCAAAATATCCACTTTTTTGTTCCACAGATAAAAGTCATACATGTTTAGAATGATATGAGGGTGAGTAAAGCAATGGCATAGCTTTCATTATGGGGTCAACTATCCCTTTACATACCAGTAAGACCCCTTACTATGAAGAGCAACATGTTAGCAATAACATTTCCCTCTGGAGATGAATCTCTGGTGGTTGTTAGTCTTCACAGACAACGGTCATTTCAACTTCCTCTATGACTCCCCGGTCGAGTCGATTCTGGGTGTCAAACTATAACTGTCTTTCTCTTATTCTTAACTCCCAGGAAGCTCACACAATTCTACGCAGCCTTCAGGGCAAGCTAAACAAGGAGAGAAAAAGACGACAGAAAGAGGAAAGAACATAAATGAGGAAGAGAGAGATTAATAGAAGTCCAGGCAATGGGCCGCCCTGCAGTGCTCCTCTCTCTCGCATCCAGTCAGGAGGGGCACTGCAATATCAAACAGGTCGATATTAAGATAAATGAAGGAATCTAATTATTTACAAAGGAAAACCGTCGGAGAGCCATTTAAACACAGAGAGTCGTCGCATATTCACCATTATTTAAAAATGTTCAATCGTCTTCTGTGACAATTTTCTAAGAAGCCGAAATCGAAGGTGACTCACTCAATTGATGCTTAAATAAGATCCTTTGTGGTAATAAACACAGAGAAGAATTGGGTGTCCTTTCTCATTTGAACATTTTCCCTCGCCATCTTTGTCAAAGAGGGCGCCTGCTGTTAATGGGTGCTGATTTTTTTATTTTACGACTTTAATAATAAGGCAGAATGGCAATTAACTGCATTGCAGTTTCAGTACTAAAGGGCTTATATTAAACTTCAATACGGACAGTGCAGAGGTGGAGGCAGGCCTTGAGGCATGGGCCTTGAATTTAATTGCTCATGTATTTGTGATCAGGTTACCTTCGGGGGATACGGACACGGATCTATCTAGAAGATTCTGCAGCGCAAGAAAAGCTGCCCTTGAACACTGACACAGAGATATGCAACAGCAAAATTTATTTTCCTATCCCTTTTGATCACAGGATGTGCATAGATAAATTAAGCTTTGAAGGATTCCTCTATATATGCAAAAAATACTTATGCAAATATACACTCAAGCTTAACTTTTTATTTGCTGTCGTTCACCTATATGTGTGACTCTGTATTAATGATGTAGGATTTTTTTTCCTGTTGATGTGTTCATTATTTATAGTGTCTTCTTTAAACATACTGTTAATTCAAAGTAAAATAAATCTGAAAACATACACTGTAATAAAAGTAAGTCTTAAAGTCAACATAACACTTGCCTTTTTTCATTAAAAACTCTAATGAAAAAAAACAACAACTTTAATTTAAACTGCTTTGCTGTGCACAATTCATTCGGTCATAATTCAAAATAACTTGACTTTTCCACAAGTCAAATAGCTTAGGTTTTGTTTTGTTTGTTTTCTAGCAATATTCTGAAATCTTGCCAGTGAAATAGTAACGTACAGTGCTTCCACTAATATTAGCACCCTGGGTAAATATATGCAAAGGCAGCTGTGAAAACTGTGAAATCTGTTTATAAGAAAGTTATAACCTTTCATTAAGGTAAAACAATTGAAAATATCATGATGAAATAACATGTATATGCACAATTATTGGCACCCCTAGAAATTCTTATTAGTAAAATATATATTCTCTTTCATATTATTATTTTCTTTAGCACACCAGAGTGACTAGGAGCATGAGATTGTCTAGCCATGACTTCCTGTCCCACAGGATTATAAATATGAGGAATACAAACGTCAAATTCCCTTAATAATCCATCACAAGGAGTAAAACCAAAGAATATAGTTCTGATGTGCAGAACAAGATTGTTGAGCTTCACAAAATAGAAAGTGGCTGTAAGGAAAGAGCTAAAGCATTGTAAATCCCCATTTCCACCATAAGGGCAATAAATAAGAAGTTCCAAACAACCAAAGATGTTACAAATTTGCCTGGAAGAGGATGTGTGTCTATATCATCCTAATGCATGGTGAGGAGGGGAGTTTGAGTGGCCAAAGACTCTTCAAGGATCACAGCTGGAGAATTGCAGATATTAGTTGAACAGCCTCTACATCATCTCATGTTGTTTGGGAGGGTTTCAAGAAAAAATATCCTCACTCATCCGAAAACAAACTCCAGCATATTCAGTTGTCAGACACGACTGGATAAAAGGACCCCATGCCCACGGTTAAATTTACTGCTGGATCTTTAATGTTGTGGGCCTGTTTTTCTGCCAGACAATAATCCAAAACAAACATCAAAATCAACACAAAAATGTGTCACTGACCACAAAATGAAGCTTCTATCATGGCTATTTCAGTCCTCTGACCTGAACCCTACAGACAATGAGTGGGGTGAACTGAAAAGAAGAAGCACCAACATAGAGCTGTGAATCTGAAGGATCTGGAGAGATTCTATATGAAGGAATGGTCTCTGATCTCTGTTCTCCAAACTCCTCATGCATTATAGGAGAAAACTCAGAGCTGTTATCTTGGGAAAAGGACATTTCAATAATTGGGTGCCAATATTGTGGCCAACATGATCTAGAGAAAGCATCTATTTCACAATAAGATTCCCCCTCCCCCACACACACACACGTTTAATTGTTTTACTTCAATTATAGGTTAGCATTTTGTGAATTTCAATAGGATAAACAATGCAGATTTATTTTCACAGCCACCTTTTCTAATTTTTACCAAAGCTGCCAATATTAGTGGAGGACACTGTATTTTAAAAATCTAATTTCTTTCATTTTAAATTATTTGTATACTGTATATATTCTTAATTATAAAATATCTATTAATTTACAGATTACATACCACATAAGACCACCAAAGCTAAAAATGCTAAAATAAATAATTTCAATTATTTTAAAATGTATGTGATTATGTACAAAAGGAAATGACAATATCTTTATTTTTAATTGTTTTTTTTTTATCAGGGATTGAGGACGAAAGATAGTATCTTGCACTGGGTACAACAAATCACCCAATCAAAACTTGATCTTCGGCCTCTTGGTGTTTCAGGAATACAACAGTCCTCCACTGAAACCTCATCTTTAGATTTAGCTTCATTCCAATTTTCATTATCCAACCAATTCCCAATGCAAATCAAAGCTCTGTCTCATATTGTATCTTGTTGAACATTCTGTTGCACTCAGAAATATGTCTCATGTTGACTTGAAGCTCTCACTTAAAGTAGATGCCAAAATCCACAGCTGTAGCATCATCATTTTAATTTAATTAGATACTCCCCAAGTTGATTCTTGTCATTTTACCCCCAGATGATAGTAGATGCATGTTCTGCACAGCTTGGTGGCTCCTACTAGACCATCCAAGACATACAACACTATTTAATATTATAGCTTTTTACAGCTTAATTAAAGTTGCAATAAAAATATTACTTTCTTTTTTTCTGTATTTTAATAGCATCATAATTACCAAGACTCTTTTTCACTTTAAAGAGATGCTACAGCAGTACTTACACTCCACAAGGATGAGGGACATTCTTCTCTTTTATACCACTTAATAGTTATAATAAATCTGGATGCGTTTGTGTGAGAGAGGGGACAGCGGCAGCAATTATCGCCATGGATGTAACTGTACTAACCGTAGGTACAGGGAACTGGCTGCTCTGTTTGCTTCAGGCCTGTGGTCTGTAGTCATGTCAGCATATAAAGGTGAGGGCATGCGTGACCCGAGTAAATGGCAAAATATACTCTATACCATTCAAAAAGAGCCCCCTGGAAATGGTGTATTAATGGTTATCCTAAGGTGACTAGACATACCATGTGTTTTTTTTTCTTTAGGGACATGACTGTACTGTATTTAACACCTTTTTTCAAATGTCCTGACTTACTTGACATTTTTCATGTTGTCATGTTTTTACAATATATCCAAAGAAAGAACATTTAGAAAATTTTGATTTTAAACAAATATTACAGAAAACGTAGACTGAAGCTTTCATATAGATTTCATTACTGAAGCATTAAATGCATTTATTAAGCAGATCGCTTTTATCAAATTTGCAAACAAAGGAGGAAATAAAGGAGGAAATAATATTAGCAATTCCACAAATTAAATATTAACCACAATGCAGTTATAGCCACATTTTATTTTACTATTGCATGATTACATGTCAACACAAAAACACGAAAATACTTTCACACGAAATAGCACATCGGATAATAACAATCAAATTTATTCATTAAAAAGGAAATGTATAATTTTATACCCCGTTTTTCCAGCGATCTACTGGAACAAACCTCAGAGTAATTATGTGATGGCACAGTTGGATCTTGATGCATTACAGATGCATAGAATATCAACTGCACCATTGAAACTCTAAACATTGATTACAGCTTTAATTCGCATGCCTCTCCAATGATTCATGAAATTGTCACATCCAAAGTGGAATTGATTACCCACAGTACACTGCTGCTAGGAAAAATAACCTTTGACCATAGCTGACCAACAACAGGCTCTCATTGAAAATGATGTACCTGTAATGTATCTCAATGAGAATGTGAATCATTGAATCAGAAAGGTAAATTATTACACAGGCATCACATAATGGCCCAAACGCAGTTGGCCCCTGGAGCACCATGCCAGTCCAATTCAGTATTCAATGCATTACTTCATATTAATACATGCTCTGTTGTTCAGTGCTCAGGCCTCCCAGGTGAGACTCGCTCGTAGTAAACAAATGAACAGGATATTGTGAAAAAGCAATAGTGTTTGAATTAAAGTAATAATGTTTACTGGCACCCGCTGCATGTTAGAGAAAGGGTTTTACCATTAAAAGCTTATCTAAGCTCAAGTGGACCATCTACTTAAAAATATACTCAACATACATTGCATGAAATCTCTTCAGCGTCAAATAAATGCATCTATGACATCAGCTCAGAAAATCATATTGATTGGCGATTAAATGGCACACTTTGAGATGAAGTACAGCAGTCAATCTAGTCTGTGCAGCAGTCAATCCATAATGTTATCTTGTGCGGTACATTTTCGCTGATTGAATTAGCTGGGGATTCACTATGACCTTGAGTCTTTGTGAAAAGCTTCATGTTGAGTGTGTGTCCTTGTAAAAATATAATGCTCCAGGAAAACACCTGTGGAAAACCTCTGGTGAACATCGCTCCTAATTGTTACAAATGAAACATGTTTGCAGCAAACATGCGAAAGTGTCTGAGTAACCATGGAAGTCCTGGATGATGAACAAAAGGAAGTGTGTAGAAGAAGGGCATAGAAGTGTAGGAGGATGGAAATGCAGAAGAAGGAATGAAGAGAGGAAATGCGTAAGTAGCTGTGGAAGGAAGAAAAGAATGAAGGAAGGAAGTGACGAAGACCAGAAGGACATAAATCACATGAGAAAGTGCAGAAAGAGAGAAGGAAGGAGCACAGAAGGAAGGAAATGGTAGTACAAACTCAATATCAAATACTGACTGGAGCACACAATACTGTTCAAATTTTGGAGTCAGTATGATTTAAGTAATAGTTTTATAAATAACCAGCGAATAAGATATTTTAGTAGGACTATTAATTTGACCAACTAATGGCAGAAAACAGACATTAGTTTGAAAACAGACATTAGTTGTGCATGTTTGTTTGGTGACAGATCTTGTCTTGATCAACTGCTTTCAGTCATTTACATTACACTGCTTGTGACTGTAAACTAATAAATGTTAAAGCTACATTCTGATTTAATAATTTATTTAGGTTTGTCACTGCATCAGAGAAAGTACATATCTTCAGCTGTGATATTTATTTGATTCAGTTTCTTATCGATAAAGCTCATTTAGTCAGGCAGACATACTGTCAAATTTATGACAGATCCAGTTAGCATTAAGCAGAGATAACATCAAATCAAAATTTATTTGGCCCACACATGCAAGGTTTATGTAGGCAGTTCCTCATAGTGAGGGTGTCACTGTGATTGACACATTACTCTTCAAATCATAAACTTACTACTGATAAGATAGTAACGCATATAACTTTCCACCAGCTAATATGCTGAAATACTTTTTCTTCCCTTCACTTCTCAAAGATTCCAGGCTTTTTGCTAAGATTCATAATTTATAATTTGCCAAAGACACCAAATTTGAATTAGCATCCTCAGTATGTGGTTTTAAATCCCAGGCACTCTAAACAATTGCTGTCATAAGTCCATGCAACCTTAACTATAACTGCGTTGTTTACTTTGTTTTTAATGTGACATTTTTATTATTTTATAAGAGGAACATAATAATGCAATAATCATAAACAGTGACCGTTTTTGGACATTTCTAACATGGTATTTCTTTGAGTAAAGCTTTTTACACTACCAAATTTGTACAAAATAAATTTGTAATCTGTAAGATTGTTTATGTTTTTGAGATAATCTTTTTACACTAAACAAGGCTGCATTTATTTAATAAAAATTTAGTAATAATGTGAAATATTATCACACTTAAAATAAACATTTTCTATTTGAATACATTTTAAAATTGAATTTATTCGAGTGATGCAAACTGAACATTCAACAGGTACTACTGTAGTCTTCAGTGTCACACGATCCTCCAGAAATCATTCTAATATGCTCAAAAACATTGTTTTTATTATCGATGTTGAAAACAGTTGTACTGCTTAATATTTTTAATAAACCATAGTATTTTTACGGACTATTTCATGAATAGAAAGCTTGAAAAAACATGTACAAACATATTAAATAAAAAAAACTTTTCAGTCTTATACATATATTTACTGTCATGTTTGCTTTGTTCTTGAGTGATGAAAGTATTAATTTACAAAGCAATCAGGTCAGGTTGATTGTCATATTAAATAATATAAATAACTTTTTGACAATATAAAATTGGGTAACACTTTATAATAACTGCACGCCATGAATCATTAGGTTAGCATTAGTAAATAGTCAGTGCGTCCCTTATAAAGCATTGTCCCAACATTAAAAGTAATTAGTAAGAAGTTTATAAATACAGCTATAAATGCCTTGTTCTTGATTTATAAGCATATCTATTACAAATGAGATTTAAAGGCTCAGATATCTTCCTAACAAGAAAAATGAACAAACACACAACACAGAGGGATACTGAACTCATAAATATTTATTTCAAGATGCAAAAAAAAAAAAATGAAACCGTACTGTACACTTGAAAGTTGTATTTTTTCTATGAAATTTCAGAGCTTTATATTAATTTTTTATCAACTGTACAGTTGTACAGTTTAATTTTTTACATCTTGAATAAATATTTCTATGTTCTGTATCCCTCTGTGCTGTGTTTGTTTAACTTTTCTGTTTGGAAGATAAATGAGCCTTTAAATCTCCTTGTAAATGCTTTATAAGGTATAAATACAAATAGTCTTCACTTTAGATGAGCTCACAAAAATAGATGGCTGGCAACTACTAAATGTTTTTTAACTACCTGACCTAATCAAGAATTACAGCAGGGAAATGTGTTAATAAAGCATTTATTAACACACTGAGCAACTATTATCATGTGTAAATAATATGATTTATAAATGTACATTTAAATAGTTTATTAATCATTTACTTACACTTTCTAAATTATCTTATGAACCACTTACATCTAAATAGCTGGTTTGTCATAATTTAGAAATTATAAATTGATTGTTAATAAAGTATGAAAATACAATTATGAAACATTATAGATATGCTCAAGAACAAAACATTAATAGCTGTATTTATAAACTGCTTACTAATGCATATTAATGTTGGAACAATGCTTTATAAAGGATTAATTGACTTTTTACTAATGCTTAACATATGATTCATAGTGTGCCGTTATTATAAAGTGTTACCTAAATTGGTCTATATAAAATTGTCTATTTTGTATGATTTGTATATTATTATTGTATTATCTGTGTCTTGTCTTGCACTGTGGAGCTTCTGACACTTAAACAAATTCCTTGTATGTGCAAACGTACCTGGCAATAAAGCCATTCTGATTCTGATTCTAAATGCGTTTTATGAGACAAAATGATGTAGTGATATATAAAGCAATAATTGTAATGCCTAATTTAGGTGTTATAAGATAAAGCAATATTTGTTTTTATATATATATATATATATATATATATATATATATATATATATCAGAGTACCATGTTGTTATTATCTGATTTCATCACTACAGTACTGGGGATAAAACAAAAATGCAATGCAATAGAAGAATGAGAAACAGAAAGAGAAAGAGAAAGCAATGGACGAAGTGTATTCTGTGATATCATTAGGGTTCAATATTTTCTCCCACTTTTGTTTGTCCACAAAGCAAACCAGGAGAAAGACAGGAATGAAAGTCAATAATGAACAGAGGAAACGCTGGAGTGAAGGCTGAAGAGGTATCAGGAAAGCTGTGGCACGAAATCAGGCAGGGGTTCTCTGCCACTGAACAACGGACAAAAGCATCGGGCTTTGAAGTCGGGCCAGTCACGCTTTGAAGTCCTCTGAGCACCACTGATTCATCATGAAAAAAAAATAACCAAACATAAATACTGAGGGAATAACACAGCAGATCCAGAAGCTTCTAAAGGACAAAACAAAACAATGCACTAAACTTTAGACTGTCTTCTCAATTATATTTCCTCCACTGAAAGCACTGTAACATCTCTTATCCTTTTTTTATGTCATTCAAATATTGTACGCCCTTGGATTTTACATGTGCGGGTAAATTATAACTACACAGGATGCAGACCTTGAATTAGAGAATGGAAGTCCTCCTCTCTTTCTTTCTTCCCCCTCTCTCTCTCACCACACACACACACACACACACACACACACACACACACACACACACACACACACACAGACTCAAACAGATGGATGGGCAGTGATCAATCTGCCGTGCACAGCAGTCAGCTGTCCACCTGCATTGTGCAGACAGTGGAGAGCAGACCGGCTTCAGATTTGCAAATGGCACAGGAACAATAATGGATCAGCTGGAAGCGAATCCGAAGGAGAAAGGAACACCTTTAGCCTTTATTAATCTGTGCACTGGAAAAATGTATTATGTGTTTGTGTAGTGGTGGTAACTCAACCACAAACAGCATTTGCTCTCCACTCGATTATGAAAAGTAAATTAGACTTCAAGAGCTATGTAAATATAACAAGAAAAGCTTCAGAATAAATATGATTGCAAGGTTTTTAATAATAAATTACAGCACTAAGAGTAGAGAAAAATATATTCCTGAAAGAAATACCATCTCATATTCAGTCACTAAAAATGCACTCAATAATGTAACCCCTCGAAATTAATCTTTAAACTTCAAAATTACATATTTATTCTGAAAATAATTTATCCGTGCCTTAAAATGCTTGAAACACATTTACCTCATTTAAATCGTCTGTAATTTGACGCTTCAGAATGGTAATGCATTTTTTTGTATTGCTCTCTCAAATACGTAATGGTAGTTGGTATCATTAGTCTTTATCTTGACTACGTTAAAGCTAATAACGAGTTTCACAAACCATGTTCTTGTTCTTGTTCTTGTTTTAGTTCAAACTGCATTTGAGACGGTCTTGCTCTGAAACGATGTTGAATTTGTGCATGGTTTGTCTAAGCATTTGTAAAACTCCAGACAGACATGTAAACAACTTTATAAACTTGATTTTCACCACAGGGCATCTTTAAATATATGCAAGGAAGACCAGAGCAATAATTTGTTATACAAATTATACACAAAAAGGTTGAATAACTTACCTCGCTAGCACTAAGTCCTTTAATCAGATTTTTTAAATAGAACTTTAATATTCAAATAGGCTTAAATAATCAGGAAAATATTATGCACACATTAGCTCTGCTATAAAACCTAGCAAGCTGTAAACCGATACAAGCTGTATCGCTGCCTACATAGTCAATTGCCTTCTGTCCGATTTGGAGCGGTCTGAAATAAGCAGCACACCACATAAATAGTGCTAATCACATGAAATGAAACGTGATTTGTGTGTGTGTGTATTGAATATATATTGTTGTATGTTTGATCTGCTCTCCCAAATGCCTAAGACAAAATTCTCATAAGGGAGATAATAAAAAAAAAACTTAAATACATGAGAGAAATTTCAATATAGTTTAACAGTAGCATGTTGCTAAGCTTTACATATAGAGCACACAAATATTAGACAAGTAAAATTATAAAATTCTAATAAAAATTTGCAATTTTGAATCACTATATTTACAGTATGATCATTTCTCTCACTTCGTCTGCCATCAGCTCTTCACAATTCAATTCGCCCAAATTAGGTACATTATTATGAATATAAGTAGTTACCTTTTTTGAATGGAGCGTGTCTGTGATGCCTGTAATATTTAGACAGCTCACTAAGTTTTGCAACAGAGCAATTATGAACTTATTATCCCTCTGACAGTGTTATTTCCTTATTGAATCCACCTGGAGGTTGTATTGTGCTGCAGTGGTTTCACGGACACAGCCAGTGGAGACTAGGATTTAATGAATGCTATTTTACATTTTTTGGCATACATGCCACTGATTTATATTCAGATGTTGTGAGCATAGTGGTTATATTATGTTCCTCTTTTAATCTTTCTTACATGGCCTTTGCCACTGCTTTTACTATAAAGTAAACCGATATACCAGAAGGAAAGAGAGTTGGAAACCACGGTCTGTTTCAGCGCTGAGCATGATGATTTACTCATCTAAGGCTTGTTTACTCGCTGCAGCTGATGGAAGCTAAAATAAAACAAATAAAGTACAAGCCTACACACCACACAGGGGATAGAGAGATAGAAAGAGAGAAAGATAGTGCAAGAGACCCGCTGGGAGTTTGTTCTGTTTACCTGCTCAAGCCATTTTAAATCAAACCCTTCAAATCACCGTGAAGGCATCCCTACTGAAACACGGCTGCAAAGAAATGACCTGAAACCAAATATTAAATTGAACTAGGATATGATTTAAAAAATAAAAAACACGCATAATCTATGCGTGGAGTTTTGTTGGTAACCCACCAACAAAATCCAGTTCTTTCACCAGCTGATGGACTAGTGATTTATTTTATCGGTTTCAACACAGGGATGCAATTATGGCCCAGGGATAGTAAAGTAATAACTGTTCAAATGATGCTGTTGAATGTCTCTGTTGCAGACAGCGAATTACATCAGCGGTTTTAAGTGATAGCCAGAAGTAAGCAGCCGTGGATGGAGATGAAAGATAAGGGATATTTATTTATTTATTTGTTTTGATAGACAGGAATGGGTAGTTTAGTTGGTTGGATTTTGAAATGCTACAAACACAAATCATGATTACATGTAACAATATTGATATGAAAACTGTGGTGATGGTATCCTGAGGGGAATGAATGATACATTGGGTGTTAGCAGGTAAAATAGTTATTAGTGCTTTTTTTTGTTAGTATTTTTTTTTTTTGAAAATTCTTGACTGGGAACTGATGCACACAAACACAAAATGTGATTTGGAGCCTTAAATGTTTATTCGGTTGGAATGTATTATTATTATTTTAAATAAAATGCATTTACTTTTACAAAAAAAAAAAAAATGGCCAAATAAAAGGCCAACAGCAACTCAATTAAAGGGAGAGTTCACCCAAAAATGAAAAGTTGATGTTTATCTGCTTACCCCCAGGGCATCCAAGATGTAGGTGACTGTTTCTTCAGTAGAACACAACAAAGATTTTTAACTCAAACCGTTGCAGTCTGTCAGTCATATAATGACAGTCAATGGGGCCCACAGCTTTGAGAGACAAAAAAAACATACACAGACAAAACCAAATTAAACTCCTGCAGCTCGTGATGATACATTGAGGTCTTAAGACACGAAACAATTGGTCTGTGCAAGAAACTGAACAGTATTTACATAATTCTTTACCTCTGATCCACCGCAATGTCCAACTGTCCTGAGCGCGATCCGGCGCGTGACGCGTCAACATTTTCTTTGACTCTCAAAGCCGTGGGTCCCATTGACTGCCATTATATGACTGACAGACTGCAACGGTTTGAGTTAAAAATCTTTGTGTTCTACTGAAGAAACAAAGTCACCTACATCTTGGATGCCCTGGGGGTAAGCAGATAAACATCACATTTTCATTGTTGGGTGAAATATCCTTTAATGTGACATTAAATATCATTCACAACCCATTTTATTTCAGTAATGTGACGTGATGTAATGTGAAGTGAAACAATATTTCCTAATTTTATCTCTCTTAATTGGATTGAGAAAAAAAAGCTACAAAAAGTATTTTCTAACAGCAGGTGAAGCTGTTTTTATGAAAGACTATAAAAACTAAAATATTTGGAATAACATCTACTTGTGCACAATTTGACATTGACAAGGGACATTAAACATGATTGAAATGGGTCAAATTTGATTTCATGTTGAGTATAAAACGTTTAGAAACATTTATTCCAAACTTTGCACCTCTTTATTGGCATGTGGGTCAAATCAGTTGACTGATTTCACTCTCAGGAAAGTTCGGAGTAAGAAAAAAAACAGTTCAGAGTTCAGTTCAATTCCAGAAGCAGCTAGGAAACTCTGGAAAACCGTTTCAGAGTGATAAGCATTTCGAGATTCATTTTGGGATACGCAGAAGGGTAAATATCAATAGTGTGATGCAAGAAAGCACAGATGACTTGACATTTAGACATGTATACAGTATCGATTCAGACTTCAATATTACAGCTCAGGACCACTCTCCAATGCAACAGCCCACCTGTCAGATCAATACTTATTTCAGAGGAAGAAACAACTGTGAACAAAAAGAGATTTATCACACTTTCGAGACGGAACGCACAAACAGTACATTTTTAATATCCCACAATATGCTGAAAGCAGATTGTCTTGACTAGTGGTGTGAGCTGCAGTAAATTGCTCTCAAACACAGTCTTAAGTATTGATAGTGAAATAATAAAATGATAAATAAAGACAGGCTGTCATGGCGTCTGTAATTCTAGCAAAGCACAAACGTCAATATTTTATTTCTATGGATCCCCTTTTGTATAGGTATTGACTGAGGCAGTCAGGCAGAATGAAATGTGAAGACTCAAATAAACAACTCCGTAATGGGGAAAGTGACAGAAATAACCCACCGCAACCCCCAGTGCACACAGATATTATTTACACAGGCTTAAATAAAGTTCTAAGCACATTGAACTACATCGCATGAATGTCAACTTAACATTTTAAGAGCTTGTCTCTGATTAAGTTTGCCTGTCATAATTAGTGATTAGCTGTTATTTAGCAGCTGCTTATAGTTTACTGAGAAAGTCTTCAAGGAAACTTTATGTTTAATGGAGCAGGACTGTGATTTCTGTAACCTCCTGAACAGACTGAACCTGAAATCATTTAGATAGGGTTGTTAAAGGGATAATTCTCACCAAAATGAAATCTGTCATTATGTACCCACATGTCTATCCAAACCATGATTTTCTTGAAAAGGTGTAGCAGAAGGGGAAACTGGATGGTATACCGTGTCTTTCAGCCCACACAAAGCAGTGTACTTTTCACAAGTTTTTGGAAGGAAATTATAACTTTCTAATGCTTACTGATTCAGCAAGGACACATTCAATTGATCAAACGTGACAGCAAAGACATTTATGTTACATTTTTTTTATATTTGGGAAATATATATATATAGTTTTTTTATATATATATATATTCATCTCATAATCCTGAAACGTATAACTTTCCACAAAATATTAAGTGGCACTATACAGATAATAAGAAATGTTTCTTGAGAAGCAAATCAGCATATTAAAATGAAATGGATCATGTGACACTGAAGATTGGGGTAACGATTGCTGAAAAAAAAAAAATAAATAAATAAAACAAATATATATATATATATATATATATATAAAAATTCACAATATTAACATTACAGTTTTTAGTATATTTCTGATTAAAAATAAATGTATAAAAAATATATTATAAATATATCAGTGGCGGCTCGTCGGGGGAGGAAAGGGAGGCAGAGACATTTTGAGGTGAAAAATGGGAGGAGGACGACAATTTAATATTAATAAAATTCACAATTAATTTAAGTTCATGTCTCAAAATGTGCATTTTTTGTTCATAATTTCACAGCTGTACTATCATAACATGCTACTGAAGTTGGAAAGAGCAACTTTTCTATTGCGAAACACGAATGTGGCGAATCTGCTGATGTAATTACAACCGCTAACTTATAAAGAAGGAGAGGGGGAGGCTGGGGAGAACTGAGCTCTCGTGCTTCTGTTGGTGACAAAAAAAGCTAATCAACATCGAGCATTCACTTTCAGCGCTGAGGAGTGTTGAGAAAAGAAACCTCGCTAGCCTCCCTTCTGGTATATCAACCAATCATTATAGAGATGAAAATTATGTGATATAAGTTTGAACGTCTCCCGCTGAGCTGATAATTTACTTATGAGTATTTAATATGTTATCGCCAACAGATTTACCAAGCTGTCATTCCAACAGTGTATACAAATTAAAAATAAAGTGTAACACACCTAAACTGGATATAGGCTACAGCAGTCGGCTTAATAAAATGGCACAACACAGACATTTTAGAAGGGATGGATGTGGCTTCAAGTGATGGGCCAGGTAAGTGAAATTATATTATCTTGCTGTATGACTCCTTTTCTTTAAGTTTTCTGACTAAAAGCAGCCAAAAAGCCATTTTAAAGTGGTTAAGCAAATACTAATATTAATCAGCAGGGATCCCCAGACCAATTAGTGTGCCTCCCTTATTTTAAAACCCACAAGCCGTCACTGATATATATATATATATATATATATTATATATATATATATATATTACATATTACAAACCTCAAACGTTTAAATAATAAAAAAAATCATAAAACTATAATTATATAGAATAGAATAGACTTGATTACTGTATGATTTTAGTGTCTGAAGAGAAAGGACACACACACACACACACACACACACACACACACACACACACACACACACACACACACACACACACACACACACACACACACACACACACACACACATAAATGTTGGTTTTATAAACACATGATAATGAGCAAATGACAAAAATGTAATTTTTAACTAACTATCCTTTTAACCACTAAGCTGCCATTAACACATTTGGTATTTGTTTTGTTCTACATATTTTTTTACACATTATGCTGCTGACTGGCAGGTTGTTTGCATGCTGTTTGGATAATAAGCCTTTGTTTTATTAAAAATTAGCATCACGCACCCACACCATCCTTTGCCCGCACCAACCCTTTTGGAGCTACATGCTTGTCATTAAATGTAGGCTGAGTGATAGTCATTTCCGGAGATGCTCTCTACAATGTGTTGATGGCTTGGCTGGTAATTCTTACATGTTAATGTGTGTTTTCACATACCGCACAATGCCAGCTTATCAAGACATTGTGTTTGAAAAAGGAGCGAAATTTCTCACAGGCTTTTTGCCAGGTACACTTCCTGCGAAGCATTTGAATAAAACCACTTTAGGCACCAAACCAGCTGGAGAGTATTCTTATCAGAGAGAAGACGACTGAAAATCTCCAGCAGATGAAGTTTCACAATCTAATTCATATTCTATGGCCTGAAGTCATAATAAAACGCCTCAGAAGTGGAGCTGGAAAGTGGTGACGAGAACTTAGAGGAACTTTGTGTGTGATCGATCAAGGCTAATCTTGTTGTACAAAAACTGCAATATATTTCTTATTATTCCATGTGCTGAACAGATTGAACGTTATTAGAAAAAACACTTTAGTTTTGATTCAGTAAAGCAGTTTTAAAGTAGGCGTGTGAATTTAGATAGAGCTTTGGAAGTTCAGAAATCTGTAGCTGCTATCAAAATGGAGCAACTGATGGCCAAATCATTAGGCTACAAAAGGAGAAAAAATCCCCCCAAAAATGTGATTATGCAAATATATATATAGGCCTATATATATATATATATATATATATATATATATACTTGCATATATATATATACATGCACCTGTTAAACCACAGCATTGTTTAAAAATTGTGTGTACATATATATATATATTTTTCTTTATTTAGTAAGAATGTAAAAGCCTGTACTGTCACTTTTGATCAATTTAATGCATTGTTTTTATTTTATATTTTTACTTGCTGAATAGAAGTGTGAATTTCTTTCAAAAAAACAATACAAATAACAACACTGTATATTTAAAAATATGGACATAATTAAATACGATATAATACATGCTGGTGCTTTCGTGGCCTTTTCAAAGCTTGAAAGCACCACTTAATATTAACTGTAATTGCATGGAAAAAGCACATCCTTCAAACCTTTTCATTTTGTGCTCCACAAAAGAAAATAAGTCCAACAGGTTTGAAGCAGCTCAGAGCTGCGTAAATGACGACGGAATTTTGGAGTGAACTATTCTTCTACGATAAACAACTGCAAGGCAAAAATCAATATTCAACATGGAAACTGTTTGTTATAGTCACCTTGACTTAAATTCACAAGCAGTAAGCCTTTTAGTGAGTACTAATTGTGTGACTTTCGGCATTACAAATTGTGATGGCTTAATGTATAATGTATTTGGAAAAACTAAGCTTGAGGACAGGGTCGTTAATACCCCTTGTCGTCGTTCTCAGGCCAGCCATTTCAAAAGCCCCTTCCTCAGCCCATATCTCTCAATCCTCACCTCATTTTTTATGTTTCCGAGAGTGTATTTATTTTAGCTGAGCTTCCTCATAAACTGAGGTTTGCTCAGGGGACAGGGACGTGAGAGAGGCAGAGTGAGCTCATAACTCATTTTAATGCCTGTCTTCACAAGCCTCCAGCATCTTCCAAAGAACTGATACAACCAGAAGCAGGAGGAGGAGGAGAGAGAAAGAGAAAGAGCTTGTAAGTGCTAGAGAATGAAAGAGATAAAGGGAGCGAGACACTTGCTGTCAGGGAAGACCAAAAAGTTAGCAGCAGGCAGCTAGAATATGCCAACAGTGGTTGAGAAAACAGTAATACATGCAGTGAGTCTCTTCAGATGTTGTGAAGGTGAGGTCTCTGTACGGCAATCGCGGTTGCTCGGGGTTGTGCGCAGGTGAGCGTTTAGCGCCAAGGACAGCAGCCAAAAACAAGCACATCGCTTAGAGGTGGAGACCAGGAACTGAACACTTACGGCTGCAAATCACATGGCATGAATGCAAACGCTCAGAACTCTTCAAACAGGACAAGGCTTTGCTCAGTACAGAATACTACTTACTCAATACTGTGCAGTTGTATATATTGCATACTGTGCACAGCATACATGGGTGTTTTTCAATTTATGGCACTTTTAATCATGTTCACTTTTAGTATATAAATATATTTATACGTTTAACACTTTGTCAACTAACAATGTCCAACAAGGTGTGTGTGTCTGTATGTGTATTTTATATAATGTAAAATTACGCTCTAATTGTTAAATTATGCTAAATGTTTGCCAGAAATATAGGGTAAACATACCTATTAAGCTCACTATTAAGCCCATTAAGCACATCTCTATTTTTAAGATCAGATTATAAAAATGATAAAAAATAAGGAATTATCCTATTTGATGTCTTAACCAATTGATATAATACCTCCTATTTTCCAGTTAATCAGTCATTGCAAACTGATATGGGTCTTCATTGTTCAATATTTTATTTTAACATAACCGTTTACTGAAACCAATATCTTGTGCACTAAAAATGTCTCAATGTAGATTTTGGTGAGCTTAATAGGTACGTTTACCCTAAAGATAGACATTTGAAAATAGATAAAACAAATAATTAAATTCAAGATTATTTGTATAGCGTTTTTTACGATACAATCGTTGCAAAGCAGCTTTAAAGGAAATTAAGTTTCTACGATATATTTATATATTGCAGAAACGTGATATATTTCACTTATGGCACAATTTGGCTAATTCTGTATATTGTCTGAGGGTTGGCTTCCTCTGAGGTCTTCTGAGATGTTGGCATCATATCTTTTCTTGTGTTTGGTTAAAGCAAGGTAATTAAATGACAGTTACAGTATAATATGACCTGTTGAAGCCTGCTGTTAGTTAATAATATAAGCAAATATATAAAAGTGCCCACTGCCCAGAGCTGAATAAACACCCACATACCACAGTATACTGCAGACATAGTAAGACAGCTAAGTTAGTATATTTTTAAAAGACACAAATTCACCAAGGAAGCAAGGAAATGTGAGTTGGCACTATTTAATATTCAATTCAATAAATAATTTTCAGGATAACTGAGCTTGCTGTACTAGCCTTCATTCTGTTGTACAAATGCAAAGGCCGAGTTCAGACTAAAAAAAAAATAAACCAAAGATTCTTTAAGGTGTTTTAATGAAAATTAAACCTAATTCTACATAGTGTTATTTTGTTATTTTGTAAAAAAAAAAATGTAATTGTGTTATGTGCAGTGAGTCATATTTATTAATTCATTCATTCATGAATTAATATTTCCAGTAAATAATTTTAGTAATTTTAACGCCTTTCTAAAACACTATTATTTTTAACATCAAATTCAAGTTTGGATATTTGCATTTCATTTCAGCTTTATTTCAATTAACACATTTTTTCTTGTTTTAGTTAGCAATAACCCTAATTCTGTCTTATTTATTTAAAATAATTTACACTATCACCATCTTTAAAAAAAAAACTGTAACAAGTATTTCTGTGGTGCTATAATTTGTTTACATATGACATAAAGACTAATAACACTTCATTAAATTATATTTGTGTCTGTTGATCCTACATATATTTATGGGTCCTTCCAAATGCATGCCAATTAAACAATAATTAAGCCCTTAAATGAGGAATGAGAGAAAGAAAGAGGAAGAAAAACCTCTTATCAAAGGCATCCACTTTAAACGATGTTTGAAAAGATGCGTTTAGTAAAACGAACACCCAAACGGCTCTTTCCAAGATGATTGCCTACTACCTTTTCATCTCACCTTGATGCCTTTCATGTTTTTCCGCCTTGACGCCCAGTGTTTTCTCTCCACTAAACCTCCTGACACTTTAAAGAATCTGACTGTGTAAACCGGGATGATAACCGTGATGCCTTTTGTGCTCATGAAAGTAACGTTTAGCGTTATCCTCCTGTTCTCATCCCCCATCGTTAGCATTCGGCTTGAGCATAAGTCACGATCATTATGCGGATGTGTATAGAACTTCAAAGTTAACAAGTAAACAAAAGCGCTGGCCACATTTCCCATTAACATCTGTTTAAAATGGAGATGTGGCGTTGGCGCTGGGGAAGGGGTGAGGACTCCTCGAGCATTATGCAGATCCTGGAAGGCAAATTACCATACAGAGCTTCAGAAACTGCCATGATGGATTGAAGCGTACAAGCCGTGGAATCGCTCCCACTCAAAGTCTCTGAGAATGGGCAACTGGGACTCACAAGCAGAAAATGCAAGCATGAAAACATCTCATTTGTCTCCTGCCAAACATGCCCAGTTGTTGCGTGCTTGTTCTCCACAAATGCCCACTGAGCTCCACAAAGTCTCTGACACAAACCTGCAAGGCCTCCCGCAAACCATAACACAGGCTCCGCCCACGAGCAGTGACATCATGCGTGAGAACTGTCATGCCAGATAAGCATATCTAACCAGATCTGTCTCAGAAGTCTAACCAGAATTTCAGAGGGCATATCAACAGTCCGCCCATGAGGTGAGAGCAGTAACGGAATATATGTAAAATACCACATTTAAAAAAACAGAAATGCATTCTATTTAAAGTCATGTGGAAATACGTGTAGACATTTGGGGTCAGTCACATTTTTTATGATTTTTTTGAAAGAAGTATCTTGTGTTTACCAAAACTGCATTTATTTTGATCAAAAATACAGTAAATAAAGTAAATCAATACAGGAAAAATACAGTAAACCAGTAATTGTGTGTACAAATGAATACAATTAAAAATAACTATCAATTTTAATAAATCTTTAAATGTAAATTGCTATTTATTTATTTGTGATGAATGTAAAACAGTTCTTCAAATTTTTGCTTAATATTTCTGTGAAAACATTGATTATTTTTTATAAAGAAAATAATAAAAATAAATAAATAAAATATTTATTTGAAATTTAAATATTTTGGAACTACATATATTACTTTACTATCATATTTGAGCAATTTAATGCATACTTGAAAATAAATATATCTTACTTACCCCAAACATTTGAAAAGGAATGTATAGTCTAATTTAGTCATTTTTTTAATTAATCTAATTTAAAAATATTATAGTCTATCCATCCATCCATCCATCCATCTATCTATATGTAGAGACAATTGACACTGTACACTGAAAAAATTGTGTAGAAACTTTTTTCACTCAGAAATTAAGTTAATTTGACAACTAATTGCAAAGAAAAGGCAAGTAACACATTGAATCAAACAATATTAGAAATATTATTTTCTTATTATTATTTATATACACTCTTAAAAATAAAGGTGCTTCACGATGCCATAGAGGAACCTTTTTGTCTAAATGGTTCCATAGAGAACCTTTAACATCTGAACAACCTTTCTGTTTCACAAAAGGTTCTTTTCAGTGAAAAAAGGTTCTTCAGATTATAAAAAGGTAAGAAAGAGATGATTCTGTAAAGAACCTTTGACTGAATGGTTCTTTGTGGAACCAAAAATGGTTCTTCTATGGCACCGCTGTGAAGAACCTTTTAAGCACCTTTATTTTTAAGAGCGTACACCGATAATCATTGTTTTATTTACAACTAACAAATATATATATATATTTTTTTTCCTCATGTAGGATATTTCCCATATGCTCTCTTGAGTACATTGTTTTATGAGCAACTTGCTCGCTCCCAAGTCACACATGGAGGAGGATACAGAAAGCCACGGGCGCAATACATTTTCTCATGGAAATCCAGATAACATTTTACTTACAAATTCATCTAAGGTCGCAACATAACAGTACAATGCGAGATGTGTTTGCCAGCAAACAAACTTCTATCCGCTTCAAAAGATTCAACCTCTAACCCGAAGAAGCATCTCGAGGTAAGTCTCTCTCAATATTTCAAGGGATAGTTCACCCAAAAAAGTAAAATTCTATCATTTTTCTATCATTATATAATTTTTCCGAAACTGTCCAGCTATTTATTTTTTTCCAAACGAGAGTGTTGTGTAAGGAACAAACCAAAATAAAAGCCATTATTAGTAGGCACTTAATAATGAAGGCACAACTACATATACACAAACCACATGTTTATTTCTGAGTTACATCTGTGAAACAATCAATACTTGTGACTTTTGGATAGACATTAAACAAACTACACATTTTGGTGTTTTTGTACAACTAAACATGGATGCCATTATTTAAATGAGCTTTCCCATAACTTTACCAACTATTTCAGATAAGCAAACTGTGCTTGGTCTCTCAACATGTATGTCAGGCCTTTGTTTTGATTCAGCTTAAGCTGCAATGTGCACCAGACTTTGTGCCGCAAGTCAAAAGTGCAATTACACAAGACCAGGCTCCACAAATTGAGCAAAAAGTGGAATTTCTCCCTCGCTGGATCACCAAGCCATAATCCATGCCTCTTCAAATCTCACCTGAATTATCAGATTCCTACAGCTTATTCTGCTAATCACAAAGCTTTGGCAACGAGATGAAAAACCTGTTAGACATAAAATGGCAAGATTCCCTTATGTGTGTAAGCGAGTGATTTTTGGCCAGATTTTGCACTAGGCCCTCACTTCCAGAGCTGGAGATAGGAAGGCGAGCGCCTCCTGCCAAGCTACCGTCAGACAGGCCAGAACAGCCGAGGAGAGAGTCCGCCATGCATGATCAAATGCGTCACTAATACTTCTGACCAGGTCCAGGGCTTCTCTCTTTGATGCGTGCCCATGTTTTCTCAGGCCATTCTGAATTTGGTACAGACGCTGGATGATGGAACTAAAGGCGGATATGTAAATGACAGCAGGGAAAAACCTTCTGCGACAATAACTGGGAGTAAAAACCCAGCAAGCTGTCTATAAGAATTAAAATATGCACATGGGGCATGCCTATACACGGTCATTTCCTCTTCATGTATATTGGATAAAATAAACCCACAATATTTTTACAAATAAAATAGTCATATTAATTGGGAATGTAAATTAAACATACACTGATTTTTTCTTCTTTTTTTAAGGTAAGTGGTTGCAATCAATGTATTTTAGCTACATTTAAATTAACAAATGAAGTTGACTAACTTGCAACATTTTGTATTTATTTAAATGTAGCTAATATTAATTGTGTGCAACCACTTACCTTAAAAAAATATTATTATTATTTTTATTTTAGTGTACAGGTGAATCCTTTCACTACTTCGCTTTCAGCTGATGTCATAATTCTTTGTCACTACTAATGTGAAACTGTTTCCACAAAACCGCACTTTATTAAGAAATATTCCAGATGGTAATTCAATTGATTCTTTCTCTAATCAAATTATTAAACAAAACATGTTTCTTTGGGATTATTGTTTTAATTGGGAATCCTCTCAAACAGTTTTTCCCCTATGTCCTCAATATCTCTTCAGTTATGACAGTCTTGATTTACACAATTTTAAGTGAGAAGTTTTCAAACTGATGCCAAGAAACCTTGTAATCAATACACTGCATGAGACAAACTATAGCATATTCCTCAAATTCTGTTATACCCTTTAATAGAAATACTTGTCTGTATAACAGCATAAGCATATAAAGTACCAAATAACATTCATGAGCCACATCATGTCTCCACATTTTAAAAGCAGATGTGGAAAAGCCTTGCAGGCAAAATGCACATATTTTTGGCTGGCTTGCTGTCTAAAAAGATACATGTCTCCTTCCTTGGTCAGCTATGGTGAACTCAAGAGGATGAGTGATAAGAGCAGACATCAAAGAAACAGAAGGAGGCGGTAAATGGTAAATTTCCTTGGGACCATTGCGCTCTCTCTCTGCACAGGTCATCGTTTTGGCTTCTGCAGTAATTATGTTGACATTTACATCAAGGCCCAGACGGACTCGGCCAAGAGCTCTCTTCATGGTAGCGCAGGCACTTCACAAAAATGCCCATTCAAACTGTGCTGGTCTTGTCTCTGAGACTTATGCTTTATTAACTGAGTCATCGCCTCGATCTTGCTTGCCTGTTTGCTCTCACACACAATCCCTAAAACAATACATTCTATTAATAATAGGGATAGTTTGCCCAAAATTTATATTCAGTCTTTCTTTACGTCCCCTCTTGTCTTTCCAAACCCACAAAAAATGAACACAAAATGAAAATTGACAAATCGTTGCAGAAAAAAATGAGTTAAAAGCACCATATGAGCTGTGCACCATTCCATGTCTTCAGAAGACATACAATAATAGCTTTGTGAGGAACAGCCTAAAATTTAAGCCATTATTTAAGTCTTACTACTGCTTTTATGGTATTTTTGTGTTCTTCTTGAAGAATGAAAGCACTATTTGTTGTAACAGCATGGGGAAAAATAGCTGTTTATTCCTAAAAATATTCCTCTATCCACAACCCTTTCTTATGGCTTTAGCAGAGCAAGGATATAGTGCACAAGTATATTTATGCTGTTTTTGTTGTTTTTAATTTTTATTGAAGACAAAAAAATTACTAAAATAATGCTACAAACAGTGCATCAGTAATATCAGAATTATCATATATTTAGGTGAAATGTTTGTTTCATGGACACATGGCAAATAAGACAAGTAGAATACATTTTTAACCGTCTTTTTTAGCATGTTTTCACCATTTTTCTTTTTTACCGTTTATCTTTTCTAACACATTTGACCCTTTTCCCCAGACTAGATTTTCAGTCTTAAACTTATAAAATATATTTTACAATATTTTTCAGATAAAACATGAAATAAACTATTTAAATTTGTAAATAAATACAAGTGTAAAACACGTGTGTTGAATGATAGGTGTAATTGATGATAACAAAAAAGTGATGACCACATGAGTCAGAAATCAGGAAGAATAGAACAATGACAACAAAGAAATGAATGACGCCAAACCTGTTCACACGTGTGCAGAATTCATTCTGAAACCAATTTTCGACAGATATCACTTTCTGAGCTGCTCTGAGAGTCTGAGACTCAGTGTGTGTCACAGTAGCCTTGAGTGAGCTGAAACAGACAGGCCTTAATACATTCTGACGTGGATTAGCCACACTCACACTATTTCCTGGCTCCTCTTAAATAATGGAGACGAACAAGCGTAGGAGAGGAAATATAAACAGACAAATTGACTTTTAAATTATACATTTTAAACTCTTCGCTTTGGTGTAACCAGTTTTCACTGCCTGAAAACAAATTTCATAACCATGACTAACACCGTACAGCAGTCGTCTCGTTCGCCTGCCGATCGGAGTCTCTGCATGAGGTGCCATGAAGGATTTATGAAACGATTATGAAAATATTGTGTTTCTCAGGAAAACTGTTTAACAATTCTGGCAAATATGTTTTGGAGAGGCAGGTATACTGGGAAAAGCAGACAGCAGACTTATTTATGCATGTAATGACACTGCTGCGCGCGGTGAACGTAAACAGAATTACCCTTGCAGATCTTTTCTTCTTCACCAAAAAGATGACGTATGAAATGTAGTGGCTGTGAGAGTAATAATCCTTACAACACAATGATGACTGTACTGACAGAACAAAGCAGAATGAACCAACCAGCATTTTTTCATAAACCCATATTGGGGTGTTTCTTAAAATACAATCACTTTTTATTGTTATATTCTTTTGTTATAAGAAAGTCACATTACTGTTTTGAAATCTTTACAGAATGCTTGCATTATTTATTTTTGCAAATTTTAAAATGCATTTAATTTTCCCCACCCCCCCCCCCCCAATACAGTAAAACTGCAATTTTAGAGTGGCCTTTTATTGTGGCCAGCCTAAGGCACACCTGTGCAATAATCATGCTGTCTAATCAGCATCTTGATATGCCACACCTGTGAGGTGGATGGATTATCTCGGCAAAGGAGAAGTGCTCACTAACACAGATTTAGACAGATTTGTGAACAATATTTGAGAGAAATTGGCCTTTTGTGTACATAGAAAAAGTCTTAGATCTTTGAGTTCAGCTCATGAAAAATGGGGTCAAAAACAAAAGTGTTGAGTTTATAATTTTGTTCAGTATATATATATATATATATGTGATCTGGGAAAACCCGTCGGATGTCGCGCTGGTACGTTTTCAGGACATTTGAAAAATAGGTTGAATGTCTTTTTTTGTCAAAATTAGGTTTTCATTAACTTATTATTCTATAACATCTGGTCTATCATCTCTGAAAATATCTTGGCAAAATTAACTATAGTGCAGAAAAAGAGCGATTTATTGCAGCAAGCAGAAAAGACGTTTTTTCTCTTATGTACGTGCTTTCTCTTAACATCACAAAAACAGTTAACCTATCCTATCAATTGGTGGGTTTTTGTTAAATGTGAGCCAAAATCATCACAATTGAAATAACCAAAGACTTAAACTACTTCAGTCTGTGTGCATTTAATTTATTTAATACACAAGTTTCACAATTTGAGTTGAATTACTGAAATAAATGAACTTTTCCACGACATTCTAATTTATTGAGATGCACCTGTATATGGTTTTGCTTTACTATGTAGCTTGACATAAGCAACATGACCTTTATTGTATGTAAAGAGAAAAAAGAGGGTGGGTGAGCAAATTATGTATTTTTTGTTTTGTTTTGTTAACATATATAGGAACCATAGATCCATGGAGAAAGAAATGTTCCATGTAAGTCAAAAACAAAAAACAAAAAAGTTTGCATAAACTGTGTGGCGCTGTGTGTATGCTTAGCGATGATTACCTCATCAGTCTTTTGTTGTTCTTTCTTTCCATTTTTGCATTCACCATTTGTCACATTTAATGTTTACCTCAGCGCACAGGCTAACATCCATTAGCTGTAATGTTAAGAATGACTTTTAAAGCAGTCTATATTAGTTAATGCCACGGGGACAGATGCTTCATAGTAATAATTCAAGCATTCTTTCAAACAGTCCCATTGGTATTGTGTTGCTTAATATGAACTGAAAGGTGTAGAATGAAGATTAATGATGTCCTTCTCCTGCAGGTCTCACTGAACTACTCTGCTACACGAACAGGAGCGAAAGGCGACTGACCGCGACTTCATGCTTTGCGTGTTTGTTATGAGGTGGAAGTTGTAGATTTCAGAATAATGTGACCTCCTCGAACTCTGAGAATCCAGCATGTGAGCTGAGCCATCCAGATGTGTCTTTGATTCAAGGCTACAGGGACTGATTACTAAAACGCAGTACTAGCATTTGTTCAAACCCATTGTTTAAGAAAACACAGCAAATTCGAACAAGCAGAAAAACGGTGACAGTCTAAATGACAAGGGCACGTCTCTGTGCAGTCATCTTTGAGAGAGAGAGCTGGGTCCAAACCGCTGCTTGACTTTGTAGCAGTTAAGCGCTAATACAGCAGCCAAGCACTGACACAAATCTCTCCAAACTAGCTTTAGGAGTTGATGGAGTAAAGCCACTCAAACAGCGTACCGCGGGAAAAGGCAATTGAGGTTCAGGGAAAAATGAAGAGGTGTCACTTAAAATCTGTGCTCAGTGTAAAGCCCTTTACTAATCTATGCATCTCATCAAACATCACGGCATATGAGTAGTCAGGCAGCCATAGGTGCTGATAGTGTTAACAGCTATATAGGAGACGATATATATATATATATATATATATACAAAACAAAATTATAAACGCAACACTTTTGTTTTTGCCCACATTTTTCATGAGCTGAACTCAAAGATCTAAGACATTTTCTATGTATATAAAAAGGCCTATTTCGCTCAAATATTGTTCACAAATCTGTCTAAATCTGTGTTAGTGAGCACTTCTCCTTTGCCGAGATAATCCATCCACCTCACAGGTGTGGCATATGAAGATGCTGATTAGACAGCATGATTATTGCTAGGTAAGATGAGACACCCATGAGATGAAACATGTGATTACATTTTGAAGAGAAAGGGAGCACATGGAAAATGACCATTTATGTTCAAAATGTGATTTTTCCCTTTTTAGAGGTATAATGATCTTGATTATTATTGTTGACTGAAACCATGAATACCATTAATTAAAGCATTTCATGAATCGTGAAATAAAGTTGAAATAAAATATAAATATTCAATTTAGCTTTCTAAAACATGAACAGAACATATTGAGCACTAAAAATATCAATATCAATCGATATCAATCTTATTTGTATGTGTTTGTTATTATTGTTGACTAAAGCTAATACTATCAAAGCATTTTATGAATCATGAAACAACACTGAATAAAATATAAACATTAGATTTATGTTAAAAAATATAAACCAAACATTTTGACTAAATGGATATAAATATTGGTTATAAATGTTGCCATTAATGTTGAATAAAGTTGATACTATTAAAGCATTTTATGAATTATAAAATAATGAAATGAAATATAAATATTAGATATAGATTACAAAAATGTAAATGGAACATCTTAAAACACCAAAATTACTAAATGATATAAATCTTGGTTATAGATGTTGATTATTATTGTTGACAAAACCAATGATATTAAAGCATTTTATGAATCTTGAAATAAAGCTAAAATAAAATATAAATATTATATTTAGGTTACAAAAATTTAAACATAACATCTTGAAGTACTAAAACTACTAAATGGATAAAAAATTAAGTAAAACTGAAATACAAATAAAAAAATGAAATATAAATAAATTTAATCTAAATATCAATAAAAAAAGAAAAAAGAAAAATGAAAGTATAAAACTAAAAGCTAATTCAAAATAAAACTTTAATAGTACATTAATAATACTAAAACAAAACTGTTGATTATTTGCAGAAATTTCAAACAGAAAGATTTTCTGTTATATTACAGTTTAGCTGGCTCTAGCAAGATGTGACAGCAGGGCCGGTCTAAGCTATTAAGTGACATAGGCGATGCCTAGGGTGCCAAATGAGGCAGGACCGGCACTGTGTGAAGGCTATAAAAAGCATGAACGTTAGCCTTATATGTTGTGTGAAGTACTGAACTACACTGAATTGGGACTAAAGCTTTCGAGCATCAAAAAAGGACACCAAAGCACCATGAAAGCATATGACTCACGCACTGCATTCCAAGTCTTCTAAAACCATATGATAGCTTTGTGTGAGGAACAAATGAAATGCAAGCCTTTATTCACTGATAATTCTACACTTCAGAGGACTGAGAAATCACTGAAACCAGAGACAGTGAGCGGAACACAAGAATTGATGTGTGGACAAATCATTCAAACCAATTTGGTGAATTGGATGATCAACCGATTCGTTGAAAAACATTAACCCAGAAACTGGATATTGCCACATATCTCAAAAGCATGCAGAGAAGAGCTAAGGCTGATTAAATAGCAAAAATAAAAACACCATAAGCATACATCAGCTCGTTTATAAAAACATATTAGATAATACACCTTACTGTACCCAGACCTTTTCAATCTTGAAATGAATCAAAGAGGTGCTATTCATAAGACAACATAACATCTTTACTTTAGAAATTGATCTTTGGGTAATTCATTTTGTTGTGAATCGTGGCTTTATTAGAGAGAAAAGTACTTCAATCGAACCATGATTCAGCAAATCCAGAGTCTGGTGACGTAACGACCTCTAAGCGCTGCATCTCGTTCTGTTACCTTTCTAAACGACCCTTATCCCCACCCTTTTTTGTCCTACACTTTCCTTTCCGTTGCTCTGCCATGTCATGGCTGACTCATCTCATTATCCATCTCAGTGAGTCCCCTCGCCACCTCGAGTCAGGTGCTGGCGCGTTGGGCACGTCGGTAACCGTGGCAATATGACACCCAGTGAGAGGCTGTGATATATATAGCAGGCCTCTAGTGAGAGTCACATGGGCCTCCCCAGTGTCAATCCGGCCCACTCCGCCCCCGAAATCTGTTCTATTGATCTACGTAAATGAGGCATCTGTCTCACACTCAAAATAGCCCTTAGAAATTACACTGATCCCAACTGACCTCTCCGTCAATGTCAGGGTACACCGGTGTTTGTCACCAAGCTGTCAAAGAAATGTGCTTACTTCATGCGGGGTGTGCGAGGCACAAATATGTAATTTTCTTGACTTGAGAATATATCAATATCAAAAACAGATTGACTCTGCACTTTCCGTTCAGTTTAACTGTCAACTTCCTGCACTTTGAGCTCCTTTATCATGCAGTACCTTCACACGTACAATCTATACTCTGGTGTCAGGACTGTTGAGCAGAATATGTAGACATAGATTTATGACTGGAATTCATCAGAAGCACTTACAGAGTGACACAGCAGAGGTCACATCAAATATACAGGTCACTAAATAGAACAGAGACAAATGATGTCTAAAGTAAATATTACATTGTTGTTCTAAATAGCAGCTCATCCATGTTACAAAATTATACCTAAAAAAATGGCGACAACAACAGCGGACATAGAAAAGTGCAGAACCAAGGCAGACAAATGTATACAAATGACAGAAAAATACACAAAGAGAGAGACAGATATAAACAGAGTGGTGTGCATGCAGAGGAAGACAAAAATATATACAGACAGACAGCTGGATAGATATAGATACACAGACAGACAGACAGATATAGATACACAGACAGACAGATAGATATATATATATATACACAGACAGACAGACAGACAGACAGACAGACAGATATGGATACATAGACAGACAGACAGATTTATATATATACACACAGACAGACAGACAGATAGACTGATACAGGATCGATAGACATGCACAGAAAGAGATGTACATACAGACAGATAGTCGATAGAGATACAGACAAAGTCAGATGGATACATAGATGGATAGACAGTTGGATTAATATATAGAAGTTTAGACAGAAAGACGGATGGACGGACGGACAGACAGACAGATATGAAAGGTGGCAGACAGATTTACAGGAAGACTGATAGATAGGCACATAAAGACAGATATATAGTTAGATAGAGAAGAAAGAAAGAAAGAAAGAAAGAAAATGGTTAGATATATGGACAGATATATAAACAGACAGACAGAATAAAGACATATAAAATAGATACAGTACATAAACAGTGACAGACAGAAAGACAGGCAAACTGATATACATGTACAAAAATAGAGTGATATGTAGACAGACAGGCAGACATCAATGCTTATCACAGAGTCAGTCTTTGAGAAAGTGCATTACGTGTGTAAGAATGAGAGATATTCTAATCAAACATGACTGTGAAGTGTTGTGTAAGTCCCCAACAGCTTCAGAAGGGACCCGGGGACATCATTAGCCTCACTGATGATCACTCACACACACACACACACACACACACACACACACACACACACACACACACACACGCACACACACACACAGCTCCTTTAGTGAAGCTATCATCGACCCACACTAGCTGGGGAAGAGCTACAGGTCAATGTATTGTTCCTGTTGTTGTTATTATTATAATGATTGCATTTATTGTTATTACTACTATAGTCCTGAGTGGACTTGTTGCATTCTTTGTCTCTCTCTCGCTCGGTGACAACCTAATTAGTACTAGACCTCAGGATAATAACACAGAGAGAGAGAGAGAGAGAGAGAGAGAGAGAGAGAGAGAGAGAGAGAGAGAGAGAGAGAGAGAGAATGAAATTGACTGCCTTTCCATATGATGTCCAGTGAGGAAGTGCTGACCAGCAACATGTCCACTATAAACGTGACTGCTCCATGAATGGTTCATTTTAAGTTTCTGGACTCATTGCTCATGCCTGGCTGGCAATTTCCTTTACGTTAAGGGTTGCCAGTAACTGTGGGCCTATTGCATCCAAGACTGTACAGAAATACGTGACGCCATGTTGAGCTTCATCCAACACGCCGCCATTAATCAAAAATAGACCTCCGTTATGGTGTCATTCACAGCAAGTCATCAGCCATATGCGTTGTTATTCGCCAGCATGAGTTAGAACCATGGGATCTTCTGTACAAATAGAAGTACATGAGGGAATTATGATAACCAAAGCTAACAGACTTCTTTCAGTTATGTCCAAACTAGAACTGTCAATTGTACATGTCAATTTAGTGAAATTATAAAAGTATAAAAGGGGGATATAAAATGCATGGGATATAAAACAATCATGCCCCTATATTTGAACAATTCCCACTATGAGGAAATATTACAAATAACTAATATTTTGAAATGAAATATATAATATAATATACTATACATTATTTGGAATATTTTTAACTTTACAAACAACTAAACCTACACACTGACACAAGCCATTTATAGCAAACCCCCTTGTTAGAAACGACAACAGCAAACCCCCTTGCTGAGAAACGGACAACAGCAGTTTGCTCCAGTCAGTTTGCTCCAGTCAGCCAACAGCATGCAGCACAAGAAGGGCACAAGTAGCTGGAGACACAACTTGCCCTCCGAGCCTGTAGTAAAACAGCTTCGTACCACTAGACTTCGTCTCACAAGCTCTCTCTCTCTCTCTCTCTCTCTCTCTCTCTCTTCTGTCAGCTTAAGTGACAAGTGGCCTAAAATCTCACCTTGCATGAACCTACCCTGCTTCTTCCTGTTGAGACGACTGTCAAGTGGGGTGCCCTACAACCATGCACCAAAACGAATACAAAACAATGTTGACAAACAACAGAGAGAGAAATAAAAACACATAAAATCTAGGAAAATGAAGATGCCAACATGACAGACCTCAAGGACACTAGAATAGGCCTGCTACCGCATACCCAGAGAGAGAGATTTGCAAGAGAAGGCCAGGAGGACTGTTTTTGTTCACAGAATTCCCCTGACAGTTGGAGGGACAAGGTTACCTATTAAAGGCCCTTCTGTAAAGCGCATGCTCATCAGCACTTCATTTGACACGCTGATATCAAAAACAATCCGCAACAACATTCTCTTGTTCATGAATGAATACAGAGATCAAACCAGAAGCTATTCACTTTTTGGCATAGCAAGTCTTCATTATAGCATTTTATCATCATTTAACCCTTTTCGATTCCTGTAAAATTAGCCTAAAACGCCTAAAAAAGGCATACCCAAAGTAAATTGCATTCTGTTCTTGGACCATTTGGATTATATGCATGGTTTTGGTCTCTTTTGAAAGGTGACACTCTGGGGTTTGTCTCTCAACAGAATCACTGTAAGTCTTACTGATATTGAGTAATAGCACTTTGAACACACACACACAAAAAAACCTACATTTTCTTTGTAAATAGAAGCCTGCAGATGACTATAGCTGGGAGCTATGAGCTGAAAATATAATGGAATCACATAATGAAGCCATACCAAGCCAAATTTCCATTTGATAAACAATATATTATAAAATGAGTGTTTTACACACATTTATCTAAGTTTATGTCTAGGCGCTTCCCAAAAAAAGACACTTGGAGACTCCAAATGACCCTTTGTAACCAACGACACATACAATGCTGTAATTATTGAATGCTTTAATGTACAGTCATAATTTTGGGCTCAAACGAAAGGTTACACTTAGATCTATTCAATTTCTCATCCAGATTCACTTTCAATGATTGCTAATGATGACACATAGTAACTGAAGCATGAACACATTATAGTGACATTTATACATAGAATCCAAAATTTGTACACTTGTAAATAACATATCTATTTATAATTTCTAATCTAATTACATTGTTTTTCCTATATTTCTATTTCTGTACATAGTATATTATTTAATTTCAGTTGTTTTTATTATATTGGTGTTATATTCCATTCCTTCTGTGTTATTCCTATGTATGTCTGCACTATGTCTGTACTTTCTTCTGCACTGGAAGCTCCTGTCATCAGGACAAATTCCTTGTGTGTAAACATACTTGTAATAAAGCTCTTCTGATTCTGATTATAGTGTTTTGACGATTTTTTTGCTGTCATCATGTCCCTCAGTATTTGGCTTTTTGCTGACTGGCTCCCAGACTTCAGTTGATTCAATGTCGATGATTGTCTGTGATATAAAAAAGTTAGAAGTTAGCAGGAATACATCAAAACACAAACACGTATAAAACACACACACATGTTGTTTTTTTGTTTTACGGGGACTCTCCATAGGCGTAATGGTTTTATACTGTACAAACTGCATGTGCTATTGCCCTACAACAACCCTACACCTAAACTTAGCCCTCACAGGAGACGGTGCATTTCTACTTTCCCCCAAAAAACTAACTCTGTATGATTTATAAACGTTTTGAATTATGGGGACACTGAAAATGTCCTCATCAATCACCTTCTCCTTGTAATACCTGTCATACCATGTCATTATACACATTTGTGTCCTCATAAACTGCACTGTTAGCAAAGGTAAAATATGTATAAGGTATAATATATACACATATGATCACTTACTTTTTGAACGTAAAAGTCACCGTCAAGGTGCAGAAGTCAAGGGTCAAGAGCCCATCTAAAGCAGACAGTGATTTCTAACATGGTTACTTCAAATGAAACTAAATCAACATCCAAAACTAGTTAATTCTCAATAAGATCTTCTGTATATTTCTGACAGAAATAACGTCAGTTTGGTTATTAATAAGTGGAGCTGATGCTGTTTGTAGGGTTGTTTAATCAGATTTTGAGAGATTTAGTGTATTTTATTTCAGTTGATTTCATCTAAGGCTGTGTCTGAAGTCAGTTGTAGTAGGTCTTGAGTTTCTCTTTTCTTCAGTGATTCTGTTTAACAGCAGGTGTTCATCACTAAAGCTCAATCAGAACTTGATTAATCACTTAATTACTTAACTGCAAGTTTTAAAACTTACATGGTTTAAGCCAATGGGATTGGTTTACTCAAACGGTTTGAGTTACCCTAACTTGTTGGGTTTTACAGTGTAGGGTCAGTAATATAGCTTAATGTTTATGAAAGCTCATCTTATGCTCACCAAGGCTGAATTTATATAATGTAAAACACAGTATACACAATTAAAAATAACTGTTTTCAATATTAATACTAATTCCTTTGATGGTAAAGCTGAATTTTCAGCAGCAATTACTGCAGTCTTTAGTGCCACATGATCCTTCAGAAATCATTCTAATATGCTGATTTGAGGCTCAAGAAACATTTATTATGGTTTAAAACAGCTGTGAAATATTTGAATTTGAAAGTTAAAAAGAACAGTCTTCATCAAAAAAAAAATGCAAAAAAGGTATTTGCATACTGTCACCTTTGCTCTAATAATGAAACTAAATAATAAATAAATACCTTATTGACCCCAATTTTTTAACTAATTTGTACTGTATATTATTGTGCATACGTACAAATATTGTATACACACACACTGTCATGGCCAAAAATATTGGCAGGTAAATATGATCATGTGAAATGTATCTGCATTGTTAATCCTATAATGTTAAAGTGTAGTAATAGTCTTTAGAGGTAATAGTCTTGTTAAAGCCAACTGCAGCTTTTAGATCAAGATGCGTATGTCTCCATTGATAGCCATTCAACATCTTTTGCAACTAGCATCTAAATCCACACATCATTCAAAATATTATGAATGCCAGCCAAACGACTGCCATTGAGATGAATGAGAATGCTAACATTTCGATTTCTCCAGGTATTAAAGACCTCTTTGATTTAGACTCTGAATTATGCTGTAACTCCGGTCAAGTGGCCACCAAGTTTTATTTAATCACCAAAGCCAATGTTTACCTGTAGTTGGCTCTATGCAATTGTTATTTTTAAACCCTGTGACCCTAAAAGCTTTGCAGTTTTATTACAATAAGCAGTCACACAAACTACCCGATACTCACTGCCTCTGGCGCTGGGACTAAAGGTAAGGTTTTCTACGTTGTTCAAACTTTAAGGAGGCTGAATGGTAGAGCAGATATCATTGTATATGATAAGGACGTCTTCTTTATTTTTTATGTGCGTGACATTGAAAGTGACACAGGCCTGGCGCCTCATAAATCAAGTTGACAGTGCAATGGATTTGTAATGGATTAAAAAAAAAGACAAAAAAATCTGGAATAGTTCTCTCTTCTCCCCCTCCCTGCAAATATCCCAAGAGGCTCTGCTCTATTTAAGATGTATGCAATTACTTAATTTCATCCATCAATGATGGGCAAGGCGAACGCAATTTGTCAATCATGCACGGCTACATTGCAGTGACATTCGGTAATGAACATATGTGATGATTTGTGCGTGTGGGAAATGTTAAGAGTCATTCTTGTGGAAAATGCCCAAGTTTACTGTAAACATTCAACATACAGTCTTTATTGACAGACACACACAAGCATATAGTATGCGTACAAAGTTCAAGGATGATTCACCGCTCTAATGTGTTTGTGCTGACAACTGAGAAGTGTCTATTTTCACTTTTTTTATTTAGTCAGTGTGTATGTTTGGGCATAAAACATTACAAATCTGAAGGTCCACTCCAAAGGGAGATATTTTGTTTAAAAAAAATCCCTTTTCAAGAACTACAACGAACCTGGACTACAGCGTTGTTTTCCGGTGTTTGTGATATCACAAAGCGGTCCATTAGAATATCATTAAAATAAATCCCGAATGGTTGGGGGGTGGGGAGAACGCTTGGTTGAGCACTGCACGTTTCAAAATCGAAACCCGGTGCTGTATTTCTGAAGGAAACCGACTGTCTTCAGAAAATTTTGGATGTCATTTTCATTTCATCTTGCATGTAATGTCTGATAAAGCAGCATTTGTGAGCAGAGCACTGCTTTGTGTTCAGCGTTACTGGGGAAACCTCGATCTCTCCCACCCCAACAGTGCCTCCTGCAGGCAGGGAATTCATTTTAATATATATGCCACCACAAATAGTGTAAATCTGTGGGACTGTTATGAATAAATTCAACTGTATAACAGTATCACTGCAATTCATGGTATAATGTTAGAATTAAAGAACAATAAACATAATACATGTTAAATATTTAAGATATTTTGATATTACCCCAAACTTTTGAACAGTATAAGCTTCAATCACTGTCTTGTTAGTAACAATCTGCACATTTCTAAGCCAGGCACTTGAAATTTCACTCTAAATGCTTTGAGTTTTAATGACAACAATGAAAATACAATCCTGCAAAATGTATTTGTTTGTTAAATTTAACTTATTTGTCCTTCCCTTTGCTCATTTCTGCCCTATATTAAAACAGATTTGTTCTATCTTTTTTGAAGCAGTACTTGTGTTTTCACTGCGGTTCTTTTGGATCTTCGAAAGACAATGATCTGTCAGTGTATTCAGGGTGGATTCAATAAGAATCAATCATGCTTACTGCTAGCGATGCTTACTTGCACACGCTGTCTGCGTTGTTTTAGCATGCAGTTCAATAGGAACAATAATGCAAAACACCAAAAACAGCACAGATAAACTGGTTAAAATGGACTGCGAAACAAAATGGAGACCGGTTTTAATGCTTCAGTGCTGCGAACAAAAGGAGGAGCAACTGTTTAGTCAACATATCTAAGTGATCAATATGCTTTGATTTTAAAGCAATATGCACTTAACTTAACTAAATATATTGTCTAAAGTTACAGTAAAAACTGTAAACAGACACTATATGAGCCAAATGAGGGTGAGAGAGGCAGAAAGACAGAAAGAGAGAAAGTTACACAGGTTCAGGCTTTAGTTTTCCTCACTGTTAATGGAACACATTAAATGCTGATTTTACAGCCCTGAAGAAAAGCAAGGAAGGAGGAGAGAGGCAGGAGCTAAACCTGTAAAGAAAAGGATCACTATAGTATAAGACGCGGTAAATGTCAGTGGCAGGGGTGGGAGTGATAAATCGCTTCATTTAAGGCCGTGGGGGCCAATGGGAACATACCAGTCATTATGATGTCATGTCTGGCCAATGCAAATATGGGCTCTGTCCCAAATGCCTCCCTAAGTCCAGTGGTCCTCCTTGGAGTCCCCATTTTAATGATGCAATGTCGCATAGACTGTCCACTGTCAGGGAACCTAAATTAAATTCCAAATTATTGTAGGTTTGTCAGAAGGTCACAACCAAGGTGCTTATATGAGAAATAAAAGAGGCTCTTTTGAAACCTGAGGACAATGATAAATGGGACATCTTATGGCCTAATTGACTTCACAAACACATGGAAGCATTGCATAACAGCCATCAAAACTATAGTATACACGAGAGTAGCAATTATGGACAAGAACATGGATCTCTAGTGGTGCATTAAAATTGTGGAAAACAAGTTGAGTCTAATATGAGACTCTCTGAATTATCCATTTGACATCCTGTTGTAGCTATAAGCACAAACATTCTTTGATCATGTATGCATATACATATCATGTGTAAAATACAAATTATTGAGGTATAACTGTGTAAATTACAATGTAGAACCAAAAGTAAAGTATAATATATATAATATATCCATATCCATATTAACCACAAACCACTGTACCATATTTAAACCACAATTTATTAAAATCCATGTGATAATTCCCAAGAAAACACATTGACAATAAGCTTTCCAGGTTGGCCTACAAATTGACATCCTTACTGAAAAGTTCTATAGCAACATATTTTTTTACTAACAAGATCAAACAGAAATGAGAAAACTCACTTCACAGACGGATTGTTCCCAAAGAAAAATACAGCCGCTATCTTATATGATATCTGAAAAAAGGGACACTATTTAGGACATAACTTACTTAAAAACTTAACCACTTCTGCTTCTTCTGTCATTTAATGTTGAGATAGTGAATTAGTGGGTTTTTGTTAAATGTGAGCTAAAATCATCACAATTAAAAGAACCAAAGACAGTCTGTGTGCATTGAATTTATTGAATACACGAGTTTCACAATTTGAGTTGAATTACTGAAATAAATGAACTTTTCCACAACATTCTAATTTATTGAGATGCACCTGTATTTGTATATAGCTATATATAAGGAATGCTATATATATCCTCTCATGGTTTACCTAACTATGATGACTTTTGCTTCTGAGAAACCTGGAAATGTAAAAAGGGTCAATTATGACACATCATGGATACCCTATTTAACGTGTAGTTCAGCTTAAAATACTTTTAGGATATAGGACAGTATACAGTATGACTGTATACTGTATAAAGTATACTGTAAAGCAAATATTATCTGCTTTGTGTATGTTGTTGGATATGTGACGGGAACCTTCAAACATTTGCTTTTCTTTACAAAATGCAGCCACACTGTACATTTCAGTCTTGTTGATAAATAGGTTCAGAAGTCAGAGAAAGAAGATTGTATTTTATCTGGATGTGGATAATTTGGACCGCTTTCATATAGGCTTTTACCGCATATAAGAGGAGTATTACTCTGTCCCCAGCACTACTGGTCAGACACTATGATGGATCGTCCATTTTACGGGCTCTTTCCTCTGATCCGCTATTCTTAACTGTATTTGCTGTCCACTTTAACTTGAAACATCCATTTTTACCTGACACACTTGTTCATCAGAAAAGCAGAATGTTGCTTGGGATGAGCTGATTTCCTGTGTCCCACAGACATCCTCCAGCGCTGAGAGGGACACGACTCAAAGATCCTCGTCTCGCTCGCTTTTTTCACTCCCTCCCTCCATCTTTCCTCCCTTGAGGAGGCAGGTTGATTGTTTGACTTTTCAAGTCTGCCATGGTGAAAACACAACAGATACATCTTCCTGGTTCAATTAAGGTAGTTGGGGCCACATCAACTGCCTCTCATAAAGCAGTCCATCTTTCTTGCCGACAGTCCGGTGGAGGGGGGCAGAGGGTGGACACTAATGAGGGAGCCAGAGGGGATTGTGAGATTGACAGAATGAGCCAGGGTCACAACACAGTATGGTAAGAACATTAAAAATGGGTCAGAGCATTCTTGGGGCACTTTATTTATTTTGGAGTGGAGAAGGTTCATCTGTATGTGGGTGAAAATTATGATTGTAATTTTCTGATGGCTTGAAATATGGCACGGACCATTTTTTATTCCTCTGATTACCTGTCATTGAAGATCCTCTGCTTAAACAGACACTCACAGAGCCATTTGCACAAAGCTTAATCTCTATGAAAAGTCCAAAAACCGGTGCGGATACTACAGCGAATTTGGTATTCAGTACGAGGAAGCGTCAAAATAGAGCAGGAGGGTTTAAAATTGAACGGTAAATTACATTATTCTTCATTTTGCAGACAATTTCTTATCTAAAGTGACTTACAGTACATTTTTTAATACAATTCCCCGAGAGAAACCTTGAATTAAAGTCAATGTGAAACAAAATGGGCCATTTATTTACTTTCGTAATGTCCATTCCTGGATTTGTTCTGCATTATTCATTGATTCACGTCATTTCAAAGAAGAAAAATATTAGTCTTTATAATATTTCATCAAAATGTAATAACTTGCTCCACCTCTAAAATGACATTCCCATTTTGAAAAGCCAACGTAAACCAACAAGTAATGCAGTAAAATCTTGCCAATAATTAACACAGAAATGTAATGTCGTTAATGTTAATAACCTGCTTGTGAGAGCGAAGTTCGTGAACGTCTACAGTCACAGCGCCACTGAGTGTTCAAGAGCAGCAAATGCAAGAAGGTACGGAAACCACTGTCTAGACTGGACTACTGCAATGCTCTTTTAGCTGGACTTCCATCATGCACAATCAAACCTTTACAGAGGATTCAGAATGCAGCGGCACAATTGGTCTTCTGCAAACCCAAAACGGCCCATGTCACACCTTTCTTTATTTCCCAGCACTGGCTCCCAGTTGCAGCTCGCATCAAGTTCAAGACACTGATGCTTGCATATAGAACAGCCACAGGCTCAGCACCCTCCTACTTCCACTCCTTTATGACAATCTACATCCCCTCAAGAAGTCTGAGATCTGCAAACGAGTGACGCCTCGTCGATGGCACCCATCACAGAGAGGCACAAAATCACTCTCCAGAACGGTTTCATTCACCGTTCCTGACTGGTGGAATGAACTTCCCACCCCATCCGGAATGCTGAATCCCTGACAATTTTCAAGCAACACCTGAAAACTCATCTCTTCCGTCATCACTTGACTTCATCATAAAAAAACTAAATAAAAAACCTTCGCTCTATTTCCTTAACTTTGCTGTCTTTCCCTTAACCTCTCCCTGTCTGGCTAGTATTTGCTCTGAACAATGCCTAGAACTTTGTTTTACAAGCACTTCCTGTGTCTGTTTGCCTCTTTATAATACATCGCTTATTGTATTCCTCAATTGTAAGTCGCTTTGTATAAAAGCGTCTGATAAATGAAATAAATGTAAATGTAAGATCATTGGAATTTGTTGAGGTGAGCGTAAACTTGACCTTTGACCTTGATGACCTGGTCAAAAAGTCCATTCTGTTACTAAACGCCCGCTTTTTATATTCTTTATGGACAAAATAAAGTCACACCCCACATATTTTCTCTTTAAATATCCTGTTTTTCTTTAAATTTCCACATAATACAGACAGAAAACAGATTGCAAATGCTATTTCATGTCATGATTTTAATTATTTTTCTTATTGACTACCTTCTCTGGGTTTCAAACCTTCAACCTTGATATTACCAGTCCACCCCTCTACACACTGTTTAATTCTACACATCAGATGCTTGGATATACATGTGTTGGTTTTGCTAGGCAATATAAAAACAGCACTAGTGGAAAGGTTGAGTACTTTCTCATCTCCTCCTGTGATTGGAACCTTCATCCATCACAGACTTTCATGAAGAAACACAAACAAAGCAAATAAAAAAATAACAAAAGAGCAACACGTTTGCTGTGAGCTATTCTTAGAAATGACTTGGATAGAGTAATGCTAATTTAGTGACGACCTTTAAATGAATCACTGCCACATAAAACTCATTTGATGAACACCAGGGCGTGCTCGCTCAAGCTAGCTGACATTAATTACCACAGAAACGTTTGAGACTGAAAAAAAAATACTCAAAAGATCTATTCCTGCAATGATCATTACAGCCAGTATATCTGAAACAAGACTTTTATGAACTATTTGACACATTTGATTATGATCAGAATGAGACGACAATAAAGGTGAGGAAAGCATTGTGTGCGTAGAGGGAGAACACATCGGCAAAATTATCTTTATGATGACGGCATTACAAACAGGCATTAACAAGTCACATAATTAACAACTGCTCCCTGCTTTCCACTGTTATCATGCACTGCATGAACTGTAATTGAGCAACACACACACACACACACACACACACGCATTCGCCGTGCTCCTCATACTCCGTGTATTGTGGAGTCGACTGGTGTCTGCCCCAGGAGCAAGGTCATGTCACAGTCACCCAGTGTGACACATTGGTCACAGGGCTTCACACATCTGCTCCCGTCCTTTCCACTGGTTCCCTGTTCTGGCTCCTGGGCCAACTTGCCCCATGGACCCAACTATGACAGCAGCAGCTGGGGCTGAAATGCCCTCGCAGACTGTAGTGAAGGCCCTCTTGGAGACCCCTGGTTAAAATAGAGGTCACAATCGTGATCCTCCAAGGCACATATTTGCTAAATTCCCCTCAGCAAACACACACACACACCAAAAACACACATGACAAGCACACTGTTTTATGATTATGTATATATAATTATAAATAAAACATTACATAAAATTGTTATTATTATTGATTCATGCATTTATATTTTTTATGTGCCTTTTGTTTTGTGCTCCTACAAATACAGACATAGAAAATCTAAAACAATAAATAAATGATATCATCCATGCTAAATTAATATTCCTCATTATGGTGCACCAAATGTTGTAAATTACCTGCCAAATCTGATCCTGAAAATAACAGCCTATTCTTACTCATCCCTACTTTTTTTGTGTGTGATGATCCTTGTTTGTTTGTGCTAAAAATGAAAAAGGACAACATGTGTTCATGCTTGTTACAGCTAAATGTGATAAGTCTGGCAGTCATTTTCAGCCCCATATTTATTACAGCACACAATGTGTCTTTTCATGGAAAAATCTACAATTACAGAGTATTAATAAACTCTGCCTTATGGGGTGGCAAAGCAGGGTGACCATTGAGGGGCCACACACAAATGTCTAATAGAGCTCTAAGCCTCTTTACCAGACAGCTCTCAGAGCGGAGGCCTATCCCTGGAGGTGCCCAGAAAGTAATATAGCAGATAAGTATGCTGGAAAGATCTCCTGAAGGCTTCTCACTACCTAGATCATTTCACGACTGTGGAAAAGGTCACTTTACCTGTCAGACATACAGAGGAGCAGCCTTGGCCAGGTGAGTGACATATTCAATTTTCAATTCGGTCCAATTTTTTTGTGCGTGCAGTGTGGTCTGAAGAGCCCTTCACAAATGCCTTTAACAGAATTTGTCAGTTCGTACCTTTTAAAAAACATGAATAGTGACATTGGACAGAACAAACCCACCATGGCAACAATGAGGATGAGCGGTGGCACTGTCCAAACACTATCTCCACATCCCTCCAGCCTCTGATTTGGAATGACTGGATAGGTCAAAGCAATATTTTTTGTAGCTGTTCACATCTTTCTTTGTAGCTAGTATCAGAAGGTTTTCACAATATCTGCCCAATTGCCTCTCAAAACTAGTCCAAAACTATCCCAATCGCGTTCCTGGGGGGTGGGGACAAAATATCACGATAGTGGGGTCGTTTCAAATGCGAAAAACAACCCACGGCAACAGTGAAAAATTAGTCCAATTCCACGGGAAAACTGTGGACTTGGCAAAACGTGCACAACACACTGTCATATGGAAGCAAACACAGATGACATAAAGTAAGCTATTATGTGTTTACTTACCGTGTGATCTGCTGCAGAAGCAGAGCAGAGTTTTAAAACTTTTATTATATGAGCTCTCATTTTTCTTCTATATAGTTGTCAATGTAATACTTATGAGTTCTGACACATCACTGTACTTCCACTGACTACCCTTTGCTACTGTCTTAATATCTTTGGGTATGTAAAATAATTTAAGTTACTATGGTGTTATTTGATGAATGTTGATCTAGAGTGACGTAAAGGTTCACATGGATTCCGATATGACTGTTCACACAAATCAGAAATGAAAACATCAGAATCCATGTGCTTTGTGCTGTTCACACTGTCATGAGAAAAACAGATCTGAGTCACATGAGCAAAAAATTGGATTGGGGCCACATTTGCCTGCAGTGTGAAAGTAGTCTAAGGGTGCTTTCACACTAGCACTTTTGGAGCGCACCCGGGTTCGATTGACGTCAGAGTTTGGTTCGTTTGGATGATGTAAACACTATCATCCAACCTCAGGTGCGCACCAGCGAACTGTACCCGAGTCCGCTTAAAAAGGGTGGTCTGGGGTATGGTTCAAGTGAACTCCGGTACGGTTCGCTGCTGATCTGAATGCAATCGCACCAAATCGCGGAAGTGAACCGCTATTAATGATGTTTTATTTGATAAAAAAATGTGTTTATGTGTGTTTCACTCACTTTCCTGACGAGCGTGATTGACACGATGCAAGCAGAGAGCTGTATGCCTAATTTATGTTCCCCATTCAGTGTTCTTTAGCGCATTTGCAGTACATTCGTAAGACAGACGTAAGTGTCGTTATGCACTAAGCTTTGTAAACAAAACGAACGGTTCAAAAATGTAAATATATAAAAGTGCAGAGAGAAATTTTATTTATTTTGCTGCCTTCTCCTGCGCCGTCGTTACTAAGAAACGGGGTAAACAGCTGCTGGGTTGATGACGCAAACGAACCAGGGTTCAAACCCAAATAAACTAATACGAACACAGTCCAGCAGGGGCAGGGGGAGGGGGAGCAAACGAACTCGGGTTCGGACCAGGTAAGAGAACTAAGTGTGAAAGCACCCTAAGACGTTAAGGCTTTTCCACACGGAACGCGAAAAAGCAAAACGAATATTGGACCCAATGACATGCTGGAATAAAACAACAGATTCCTATGGATGCTTCCACATACATTCGTGTAACAAAAAAGCAAAAATGTGTTTTTTTTTTTTTACCAGTCCGATCTTTTCAGTTTCGCAAAGCGAAAACAGGGGCTGTCAAATAAGATTTGAGCAATACATCACGTGGCCAGAACAACTGCTGTTACCAAAAAGGTTGACGCGGTGGTGCTAAAAGCTCAGAAGACTCTATTGAGCACGAGCGTAAAAACACTGAAGTAGAGGACTTTCAGAGTCAGAGCCATAGATATAAATAAATATTAATGTCTATGGTCAGAGTGCGTTCACTCTCTAGATCTTCCGTATTAAAATAAAAAATAATAATAATTGAGAGAAACATTTTTCAAGACATAAAATGTGAATATGAAAGCAAACAGACAAATGATTATGATGATATATTTTCTGTATGTGTTTTGTAAGCAGCTCATGGTATTTTTATAACAATAAAGAATGTTTATGACAAATTTTAAGCAGTGGAGCGTTATTAAACATACAAAGAGTGCATGTCTGCCTATTATAGAATCAAAGTCAACTATAGATCACAATCGGAAGTTATTACAAGGAGGCTATGATGGTTTAAAGTGGGTTTTAAGCAAATAAATTAATAATTACATACATTTTCAAGTGTAGCTTGATGCTAATTGTACATCTGTTTATATTTTAGGATGTATTCTTGTAAGCATTATAGATAGTTTGCGTTTCTGGTGTAGAACCAAACTTTATTTATCTTAATTTAATTCTGTATATTGAGCAGTGGACAATGTTAAATCCATATATGAGATATATATCTGAGGAAAAATGCATTGCTAGTCGGCGACACCTAGCGTGCAGGCGTGAATTAGCAGAAGGCGATAATGGTGTTTGCGCTTGGTGTGAAAGCACCATTCGTCGGCGATTCACCTCGCTTTTTCGCATAGCGCTCAGTGTAACATGGCCTTTAGAGAATGCTAACATGAAACCATTCATCATTTTATTCGAAAGTACACTGTTAAAAATTAAGGTTCTTTATTGACCTCTATGGTTCCGTGAAGAATCATTAACAACCATGGAATATGTCCACCCTACAAAATGTTCTTAATAGTAAAAAAAAATAATCTTAATTTTGTAAAAATTATATTTACACTACAAAAAAAAAGGTTATTTCAAGACCTGTTCCCTGAAAGGTTCTTTGAAGAACCCAATATGGTTATTCTATGGCAAAGCTGTGGAAATCCCCTTTGGAACCTTTATTTTTAAGAGTGACACATTCATCCCACCATAATGGATACAAACTAGTTTAGAAAAGTTTATTCTTTGAAAAATGCCTGTTAACTTTTGTAACGATATCAAAACCCCAATAACTGAAATGATTTCTATAGGGATGCAGTGCTTCCAGTCTAAATCCAGCTGGAACCGGCTCTGGTTTGCGTAAATCATAACGGGCCAGTGAAGTATTTATGCGTCGCGGCACAGGTCGGTCAAAATCCCCGCTCAAGTGACCCAACGTCATAGCGGTTCAGGCAATATCTCAGTGACAGCGACTCAGCCTTATGCATAGAGATTTGATTATGTCCATCTCATATTACACTCATAAATCATCAGAGTCTGGCAATGAGGATTTTATTTAATTTCACTTCACGGGAACATCAGTGCACGGAGGATTGAAATGGACAGTCGAGTGGACAGCACTTAATGCCTACGGAAGACTTAATGAAAAGAGAACCTAAGGGCTGCAGCAGAACATGTGTCTCCGTGGTCTGGGGCTGTAATGATGGATGGTGTGTGTGGGTGAACCATTTCAGCTGAACCCGCCTGTACTGAAGTACATTTCCTCAATGTTTTTACTCCAAACATCCATTTTGAGAAGCTGACACTGTTATTTATCACACAGTGGCTCGGCGGAGAGAATGCTTTGTATTTCTGAGGATTTCAGCGGGGTCATTATTTTGCAGGCCTGGCTTCTATACCACACACCAGTTTAGAGAAAATATTGTTTGCTTTTCCCCCTTTTCACCGCCACAGACTAGAATTCGTACCTATCAGTGTGATAAAGTACAACAGCATTAAATAAAATAATAAGGCAAAGCACAGAAATACACACTCGGTTCACCCTTGTGCAATCGCTCAGGAATATCACACATTTGCCCATTGTTAAAGAAAATGTAAGGTGGATTTGTAAAAGCTTGATAACCTCGATGAACCTTATAGCAATTGAGCAGCTTTTATTTAATGTCTGTCATGTCTGAATGAAACAACCACCATTTTATGTTTTCTAAGAACATTTGTGAGTGAGCACACTAGCTAAATACATTTACACAACCTTAAATGAAGCAGTATCTTTTAGTATTTTTATATTTTATTATAGTATTAAATTAAATGTTAAACATTGTATTATGTGCTTTTGTCATTTGTATTTGTTTTTGTATTTTTATATTTCTATAAATCTTACATTTATTTTTGTTTATGATTTAGCTTTTAATAGTTTGGTTAAGTTTGTATTTATTTATACTTTAATCGTTATTTAATTAAATGTATTTGGTATTTTATTTTTACAAATTACATTTTAGTTTTAGTAATTGTGTAGTTGTTGTGTGTTTTAATATAGTTGTTTATTAATATTGAATCATGTTTAGCTTATTTCATTTTAGTTATTTGTAGCTAAGTAACTTTAGTAACTTAATGAAAATCAGATACGTTGAACTAGCTGAAATAAAACATATTAATATGTCATTTTTATTTCAGTTAATACTGATTTTATTTCTAGTCATAAAAGTTGTTTTTGTTATGGTTTGTTTTAGCTGAAAATAATAATAACCTTCTGATTTCTATCTCTTGAAACCATTTGTAATATTTTAGTTTTAGTTAACAGTAACAACACTGTTATAATGTGTGTTTAAAAATAACACTGCTATATTATGCTGTGAACCCAAGGGAATATTTCATACCTTTGCCAATATGAAAAGATTTTGTGCCTAAATGGTTGGACTGGGGAATATATCCTTTATTCCAAAAAGACAATTGCCGTATCTACCTTGGAGGTTCCGTCCTTCATGATCCCCTGCTCTTGGTCTCAGTGGAGGGTTTCTGAATGCCAAAATACGTCTGGGTTACTCCAGCAGCCCTCCTCTGAATAACAGGAGTGATATCAATGACAAAGTTTCCTTGGTAGCTGTGCTGATATGAATAAGGACATTAGGTGGTGGAATAATTTGCAGATAGCTCGCTGGAGGGAAAGAAAGGAATGGTGTCACTCAACGGGAACAAAAGAAAATTAATTAAATTTGTCACAGAAACAATTCGGTGACTTTGATTAGGCGACTCCTTGGCAACAAAACAGAGGCTCATTTGAATTCTTTGAGTGTAAACCTTGAACAAAGATAAAGCTTGTCAACACTTGGAGCAAATATTATTGGTGCTTTTAGCATGGAAGGATAAGGAGAGGACATTTGAAAAACTCTCTCACTCTTATAAACACACACAGCTGGATTAGTGCTCCTCACGTCATCCTTTGGTCAACTTTCAAATGACCTTCTTTCACTTGCTAATATATATATATATATTAGCAAGTGAAAGAAGGTCATTTGAAAGTTGACCAAGGGAAAGATATATATATATATATATATATAATATATATATTGACTGGAGCTGCCAAAATAATGCATTTAGTGCAACAGCACTTAAAAAAAATGTATTATCTCCCTAGTTGTAAATTGGATCACTGAGAACTGCAGGACACTGACAGGCTTATATTAACAAAAAATTTTAAAAGCCACTTTTTGTCTGACACAGTAATGTATTTTTTTTAAATGATCATAATTTGGGGGCTTTTCCCAGCTATTATATCTTTAGATATCCAGCAAGTTTGTGATTAGTGGTGATGCTAACTGAAGGTATAGGTTACATTGTTACACCAGTAGGTGGCATCAAAGCAGGCAAGCTATCGATGAATCATTCATTCAACCAATTATTTCAGAGTTGTTTATTCATACAGTAACAAAGCAAGTGACTAATCTCACAAGTAAGTCACTGAATCATTTAACCGATCTTTTAAACACTGCATTATTCAGCAACAAAACGCCACTACTGTGTTGAAACACTTCTCTTGTGGCTTAGTTTGAAACTATTTCCAGTGTCATATCAAAACTAATACCCCTCTCTCCTCCTAATTATATGTGTACAGGGATAGTTCACCCAAAAATGAAAATGTTGTCATTAATTACTCACCCTCATATCTCAGAGGAATGTGCACGCATGCATCGGGGAACTGTCATGAATGCGCGTCGTAACACGGAAAAGAAGAAATCGTTGAATTTAGTCATTATTTTATTTATTTGTTTGTTTATTTCAGACAAAAAAAATATTCTCATAGCTTCATAAAATTATGTATGAACCACTAATGTCACTACGTTTATGGGCCTTGAACGTGTCAGTTGCACTGCTGTCTATGCATGGTCAGAAATCTCAGTAATTAATGACAGAAAATTCATTTTTGGGTGAACTATCCCTTAAATGTTAACTTTTAAACAAAAAGTAATCACAGAAACCATCATATGAAGATATATTTAGCTTCATTTTTCTTTTTCTAGCATCTCTTTCTCTGTCTGACATGACTTTATTGCTGTCTCAGTCTAAATTACAGCTGTCTGTTTTTTATTATGTGTATTTTATGCATTTATGTTCATGCTAAAAAGTCATCAAAAGTCCTAGTTAAAACATTTAAGTTCAACATTTTCATGCAAGAGTAGATCACCATTCTCATACCTCTGTGTCTTATTTTTTGAGTGAATCCACTTGTTTAGTTTGACATCAAACGTTACTGTTTCTGTGTGCTGCCTCAGATCCCAAAAGCAAAAAAAAAGTATTTATGATATGATATTACAAATGATATATAACAAATTATATTACTCTCCCATATACACTCACACTGTACTGTAGTATTACCGAAAAATCATGATTCCGAAATGTCATTCGGCCAGACAGTTATTTATCTTTTCTGAATCGTTAAAATACGTGAGCAGGAGACTGTAGTGTACACCGGGAGTTTTTAAAAGCCTACCTAACAGAGTACAGGCTTGGATCCGGAAACAGTATTACTGGAAGGTAAGTCGTGGCTAATTAGGACAAACTCTGCCTAGTTTGGATACAAAGTAATATTTAAACGTCAAAATAAAAGGAGTAAACCTGCTGTTTGTGGCTTGTACTGAAGGATGTTTTTGTATTTTCTTGCTCTGCAGTGGTTTAGTTCAAGAAACTGTCAATAGCCGGACTGTGATATTACTCTCCCCTGTTCCCAACGCTCGTCCTGAAGGCCCTTCTAAAACAATGACTCACAATCATTTAAAGTAATCTCTCCTCTGAGATCAGCTCGATATGATGATGCAGTGCTTTCTAAAAGAAGCAGAGATAAAATAAAAGCACATATAGTAAAGTGCAAAAACAAAAACAGGTCCCTGGACGCCGGGTAGATCCACCATGCATCACGGTATGGTGCCTGGCTGAAAACGCTGACGCCTGATGGTACTTCATAAAACACACAGTGCTGTAAATTTGCGGGACGTAGCCATAAACAACGGCCAAGAGGGGAAACTTTAGAGAGTCCTACACTGGCCGATAATAGCTTTGTTAGACCTGTTTTTGATTAATCTCTTTGTTTTGTCACAGCATGAGAATACACACTTACACACACAGATATCATACACTGCCAATATTAGATTTAACACAGGATGGCTGGTGATGACACCCCAAGTGTGTCATAGCAGACAATAACAAATTCTTACAGCATCTTGTTTGGTGTTATTTTTTGACTGTACTGGTGTTTTCTCTGAAGAAGTAAAGTAGGAAGTGGCACCTCAAAAAGTCAGGATTAGAAAATAATGTATTAATAATATTAAGATTGAATAATTTAGGCTATAGCGTACAATAGACATCGAGGGGACCAGTCCTGAAATTCTTGCACTGCTCTGCTTTAGTTGCTTTTTAGTTTTAAATATTATTTACACATAGTACGAATAATTACTTCCCAAATAGAATTATCATAAAAGTGCTACCAACAATGCACATACTGTACACACATACTGTACACGTATCGATAACAGTATTGTTTGTCCTCAAGCTTATCGGTTGTAAGGTACTGACCCAATTACGCACCTGTCCAAAAAAATGCCGGATCTCAATTCCCATTGGTAAAAATCGCGTTCCGCGGGGGCCCCTCTTGACCGAGGCGCCCCACGCAATTGCGTGGGTTGCGTGGTGCCTAAACACGCTACTGGTTATAATAAACCCAAACTCACAACAACATGCAGAGACGGAGTTTGAGACGCTCCACACATGTAAATATAAGTTTCTGAGAAACTACTGTGAACTGAGCAACTGTGTGACGCAGGTACTTAACCTACTCGCATGTAAATAATTGAAGCGAATATCCTACTGTGTCAGAACTGCATCGCATATAATTATTTAATTAAATCATAGCGTTTGTGAATTCACAATTATGCTTAATTGTGATTTTTAAATGGGTTTAATATATCATGCAGCCTTGGAAAACAGCAATAATGTGTTTTATGGATTCTTGTTCGTGAAATGTGCCACTTATGGTATTTTGCCGGTTAGTCGACATGAGCAAAATGAAGTCGACGATTTCTAAAAATCGACTAGTTGACTAAAATCAATGAATCGCGACAGCACTAATATACACACACACACACACACACACACACACACACACATAGAGAGTTACATCACTTCAGAAATAAAAGTGATATATATATATATATATATATGATATTTGAATTTATATAGGAGTAAAAAACTAAGCATGCAATGGGCGCAATTTCATCAGCTTCAGTGAATTATTCCTGCATTGACAAGTACAACGCTGGCACCTCATACCCAGATGATGATGAATGCGTGGCAGTGACCTAAAGTGAATGACCGGTATGGTGGATGCATGGTCCACTTGGCTAATGGCCTTGGCACGAGAGGGGAGAGGGTGGTGGTACGGTGCATCATGGCCCAGTCAGGGTGAATGTGTACTTACGTGGAGCATATCTCATAGTGAAGGACAGACAAATCAACCGGACTGCTGAACACATGCACGCACGCACACAACCACGCACTGACATATATTTATTCCTACACATACTCATATCGTCTCATTTAGCTCAAATCCTAATGCCTAAAGCAAGGGAACATGGGTTGAAGTGGGTTGGCAGTCGGAGGTGGCATTTCGGATCCTGCTGGCATTACACTGAGACTGAGAGGGCCTGGCAGGACCCTGTGTCTACAAACTACACAAGCCGCCCCTGCTGAATGTAAAACAGCTTATCCCCATTCGCAGTCAAACCTCACACTGGTCTGCCAGCCCCTCTATACACTGACGTGGAGTGCTGCACGTATGCCTCACTAATGGTACAGACCTGGAGCAGGGAGTCAAGGGAGAACAACGGCAGAGATTTCACCCTCGTAATGCAGCCTCAGACAAAAATCAGGGATTGACGACATTATGGACGAGATACAGAGTCAAATAGTGTGACAAAAGTTTGTTTAAATAAGCATAAGCACAGAATTCCTAAAATAACTCCTAAGAAAATAAGCTTGTTTATGTGTGAATCTGAACATTTAAGGGATGAGGTGGCTTTTAATCCTCCTGTTACGTTAGAATTTAAATATTGTTTATCGCAGATCTCATGAGATTTAATAATTTATTTATTTCATAATATTAGCAACAACAATAATAATAGTAGCAACAACAACAGTAGTAATAATAATAATAATTATTATTATTATTCACTACTTTTCAAAAGTGAGTACTCTTTATTTATTTTTGTAAAATAAGCTTCTTATGCTTATCAAGGCTGCATTTATTTGATCAAAAATACAGCAAAACTGTAATATTCTTAAATAGTATTACAATTTAAAACAACCTTTTAAATATATTTTAAAACAGTTGTGCTACTTAATATTTTTGAATGAAACATTTTTTTTTCATTTTTTAGGATATTTTCAGAAATAAGCTTTTCTGTGTAAATTTCTGTATAAACAGAAAAAAAAAGATTTGAAATATGTCGTGACATTATACATGTTACTGTCACTTTAGATCTATCCAGTGTATCCTTATAAATAAAAAATAATAAACAAAAAAAAAAATTCCATCCTTTTTCTGACCCCAAACAGAATCACATTAAAGTCATCCACAGTAAACCCATTAAAAATATCTCTGATGTTTTAGTTGGTGTAAATGACTGTGAATATGAACATTACAAAGTGGTAAACATGTGATTTCCTCAGAGGGATGTACTCAAAATGCACAAAGTCAAAGATATGGACACATACTTTCAGACTAGGGGCAGTAATATAATCACATGATGAAAAAAAGAAGTAGATTCAGGAAAAACCATTTTGGATAGATCATACTTCATATTTCCACCGTCTGAGAACAGCCGCTCTCCGGGGACACGAGATGAGCTGTGGCAATACAAGACCTGACTGCAATCTCAAACACTTTGCTGTGCATTTATCTGAGTGACAAGCGCAACAAAGGGAACCATTTTATAGTGTTTATTTATTTACATAAGTGTATATTTATGTTTTGCTTTTACAGACAAACATTTTTTACTTAATTTCCTCAAAAAAATTAAATAAAAAGATTTTCCTTTATGACAAAGGTATATTAAATGCTTTTATCCTTTGACAACAAAAACACATCAATTCTTTCTTGCTTGATTGCATATTGTTGGAAACTCCAACCTTGATAACAGGCCCTGCTGGATTGATATGTTTGTTGAAATATTGATATGTCACATAGACAGGATCTTTGAAGAGATAATAGCACATTTTAATGAAATGAAAAATAGAAATGTTGCCTGAAGTACATATACGGTTTTCCCTAGCACCTGCACAGACACCCCAACTGTCATCGTTGGAAATGGAAAATGCTTCCTGTTTGCCAGCAATAGGCTTGATTTGAATATTATAGAGAGTGAATTGAATTAAAGTGTCCCTGAACTGGCTTCAGTGTTTTTTCAATAAAGAGGAATGTGATTGTGTGCAGTTCAGATTGAAGAGTCGCTCGCGGCAATCACTCTCAAAGTGGAAAGCAGTCACTCATTTTCCTGTCTGGAATCGATAACTTCTTACCAAGATTTTCCAAAGGTGTCACTAAGAATCAGTTCCGAACAGGTGATTGATCGCACCGCCGCTTGCTACTGTGAATAAAAGTCAGATATTGTAAATGAAGTCGTTTGGAACTTACATCATTACCGGCGAAACCTAATTAGGATCTGATTCGTATTGAAAAACTGGCTGTAGCTCAAATAATTCAGATATAGTATAATAATCAACATAATGTGTGACTGAAAATATTCACTGTATTATTTTTTGATGTTATGTTCTGGCGATTGGATCCACTTTTTACAAAACTACATTTAGAGCTAAACTGGATGGAGATATTTTTTGTGATTGGAAGGCAAAACAAACTTGTTAAGCAGATCCAAATTTTTTCCGACTTTTGTCCCCTTTTAGAGCACAAATAACACATTATCTGAATCAAATCTAAGAACACACATAAACACACATTATATATATATATATACACACACACACACACACACATATATATATACAGACCAAAATTATAAATGCAACACTTTTGGATTTGCCCCCATTTTTCATGAGTTGAACTCAAAGATCTAAGACTTTTTTATGTATACAAAAGGTCTATTTCTCTCAAATATTGTTCACAAATCTGTGTCAGTGAGCACTTCTCCTTTGCCGAGAAAATCCATCCACCTCACAGGTGTGGCATATCAAGATGCTGATTAGACAGCATGATTATTGCACAGGTGTGCCTTCGGCTGGCTACAATAAAAGGCCACTCTAAAATGTGTGAGAGAAATTGGCCTTTTGTGTAGTTAGAAAAAGTCTTAGATTTTTGAGTTCAGTTCATGAAAAATGGGGGCAAAACCAAAAGTGTTGCGTTTGTATTTTGGTCAGTGTATATATATATATATATTATTTATAATTTCATTAACTGTTCCCATCTGGTGGAATGACCTCCCTAACTCAATCCGAGCAGCTGAATCCTTACCCATCTTCAAGAAACGGCTAAAAACACATCTCTTCCATCTTTATTTGACCCTCTAACTCTAGCACTCTCTATTCTAAATTTATTTTATCTAATCTGTCTTATTAAAAAAAAAACACACACACATTTGACCCTATATAAATTGAATATTTATTCTCTAACTGCTAGCTTTTCTTCTAAAACTAACACTAAGTTTAATTTTTCTATATTTACATACTAGTTTTCTGAAAAAAAAAATCCTTCCTACGTGTACTGCGTTAGGCTAACCAGGACTTGTAATGGCACTTGCATGTTGTTGCTCTTTTGTTGGTTTTGATTGCTTCTATAATGTCCTCATTTGTAAGTCGCTTGGGATAAAAGCGTCTGCTAAATGAGTAAAAAAAAATTTTTATATATATAGTGCCATGAAAAGGTTTTTGCCCCCTTCCTTTTTTAATTCTTTATTTTAAGATAAAACTAATTTTTTAAATAACACGAGTAAATACAAAATGCAGTTTTGCAATAATGATTTAATTTATTAAGAGAAAAAAGCTGTCCAAACCTGCCTGGCTCTACATGAAAAAGTAATTGCCCCCTAAATCTATTAACTTGTTGTGCCACCCTTTCCAGCAACAATTGCAATCATGCGTTTGCGATAACTGGCAATGAGTCTTTCACATCGCTGTGGATGAATTTTGGCCCACTCTTCTGTGCAGAATTGTTTTAATTCAGCCACATTGGAAGGGTTGAGCATGAAATGACTGTTTAAGGTCATGTCACAGCATCTCAATTGGATTTAAGCCCATACTTTGACTTGGCCACTCCAAAACCTTAATTTAGTTTTTCTTGATGTTTTTCTGGGTTCTTTTATGACCTCCTGGATGAGTTGTTGTTGCCCTCTTGGAGTAATTTTGGTAGGCCGGCCACTCCTGGGAAGGTACACCTCTGTTCCAAGTTTTCTCCATTTGTGGATAATGGCTCTGACCGTGGTTCACTGGAGTCCCAAAGCCTTAGAAATGAATTTATTACCCTTTCCAGACTGATGCATGTCAACTATTTTGTTTCTCATCTGTTCTTGAATTTCTTTAGATCGCGGCATGATGCGTTGCTCTTTAAGCATGCTTCACTTTGTCAGACAGGTTCTATTTAAGGTATTTCTTGATTCTACAGGTCTGGCAGTAATCAGGCCTGGGGTTGGCTAATGAAATTTAACTCGGCTTTCTAAAATAATATGGTTAATCACAGTTCTTTTAGGATTTAACAGGAGGGGGCAATTAATTTTTCACGTAGGGCCAGGCAGGTTTGGACAACTTTTCCCCCCTTAATATATGAAATCATCTTTAAAAACTGCATTGTGTTATATTTTATCTTAAAAACAATATTTTCTGTTTTTGCTCAATTCTGAAGAGAAAATATTTAAAGCCATAGCGGTGATTCATTTCTGAATGAATCCAAGTTTTGAACGAATCTTGTGAACCACGTGTGAAAGCCTATATTCATAAAGAAAGCAGCTTACTTAATTCCTGAATGAATCAGCAGTTTAAATGAATCGACTCATAAAGACATTTACCGCCACCTGCTGGTAGTTCTAGTTTCTGATTTAGAGTATTATTTCATAAAAAAAAAAAAATATATATAATTATACAAATGCAATGTATAGTTCACCCAAATATTTAAATTCTGTCATCAATAATCCTCTTGTCATGTTTTGATTGTAGGGTTCAGTGTGGCTTGGGTTTGTTTTCCAGTACAATCTTTATCAAATCAGTGTCATTTCCTGCATCAGCTCTGTTTGTACAGAACAGGTGTTTGTGGTCCACGGAGACTATTCCTACACCTCTCCATGAACTGACCTCCTGTCTGCCGACTGGCTGATAGATGGCCGTTATAGCTGGGAAAAGACACCCTGGCAACTCTTTCCCCTGGTCAAAAACCTGAAAGCTGTTTAGGAAGTGATTCTATTTTAAAAAGTCCCCATGAGAGATGACGTGTCCTTGGGGACGTTCAGTAGACTGGAGTCTGTGCATCGAGCACTTGTCATACCCTGTTATATAAAAAAATGGCTGATGTGTTTTTTATTTATTCATATATTGCGTTTTGAACAAAGAGCTGTAGGTAAGAGAAAATAAGTATATCCTAAATACCCGGAAGGTCACCTGAATTTAAACAAGCTGCATTTTGTTGTCTAACACACACCCACACACATAAAGTCATACCTCTGGTCAAAGCTTGCGGGGACGTAGAAGACTTCAGTATAATAAAATGGAACAAAAAAAATACTAATTACCTCTCGGGCCTACACTCTCCCAAACACATGAATGTGACCTCAGCTACACATATACACAGCAATTAATCCTACACATTTTATGTTACAGCACTTGCAATTCTCTTAGAATATTTCACACGTGTACGTCAGCAAGCCATGGCAGGGCAGCTCTGTCAAACTAATGAAACCAGTGAACTGCAAAGGTCAAAAGAGCAAGTGTGAGAAGAATTGATCAATTCTGCTGAGAATATTCTTAGACTGCACTATAAGAGTGTTTCAGGTTAAGGACGGATGGCAGGGATAGGAAGAAATTGAAAATTACAGAGCTCACTGGACTTTATTTGATGATATAGGAAGAAGCAATTCAAACAAGAAAAAAGGAATAATTTTAGTAGTTACTTTGTTTTTGCTCCGTCAATTCAAATATTTAATTAAATATTTTGCAAAAACAAAATAACTAATACTGTGCATGTAAACTGAAGCTACTCGATAGTCACATATTGTTTATTGAACTGTCAATTCAAAGAGAAGTGTGTGTGTGTACCATGCATTCCCTACATTATGGGGACTAAATGTCCCCACAACGATAGTAATAGTGATTTTTTTTACCTTGTGGGGACATTTTTTTTGTTCCCCATGAGAAAACAGCTTATACAGACATAATTATATATTTTTGAAAATCTAAAAAGGGTTGGGTTAGGGTAAGGGGACAGAAAAGACAGTTTTTTACAGTATAACAACTTGTATGCCTGTGGAAACCCAACGTGTGTGTGTTTGTGACATATGAGGACACACATTTGTATAATGACATGGATATGACATAGGTATTACAAGGATAAGGTGACTTATGAGGACATTTCCCCATATTTCAAAATGCTTATAAATCATACAGAATTAGTTTTTTTTTGAGAAAGTAAAAATGCACAAACCTGTGTGTGTGTGTGTGTGTGTGCATTTGTGGTTTGCAGGGCATAAGTTAGGACTGAATACAAATCTATAAAAATACAAATAAAACCTTCTGATTTATATTTGGCTTTATGATATTGTACTGTCATTCTAACTAAAAATGGGAATTATAATAATTTCAATATAATAAATATATTTTAAGAGATAAATTCTACAGCAGCCAGTAGCAGAATTTTGTTTTAATTGACTTAATAAAATGTTGAGAGCCAAATTCAAATGTTGTAGTCAAGCAAACATCTATGAGAGCTTTATTGATGTTGTCTAATAACTGCCCTCTTGTAAAGCTAGTTTATTCAGTAACAACTGCTCAATTATGAAGTTCCAATCTGTTGATCTGCTTCTGCCAGTAAAATAACCGCAAAGCTGGAGAATCTCCACACAAGGCATTTGCCACCCAAATACACTCAGGAGAAAGTTGGATCAACTTCTTGATCCCGGAAATCCAAGCACACTCAGTACTAAAGTCTACAAAAATCCAAGTACGCCTGGTCTGGCCCGGCGAGTGGCAGCACGACATCTGACTGTGTCCTTTCCAGTTTGTCAAACTAATATTAGACAGAAGCTCTGAGGACACAGCGGCTGAAGGAAAGGGAACAATTTACTGCCTTCAAATCCAGAAGAGATTACTTGCTCTTCCCCCACCAAATCTGTGACTACACCAGACTAGACTGACCTTTCAGCAAAGTCTCAAAACATGGTGTATGGTGACCCTATGATGGATTGAGAGTTAGACGTCTTGAAGGGAAAGAGCCAGTGAAGGAATGAACGAATCAGGAAAGGGCGGGTGGAGTGGAGATGTCCTATATCACTTATCGCTGAAGGCTGAGGAAAAGGTGAGAGAGAAAATGTCTGATTCATCTCGTGGGCCCTTGTACAGACAAGCTATTCGTCAAAGTTTGTCATTGGCTTGGAGGTAACCTTCCGCACTGAGATGGAACCAGACAGAGATGTGGGGCGTGGGTGGAGGAGGAGGGGGGATTGTCATTTAGACTTCATTTATGAAGCATCTATCATTGATCTGACATTATGTGCCATCAGCCCTGGCCAAACATCACAATATGATCTAGGAGTGGCCCAAGATTGCCGGCATCAATGCTAACATTTTTAGTGAGCAAAACTTTGGCCACGGGACCTAAAGTGCATCACTAGTTTGTCTGGGCTGTTCAGCATGGTTTGAAGAAAAAATCGTAATGTTTACATAATTGTATACTGCATAATGACAGAATTTAAATTTAAAAAAACAACTTTAAAAACTTTGCAAAGCTCTAAAAATGGTCTGTGTGTAATGTCACCAGGAATGAGCACCATTCAGTTTAATTTAGATTTTTTTTTAATTACAATTAAATTATTGAATTTAATCTGGATTAAGATAGCAAACAGTATGCACAATTCTAATTTAGTTTAATTAGAAAGAGGTGAAATTCCTACCAGAAAATTAATCAAGACAAGAAGTTTGAATGAGACAATTCAAAAGTGTGTTTATGATTACAATAATAAATTAAAATAATGATACTAATTACCTGTTTGTAACATTAAGCAGCATAATGGACTCTTTAAAGATAAAATAAATGGAAATAGCTGACCCTGGAAGCCTTGATTCAAGTCAAAAATGGCCTCACCCAAAGTTTTGATAAAAATAAGCTGGAAAAAGTAAAATTAAATAAATTAGTAAATTGCTTACCAAAAGAATGCAAATAGTGTTTACAAATGACCCACAATTCATTCTTAGTTAATTTCCCTATACAATTTTCTATTTCTAAAATGGACTAGCAAGGCCACAGTCTGGAATGAAGCCCCTTCGATGCCCTTCTCCCCCGTCTGGGAGCACTTCCCTGCCCCGTGTTGGCCCAGCCAGGGGCTCTTGATGTGCTTGATATGAGAGATTCCCTGGGGACGGATAGCATGGCCGCAGCTGTCTGAATAGATTTGTAAGTGTCACGCAGACGGTCAGTGATGGAATAACTGCGAGGTCCCCCTAAATACTGTTGACACCACTCAGTGGCTGTGTGCTACTGACGACACTCAACCTGCATTCGCCTTATTTGCATCAAATCGCTGTCAGCCGCAGAAGGGAGAACAGGCATAAGCAGCTTGTTGTGACCCATGAACACCCATTTACGGCTCCCTCTCTCCAGGCGTCATGCATTGTACTTGACCTCATCAGACTGCTCTTTTCATATCCTGACTCGCACAGCAGATGCACATATCATCATTCAATCGCCCTTGCTTTCTCTGTTCGTGTTAGGGTTGTGCACCAGTCAGAACTGAATGTAGGAAGCTTTTACATTTCAATTCAGTTTCTCAATTTGAGTTGAGATAGAAAACAGGATATGGAATTGCAATTTTGGAATTGCAAAAATGGACTTTGGTAGGTTTAGGGGTGCGAGGTAGGTGCATATTATATGCACGTCAAACACATGTGTATTGTATGCACACCAAAGTCAGTTTCTGCGTATAAATAGCACAGAAAATAATGCGAAGGAAGGACGGACGGGTGGACCTAGCATATCTAGCACTGGTACTTATGGATGTCTAAAGGTCATTGCCAAACTTTCAGAGCTTTTAGTAACCCTCCACTAACTCACTTCCGGATATAACAAACACATTCCCAGTTATTTACATGCCACCTTCGGTTTTAAATAATGGACGTCCATTTTCTGTGCGTCGGTCTGGGCTGTTTGTTACTATAATTTGTCTTCTTGACACTTATGGTATTCTGCATGGCTGTGTCTCTGGTGTCCATGGGGAAATTGAAAACATCACATAAACTCGAGGCAGCTTGTAAAGCTTGAAGATATAAGTGACAGTCTACTATTATTACTGCCATTTAGTATATTTACTCTTTAGCCCGCTGGCCAGATCGACGAATCTGCCACTGCGATATTAATCTCCATTCTTATGTTTTCCGAACATCTTGAGACCTGAATAATGCCAATTGAGTTCCGAGACATTTATAGCGTAAGCCACTTCATAAACATTACAGACAAGCTGTGTGGCAGACTGACAAAAACGTTCCCAGCAGCGGACGGGGGGTAGTACATGGCGTTGTCGCCAGTTCATCAGGCCTTTAAGCTCTCTCTCTGAGCCAAAATCAGTCCTAATTGCATGCAAAATGTTGCCTAGTGCTTCTGGCCAAGAGACCTTCCCATAATCATAGCTTTCTTGTGTTTTTCATGTATCACGCTGTTCATTTTGAGGGTGAGCCTCAACATATTGCAGATCATGTGCTGTTAGTCTGTGTGTCTCCTTGGAAGTGTCCTTACATGTGCCGCTGGGTGACACAGCCCCGCAAAGCCGTCAGCCTTGTGCTCGGCTGATGTGTTTTAATGTGCTTCCGTTGTGACAGCTGGCCTGATAAAATAATTCCCATCATAGAATACAAAGTATGTGGTTTATTGTTTTCCGCGGCACAAATAGAATTGTCAGCTACACAAACAGTCTGGAGATGTCAGGGGTGGCACGGGCTGAGTCCAAGGCTTTGTGCTTTGCTGTTTACACATCTGTGACAAATTGTGCACGTGTGTGTGTGAGTGTGTGAGTGAGAGGGAGAGCTGAATCAAAGATGAGTTGTACAAAGCATTGCTTGCTTGTCAGCATCGACATCTTATTTTGCAAACGCCTCAATAAGGGCTCTTGAAAGTGGAATGCAGTGTCATTTAGTGAAATGACATCTCGTCACAATCTGAGAACAGTATGAGGTGTGAGGACGCCTTCAAAGGAAGTATTCGTGGGTCAATCATAGCAAGCTTTTGTAGTGTGATGTTTCTGTAGCGCGACAACATGAGTGACATACTGTAATTTCTTTCAATGTTCAAAACGTAGTCTTTTACCAGCTTAATATAAGAGACAACTATATAAATTCCCCCTAAAAGCACAGAAGCACTATCAAAGCATTGCTGTTACAAAACATTCTAACCAGAGCAACATTTGCTCAATCAAATCATGCGTTTTTTATAGAATTATCTGTTTGAAACCTTTTTAAAAGGAAACTTATTGACCTTACTTTTTCAATAAGGGCAAGCACAGCCAATTTTAAATTGAATGGGTCTGGTTTCGGGATGCTTCCATACACTTCCAGCTATTTTTAGCTGTACAAAACAGCAAATTGTGCTCCTTGATATTGCAAAATGGTGTTTCTTACCATATATTTTAATGCATTGTCTTATTTATAAACACACTGCTTTATATCGCAAACAGTTTTAATGTTTACTGCACTTTCTTATTCTTCTCGCTATTTCCCTACAGTGGCTGAAGCGGAAGTCTCACACATTCACAGAAAATAGCTTGCTTCCTTGTTGTCCAATAAGGTGGATTAGATTGGGTGACCTTATGTCCTCTTTTTCTCAGATATGTGGTTAGATTGTCTAAATAGCCTAAAATGTCCAGGTTTTGGCTTTGTTTTCCTATAGTCATGCTTTCTATAGTCCTCATACATTATATTACATACATTTCTTTAACCATTCTCTGTAAATCCCACCTTCTTGTAGACCATGATTGGCCAGTTATGTGATGGCCAGGATATGTCTGAAAAAAAAGAGGATGTATGATCAACCCATTTTGAAAATAGTCAAATTTATGTATGTTTGTATTTCTATTAGGTGGTACAGAAATTGCACGCCTTACCTTTAAAGTCAGCATGAAAAGAAACTGATTATATTTTATTTACTAGTGTCACACATTCAAAGTTAAATGGCTTATTGAATGTGAGAAAATAAAACAAAATTAATAAATAAAAATGGCCAATAATTTTGGCCCAGGTTGTGATTTGGCCCATCAGGAATTTATTTGATAATTGTTTGGTAATTGCTGACAGAGAAAGGTTGCTGGAAGGCACATTATTTTACAAAAATAAAAGATGTATACAGATAAATCATTTATAATAATTGCTGCAAAATTCTATAAAAATCGAAGGGTTGTATATTTTGATTCATGTTGACTAAAAATGAGCAGTGGCCAAAGTCCAGACTAGATTTGTTATTATTTCAAATCTTTTCAAATATATTGTTTTAAATGTCTCAAACAGACCTGATTTTGGATGAACAGAAATGGGTTATTTTTAGGTAGAGATAAATCCATGTTTTCCCCCCAGACCAGACAAAAAACACTCAGCCTGTATTTGTCTAAATTACAGAAGAATTGCCAAAGAAATACTGAATGTTGGAAAAAGTCTGTTCAGATCAGTGTTTGATATCATCTGAGAAAATGGAGTGGGATCTGAATCTTAAACTTATCTATTGAAGTCAGTCAGAGTTAATGACATCATTCAATTCAGTCCCTCATCTAGCAATAGCTTGTAATGTGAATTTTTCAAATCACTCTGAAGCTATTAAGTTTCATGATTCATTAAAGTGAAATAACAGGCATGTATTTGAAATATTCTCTCTTTTTTCACAAAAGACAAAGCTGGTGGCACTTTGGACAGACAGTTCATTCTTGCAATGGCCTCTGGACCCTGGGGAATAGAGCAGGTAATGCAAGACGTCTTTCAGGTGCCTAATTATACACTAAGGAAAATAGAGATTTATTGATTAGAACTGAGCTCAACTGCTGAGCAAGTCCAGCTCAAACTTTCCGCAGAGCAATTAGGTGTCACCACTGTCAGTTCTCTTTTCCAGCTTGGAGGACCACCAGGGACCTGCCATCAACAAATAATACGATATGATATAACAAAAAAAAAAAGAACACCTAAATGTTTAAAATGAAACGGAAGCCATAATCATTTTGCAATTGAATCTATAAAAGCTTGAGGTTAAAGGAAAGAAATGTAAAAAATCATCCAAGGTGATATATTTATGACATGTTGGCTGACTTAAACGTGTCCCATGGCCTAGTGCAGCTGTAGAATGAAATAACGTGAAAATGACCTTGAATTAGTTGTGCTGGCTCTCTGGAATCGATTCAGCCTACATGTAAGAGTATAATTACTGCTGAGAGGTCAGGCCGGCTGGAAGCCAGGGGAGCGGAGAGCCACGGATGGTACAGTATAGCGGAGGAAAGAGCAGGAAGGAGCCTGTTCAGATGAGCTGCAGGATTCTGTGACTGTGTAAAACTCTGGATAACTGTATCACATTAAAGTAGGAAAACTGAGTTCTGCTTGAAAAGTTACTGTCATGTAACCTAAAAGCAATCATATAGTATAAATCATATACACATTACATATACATTCTCCAGATATTTTATTCAAAAACCACTTCAATTTTAACCCTATGATCCAAGAATTATTAAAGGAACAAAAAGGAAGAAAAAAAAGTTGATGTTTCCTTTTCCTTTGGTCTTATTTTACAGTACTTTTCAAAACCGCAATATAATCATTCTAAAACTTTTTTTATTGACATAAAGCGATGAAAACTTCTCACACTGACATCCAGGGTGCTTCTCAACTGGAAGGCTACACAACTCAGCTGCCCCCCTCGAAGGGAATCTCAATTAGAAGGACCCTTTCCTTAAAAAAAAGTATTATAAAGTATTCTTGAAATTAAAATGTCAATAGTATTTTTGCACTGTGACCACAGGGGAGGAAACGTTTATGACGCAGCACATATTAGACTATCTCATTGTAGCATTTAATGCAGGACTCTAGTCTTGAAGCCTCAGAAGGACAGGTCTAGGAAAGACAGGTCTGGGAAGGACACATCCTCTCTAGAATGCAGTTGTCTGCTTGAGAAGCAACTATAAAGAGCAAGCATGGTCATATAGAATTATGGGTAAAGCTCAAAGGTCACATACAGAACACACCTGGTGGTCTGAATGTAACATCACTCACCCTGAATAAATAAAAATGGAGGCATTCGAAACTGTACTTCTTTTGAATGAGTAATTGGAGACCATTAGCAAAGTATGTTTTATGTACAATTAATGTGTGTGTGTGTGTGTGGGTATGTATTCTGGATGTACTGCATTAGTCATGTTGTCACTGTAGTGCAACCTACCAATGTCAGTTGCGTCATTTCACTGTGATTCACAAAACCTCTCCTGTGGTCTCATGGGATAGTGAAGTGTCCATCAAATGCACACTTCTGAATCATACCAGAAGTAGTAGATCATCTAGAGATATTGTGCCTGCTGTTTTATACATTTTGTGAATTCAGATGTACTACTCTTTTCAAATATACTGTTTTTTTGTTTAGTTTTTTTGCATACTATTTAGCAGGGAAGTATGTTATATAGGATACAGCCAGACATATATAGATAACAGTCTTACATAATTATAGGTAAAGGCCAAAGTTTACACGCAGAGCACACCTGGTGGTCTGAATGTAACGACACACCCTGAATGGGTAAATATGTATTTTTGAAATCTAGCTAATGCAGTGGAAACCTTGCTGTAACTCAATTATTGCTAATTTTTTTGACTAAACCATTTAATGACAACACATGAATAATTATTTTATATTAAATCTTGAATAAATATTGAATACATTTGCTGTATGCAATCACATTACACAGTTTGTACAAAAATAATGGGCCAAAACATTAAAGGGGTCATATGACGTTGCTAAAAAGAACATTATTTTGTGTATTTGGTGTAATGCATTGCGTTTATGCGGTTTAAGGTTAAAAACATTATTTTCCACATACTGTACATTATTGTTGCTCCTCTGTCCCTCCTTTCTGAAACGCGTCGATTTGTACAAAGCTCATCGTTCTGAGAAGCGAGGCATTATCTGATTGGCCAGCTATCCAGTGCATTGTGATTGGCCGAATACCTCAAGCGTTACCGTATTGTGATGCCGTGTCTCGGCGCGACGACACAAAAACAATTAAACCCATTATATTATTATAAGCATTTGTTGAATCCATTGGGGACACAATTACTGATTATAATGACTTATACTGTCTTTTTACGCGTCGCGTTGCATCGCCATTACCATGTCTGCATTTGTGATCGGAGAAAAGACAAACAACAAACACTACTCTACACTGCTCAAAACTCGCGTTTGAATAGTCCGTAGCAGAAACGCACTTACAGGCTGTGCGTCAGAAGCGTCAGACTGTCCTTGCAAAGTTGGAATTGCCCCACTTTATAGAAACAGCCTTTGTGCAAGCCAGCATTGTAGTCTACTCTTCCAGTTTCAGGAAATAGCCCTCCGTAAAATGCGCTGCACAGTGCACACACTCTAATATTTGGATTGAACTGTTCTGGGAACTGTGTTGTAAATACAACATAACCACTGATTTCTATTTGTGTTCTCTTTTGGAAGCCCAAACAAAGTACTTTAACTTTCACAACGAAACACAGCGTCTCCAGGACATGGCGCCGGCAGCAGCAAAAATACTACAGCGAGAATAATAGGTCCGCCTTCTTTCATTGCGTATACATTTGGGCGGTGTTATGCAAATCTTCCCACACTGTGACGTAGACATATGGGGGCGTGTTTGAATGAGCCATTTTAGGGGGGCGTGGCAGAGTCTTAACTTTTATAAAGAATATCTCTTTGGTTTTGAGACTTTAGTCTTTGCAACTTCAGGGATCGTATCTATGCAGAAACAGCTTGTAACACTCCAAAGAAAACTGGAAATAGCATCGTAAGACCCTTTTAAAATCATCAGTTTGCTTTACTTTAGCACAACCAACAAATAGCCATCGGCAAATCGACCTCAAAATATGCCTGGCATGCTTTGAGATTGACTATTTCTTGAAAAACTGTTGCACAGTGGTTTAAATTTAACATAATCCAATGTGAAGCCTTGTGGTGCTGAACTATTAAATCAATATTTGATGCAATTCCTTCCCCCCTCCATTATTTATTAAAAAATAACATTAGGTTTAAACATCACATTTATACAGTTTTGTAAAGCAGATCACATCAAATATTACACCTGGCATGTTATAATGAGAAAGATAATGTTTATGGTTTGTGGATCCACACTAATTAGAAACAAAACTTGCTTCAAAGAATTATAATTAAAAAAGCTTGCTTTGAATTTGTATTTAAGAAATGAACTCAATTAACTAATACTTTAAATAATCAAGAAGCTGTTCATACACAGCTTCATATTCATACTTCATCTGTAAGAAAGAAATACAACTGAGAAACAAGTGCATGTGCATTAATATTAATTTAGGAATTTGGATTATAATTGCGTTTTTGTGCTTAAATACATACAAATTATTTGCAGAGCAGCTACGCAGCTTTAAGCTTTAAGCAGCATAACATCGGATTACATTTGCGAATCCCTACTAATGAAAATTAGACATTTGGATTGTCAAAAAGAATGTTTTTCACAAAAATAACCATTTTAGGCTATGCTCCATAATAGGATCTCTACATTCTGACATAACTTGCTAATAATGACTAATGATTTCAGTGGGTGGTCATCACACTCTTTTAGCATTGAGCTTTTGCTCTTAAATCAATAGTTCACCCAAGAATCACCCTCAGGCCATCCAAGAAAGAGTTTATTTCTTCATCAGAAAACAGATTTGGAGAAATTTAGCATTACTTCACTTGCTCACAAATGGATCCTCTGCAGTGAATGGGTGCCATCAGAATGAGAGTCCAAACAGATGATAAAAACATTACAATAATCCACAAGTAACCCAAACAACTACGGTCCATCAATTAATGTCTTGTCTAAGTTTGTAAGAAACAAATGCATATTTAAGGCATTTTAAATTAAAACAGTCACTTCTGGGCAAAATACCTGTCCGTAATCCATAAAAACGCTTAAAAAAAAGAATAAACAAAAGTCCTTCCCCTGTTGTTCTCTTACATCAAAATCAACCAATATATTTGTTTAGAACGGTTCTGGGCTGTTTTCACTTGTAAGTGGTGCTTAATCTATGTATCTCTCTCCTGTTTCTGACAAGAATACTTTTTCACTAGAGAAAGCATTATTATGGAGATGACATGTATTTTAGCCAGAATGAATTTGACTACAGACACACAGCTTTTCACTTCACAAGACATCAATTGATCAACTGCAGTGGGACTATTGTGAAGTTTTTATCAGCTGTTTGGACTCTCATTCTGACGGCACACATTCACTGCAGAGGATCCACTAGTGAACAAGTGATGTAATACTACATTTCTCCAAATCTATTCTGATGAAGAAACAAATGCATGTACATCCTGGATGGCCTAAGAGTGAGTGCATTTTCCGTAAATGTTTTTTGGTTGAACTATGCCTTTAACTGATCCACTAAGAGTGGATTTGAAATTATACATTTAGACACAGCTCACACAGTCTAATGGCATTCAGTGATCAAGTGCTACTGGAATTATCACCCTAACTGGAATTAATCAACATTGTGTTTATGCCGTCCATAATCAAGCAACCTTTTAAACCCGTCAATCCATTTGACAAATTACATCAATGAGTGTGAGGGGTGAACTGCAGACAGGCCGGATGACTAACCTTCAGAAATGTCATTCTGTCACTCAGTGTGATGGAAAACACTGTCAGACCAATGACAATGGTGTCGATAAACAAGTCGCACCTCTCGCCTCTCCTTCCCCCTCGACTGTCCCCCATCAGCTCCTTTCCAATTCATAATCTGCCAACTGATCGATGTGCGTGCGTCACCGCGCTTATGCTATTGTTTTAGTCATCAATAACAATAACAATGTTAGCATCAGTAATTGCCATATTTTTACACAGACCATTAAATACAGGACAAGACACTTGACCTTGTGTCCATTTGCATATTTGCATAATTCATGTCTTGCTTTTGAGCATGAAAAAAGCCCTGCCATTTTAGTGTGTGGCACGCTGACCTTTGACCTCTGGTCTGACGCCGCTGATACATTCACCTCAATTCAGCAAAAGGGCGTGATGGGACCCTGTACGCATCGCAATCTACCTGCCGCTTGTCTATGGCAAATTAACAAGCCTGGCGCAATGCCCGTCATTAATTAATGAGGCCGGGCATAAACACATTGCCAAGGGCCAACAGGGATTTGCACTCAGGACAACGCATATGAAGCTTCCTGGAAGGGCTAGAAGAGTCACTGAAACTGGAGACAGCTTTAAAAACACCTCATGGTGAAGTCAAAGGCTGAAACAGGTATGAAGACAGCAATATGCTTCAGGCCAGAAGTGGAATTCATACTGAGTGCCACAGTATTATAGCAATAGTTAATCACATTTGAGTGCCTGTCATACTTTATTCATCTCAGAGGTTATTTTAACTACGAAATGGGTATGAAAATCATTTCAATAGAATAAAGCGGAATTGAAATGAAATAAAATGTCAATATTAGATGAAAAATTTTGCAATGGCAACTGAAAAAAGTATCATAGTACTAAAATGACTAAGAATTTAGTCTAAAATTTCTTCTAAAATTAGCATTTTTTGTGTAGGTTCAGTAATTCAACTTTAAATGGCAATGACTAGTTTCTTTTCATTGCTATTAAAATTAAAATAACCGAGCATAAATATAGGAGCCTGAGAAAAATGCTAATTTGAGAAGAACATTTCAGATGGACTCTTCATATATAAATTCTATTTAATAGTAAATAATACCAAAACAACACTAATTCACCTTTAAAATATTCCAAACTTGCAGCATGTCCTGGCTGCTCTTTTCTATTCAGTGAAAGTGTTTGTGGACTGATTCAAACTATTATTCTACAAAATCCACAAAGTATCATTGAATGTTTTGTGCAATATATAATTTTTCTGGAATCAGAAATGTATTACAATTTGAAATTGATATCTAACCTGGTGCAATGTCTTAACACGCCATACTTGAATCACAAATATGAATGAGAGTAATTATTAAATTACAAATCATTATTCTTTTTATGAAACTTTTTTGGGGCTTTTTACTCACTTTTTTCTCAATTTACCTTCATTGCATGCAAATGAAGGTACTGCTTCCACTGCTGCGGGTGTGTGTTCACGGTGTGTGTGTTCACTGCTGTGTGTGTGCACTTAGGATGGGTTAAATGCAGAGCACAAATTCTGAGTATGGGTAAACATACTTGGCCACATGTCACGTTACTAAAACTATGTCACTAACTTAACTAAACTATGTCAATAAACTATGTCAAATGAGCAGCATTAATCTTCTTCAAAACATCTACTTCTCTACAAAACAGAAGAAAGTCACACAGGTTTGAAAGGCCTTCCTTTAGCTTAAACAGTGGCACATGGCGCCAGCAACACCAAGTTCATGGGTTCAATTCCAAAAAGCAAGTAATTATGAAATGTATACTGAAAGTTGCTTTGGATAAAAGCTGTCAAACGAAAAGCAAGAAACAGCTAGTAAATAAGGTTATGGATAATATACATTAATCTAAGAAAAGTTTTTGTACCTTTTACATATACTCTTAGCATTTAGTAGTTATATAACTATGACACTACAGCTGATGCAAATCATTCTTTTTTTCATTCCACCATTGTTACTTATCAAATCAAGCACATGTTATTTTTCTTATGTTAATGGAAGAAGCAAGTAATACTCCAAAGGACCTGAACCACAGCCAAGAAATGAAACACTGCATATGTTACAAAGCAATGTAGTGTGACAATGAGGAGAGCTCTTAAAAAAGAAAGACTAGAATTTAATCTCCCACCTTTAGAAAGAACATCTTCTCATTTGATTGTGGATCCTGAACTCAGAACAAGAACAGGGCATTTCATCTGTGCCAAACATTAAAGGCGCTTTAGAGGCCATCCATTTAAAGCATATTTTATAATATTTCCTCAGCTGTGCACAAAAGAGAGACTTGGAGTGTGGAGTGCGGTCGAGGTGGAAGACATAACTAATTACAAGTAGTGCTGTCAAACGATTAATCGCATCCAAAATAAAATGTTTTTGTTTACATAATACATGTATGTGTACTGTGTATATATTATCATACACACATATAATATAAAAATATGTTATGTTTATATTAAATATATATATATTTATATAATATAAAAATATGAATATAAATAGACAAATGCATGCCAATATTTTCTAAATACATACTGTGAGTGTGTGTTTGTGTGTGCGTGTATATATACATAATTAGTACACATAACACACACATGTATTATACAAATAAAAACTTTTATTTAATATGTGATTAATATTTTGACAGCACTAACTTCTAACCATCTTGATGGTAGATTATTTGTGTTTTGTAATGCTGCTACTGACTGGAGTAATATTAGTATAAACTACTTGTTTGGTTTTTCTTAGTTCTTTTTGGAGACAAAATTGCCATACTCTCATCCATCTTCCTTTAGACATATGCTTTTCTGCTCCAGTTAAAAAAAAGGCCTACAGGCAGTGTTGCCAGAGTGTCTGGACGATTTACATCCCAAAAGCTCACAAAAACCCACCCAAAACTTTAACTGTCAAAACAATACATAGATAGAATGTAAATCAAGGTTGATAAGAGCCATTTTTAACTCCTTATAACGAAATAATGACGACAAATATAATGCTAGATAAATCCCATGGATCAAATCGGGGCAAATGCATTAAAGAGAACTACGAAATATGATTAAAATATGCAAGCAGACACTGTCAATATGGCAATCAAGAAATTACCCTCGAAAAACACATGCATCATTTTCAATGTCAACAGTCAGAATTTAAATGCAAAAAGTGCCCAATACAAGTGATCAGAATAAGCAATGTAATTATAGGTATTTCACACTTATTCATGCACGCACCATGACAGTCAAAACTGTTTAATTCTGTATTATAATTTAACAACAACAATAATGCTCTTAATTTCATGTCGCTCTATAATTTCACACAGAAATAAGTATTTTGTGAAGTTTATATTGAACATAATATAGAATTTTGCACAGTCAAAACGAACAATTCCAGCATCTTTAAACGATATACCAAGCTGGACTGTTTAAAAGATAAAATACAGGATCATGTAGATATAAATAGATTTTGATTAGATAATTTAACTGTGCTCTGATTTCGGAGTTACAGTGATATAGCCTAGGTGTAATTCACATTTTGAGAGTTAATTGAGTACCATCGAACTTATATATAGGCATTATGGTCACTTACAGTTATACATTCCAAATCAGATCATTATCGCGCTAAAAACCTGTCGCTCATGAATCATCACGTCTATCTTCTGATCTCTAGTGATTGGCTAAAAGTGTGTGTGTGTGTTTCGTAATGTTGTGATGACTGATTGGATAAATGCAGTAGGCTATATGCACACTTGGGCTTGTTTGTAAACCAATTAGCCTATACATTTTACAGTATATGTTTTGAAAACCGCCAAACTGACCAAAATCCAGCCCAAATTTTGTCCACCCGCCCAAGTCAATATTTACCAGCACAATCAAATCAAATCAAATCTGGCAACATCAGGCTATATCTGCCTATAGGACTGGAAAGACAAAGAATAGTAAATGACCAAAATTTAGTTTAAGGTGAATTAAGCCTTTACTGTTATTCCTGCAAAACATTGTATTTTATTTATTTATTTAAATATCATTTATCATATTTTATTGTTTCCTTGATATATGTATAAAAAAAATTTTTTTTCTAACAATGTTAGTCTTTGCTATCACTTTTGATCAATTTAATGCATCATTGCAACGGTGGTGTCACTTTATCTATCATTGAACAATAATACGTAGAAATGGATAACCACTGTGTTAAATCAAGTAAATTTGAAACATAAAATGCAGCATATGAATACTGTAACAAGCACATTTTATATAATTTACACTGCACACTACTTGTGAAACACAGAAGTATGTATTCAAGAATGACACACCTGATATTTCTTTTTTGCTAGTATGTGTATGTATGCAGTTTCCAAATACTCATCAAAATTATAAAAAAAGAACAATCATCATAGTTCTGTCTTTTCTCAAGAGTCACTTTAACCTCTTTGGGTCTTCTGGCATTGCTCTTTTTTATAAAGCGTTCTTATAAGTGTCAAGGTGACTGTGACCTGCCGCCATTCTTCCAATAACGGTCCCAGATCCCTGAAGCGGTCAAAAGACTGTCTCTATTACACTCAAAACACCCACCCTGACCCGCCATCACTCTTCTTTCATCCGAGAAATTCTTCATCGTCATTCTCATTCTTTATTCACACTCAGCACAGTGCCAAATCCAGACTGTTTTAAGAATTTCTTTTATCACAGTTGTAAGACTTTTTGAGACAGTAATATTAGGAAGACGTCATCTTAGATTTGTTCTTTTCTTTGACTGGAAAAAAAAAGTACATAGGGAAACCAGAAATACTCATATTGCCATGACAATTTGCTAGAGCTGCCATAACACTCCTCTGTCAATAAATCTAGGATTTTTGTCATTGGTTTTAGTTCTACAGGGACAAATATATATATATATATATATGAACTTTCTGGATTTATTTTGGAGAAGATAAAAATACACAAAGATGCAATTTATTAAAGGAAAATGAATGAAATCATATTTAATAAAACTGATCTCATGTGAACAGAGCTGGAGAGCTACAGAACATGAGATATTTTGCATTGTATAAATGGAAAAGTTCAACTAAAAATGAAAATTCTGTGAAAATGAAATAAATGAGTCAGCTCTTTTCAACAAACTGTCAACAAACTTAAGTTCACAAAATCAGTTTGAATGATTAATTCAAGAATCATTCCTGGTTCTCGAGTTCAACTCACTCTACTATGAACTATCTGACCTTTAATTTCTTTGCTAATATGCTGGTAAATTTAAGTTGTACAGTTTTATAACACCCAAAAAAAGACTCCTGAAAGGATGCTTTTGTGCAGCTTGACAAAAGAGAATCCGTCCAAGGTGCCTTTCCTATCTGAGACACAATGAAATTCCACTCTATTACCGAAAACTAATTCACAATCATCCTAAATGATTCATTACTTTCATAATGTGTTTGGTGTTCTCGGTACTTACAGCTCCTAACGGCACGTTACGTTTCAGATTCATTCACACTTCGCACTGCCTTTCTCTCCTTTGTCTCTCACTTCCATTTATTTTTCACACCTAGAGGTAAATAGATTTGAAAGCTATTTCTTCTCCTCCCTCGCACAGCCAATCCTCTCATCGCTCTTGCCTGGACAAATAGATGTCTGAAGTTCACTCAGCGCCGGCATAACTCCTTGTACCCGCAGAGAAACACCTCCAGACCTCTCTGCCCCACCAGCACCAACTAAAATCTGCCATTTTACCTTCACGCCACCCATTTTTACCAAGAAGCGGCAGCACAATGATAACTTGATTTAGCCCTCAAATATCCTCCCAGCAGATTGTTTCAGCCACTTGGGAGAGATGAGAGTTGTGTCAACTGAGCCATTCAGTGTCTGCCCTGAGAGACGAGCTGAGAGCCATGCCATTAACCCCCTCTCTCACTGCAAAATGGTTTTGAACCTGCCTTTCTGAGGTGAGACGGAAAGCGGGAATGCTTGTGGTAGAAGCATCACATATCCCTCTCAGTGGAGAAGAGAGACTTGAAAGTGAGCACGAGCTGTTTAAAGAGCGGCCGAGAGGGGCCATTTCCAAAGATCCAAAAATCAATGTGCTTTGAAAAGGGCTGCTTTTTTACTTCCCTTCACCACTGTATATCTCCAGATGAAAGACAGTAGAACGTGTGTAAACACAATATAAGCATGAGGGACATAAAATTAGCTCTTCTGTTTGACGGGAGTCATCTTGTGGCTGGTATTTAAATGGTGAACTAACCCTAATAAAAAAACTTATATAAAAAGTATTAGATTAGAAAATGGAAATCATGTAAGCTGACTGTATCATGACATTCTTCCTTTCACACGAATAAAGGCATTCATTTAGTTCTGTCATGAAATCTCTCGGAGGGATTGGCATGGTAATGTACATGACAATGTTAATGTATTTGGTCTTGGCGGAATAGATCTGCTATGCTGCTGCTGCTGTTGTGGCAGAGCAAGTACAGAGACTTGCTACTGCCAATACATCCACATATGCTGCTGTGAGCATGTAAGAAATACTGCTGCTGCAAATATAACATACATGAAATAACGTTAAATAATACATGAAATACTGTATGTACTGCTGCTGCTCCGAAGAGCCATGTGAACCACATGTATTACTATCTATGTGTGCCTGGGCTACCACACCGACTGGCTTAAAAATAGTGACCTATGACCTATGACAATGTGGCCTAAGCTATGTGAGCCTTGCCTACCACGCCGAACGGCTTAGCTCTAATTAGACGCGCACTATGTGTTATGATAATTAACAAAATTGATAAACATTGCAATCTGATAGATAAGACCCCAGAACCCACCTGAGAAAATACTTTAGTAATTTGATAAATGCTGTTACTTTGTCCACTTCATCAGTCCCAGCGGAAGCAAAACAGCTCGTTAAGTCATGTACATGCAATGATGAGACGGACAAAGTTAGACGATGTATGCCATTTTTACTCTCATGCAAATAAAAGTTATCAGAGTTAAGGTCATTGCACACTGAGTCTGAAATTTTCATCCAAAATGTTTTGCACGTTGAAAAATAAATACGACCTCATGTTATGTCAATCACGTTTACACACTGTCTTCGATTTTTCGAGTTTTTCGCATCCGTAGCAAGCATTTTGAGAGGTGTTTTGACAGTTCAGAGCCACCGTACAAGCGAATGCCAAAATCCAGAATGGCGATTGTCAAGTTCATCCACTTCATCTCGCAGCACAAAGCACTGTATATAGATCCTTGCACACTGAGTTCACAGAAATTGGTGGTCTTCTTTTTAATAAGTGGCTCTAATATCGCTAGCAAAGCATCAAACTGAGCCACAACAAAATCATCCTCAATGCTTGCTTTTGTGTCGGCGTGCAATTTTTTTTGCAACAGATTAATTAATACGCATCGGGAATCAGTGTGCAAGGTTTCTGTGCGTGACAAATTTTTAGGATTACAAATATGAAAAAAACGCATGCAAAAATTTCGGACTCAGTGTGCAGAGACCTTTACAGTGCACACAACTCCTTAATGAACTGAAATAAAAGCAGACTATACATTTTATTTCTCCGTTTTCTGAACTACAAAGCACAGCGAGAGCACACATCACATGGACAACATTTTTAACTGAACTACACGACCCATAATGCATTACACTTGGGACTACAACAGCTGTAGATAGTGGTCTTCTTCTAGTGGTCATTGATATAATCGCGATAAGCACGTGCTTCTGACACTGTGCACAGCTGAAATCAACCACACACTAATCACAATGAAACATCACGCCGATGTATATGGCGAACCCCCTTTTAAAATGCATACACAAGAATGCTTGTTTCATTTTAACCTGTTTCATGTCCGTTGCTATCGGTGTGTCTTCAGCGATTACATATGCTCTAAACTGCGTTTTGCTCTAGCGGTATAAACACAGATGCATTTAGCTGCTAATTGCATTTAGATGCTGCTAATATGCTTAATATTTTGCTCCTGCATGCAATGCAAACTGCTAACATAACACTTAGTTTAAACTTGATTGTGGTTGCTAATTTTTTATTCAACTAGGCAGACCACGCAATACACACAGCGATATGGATTTGAAGAGCATTCACTTATCTTAGATGTTGATTTCGCTGTTCTGAAGCGCGCTGCGAACTGCTACAAAAAGCACTAGCCATATATTTGAATGTTGAGCAGAGAACTCATTGGCTACTGATACATGACAGATGTGTGTTTCTGTGGCTCAGTGGTAGAGCATTGCGTTAGCAGCACAAAAGGCCGTGGGTTCAATTCCCATGGAACACACATACTGACAACAAATGTATAACCTGAATGCACTGTAAGTCGCTCTGGATAAAAGCATCTGCTAAATGCATAAATGTAAATTTAAATGTAACCAATCAGCTGTGCCATGTGATAATGATGTCATTTGGTCAGATTGAGTTAGACCTATCGGACTGCGCCATCTAGATGTTCATGCCAGAACTCTGTTATTTATTATATAATCTGTTAATAATTGTTCTATCCATTTTTATAGTGTTAGGCTACTGTTGAAAAAAAAAAAATTTTGGGTAAAATGACTAAGCATTTTTATAGTGTGTGTGCTAAAACTCTAATAAACTTATTAGGACATATCTACCCTGGCAAGAGATGCACAGAACATGTGGTGACCTCTTGCTAAATGCTCTTTTGAATAATTAACCAAATGAAAAGTTTTGGCACTGACATCTGTTCACAGCAAAGCTCCAAAAGTGTAAACAGTTTGTGACAACGTGTCACATTCTCTGCATGTTAACAACCACTGCATCTGCATTGTGGAGGGAATTACCATTGGCAGGCCAAAATAAAATCCCAGTGCTGAATTACTGGTACATCAGTCAGATGGCAAAGACATACATTTACACCAACTGATATCAGGGCTTGTCATTCTTGTTTAATATTGTAAATTATTCAGTGATTGGTCACTGGTGCAATGTATTAAGATCGTTGCAGATCGGAGTCCAAATTTAATGAGCCAATGGGATGTTTTGCAAGTTAATCAGATACAATTTCACACCACTAATTAAGGAGAAAAATTATTAACGCCCCTCTCCCATAGGACAACAGGGTTCAGGAGTACACTTTTTTTACAGCATTATTAATTACGCAGACTGAATGAATCTTCTAGAGCTTTTTTTTATGTCAAGCGTAGCCTGACCAAGGAAATAATTGTTTTGATCTGCACCACTGCATTCATATATCACCCAAGGAGACACAAAACACACAAATACACACACTCACACCGCCTCCAATTATGTGTATGTGTCAATTCATTCCACAGAGTAACAAGAGAGAAAGAGAGAGAAACCCTATACAACAGATACATCCATTCTGACTGGATGAGCCACATTCAACTCTGTTAAAAATTAGTGATGTTGGAACTACACCTTCCCATATATTCTAACGAGCCATATTCATCTAAGCCAGTCATCAGCCAGTCAGGCGGTCATCATCAGCCAGTCAGTGTCATTATGACACCATTTCTTTATGCTGCTTATTATGGTTAAAATTCACTTAATTATAAATGTAACGTTTTCTTATTTGTACGTTATTATAAAGGGTTAGCTTACCCAAAATATGTTTTATTCACCCTCAAGGCATCCTAGGTGACTTTCTTCTTTCAGGTGAATCAAATATGAGTTACGGCAGTTACTTTTTTGCCCATTTATTGACTGACAGTGCGCCGTGTGAACATGACCTTAATGTAGTTCTAGACTAAATGTGCATTAATTCATCCCACTCGCAAATAACAGATTCAGTATTCATCAAAATGAAGTAAAACAGTGAAATGCAAACTCAGAATATGCCAAACAGACAGTCCTGCCCGGAAACTCTCATCATTGGATGAGCCATTGTTGCTGGTCGGGATACTCAAATAAACAGAGAAACGTTTTCATAACACCATAGAGACACCGTGTTTATACACTTTTTTTTTTAGGGACCTCAACCTACAAATGTTGTCTCTACATATTAAGCTTAGATGAATGTTTTTTTTTTAAGTGCTTCAAAGAAATGTGTGAGGAGGAGGGTCCAGGCGAGAGGGGATTCAAAAACTGCATTAAATGAGGAAAAAACCCATCATAGGTGATTCACCCTCACCTCGGCTGTCATGTGCCACCGCCTCGTTGCTTTGACACCCGCTAATTGTCTTTGAACCTTCTCCGCCACTGGTTTCTCATTTCCCTGCGATTTATTTGGCATTAGGGTGCTCTGCATTAGTCACCGACACTATTAATGAATTCCTGCAATCCGAGGATTACAATGTCAGCGATAGGTCACTATTGGGTCACGAATGAGTGATTTGTCTCGAAAACAGGATTCGTGGGTAATGCATTAGGTGGAGATGGAGGACAACTCAAACATCAAGTTTATTAAGTGTGGGGGCGAAGACTGTGTATTAATATGGTTATTGTGTATCTGTCCGCGCGAATATATCAACAATAGTCTAATAACGAATAATGCTGACCAATTGAGATGTAAGCCGATCAGGCTTATCTGGTCATGTACGCACCTGATCAGGTTCATCTCAACAACAAGACCCTTTAATTGTGCATGAATATGGTGATTATTGTGTATGCATGAGTCTACATGAATATTTACATGAGATGCGATCTTCAAATGCTGAATGTCAGCGGGTGGCAAGTTGTACGCTGTCAAGACGGAGATTGCTCAAGGCTAGCGGGGGAAACAACTGTTAAAAATACAGTATGAGACTCACAGGTGAGGCTCTCAAACTCCTGGATGTTGTTTTGCCCTTTGGAGGTCTGGGCATCAGTGCAAGTTTTCACTTTCTCTCTCCATTTCGAGAGGCCTTGGGGTTTATCTGTTGTTGGAGAGATAGAAATCAGCGCGGGCCAGACAGGCTCTATGGGTGCTGGAGGAACAACCACCTTTCCCTGCTCCGGAGTAGTTCCCTATTGGCTGCCTGTTTGTTCCTGCTCAGTGCAATCAATACAGCCGAAGAGATTAGTGGAGAACTTAATTTGATAAGGCTCAAAAAAGCAATTATATTCCTGCTCGCTGTTGACTAATTGGACTGTCACGAGCATTAAACATCTTCAGGTAATGCAGCTGACAGCCTCAAACACCTTTGTCATGCACTGTAAATATCGAATGCGGGCGTATTCTCATATGGATTGTCAAGATTTGGCTGCGGGCTACTGTTGGTTATGAACACATCTCTCTTTAAACTGATCATACTTGAAATTAAGTGTATGTGGGAGCACGAGAAACCTTCGCTCGCGTGTTTGACGTATTGTTTATCATACGCCCCCTCTCCCATGTGAATATTAAACATATTATGCGTACCCAGGGGTAATATGGCAGTCTGAATTGAATCAATACATCTAAAAGGCTCCGCGGCGGGATGACGTTGTGACATATGTCACAATGGGGTCTTTGAATTGGTATCAGCTTCATCTATGGATTAAAGCTGATTTTATTTTATTAGATATATAAACACACCTGCGGACAACTCGTTTCTATGTCAGAATGAAAATATAAAAAGGTGCTGTATATTGCGCAATTGGGTGTTTATTCAACTTGGGGCTTTTTTAAATCCCAAGGGTTGATAAAACTAACAGTTTTAATGTTTGTATGCTTGTTATATGAAAGTTACATTTCATAATGCCTTCTTGTTTACTTGCCTTCTTTATGACAGATTTCATTGTTTTACCCTTGACGTTTAATGAACTATGAAAATGCATTATACAAAAATAAATCATAATTTTTCTCTATATGAAGACTGAGAGAAACTATTGCAACGTTTGTGTGAAAATGTATTCTGTACATGTTGTAAAAACTAACAAAAAAATACATCTAATAATAACTAATTAGCCATAGCAATTAAATTAGCTATAGCAAGGTAAATGCAATTTTATTCTGAACTGTCATTTCTACAACCATTGTTTAATGCTTAATTAAACACATTACAAAATTGGATATGATGAAAATTAAACTCTGGATGTACTTCTCATTACTTTCGCAAAAATATGTGAAACAATAAATAAATAAATAAAATCCAGGATTGCTCGTATTATGTGGAAGCATATATACTGTTATAGTTAAAACAACACTCAATTGTGACTTTATATCTCACAATGTGACACTCTTTCTTTCAAACTCTCTCATAATTATTTAATTTTTTTACTTCCATAATAAAGAACAATGAGTATTAGAGAAAAAGGTCAAAGAAGAAAAGGCGCACCTCAGTTCAACGTCTACAACGGAGTGCAACATTTTCCCCTCACTTAATGCACCTAATAATTAAAAGTCATACATTTATTTTTAAACTTTGAACATTTGATGTCATTTGAAGCCATTGTGCCGAATGCAGCACTGGAACCCTGGTATTCATCAGTGAACTTGTTTGAAGCAGTTCAACACCTAATAATTACAGCGGCTGCATGGATTAAATCAGGTTTGGAACAAATGCCTTTATGTATCCCTGAGACAGCGATAATTCCTCACACAACAAGGACATCTCTGAGGTTGAATACATTAGAATGAATCACCACGCTCCTCTACCGCATTACTAAATGACTCATTTAATACATTAGAGGCCTTTGCAGGCAAACAATAGACCTCGTCGAGACAGATAAAACTGTCAGAGAGAAGTCAGAACGAGAGAATGTATGTAACCTTTGTCTGGTAAAACAAAAAAAAAAGAATTAAGGTAAAAAAAAAAAAACAGTCACTGCCCTCATGCCAGTTCTCTTCTGCGGCCTAATGAAGTAATCTATTGTTTCTACCCAGAGGGCAAACAAGTTTGAATATATGGATGTAGCAAGATAATTGTCATTCCCATAATTGTGCGATTGTGAACCATTTAATTCTGCAAACCCTTCACTCTGCCAGGGGGCGCAACCAATACAGCCCATTTAATTCCTTTTCATAAAAATCAATATAGTCCTTTAGGGGGACAGAGGTAAATGAGTCTGTTAAACAGGAGGCTGTAATCAATGCAGAATGAATATGGGATGTCTTGAGTGGGGTTAGAGAGGGTCGTGTGCACAGATGTGTCCTGCATTTGCTACTGCGGGTCTAGATTCAATCCAGTTGAAACTGATTCAAAACGGCAGGGCTAATCGCTTTTAAAACCTCTCAACGTCACTGACTGCTTGAGAAAGCAAAACCTGGCTATTTATTTGCTATTCGGTTTTAAACAGATGAATCCTGGATTGGGAAATGTATTGTTAGTGTCGGGCAATATTAAGCAGTTAAGAACTGGTTGCCTTTCAATAATTTAATTCATGAATTTAATTTTGAATTGAACATGCCACACTTCACAGGAAGTTGAATTAGAAAGCCAAACAAAATATTTGACATTCAAATAAATAAATGCAATATTCAATGCATTCTGGGCAGTGCCGCTCCTAGTCGTTTGGGGGCCCTACGCAAAACATACTGTGTTGCCAGCGGGGGGTGGGATGGGGAATTTGGGGTTTGGGATGAAAGAATGGAGGAAACGCATTTGTCCGTGTTTTATTCCATCTCGAATTGCACTCACGGACAGCGCTCGAGAAACAGTATCTCTTCCGCAGTTCGTTTTTTTTTTTCTCATGCAAGAGACTGTACGACATTCACGATTACATGATTTGACTGACTTTTTACATAGAGAGGGTGACAGCGCACCACATTAAAATAAGTGATCATTCATGTTTTCATAACCGCTGGCCAACTTCAAAAATGAAACCAAAGTGAAAATATCTTTGAGACCAAGGGGGCCCCCTGGTGTTTCGGGGTCCCTGCGCAGCTTGCGTATTCTGCGTATAGGGAGGATCAGCTCTAATTCTGGGAAATTAAGAGTTCTTACCTTGCCCAGTTTGAAAGAAAAAAAGTATTGAAAGAAATCTCTTGTGCTCACCAAGGCTCTTCATTTGATAAAAAATACATTAAAACACTATTATTGCAAGATATTATTACATTTTACAATTATTGTTTTCTATTTTGATATATTTTAAAATCTATTTTATTCCTGTGATGGCAAAGCCTAATTTTCAGCATCATTACTCCAGTCTTCAGTGTCACATGATCCTTCAGAAATCATTCTAATATGCTTATGTGATGCTCAATAAACTTTATTATCTCAGTATTATCAATGCTGAAAACAGTTGTTGTGGAAACTTTCGGACATATATGAAATCGCTGAATAAAATGTTATTAAAAACATCCGACTGAGCCCAACCCTATTCTTTTTGTCGATAATTATAAAATGAATAGTGACCTGATATTTCTGCATTGTCCAAAAGCAACGCCTTTCATCTCAGTCCTTGGGTTACCATTGCACTGTGCCAGTTAGTTTGTGGGTCGATTCTAGAGATTGTGCCATTGCGTAGTTGACGTGTGGAGTGAGATGGGAAAGTGAAACATATGAAAAAGAGAGAAAGAAGGGACAGAGGGATGAGAGAGAGGAAAGTGAGAGCAGAAGGTGTTTTTATGAGCAATGGTTTTACTGTCCAGCTGCTGAGGTCTCACAGATGGCAGAGCGAGTATGACAGTCATGGGCAAGATATGAGGGGAGGAGAGCACTGTGAATTTCCCCTCGACCAATGAGAACGCAGCTCTCAATAACCCACTGGCCATGCACATTCACCTTGGCCGGTCACGGACCTCTCTTAATAATGAAAATCCAATATATGTGTATCACTGGACGCGCTTATGTTCATTTTGAATTAGCCTTAATACAAATTCTGTGTGGATAATGCAGTAAGAGTATTGTGTATCTGTATGTGTGTGAGAGAGAGAGTTTAATGAACTGTGTACAGCATAATGAGAAACCGGTTGTCATGTGACTGAGACCTTGGAAACAAGACACCTCTCAGAATTCACAGCCTAACAGATGCTAATAAGAAAACTTTGTGTGTTGTGTTAATAAGCAGCAGACCTGAACGAAAATCTTTACGCCCCATAAAGCATAACCCGAGCAAAGAACACTATATCTACTTAATAATTACAAACCTGCCAGATGACACACAATAAACAACAAATATAAGTTCTTTCTTTCTTTCTTTCTTTCTTTCTTTCTTTCTTTCTTTCTTTCTTTCTTTCTTTCTTTCTTTCTTTCTTTCTTTCTTTCTTTCTTTCTTTCTTTCTTTCCTCAGTTGCCAAATAGTCTGGCAGTCCCATCTGTCCCTGTGTCTGTTTCCAAATGGCCACTTCAAGGAATCCAGAAGGAATAACAGCCTATGTACTATGGACAAAAAATAGGGGGGAATAGGATGATTGGATGAGCCATGTTTGACTCAGTTAACTGCTATTCTGCATTCTAGCAATGAAAGTTATTTAGTTAAAAATTAAATTACTGTAAAATTACTGTAAAAAATAATATATATATATATATATTTTTTTCTTTCATTTATAAGAAAGTTTAGGTATATCAATTATGGTCCCAAACTAACTAGCCCCTGCTGAGTGACTGTACTGCAACCCTGCTACTCACTGTAATATATATGTTTTTATTATTACTATTAATTGATTGATTGATTCGTTCATTCAGTTATAATTTGTATTCTGCAATGATACATTAAAATAATTAAAAGTTACAGTAAATATATTTATAATGTAACTAAAGATTCCTGTTTCAAATAAATACTGTTCTTTTGATCTTCTTCTGCAAAAACTCAAGGATATGACAATGAAGAGTAATGGCTGCTGAAAATTAAGCTTAGCCATGACAGGAATATATTACATTTTAAAACATTAAATTAAAATATGTATTTAAAATTGTAATAATATTAAACAATGTTACTGTTTTTAGTTTTTTGTTTAATCAAATAAATGCAGCCTTGGTGAACATAAAATACTTCTTCCAGGAAGTAAATATACTGTATGTAAGTAATCAGGCTGTACTATTGCATACAAAATAAAAATGTTCATATAATATTGAGTGAGACCACTGTGGATAACAAATGTCTTGTCTACAAGTAGTCAATTGCTTTTTTCCCCTTTGATTTGTTTTCTTTGTTGACCATAATGAACATCTTATTTTTAATACAAATCTTGAAAACTAAACTATCTAATTTGTTGTTTGACTTTATTGTGATGCTTTGTGTGTCACTCCTTCAAAAGAACAGGAGGACATTCATCACTTCACACAGAGATTCACTACCAGACTTCAGATCAGCTCCGTATCACAATGAGTTTTTACGCCCACTCATAAAAGGAATCCATTTCCATCTTAATTCACTGAAAGGATCTCTTCAAACCCGGCCCGGGCTCAAATTAATCTAATTCCGACCCCACGGGGAGATGTGTAATACATCCCCTCATAAGTGTTCACTGTTCATCTCTTGTCATAGAGTAATGACTGAGCGCGTCCCAGTATACCTGCTACAAGTTGAAGTGGGGTCTGTGTGGGGATGTCATGACAGCTTCATTCATTACAGTTACCAGATTAACCAACCAGCAGCTGCATAAAAGACCAGGTCTTATATAAAATATTTTTTTCCTCAATGACATATTAATATTATTTACAGTTTAAAATAACTGATTCATATTACAATATATTTTCAAATGTAATAATTCTTAAAAACTATAATTATTGTTGAAAACATGTAATGCTTAATGTTTTTTTCATTAAGTTAGTAACAGTGTAAACATATTTCTGTTATTTTTGATTAATTGAATAAATCCTTATTGAATAAAATGATGATTTGTTTGAATGTTACTTATCCCTAGTGACCTCTATACCTTCTTACATTCAAATTAAAATTGCAATTCTGCATCCTGTTTGCTAATTTGAATTCAAATTCAAAAAGCATTTTCAGTTCAATGCTGAACGATGCAACAACCCTGTGACACATATACAGTATACCATATAGAGTTCAGATCAAAAAGGGATTGGATGATACCACACCACAAGATGCACTAAAACCTTGATATCTTGAAAGCACAGGAGCCATAACGCCTTCATCTGAGACAGTATGGCTCTTCCAGATAATGGGAGTCCTGCCAGTGTGTGCAATACATCTTAAACATCGGTCCTTCACCTTTTATTGTAAACTATCCATTTGGGTAGAATTGCATTGTGGCAGCCGTTTCTCTCTGAACGTTATGCGCCCTGTCGTTATCCTTTCATATGACATCTTCAAACTGAGCCGTGTGCTCCTGCGAGACACGTTCATGATTGCGCCTGGTTAATCTCCCGATCAGGACCGTATATCTGCCGCGTGACCACATTTCTCACAATCCTTTCCCGTTCAATGAATAATGTAACTAGAACGTCGAGAGGCATGCTGTGCAGAAAACGTGGTGGCCATTTGTAATTACTGTGCTCTAAACAGTATATGCCCTATGCAGCCGTTCGCAGCCTCGGCGCATCTCGCTCGGCATCTTAAACTATAAATTAAAATTCTGTTTTAGGAGACACTTCCACACAAAACCAATTACGACTTAGCGAATAAATATTTAATCTGTGTATTCAGTGGTAATTTGTCATCCCTCTCAACGCCTGACCCAAAGCAGTGTTACAGGGGGAGAGGTTTAATTTGCTTTAGTTGCTGTGAAAAATGGTATGGATTCAGGCATTTCCTTTTTGTGCTTTTTTTGCCCCCCTCTTCTGCTATTTTGCTCTTCTAGGAATCTCAAACTGCAGGCTTTGACAGGGTCTATCAAAACACACCACAGGAGTTCTTTAAACAAGAGACATGAAGACATGCCATTGCAGCTTAAATAAGGCCCAGATAACTAAACTTCACTGATGTACTTTAACTCCTCAGATATTTCTTTGAAATATTTAATTATGTAAATACGCATTAACATTTTGTTTATTCTTGCCAAACATTAGTAATTGGGAATGCTGAAATGATATCAGAACAGTTTAGTAAACAGCATAACGTGTTTGGACATGTCATAAACACCTAAACATATCTGAATGTCATTGCAATAAATAACAAAACATTAAATATTTTACATTATATAATGAACACAATTAAAACTAAAAGTGCTATTTTAAATCAAGTTGTTATTTGAAGATTTTAAAGAAAGATTTAAAAGCAAAGATTATATGTATACAAATGTTTTGAGGCCAGTGAGCAAAGATAAAAAATAACCAGCCCACTCTCTAATAATAATGATGATCAACTGCAGATGCCTAATATTATAAGACAACCTAAGGTTAATTAAACAAACTCAAAAATGATTACTACAAAAAACTACAGAAACATTAAATGTAAATTAAATATCCCCTTACTTGCTGCAACACACTGCTTTATATAAGACTCACATTTCTATATGATACAAGTATAAACATAAATAGTCAGTGCTCATGCTGTCATATGTCCATTATGTGCATTTGACACGAATCACATATTTGGTCTCTATGACTTTGAAACAGAAATGTCAAATATTGTCTTTTGACATATCGACATTTTCACTTATGAATTTTTCATAAATGACATAGTCTGAAGAAGGGAAGCCATTCTTTCTGAAGGACAAAAGCAGCTAAGATAACATTTACTGTGAAAAAATCATTGTCAAAGTGGAAGCCTGGTTTAAAAGTGTGTTAGGAACTGGCACCACTGCACACATATCCCTTTTTCCCTCCGTCTCTGATGTTGCTTGGCTGATAAATCTCCAGCTATTCCCTCCTGACCTCCACCAGCACCTGTGAGAGTGTATTTAGAGACCACATGATGATCCAATATGTTCAGCACACTCAACATGTCATGTTCTATCTTCACTCTACTTCTTTACAACAGCTTCTACTTCAACCTTAACAGCGGCCAGGGAGGATAATAGGCTGTAACTTCAGTCACTTGAAGTCCGAGGGGTTTCAGGTTTTAATGTTTTTTTTTTATACTAATTTCACATAAAGGTCACATTAAAACTGTATTAGAAACATATGATGTATTCATTTGTGATAGTTTTAAAATCTTGTTATTTATAGATTTATTGTTTTACCCTTGTACCTGATCTAGACTAGCAATATATTATATAATATGAAAATTCATTCTGAAATGTAAATTATTCACACTCAAATATAATCAAAAAGGGAAACTGAAATAAATTACTTCAGAATTAATATGCAAAAAAAAAATTTAAAAAAAATAATTATATATATATTCATTTATGCAATAAATATATATATATAAATAATATATAAATCAATCATATTCAATTAATTCAATATTTGTTTATTTGTATAGCGCTTTGATATTATGCATGCTCAAAGCTAACCAAATAGTGAAATATAAATAATTTATATTAATTATATATATATATATATATTCCAACATTTTGCAAATGTTAGTGAAAGTAGTGAGTAGTGAAGTGACATACGTCTCCAAGTATGGTGACCCACACTCAGAATTGTGCTCTGCATTTAACCCATCCAAGGTGCACACACACAGCAGTGAACACACACACACACCATGAACATACACCAGGAGCAGTGGGCAGCCATTTATGCTGCAGCACCCGGGGAGCAGTTGTGGGTTCGGCACCTCGTCGTGGTATTGAGGGTGGAGAGAGCACTGTATATTCACTCCCCCCACCTACAACTCGCAACCTTTCGATTACAAGTCCGACTCTCTAACCATTAGGCCACGACTTAGGTGTGGAAAAGTTAGGTGTCATTTTCATCACAACAAACATAATTTGTTGATGAACACAAAATAAAAATATTTAATCAGGACAATATATCACTTCCAAATCAGTCTGTAAGTTTGTCAATTTAAACAAAAAATCTGTAAATAATATTATTTATTGTGTTTATGTAGAATCCATAAAATGCTAGTCATTATATTAGTCTTACAGCAAGACAAAGTCGTCAGCCACTTTATATATATATATATATATATATATATATATATATATATATGACCCTATATATATATATGTACAAAACATTTTTCAATAAAGTCGTAAGTAGCACGGTATATTTGTAGCAATAGCCAACAATACATTGTATGGGTCAAAATTATAGATTTTTCTTTTATGCCAAAAATCATTAGGATATTAAGTAAAGATCATGTTCCATAAACATATTTTGTACATTTTCAACCATAAATATTTAAAAACAAAATATTTAATTCAAAGTTAATTTGAACCACTTTAAAGACGATTTTCTCAATATTTAGATTTTTTTTTGCACCCTAAGATCCCAGATTTTCAAATAGTGGTCTCTCAGCCAAATATTGTCCTGTCCTAACAAACAAACCATACATCAATAGAAAGCTTAATTATTTTGCTTATTCAGCACGTTATATATAACTCTCAATTCACCCCAAAAAGACCCTTATGACTGGTTTTGTGGTCCAGGGCCACATATGTTATTAAAAAGAATATATAATTTAAGATGTGGTGGAAATGAAACATTGGGGAAATGTATTAACCAAAAAAAAGTATAATAATAATAAGTTTGCTGGGCCAAAAGTACACGTTCTTGGAGAAACACCCAACAGAGTAAATAAATAAGTAAATCAAAATGTACTGAAATTTGAATAATATTGGTAAACAAGGGAAATCTACAGAGATTGAGGTGGAGTGAAATGCATTTCATATACTAAGAAAAAATAACAAAAATATAGAAATAAAAATGGGACAGGATAAAGGGCAAGGACATTTTATTCAACTAAATATGTCTGGTAGACACATTTGCATTGTTTGCATCTCAGGACAGACAAAGCGTGTTGTGGATAAATGCTCTTCACAAGGTCTACCTGTGTCACATTTGCATTACATGGCCTTTAAAGATGCTCGACTGTACGTGTGTTGTTATTCTGTGCGCTTTGTTTTGCTCTGCTCTCAGATGGAATATATTGAATATTCCCAATATCTTATTCCCAAACAATATCTCTGGCTGCACTCTACCCCGCTTTCAGGAGAGGGTCATTTATGTGAATGACGGCTGAAAAAGTGTACTTATTTCATGTTTAATGCATAAGTGTAAGGACTTCCTCCATCTCTAAACAAATAACTACTGGAGTTTGGATTTATGACCGATCAGTGACCATTGTGTGTTGAAGTTGGTCTATATGATAATGAGATTTATATAGTGAAATATTGCAAAGCTCAGAAAATGCCATCTCATAGTCTGTTATTTAAATAATGTACAGTGGGACAGTTCGTGAGAAACAACTATTTATCTTGCGTAATGTGTTTCACACATCTCATTTGATTCCAGTAACCTCGTCCCAGAAGGCTAATTGTTATTCATCTACAATCCTAAACATGACAAATGTTTGCATTTCTGAATCACAGATGCACACAGCAACTGCAGTAGGTGTCAGACAAGTTGCTATGAGATTGGCAAGATATCTTCAGGTGAGAAAAATTAGCTGAAGCTCTATGGGCCTCAACTGGTTGTGTAAAGTGTATGCAATTTATGTAAATTGTTGCATTTGTAAGTAAATTCAGTGGGCTGGTTACGTAAAAATAGATTCATGAAGTATTTCACATAGTTTTGCTTGTCTTTTCATGACTATGTATTTACAGGATATTTTTCCAGTTATAAAAGAGTCAGTAAACATTTATCCAAAATAAAGTCTAAATATGAGATGTGAACCATATTATAATCATCACTTATTTTTGCTACTTTTCAAAAGCCTTTTATTTATAAATTGTATTTTATCCTATTATCATTGTTGATTTTATTATGCACACTCATATATATATAAATTATAAACAATAAGGTATGGAGCAGCCTGTAATTACAGTTTGTAATTATGTAGATGTAATCGGCAGCTACTGTTACACATATGTAACAGACCGAGTCTGTTACACAGCTATTTGTACACTTAATTGCAATCTTGATACACTTTATTTTAACTAGCTTATGCCCTGTGTAATATTCTGTAATTTTAATGCAATTAGAAAGGTATTACATGTATTTAAGCTGTGTAATGGTGGGTTAAATCAAGCTAAGGTGCAGCTGGATAAGGTGTACAGTATAGATAAACATGACGTACGTACACTTAAAGGCAGGGTAAGCAATTTTTCAAAAACGTTTTTGAAAACTGAGTCGGGGCCAAGTACCAAAATAAACTTGTAGCCAATCAGCATGTCTACTCATGACATGGAGGAGAGAGCATTCTGTGAACAGCCTAGCCGAGTGACAGAAAGATAGAGATGGCAGATAATAAACAAAAGAGGAAAACGTCTGCGGAACAATAAGGCAAGAAGGACCCATTTAAATATCGGATCGGATCAGCTTTCCAGCGCTGGAGAGAACTCAAGGAGCAGAAGGCCTGCGATCGGACGCCGAGGTTGCTTTGTTTCTTCTCCATTGGTGAGTAACACCGTGTCTACACCAGACGTGCCGCACCACCACAGCTAAAGCCTGCCTAACTTTACACTGGACGCGTGTATTTCAGGTGAAAATGTAGATGTTTAAAACTCAAATCTGCGGTTTATTTATAAAAACAGCGCCTATTTGAAAATGTGTTTCGCCGATTTCGGAGACGTGAGCTCCACGCGATCACCGGGCACTCAATCCTCATGTATCCCGAAGAGAAGAGCATAACCTCGGCTAGTCCTTCTGACATTTACCGCTGGCTCTGATGTCTCTGCAGTGGTTAAACATAAGATATAATTAGTTTTGGGTAAATCTAACAGGTAATCTTTGGTCTTTATTCTACTGTTCTATTGATATGTTCCTAATTTTAGGGTTCATAAGGGTGCTTGTGAGCGCCCCCCTTTGCGGCCGTTATGTGCCCTCGATCCGCACTTCTGCTGAGCCTGCACTGAGACGAGCTCCGCAGCAGACTTCTACCCGACAGTCAAAGCGGCATTACGTCACGAAAGTGCAGACTCAGAGGAAGACCGCGAGGGTTTAGGGTGCCATTTGGGACAGGCCTAACTCGTGAAGTTGCCTGGGTTGCGTAGGTTACGTATATGTGGGGCGGATCTATCAAAATAGGGGCGAGACCCTTTTGGGGTAGAGGCGTGTTTGTTTTGGTAATTTCAAATATCAACATTGGCTTCCAGAAATTGCTTACCCTGCCTTTAAGTACAATCTTGATATACTTTATTTTAAGTAGCTTATGTTTGTGTAATATTATGTAATGTAATTAGAAATGTATTACATGTATTTTAGCTGTGTAGTGGTGGGTTAAATCAAAATAAGGTGCAGCTGGACAAGGTGTACAGTATAGATACACTTTATTTTAAGTAGCTTATGTCTGTGTACTGACATTTGTAATTACATTGTATAAAGTCTGCAACACATATGTAACAATCTTTTGGTTACATAAGTAGCTGTGTAAGAGACTCGGTCTGTTACATATGTGTAACAGTAGCTGCCTATTACATGTACATAATTACAAACTGTAAGTACAGACTGTTCCATAACTTAACTAATAACATAACTAATGTTGATGGAAAATAGATAAATCAAGATAAACATCAGTTAGATGAAGAAAATATTGCATATCATTTCCAAACTTATGCAAAAACTGTGAAAATATTATTTAACAATGTGCATTTATTAGCCTTAAGACTTACAGCTCCCAGTATTCAAATGTGTTGCATTCAATCATGAGAATCAGTGCATCGTAAACCGGCAGGATTGAAAAGCACAACATAATATAGTGGATGACATGGTTTTGGATAAATTATAATATAATTTTTGGGTGGACTATTCCTTTTAAAAGAGCAAATCAACCATAATAATGTTATCAGTTTGAGTAACATGGCAAGAATACTGAGTTAATAAAAACACATGAATTATTAAAGTACCCGTCTGCTGTGAGAAATACTGCTTAAACTTACAACAGCGGGATTCTTATTAATTGATGCACTTTAGAGAAGGTAAAATAAAGAAGGGCACAGTTTAAGCTTCACTTTAACACACTCCTTCACTCACAAGAGGCCAACCATGCAGCACAACAGCAGACATTGATGCTATGCGTTCGACGCTAAGTGACAAAATAAGAACACAGAAAAGGTAAAACAGGAGGAAATTAAGCCTCAGTGTATTTTACCGTTGGACGAGCAAAGCCGGTACCACATCTTGAGGTTAAAAAAGGGAGTTGTTTTTCCTCCTCATTCTTCACTTCCTCCTTTTCTTATTCACTCTCTCTCTCTCTCTTTTAACATCGAGTGACTCAATTTCATGCTCCATTGCCATATCTACGCCAACACTGCATGAAATCATTTCAATGCGGGGATTTCAAAGTAACTGAGAATTTCAAAAAGTCCCCTGATATGGGTTTGTATTAGTCAGGGCCGATGCCGCGTAGCACGTATTCACACACAATCGGCACAGATAACTCTTCAACGGAGGATTGGAGCCGTACACCTTTGCATCATCCTAAAGGATGAAATCCATAAATATTGTCCCCATGACTGAGTTTGTATTACTGGAAAATTCAGCTGACTCTTTGCGATTTGGTAGTAATTCATAACATCGCTGTGTTCATTGAATAATTGGATGAAAAACCTTAAACCATCCGAGTGTTCGCCGATTAACATGAAACTCTATTCATCGGAGTCGTCCACTTTCAGATTTAAAGAAGCCAAGTAAATGTAAAGTAGGGGGAAAGTCTCAAAATGGCCAGATTCATATCCGCTCAGTGGGTACGTGAAGAGTTTTAATGGGTCCAGGAAGAAATGGTAACCGTCTAGCTACCTGTATTTCACTTTGAAAGACAACAGTCAAGGCTCTTTAATACACACGAAGCAAAATGAACACACTTAGAAGTCAATGTGTGCTCTGTTCTGAGTCTACGACCTTGTGGTCAACACGTGAACGTCGTAAAAACATGCTGGTGAAAACATAAGGCCCATTACACGCTCTTAACGAGAGCTGTGACCACACTCTCAACTGCATTCAATCACGCTCATTATAGACTCCGCTTCATTACTGAATTTAGCAGTTGAGCAGTCATTAAAATGTTCAAACGTGTGGTGTGGTGTTGTACTTAAAGTGCTGAGTGGGTAACCGAAAGATAGCAGGTTCAATCCCTGGAAATGGTTGTACATAAGCAACACCAGTCTAGATCAGCTAGCTATATATATATATATATATATATATATATATATATATATATATTTAGGGCTGTCAATATTAAATATTTAATTTAATGCATTTGTCATTATTTAATGCATGTTTTATTATCAGTGAAACCTTAGTCAACAGAGCATGAAGACTAGACATGTTTCAAAGATCATAGATCTTTTAAAATAACGTGTTCATGTCTAAGAGACAAAAAACATATAGAATATAGAAAATATAGAATATGGAAAAAATAATATAGAAATACCAGGTTCCCATTATGTCTCTTACTTTGCACTGAGCAATTTAATTACACAAGCCTGTTTACATTGTTTGCAGGACAGGGCAGCTCACTTCTTCTGAACTTGCAAAATATACATTTATTATGTATTAATACATTTGTTTGCCTCTATGTGCCCACATACTGTAATTTGATGCATTGAATTCTCAATAAAACAGTTTTCATTGTTATATTTAACTGTTTCAGTTAAATATAGTCAACCGAATGAATATGAAATAGTGACTGAAACGTGACCATTAAGACAACATAACCAGCTCTCCATGCTAGGTGCTTTTTTGTAAGAAAAAAAAAGTCACTGAATCTAGCGACAAAATCGCTAAAATCACTGTGTATCTCCATTTCTCCAACTACAGGCTAGGCAATGGGTCAAACAGTAAATGTGTGCTGCATTAATTGCGCATTAACTAAATTAGTGCCGTTAAAATTTGTTTTTGTTCTTGCGTTAATTTTGACAGCCCTAATATATGTATTATATATATATATATATATACACTCAAAAAATGCTTGGTTAAAAACAACCCAACTTGAGTTATTTGGCAACCCAGCGCTGGGTAATATTGGACAGAGCACATGCTGGGTTATTTGGACCCAGGGTTGGGTTAAATGTTTCTACCAAACTTGCTGGGTTGTTTTATTTAAGTCATCTATTGTTTAAAAATTATTATACTGCTGGCTTAAAATGGACTGAAAAAAAGAAAAGAAAAGACTAAATTACTTGAGGCAGCAGTAATATTTATTTAATATTAACAAGAACACATGCATACAAGACTAAATTAATTTATTTGGGTGAATACAGTATAGTTTACAATATTACATAGATTTAAACTCATTTAAAAAGCATTTTAGACATAAAAATTAAACATTTAAACGTAGCATTTTAATTTAAGTGTATTCAACCGTTCTCTGTAATTGCTTTACACCGAAATAGTGCTAATTCTTGTGCCGGTGTGTTGCCGAAATCTGAGCAAGTGAAGGGCTGCTGTTCGTGTGGGACCTGCGAACTTCAGACTGCCACCTCGTGTTGCCCTCGTAGCTGAAAGATGGGGTGACTGACTCCAAAACCTGCCCATAAACTGGGTAAAAATATTAAAAACAACCCAATAAGATGACCCAACGGGCTGAACCCAGCATTTGGGTTAAAAGTGTATTGTGAGTGTATAGTGTATTCTCTTTCTCTTTCTTTCTTTCTTATCAAAACTTAGACTAAAAAAAAAAAAGTAAAAAAACAAAGTAAAAAAATCAAACAGTTGAAGCCTTCATGAGGAAATGGCATCAAGTTATATTTTCTATTATTTCACAATTTTTCTCCAGAAACATTATTCATCGACTGAGGTAAATGTTCATTATGCTTTTTAAAGGTGCATACAGTGCTGCATCTGCATATTGAATTTTTTTTAACATGTTTTTTAGTTGCCCATACCTGTATGCTAATAAGCCCTCCTCCAAATTCTTTGTCTCCAACCAGAGACTGTTGAAATTTACATAGGGCATTCCTAAGTCTGCTGGCAATATACTTTCCCTGTGACAACCATGTTTAATATTTTGAAGGGTGGTTTCTACTGTGCCCTTGAACTCTTTCTTTCTGCAGATTTAATGCAGTCATAATGGAAGAAAGTCTATAAACGAGCTTCAGATGGACACAGACATTTTAATCTTCAGCTGAGATGCGGTAATATTCACATTTAGCTACTAGGCTGGACAATACAGCATTTCTATAAAATACAGACAGGCATTAATTGTTCAGTGAGCAGCTTTAAGATTTAATGAAACCATTTAATTTTGCAGTGCTATTATATAGTGATCAGATGACATTATTAGGTTACACCTTGCTAGTACTGGGTTGGACCCCCTTTTGCCTTCAGAACTGCCTTAATTCTTCGAGGCATAGATTCAACAAGGTGTTGGAAACATTCCTCAGAGATTATGGTCCATATTGACATGATAGCATCACGCAGTTGCTGCAGATTTGTCGGCTGCACATCCGAGTTGCAAATCAGTGCTCTATTAGATTGAGATCTGGTGACTGTGGAGGCCATTTGAGTAAAGTGAATTCATTGTCATGTTCAAAAAACCAGTCTGAGATGATTTGAGCTTTATGACATGGTGCATTATCCTGTTGCTATGTAGATCCAAATTCTTTGTCTCCAACCGGAGACTGTTGAAATTTACATAGGGCCAATTCCAAATCTGCTGGCAATATACTTTCCCCGTGACAACCATATGTAATATTTTGAAGGGTGGTTTCTACTGTGCCCTTGAACTCTTTCTCTCTGCAGATTTAATGCAGTCATAATGGAAGAAAGTCTATAAACGAGCTTTATATGGACACAGACATTGTAATCTTCAGCTGAGATTCTATAATATTCACATTTAGCTACTAGTCTGGACAATACAGCATTTCTATAAATTCAGACAGGCATTAATTGTTCAGTGAGTAGCTTTAAGATTAAATAAAACCATTTAATTTTGCAGAGCCATTAATAAGTGATCAGATTACATATATATATATATATATACAGTTGACTTTAAAACAAGAGTGGGAGTGAATGCATAATTCCAGGTTCTTGTTGTAGACTCCATTTCCATAGTGTGTTGAAGTCTCAGTGACCTGCCAAGTAACTCCCAAGGTGCACTGCAAAGCACAACCAGGCAAGGATATTCCACTTTCTCAGAGGAAAATTGTAAACCAGCATGAAGAAATAACCTGATGGGAAAATACATTAATAAACAAACAAATCAATAAATTAACGAACTGTCTGAGCATGACTTACACTCGGACTTGACCACATTGTCTGGCTGAGACCCGGGTGAGCAAGGGGCTTTTATTGCTAGAAAGCAATTCTTTTTCATTTGAATGTTGAATGTGTTTCGCATATTTGAATGTTTGCAAGTCAAGGGCTCACACCACATTAGTCTGCCCTTATTACCCTGCAAGACCTTGCTGTCATTCTCTTGTGCTTTGTGAACATACTAAAATGAAGAAAAGGAGATAGAGAGTGGAAGGCTCTTTATGTCTTGGTATTCTATTCACAGATCTTGGCCTCCCTGGCCTGTGTGATATTTCACTCGGATTGCATGAGTTCACTAGAACATAACATAAAACAGATATTCTAACCATAAGCCCATGGTTTTTCCGATGTTCATTATTTTTTTCCATTTCTCTCCAGATGGAACAAAGAGAAGAGAAGGATGAACCAAGGTTCCTTTCCACAACAGACCCCAAAAATGTAAAAAAAAAAAAAAATACATAATTTTGTTAAGTAACCATATGTACTCATATAAACATCATATTTTATATACATGTTAACATTTTGATATAATTAACTATATCGTTGAATATTTAAATACATATTTAATATTGTTTAATTATAATATATATATATATATATATATATATATTCAAATGGTACTTCTCAAAACAACTTTTTAAATGTAATATAACATTCATATACTAATGACATTACTTGTATTACTGCAGAATGCTGCAATTTCTCAGAATCAAGTAATAAAATAACCAGATTCAGTTTAATAGAATCACACCATATAAAACGCAATGTCAAATTAGATCTAAATGCTGTTTCATCCATAAATTAACAATAACAGAATTCTTAGAAGAGAAAAGCTTAAGGTCAAAAAAAGCAATATCGTGGTCATAATTACACACCAGCAGACCTGGCCAGCAGTCCGGCTTTGATCTGTACTCATGTTATCTGAAACAGGCCGAGCTTCAATTCAAATTTGACCTGACATGCAAAAGCAAATATCATCTGCTTGAGTGGCCATAGCAGACAAGCAATTATGGCGATGTTGACAGAAAGGTATGCCAGGTCTTCTTTTAAGCTCACAGAAATGTTATACACACTCATGCGCACACTTGAGGAGTCTTGGAAGTAAATGGTAGCGCATGAACAAAATGACCTTGCAAAAATCAAGAACAAACTAATGTAAACATCACAGAAAGAACATGCAAGCAATTACCTGTGAAGCTAATCTAATTGCAGAGCAATTATAAGATTGAGAATATGAATATGCTACAACAAACAAGAAGAGAAGACAAGAAAGATCACAGAACAGCAAAACATGATCAAAACAGGCTACACTCTGTCAAGGTTTCTCATTGAATGCAAAGATAACATTACAAGCCATTTTAACATGGAGGTGAATTCAATGGTAGCTCTCAAAACAGTGCTTCCAGCGGCTCACAATCTTGTTTTTAAACTCCCCTGCAATATTTCAGCTCTCCATCAACCCCTAACACTTTAGAGGACATGCTAACGCTCACTCCCTTGTTATTAATTTCACAAATGGACTTAAGCTAATTGGAGATCATTATTCTGTTGTATGACACATTAGTCCAGTGGTCACCTTCAAGAGCATGTACTGACAAGTCTACCCAACTTGGCTATTAACATTCTCATTAAGTGCATGATAAAGTGGCTTTACTACTGAACACACCCCTTCTTAAACGCAAGCCACGAATTCACCTCCAGTGGGACAGATAATGACGTCCTACTCGGATGAATTTCCTGTGTTTAAATATTAACATATACAGTACATTATGACTTTACAAAATGCCTTCTTACCAAATTGCGGTAATATGCATACAACATGCTGTCTCATGCATTATCGCTCGAGCTTGTTGGTTCAAAGGTCTGCAAAACAAAGGGTAGGCATTATACTGTATATGAGTGAGAGGCACTTAATGTTGACTGGATGTAACTATTATAAGGAAATTATTACATAAATTACTGAAACAAAACCAGGGGTGTGGGACCATTTTTTAAAATGGAGGAAACATTTTAAAAAGCTACCCAGCTTTTGTATGTATCTACCCAGAATGATAGCTACCCAGTAGAATCATGGCTTTACACGGCCAGCTCAAATGAATCCATGTGCAAATGCTTTCAATGAATATTTATGATTTAAAATTTTGCTGAATTTGCATCCAGTATAATAATAATAATAATATTTTTTGATAAAAATATGTAAGTGCAAACATACTGAATAAATAATAATAATACTAATAATAATAGATGTGTAAACTCTTATCATATGTGCAACTGTTTTCATAGATAATTCACAAATAAATGTGTAATACATGTAAATAATACTAAATGTTTAAAAATTTAAAATCTTGATTAAAACACTTACATTTTCCTAAATTTAGGATGTTATAATAATACTAATAATCATCATCATCATCATCATCCTTGTCAATTTAAATTTAGGACAAAAAAAACAATTCAGTGTAAAATGTAAGAACAACAATAAGAAATAAATAGTAAATAATAATAATAATAATAATGGTCTTCAAAGTCCTAACTCTACCTCCACGTGGTGTTGACCGGAAATGTTCTAATGCTTATTTCATTACCACCCTTGCAAAAAAAAAAAAAAAAAGCAGTTAAACAGCGTAAACAAGATTGTTCTTGATGACAATGTCGCACTAATTTGACGAGGTATCCCAGGTCGTCATCCAATTAAAACCTTGCCCACCTATAAGAATAAGTGCTCGCCGAGAATCAGATAATTCTAGTGCTGTCAAACGATTAATCGCATCCAAAATAAAGTTTTTGTTTACATAATATGTGTGTATACTGTGTATAGTTATTATGTATATATAATTAGAAACATATGCATGCATGCATGTATATATTTAAGAAAAATATATTTATATATTACATATTTTTATAAAAATATAAATGTATGTAAGACGTTTTTATTAAAATATCCAAAAAACAAATGATCCACTATTAGGAGATGTACAAGAGGCTGAATATTGAATACTGGCAGTTATTTGGAAAGGGCTTGGAGAAGTGGTGGGTCAGTGAGACCCATAGCCAAATTATTTAATGAGAATTCAGATAACAGCTAAACAAAACCACTGTGAAACCACCACAGGCATCGGCAGACAACCAAATGAACCTTTACCTTAGGATTAAAGGTTTGGTGTGTAAAACCAAAGGGTCTGTCTGAGAGTGCACGTCCCGGGAGGAAGGAGCTCTTTAATTCGGCTGCAAGAAGGTGAATGGCATAGGTCAGCACCAAGACTCAACCTTTCTGCTTTAAATAAACCATCTTTGACATCTGCTGCCTGCAATCCATTTTCACAACCTTCACTGACAACACAGAGGGCCAACCATAAATATCAGTGACAAGAAAGCCAGCAACATATCCTAGACCAAACTGATTAAATATACAAATGTGTTTTATGGAGGTCAGCGTGCAAGAGCTTACATCTCAACTTGGACGGCACATCATTTTCCACTCAAGGTCACCCCTCCATCCCTTCTGTTCCAGAGTTACTTAAATCTGAGCCAAGTGTTTGTTTTATTTTATTTTTTACAAAATCAACCTGTCCTCCTCTATAAACCAAGATGCTAAAATAAATGATCTCTTTCATAGTGTGTGTGACTCGCAGGGAATAAGAGTAAAACATCTAGCTTCAGTGATAGTGTGTTTAGTAAGTGTCCTTGCCTGTGTTTGAAGAATTTAGCCTGACACTCTGAGGGTTTCATTAAGCCCCAGTCTGGAATCGAGGGACTGACATAATTGATTGTGACGAACGTGTGTAATTCAACCAAGATGTCATGTTCATCTCCTGTTTATCATGTGAATTGGCATTGAATTCTGATGCGGGGCACACTTTGAAAGTGATGTCACTTTTTTATTTACGCCTGTTCAAAACAAGTATATTGAAGGTGTCAATGATTGTCTTCTGGACAACTGTCAGATCAGCAGTCTTCCCCATGATTGTGTAGCCTAGTAAACCAAACTGAGAGACAATTTTGAAGGCTCAGGAAACCTTTGCAGGTGTTTTGAGTTGATTAGCTGATTGGCATGTCACCATATTGCAATTTGTTGAGATAGTGAATTGGTGGGTTTTTGTTAAATGTGAGCCAAAATCATCACAATTAAAATAAACTAACTTAAACTACTTCAGTCTGTGTGCATTTAATTTATTTAATACATTTGAGTTTCATTTAATTTATTTAATTAATGATTAATAAATGAACTTAAGACATTCAAATAGCCTTTATTCAGTGTCTAAACTATTTCAGTATGTTTGAAATATCACAGTTCTGTTCATCACGTATATTAAAAAATTAAATGAAAGGAGAGTGTGACTTATTGGAACACTAGTTTACAAACTTTTTTCCTACCACATGGCAAGCTAGACAATTGCTGCTTTTTGCAGTGCAAATTTTGTTTGTGATGAAAATAACAGTACGTTTTCGTCAGTTATTTTACCTACAGATCGATACATTTCTTGCAGATTTCTGCTCATTCTAAATCGGATAGAGATGAAATAGCACTGTAAGGTTACATTTGTTTGAATGCATTATCGAGAGAGACATTATTTGATTGCGTGTGAATAAGTGTTGTAGTCAGAGGTGGAACAAGTACGAAAATATTCTACTCAAGTAAAAGTACCATTACATTAGTGAAATTTTACTTAAGTACAAGTAAAAGTACCTGTCTAAAAATCTACTCAAGTAAAAGTAAAAAGTAGCTCATTTAAAAATTACCTAGTTACATTTTAACAGTGGGAGGGAGGCAAAACTGTGATAGGCCAAGGGTGTCAAACTAGGGGTGTAACGATTCATCGATATGGATCGATATATCGATACAATGTGTGACGATACGATGCATCGATGCCACGCGTAAAATATCGATATCTGTCGTATAAAAAGGCACCTTTATTTTGGCACTGCCCACATTTTTATATAATGTCCGTCTATGAATTACCAACAACGCGTGCATTCTCGTTCAATCTCATGTACCAGGACTCGATATAAGGACTGCCCGAAGGCACAATGCGAGCATATAAGATGTTTGGGATTGTTGGCGTGCACACGCACACACATCTGAAGCGCACGCACACAGACAGCCGCGTCAACTCTGCGCGAATACTAAATTGAGCTCTCCTCCGCTTTTTTGAGCATGGATGAATAAATTCAACAAAACTACATCAAAATGCATGTTTTGACTAATATCCTTGTAAACAGTAGGTTAAGAAAAACATATGTCTTAATGTAAACAGTGGAGAAAAAAGGCATGTGTATCAGTATATTAAATCTGTGCTTTCATTCTTAAAGTGAAAGAAAACTAATAATAAATACAATGCTGTCAAAGAAAAATACAAGTGCTCACTGCTCCTGACTAAATAACCTTTGTAACATCAAAAAGTATTCATGTACAGGCTATTTAATTTATACAGTGAAGACTATGCAGTTATTTTACATTTGATTATTACATTTATTCAGCGTCCCTGAAAATGTATTTTAGACTGAGCTGAAAAACCTGAAAAGCACTGTTTATTGAACTTGTGTCTTCTATTGTATTTATTTTCTGCTATTGCTTGTAATTTGGTTATCTGTAAGATGTTTAGCAATGAGCCCATAGTAGCATTTTTTGATTTATGTTCATGTTATATATTTTGGTTGCATTTGTGAGTTAATACAAATTTAAAAAGATGGTTGTTTAAAATAGGTATATAATATGATAATATCGATACATCGATCGATATACTCCTGCATCGAATCGAATCAAATTGTATCGTATAATTGTTTGAGGTATCAGCAAATATCGTATCGCTGGGTATGAGAGTCGATATCGAATCGTGACGAACCATCCGATTTACACCCCTATGTCAAACTCAGTTCCCGGAGGGCCACAACCATACATAGTGTAGATATAACCCCAATTAAACACATCTGATCCAGCTAATCTAATCATTTAGGCTTATTTGAAAACTACATGGTATGTGTGTTGGAGCAGGGTTGGAAATAAACTTTGCAGGGCTGTGGCCTCCAGGGACTGAGTTTGACACACCTGGGATATGGGCCTATACATCTTAAACTAGTTGTTTTCAATTAAAGGAATCAGTTATTTAGAATAATGAGACATCTGGCCTGTTACCAGGCAAATTAAATCAGTATCAACAAAATTCATCTTTGCAATGCAGAGGAAACGCAGAAGCTTCATCTGAAGTGGCATTTAGATGTAGCCTATTTACACACTGTTTAAAGCAGGACATGAATGCATTTAGCCTGCAGTTACAAATGCAGAAATAATGTTTTGATATATAAGACATACAATGTTGAATACTCATTTGAAATGATAAATTAAAATAAAAAAGGAAAAGATGCTTTACATGTGAAATTAAAACTGCCAGCAGGTGTCACCAAGTCACTGTTAATAAGTGAGTAATTGTGATTGAACCGGATAATTTAAATGGTTGATTCATTCAGGAACAAAACACCATCATGTGCTCAGAGACGCAAAACTGTGCTAGGGTGGCTGTGTTTGGAATGATTTTTGTTGTCGAAATAGACCAAAAACTGGCAATTTGGTGTCTATAACGCAAGTCTCCTAATTGATTTATTGTATATTGAACTGTTGTAAAAAAAAAAATATATATATATATATATGTAATCATGCTGATTTTTTGAGAAATTTACTATTGATTTGCTATATGAATTTATATAAATATATACATTTTCTGCCCCTATATCTTGAATTTTGTGATCACGCGCACGCACAAGTCTAATCTACTATAATTCATGGCACTCTGTAGGAGTGTTTTGTTTGGTTTTTGGCAAAATACTGATAATGTCAAATCGCACATCGTTAAAACATCAATTACTATATTATCGCAGACGATATCGCACACCCTGCACCACTGTCTTTTTATCTAATTTGTGCAGACCCTTTTGTTAAACTGTCAAAGCTTAATTTTAACCACCAATGCAATGATGCAAGTATTTACCTTACCTCTACATGCTTGCGAAGGGCGATGTCGAGATTTTATAAGCTGCTAGTTTGGTCTCCCTAGGGCAAACACAGCTTACACTGCATAATAAAGCATACACATGGCCAGGGGTTCACTTAATTTCCTTCAAGTTCAACTTCAGCAGAATACGACGGGGTTTGGTTTTCAGCTGGGTCTGCACCATAACGCCTGTCTTGTCCGTCTGCACATTTCTTGTGATTCTCCTGCCTGTTATTTACTGCAGTAGTTTCCAGGGAGCTATTTTTTTTTTTTACTCAGTAATGAATACATTTTAAAATGTAGTGAAGTACAATACTTTAAACAAAATATACTTAAGTAAAATTACTGATTTTAAAAGTTACTTTAAAAAGTAGAAGTACACAAAAAAGCTACTCAATTACAGTAATGCGAGTAAATGTAATGCATTACTTTCCACCTCTGGTTGTAGTAAATCATGCTTTCAGCTGAAAATATTCAGAAGGAACACATAAATTCCCTGAGAACTATAACTTCCCGCTCATGTCCACTGCAGTCATCCTTGCCTTCATATTCTTTCTGATTTGAGTGATCCTTTTCTACCTAGCTAGCTAAATATGTTTAACACATGAATTATGTCTAAATATGCAGATATATTACGGGCCGTTGGCCTTGAATTGTACTCGTGATGGAGCGCTCTTGGAGCGAGTGAAAACCATGACGCTCCGACTTTTAAAAAATCCGGTCCTCACTCCATTCAGAATCACACCGCTCATACTCTGATTGTGAGTAACTGTTTCTGTCATGACAGATCTGTTTCAGAACCAGCCGCTATCAAAATAATCTGGCTATGGGCGCGGGCCAGAAATTATTACTGGCGGGCCACCTGTTGCCGACCACTGGTCTACTGGTTCACCTTTGATGAAAAGCAAACATCCACTAAGCCTACAGTTACTCCAGCTCCATCAGTGCACTGAAAGAACTCTGTAATTTACCAATTAGTAATTAACAGAGCATTGACATTAAAGGCCCAAGAAGCTATTAATTGCCTATACTTGGGGCTCTCCATTCGATGACTGCCTGGCATTATGCTCATGTTGCCCATGGCAACACATTGAGAGGACAGGCCTTTTGTACCAGCATTGACAATAGGATGGCAGAACGATGCTAAGTGGACACACCACCCAATTAGAGCGCACCGATAATCCACCTTTCCATGATGAAGATCCATACTTTTCATCTGGGTCAAAAAAAGTCATGATATGGCAAAAGTACAGAAGCTGAACAAAAAGATGAAAATCAGATGCTAAAATTCATACCAATCATGCAAACATGATGCAATCGCACTGAGAAACGGTGTTTACATGAACAGTACAAATATATTCTAATGCATGCCTATATATGTGTGTGTGTGTTTTTCACATGCAGTTCCATTTTTCCTGTCAAATAGGAGATAATTTACTGTCCAAGTGCCAAGAGTGTGTACCAGAGACTTCCAGTTCCTCCAGCTGTGACCTCTGGTTTACTCTTACCTGACACGTACAATAAATCTACTGTAATTCTATTCAAAAATAGCTTTCAATTTTCTCAGCAGAGACCAACTATTCTCCTCTGGTGGGGAATGTGTTTTGTATGATAGCTTTTCCTCTTATGTGAAGAAAAGAGCCCCGTGTGTACCTCTAAGCAGGTTCAAAGGGCTCTGCCATTAAGCCTCAGGGTCATATACATTTCTACATAATATTTGCCCCAAAGGGTGTAATATATCAAATATCCTGTTTAGAATTGTTAGATATTTTCTCAGAAGTGAATGGCATAACTTGTTTTTTTTTCCATTTCATATCAGCATTTAAATGCAAAGATTTGGCAGGATATATACAGTATATACATATTTATATATATATGGTGAACTTGTGATTAAATGATGGGTTTGCTGGAACCACAAGCAGTTCTGTCTAGGCAAGGTTGAGTTAAAGGTGATGGTCCTTCATCTAGCAATACATGTATGTTGGACAAGCTGAGATGCAAGCAGCTATCGTCGGATCATCAGGATGGAATGAGAGGTAGAGTTGAGTGTCATCAGCATAGCAGTGATATGAAAAGCCATGTTTCTGAAGGACAGAGCCTAGTGATGCCATGTAGACAGAGAAGAGTCGAAGAACTGAGCCCTGAGGCACCCCAGTAGTTAGATGTTGCGACTTGAACACCTCACCTCTCCTCATTACCTTGAAGGATCTATCTGAGGGATAAGACACAAACCACTGGAGTGCGGTTCCTGAGATGCCCTTTATATAGGATCTGGTGGTTAACCATGTCAAAAGCAGCGGGACAGATAGCAAGATAATTATTGAGATTTGAATCATGCTCTTGCACATTCACATACATAATGTCATACATGCTGCTTCCGATATATATATATATATATATATACACATACATATATATATATATATATATACACATACATACAAAAATAAATTTTAAATTCTTATCGTTATGAAATAATTATACATACACACTAAAAAATGCTGGGATAAATACAACCCAGTACTGGGTAAAATTGGACAGAACATATGAGGTTTGTTTTCAATATTTAACCCAACGTTCTGGGCAGTAACCCAACCGCTGGGTCTAAACAACCCATTTGCTGGGTCCGTCCATATTTAACCTAGCGTTGGGTTGTATTTAACCCTGTATTTTTTAGAGTGCATATTTACAGTAATATGCAATACATATATTGATATTTAAAAAATTATGAATTTCCAGAAAAAAAATTCTCATAACACCGATAGTTTTCTGTGTTGCCAGTATATGATTTAATACATGTTCCTGTTGCTCAGTGGTAGAGCATTGCGTCAGCAACGCAAAAGATTGAGGGTTCAATTCCCAGGGAACACACATACTGACAAAAAATGTATAGCCTGAATGCATTGTAAGTGGCTTTGGATAAAAGCGTCTGCTAAATGCATAAATGTAAATGTAATACAGGTAGGGTCCTCATGATTTCCTTCCTATTTTTTTGGTAACTACCCACTCTTTTAGAACCCTAAAGCTCTATTGATTTGAAGATGATTGACTTGTGGCTATCATTGAGGCGTGATCGTATTAGGAGAAGAAATGGCATCCGCATTCACCGCCATCTGAAGGCGAGAGTTTTGTTGTTGGAAGAGATTGACGAAGCGGCACAATCCAGCGGTGAAATGTGAATAATTTTTGCAGGCCCTGCTATGTGCCCTGAAGGCAGGCTAGCTCTCAACTGGCAGAAATCACCACGATCCTCTCTCTGTTTTCCTCTCTCCTTTCTTCTCTTTCCTTCACTTGCTCGCACTCTCTTTTTTGTCAATCGTGGGTCAATAAAAATCCCGGCCCACTCATTTCCAGCAGCTCACCGGCAGGCGCTGGGCATTAATCTGAATGCAGGTGTGTTGTTCAGCCTTGGCTCTTCTTTCCCCCCTCTGTCTGGAACAGACTCCTTATTAGCGATCCATCCTTAATACTGATCTAGGATCTCTTGTTGTCTTCCAAAAGATTATCTTCATATGTGTAACATGCTGAAATACAAATCACAGATCAGTTTGTACTAGAGACGGTGAGTTTGATCTGCTAGAGACTGACATCTTGCTGTTTGTGCAACCAGTTAATTTGCATAGCCAAAATATGTGTGACAAATAGAGTATATATATATATACACTGAAACAAATTATAAACGCAACACTTTTGTTTTTGCCCCCATTTTTCATGAGCTGAACTCAAAGATCTAAGACTTTTTCTATGTACACAAAAGGCCTATTTCTCTCTAATATTGTTCACAAATCTGTCTAAATCTGTTAGTGAGCACTTCTCCTTTGCCAAGATAATCCATCCACCTCACAGGTGTAGCATATCAAGATGCTGATTAGACAGCATGATTCTTGCACAGGTGTACCTTAGGCTGGCCACAATTAAAGGCCACTCTAAAATTTGCAGTTTAATTAAAATGTTAAGTTTTGAGGGAGCGTGCAATTGGCATGCTGACTGCAGGAATGTCCACCAGAGCTGTTGCCCGTGAATTGAATGTTAATTTCTCTACCATAAGCCGTTTACAAAGACTTTTCAGAGAATTTGGCAGTACATCCAACCAGCTTCACAACTGCAGACCACGTGTAACCACACCAGCCCAGGACCTTCACATCCAGCATCTTCACACTTCCAAGATCTTCTGAGACCAGCCACCCGGACAGATGCTGCAATGAATTTCTGCACAAACTGTCAGAAACCGTCTCAGGAAAACTCATCTGCATGCTTATCGTCCTCATCGGGGTCTCGACCTGACTGCAGTTCGTCGTCGTAACCGACTTGAGTGGGCAAATGCTCACATTCGATGGCATCTGGCACTTTGGAGAGGTGTTCTCTTCATGGATGAATCCCGGTTTTCACTGTACACGGCAGATGGCAGACAGCGTGTAAGTTGTGTGGGTGAGCGGTTTGCTTATGTCAACGTTGTGGATGGAGTGGCCCATGGTGGTGGTGGGGTTATGGTATGGGCAGGCATTGTTATCATTGTTATGGACAACGAACACAGGTGCATTTTATTGATGGCATTTTGAATGCACAGAGATACCATGACGAGATCCTGTGGCCCATTGTTGTGCCATTCATCCACGACCATCACCTCATGTTGCAGCATGATAATGCACAGCCCCATGTTGTAAGGATCTGTACACAAAGTCCTGGAAGCTGAAAATATCCCAGATTCTTTCATGGCCAGCATACTCACCAGACATGTCACCCATTGAGCATGTTTGGGTTGCTCTGGATCGGTGTATACGACAGCGTGTTCCAGTTCCTGCCAATATCTAGCAACTTCGCACAGCCATTGAAGAGGACTGGACCAACATTCCACAGGCCACAATCAACAACCTGACCAACTCTATGCGAAGGAGATGTGTTGCACTGCGTGAGCCAAATGGTGGTCACACCATATACTGACTTGTTTCCAGACCCCTCCAATACAGTAAAACTGTAAATTTTAGAGTGGCACACCTGTGTAATAATCCTAAGGCATTATTTTTTCCTAAGGCACACCTGTGCAATAATCATGCTGTCTAATCAGCATCTTGATATGCCACACCTGTGAGGTGAATGGATTATCTCGGCAAAGGAGAAGTGATCACTAACACAGATTAGACAGATTTGTGAGTAATATTTGTGAGAAATAGGCCTTTTGTGTATATAGAAAAAGTCTTAGATCTTTGAATTCAGCTCATGAAAAATGGGGGCAAAAACAAAAGTGTTGCGTTTATACACTGAACAAAATGATAAATGTTACAAACTGACCTTTGCCGGTGTTATTTCTTTATCATTGAGACAATCTTATAGTTTTTATTTAAACTTTGAATAAGTTTTATTTCATTTTCATTGGCTGCTTTTGTCATTTTATTAGTTATACTATATATATTTATACAACAGTTTTTTTTCTGGTCCTTGAATCTGATTGGCTGAGAGGAGTGTGATATTCTAGTGATAACAGAACTCCAACCGTTTCACTGTTTGTATCACTCCGCTTGTAGTATTTCTCACAGCGAGTGTCATGGCGGATGCCCAAATCCATTATACTTTTAGAAATAATACTGTTTTTGTGTCATGGAATGTAGTTTTAAGAGGTTTTTATTTAGACAAGAATGTGGTTGTTTAGACGTCAAATATGCGGTTTGTAAATGAAGATAAAGTTTATTTAAACATTTTCTTTGACGTTTTCGGAGATGTGAGCTAATAGTAGTAGCTTTGCTTCGCGCCTAATATCTGGTATATTGCCAGCTTGACTTATACTGTAGCACTTTTACCTTATGTAGTAATATCTAATTTAAAGTTACAATTTATTTATTTAATTATTTTATTTTTGTCAGGGTTAACTATAAAAACCTTGCTCTTGACACAATACAATCTTCTATTAGAAGGTGGAGTACATGTATATTTTGACTATTTTAATTTATAACTTCTCATATGTGAATTATTTAATACAAAAGTCCTAGAGCATGACATCATATCCTGTATTGCATATCAAAGCATTTGCAATCAATAAAAACAACAACAATGTCCCATCCTACATATTTTTGTGTGGAGCGTGTCCTTGTTACACGTTTGGATCCCGTAAACACTTTACATGTCTTGAGTTACGGTTCGTGACGGGGTTCGGACACTCTCGCTCCATTTTCTGTCATTGTGTGAGTGTGCGGTTTCGAGTAAACATCTAAAAGCAAATCAATTCACCACTAATACTTTCCACGTGTGTTTTGTCTTTGTTGCACGCAGTTCGTGTTTCTATCGGCTGCGTGCATTTATGTTGTATCAATTGTGCTGTGTGGCACGCAGCCAGTTTAGTCAATCAATCTCACCCGTTCATTGATCAAAGCATAATCAATAAGTGACGTTAGTTTTATGGTTGTCTGACTGGTCACACACACACCACACTCTTAAACACCTTAATCAACATGATCTAGAAGCCCGACGGCGGTCTGATCAGCCCGTATGAGGCTCCTACGCTTTTAATAGATAAGCACCTGCGGGACAGACATGCTCTCTCTCCACGCAATGTCTTAAGTGCTTCTGGGACGTAAATCAAAGTTCCGCTTTGTAGAGGTGACCGATTTGTCACACACATCTATTTATATGAGCAGATAATTTTCCCCAGCTCTGAGTTTTCCCTCGTTACCCTCCTCATTTGCTTCCTTTAAAAGCTCCCTGGTTGTGTATTGACAGCCGTGATGGAAGAGGTCAGAGGTTATGGTTTGTGCGTTGATAGCCTGAATGTATCATGTCTCTGAAAGACATACAGTAGTGAAATTCAATGCTTCTTAAATAATCAACGTTTTTAAGAATATATTGACTCCTTACCATAGATCCAAGATATTTTTTTTGTATTGCAAGCCAATCAATATGATACTAATCTTTATAGATAATAAAGCTAAAAGAAAAGATGTCTGTGGATAACAATAAAAACTAGATTTTAAATTTTCTGAAAAATTAAAATTTAATTATTTGTACTATTAAATATAAATGTAATGTAATATCTGGTATATTGCCAGGGAGTCCTGTCCTATATACTTATCACCGGTACCTGAATAACATTATTATATGTTATTATTTAAATTGCATTTCTAATAGCACATAATAGCATACCGAAAAACACTATACCGATATAAACTAGTGTTCAAAAGTCAGATTTCTTTTTTTATATATATATAAGCAAGAGTGCACTAAACTGATAAGAAAAGTGACAGTGAAGACATTTATAATATTACAAATTAGTTATATTTCAAATATGCAATTTTGACCTATTCATTGAAAAATCTTAAAACAATAATAACATGGTTTCCATAAAAATATTAGGCAGCACATTTGAATAAAAAAATGACACTAGAAATATTTTCCCCTCTCTCTCACTTTCTCTCTGTTCCCAGAATGCACTCTGGCCAGAATGGCATCAGAAGTCCTAGCACAAGTCGAGGGAGCACTTCAGTCAGAGCTGCTGGGGTGCGCAGCATGAATTGATAAGATCCTCAACCTTGAGCAAAGCTCCCTCATGAGGATCACTGTGGAATGAAAGGTCCTGCCTGGGAAACATTATTAAAAATCTCTAACTCTGTTTATCAACAACTCTGGTTCTGTCAGCTGCACAAAATCAACGGGTAGACTGACCTTGTTTGCCGCCCATGCAAATGTGTCACAAAAGAGCCCATGTATGCATGTAATTTTTAAGAATTGCCCAATTCATTTGTCACAGTTGGATTCGCGCTTATGAGAAATAGATGGAGTGGCAATTAAAACCAGTTGCAAACACATCCACATCATCCGAATACGGAACCTTCAAAATCAGCTCACATCGTCATCTGGTAATGCAGAAAAAGACCTTGCGGTGGTTATTTTTTTATTACTCTGGAGAGAAACAAAACCCTGCTCCAAAAGCTCTTTTGCGGTGTGGCATTTTAGCATCCAAATAAACTGTACACAACAACTGTCCTCCATCAATTGGCTTAATTAGAGGCAGGATTAGCCTGGCTGAATTGGTCTCTGGGGGTAGAACTTGGCTGCCCGGGGAACAGTTTGTTTCCCTAGGCTCGCTTTTAAAACCCGGGGAGTATTTTACTGCCGCATGCTAATTGCTTTGGTGATTGGCCATTACAGTGGACTAACAAATCCACAGCCTACGTCCTCGCACAGACCCCTGAGACCGGGTTGAAATGAAAATGGCAAGACAGCTTTGAAAGAAAGCATCCGACAGAGTGGCTTCCTCTACAGGGGACTGTTTTTTATTGTGAGGTATCTTTCCAGAGACGGATGTGAACCACTTGTGCTCTATCGCACTTCCAAGTGTTCCTTTCAGCTTTGTCGCACATTCATACAGACTCACGCATGCGTACGCAAGTACTTGAAACAAGCAGGGCACGAACCAACCTCAGTTCGGGCTTGTTATTGCCACTTCCCGTGTTTGCCTTCCAAGTCCTGTGTTTGCGGAACAAAACAAAATAAAAAAATGTTTCTTTGACTGACAGCGGGATAGCGATGCTGGGTAGCTTTTAACCAGGCTCTTGAGATACCTGAAATGTTTTTTTTTCTGCCAAATAAATGAAGTGACAGCTAACCCTGGAACTTGTGAATATTTTGAAAGTGTTTACAGGTATCTATGAGTACTCAGGAGTTTGGAATGCTCTCCAGGGACTGATTAAGGGTGATGTACACTATGCAAAGCAGAGCCACTCCAGTGCAAGCCAGGCATCCATGTCAACAGTCCTGTCCCATGTAAAAAAAAAGAGAAGAAAACTATCGAACAAGGATCTCCACAAACAGCATTATGATTTTACAGCACATTAGACCAGGTAGCTCTTCTGCGCAGGTAAGTTACGCTGTCTTAACTGCAGCAATTAGTGGCAGATCATCCACCGTGTCGCTCACTCTAGCAGAGCGAAGCACTGGCAGACGGAGTGTGTGTGTGTGTGTGTGTGTGTGTGTGTGTGTGTGTGTGTGATAGTGACAGGTGTAGGTATTCCCAATGGGTAGGTGGATTTTATGAGTTCTATTCTTGCGTGCCACTCATATCTCTCAGATCTTTCATTGCTACGCGCACACAATTTATATTTTTTGAAAACCATCCCAGTCCTCTAGACTGCATCCTGTTAAAAAAAACATTGTCATCCAACAGTACTTAGTATGTAGTGGCAGGAAGTCTGCAGTCTGGTTTTTTCTCACTTCAATAAATTGGTCCAAAAATATTCAATAATTATTTTACAATATGTCATTACATGAATTCAGATAGCAAAACATTTGACGCGCTCTGACTAAGCAAATGCAAGATTGATCATGTTCTAAAAAGTTACTAAACATTATTTTATTTTAAACAACTGTTAATACAGAGTAATTTACATTTGATAATGTTTCACAGTGTAATTATCTGTTGAGCTACTGAATTACTGAGTAAGTAAATTAATGAATGGATGATTTAATAAATAAATAAATGCATACATACATAATTATTTTAAATAATTTTGAATCAGTGTTTTGTAGAATCAAATGAACAACTCGTTTAATTTATTGAATCATAAGGACAGTCACTTGTTTTGTTGCTGAATGAATCAATATTTTTAGCAAATCAGACGAAATAACTATTCAAATGACTCACTTGTAAGGATAGTCACTTGTTTTATTCCTTAATGAATGCATTTTTTAATAAATCAGATGAACCAAAGATTAAAATGTCTTATTTTCCTTATATTACTATCATTTTGATCATAATCAGAATTAATCAGATTGAGCTTTATTGGCCAGGTATGTTTACACATACGAGGAATTGGTTATAGTGACAGAAGATCCATAGTGCAACAGAAAGACAGCAACAGGACAGGACACAGATAATACAATAATAATATACAAATAGGCAATTTACAAAAATAGCAAAAACACAATATATAGTCCTTCAGATAATCACTTCATATAATCATTTTCTCTTAATAATGTTTGCCGTTTCTGTTTGAATACACGTCATTTACTAATTGCATGATTGTCATTATCCTGCAACTGCACATTTCTGACATATGGACATCACTTTGACATGACAACCACTGACGTATTACTCTTAATTATAATGTAGAACGATTCATTTTGTGTGAAGCTGCTTTGCAATGATGTGTAGTGTGAAAAGCACTATACAAATAAACATAAATTGAATAAGTACATAGTCAACTGTTTCGTTCCCAAAAGTGTTTTGAATGAAACAGATGAACAAAGGATTCAATGATTCACAAAAAAACAATAGTCATTTGTTTCCTTCCTAAATGAATCCATGTTTTGAACAAATCAGATGAATCAATGATTCAAATGACTCACTCATAAGAAAAGTAGCTTTATTAATTCCTCAATTAATAAATGATTCGCTCCTGTTTTTTAACAAACTAGTTGAATTAATTATTTATATAATTTATTCATAAAGACATTGTTACTCATTGACACCAACTAACCTGCAGAAAGATTCATTGAAAAATATCACTTGTAAAAAGACTGTCTGTCTGGAACAAACACAGACAAGTGTTAAAAGTCCCAGTATTTTTGGAGATAATATATACATGTATTATGTATACAGCTATACTTCTACACACATACTGACAAAGCCATGAAGGGTTGTGTAAATTACATTACATCCTTTAAACATATTTAAACGTTATCTTATGAACAAAGTAAAACCTTACCTATGACCTATTCGGATACAGAATAGGTTATAAGCAACATTACATCACCTTTAACAACAATTGTAACAGAGCTAGTAAATCTTCACATAAAACCAAGTCCTTCTTCATTCGAGCGCGGCACTCAGAGCAATGACCTTCACAATCTGCTGCTGCTGTCTCTCCTTCCTGTTCCCGCCTCCATTAGTCAAGTGTTTTATTCTCTCCCCTGGAGGCCTGGCACCATAACACACATTATAAACACCCGTGCCTGCCTGTTACAGCTGCCATAATTCACCCCACATGCTTTACATAGGCCTATGATGGCCGCTGATGAAGCGCAGTGTGAGACAGTGCTGGTAATGCTAGCCCATGGGCTAGCATGACTAATCCCTATGGTTTGTTGTGCTCTGTTTTTGGCAAAGCAAAAAAAAAAGAAGCAAGGAGAGAGGTGAAAGTGTACAATATGTTCATAAATTTAGACTAACAAATGTAAAGTTATTAGGATGCACACAAATTCAACATTCAGGATGGTTCGGAAAGAGGCTGTGTGTATGTATTTATGCTATAAAGAATGTGTAAAAGTCGTTCTGCTCCTTTTCTTTCTTTCTCTCTCTCTCTCAATTCTCTTACATTCTCATCTTTAATTCAGAGTCACACCCACTATGTAGACTTGAAGAATGAGCTGTAGTTTATAAGGTGTGGATGGTTAGCCAAAGAACCAGAAAGACGAACGGTCAAACAAAATGTTATTTTTTCTCTCTCTTTCGGTCCATAAAAATCCTTATTTTTCACCTTATGTCATTGCAAACATTATGCAGTGAAATAAATGATCATGTACACTTGGATACACATATCTGCATGTATGTTTATTTACCATCTAAAAGAAGACATACCACTATTAATATCTCTGTTTTGTGTAAATTATAATGAATAATCATTAATAGTAATTCTGTCATTTTAATAATATTAATAATAGTGCTGTCAAACGGTTAATCGCGATTAATCGCATCCGAAATGAACATTTTTATTTACATAATATATGCGTGTATACTGTGTATATTTATGTATATAAATATACACAGTACACACAGATATTATGTGAACAAAAACTTTGTTTGGATGCGATTAATCGTTTGACAGCACTAATTAATAATAATAGAATTACAATTTTTGGGTGAACTGATCTTTTAACTCTAATCATATCCTGAACAGAACACTATTTGCATTTGCAGCAAGTCAATAAATAAAACACATGAATAAAAAAGAAAGTAAACACCACACAATTGCACTTACCATCATAATCTAATGTAAACTAAGTTGATCTAATAAAATTGAATAAGCATACGTTTTATTTAATTTGACAGATATTTCAAATATTTTTTTAATACATTTTCAAATTAATTGAATATAGTGGAGCAGGGTTTGAAACAAACTGCACTCTCACTACAGATATCTTGACTTTTTTGCAAGATGCGAAATACGTAGCGTCATGTACGCTTCATGACATATTCGATGTGAAATGTCCACTGATTGTTTTTTTTCTGAAACAGATGAACGTACAGCACATATAGTGTGGGTTTTGTATGTGTCGTTGCAGTGCTGACCTTGAAATGTCCGTTGAGTGGTGCTATAACTATAGTGCTCTGTGATGTTTTAAAATAATGTACAATCTGCACTTCACCTAAATATGTACTTATTGGTACGTATTTCGAACCTTGCGAAAAAGTTCCCACAGTATGTTTTCGTCCTGCGATCAGGTAGTCCAAACATGGAAATTCTGTCACTAATAACTCACCCTTATGTCGTTCAAAACCCCACAAGATCTTTGTTATCTTCGGAACACAAATTAAGATTTTTTTTATGAAATTCGAGAGCTTTCTGACTTTGCATAGACAGCAACACAATTTCTGCGTAGAACCTGGATGCGCTGCGCCTTGTTTACAAGCAGAGGAAGATGCACTCTGTACATAAAACAGTCTTTGTAAACATGTCTGAAGGTTTCGGCAGAGAGGATGGCTTGCAATTTTTTGCCCAGCCTTATTTGAACCAGAATATACAGACAATGAACAAAGAGAGATGGATGTTCGATATCAGAATGCTGGCTCCTGCGTCATCAGAGTGTGCATGCTGGCAGGGAAAAGACAAATGCAATAAAGTAATTATTACATTTGCACACAAAAGTATTTTAACTTCATAAAATTATGGCTATTTGTCACATGTATCAATGTCAATGATGAACAAAGTGTCTCTCATCCACAATATTTGGGTTCCAATGGAACGAACGACATGAGTGTAAGTTATTAATAAAAAAAAAATACTTTATGGGTGATTACTATAATTTACTATATTACTATACTATTACTATAATTTAATCAACTTTGCATTTATCCACTATAAATGTTTTGATGAGTAATAAATACCAAAATGATCTGCATGATTTGTGTTATTTCTAACGGTAACCCTTAAAATTCAATGCTGCAGCATTGCATTTTAAACACTATCCATCGCCATGTTAAAAACAACAAAAGACAAACACATGATGAGCGGGAGACTCCTTCTAACTTCCCTTAAATCTACACCTATGAATACACGGATGCACACATAGGCTCATAAATCTCTCCAGCCACTAGAGACAGCACAATCTTTCGGTATCAGGCAGCAGCGCCGCTGCCTCTCTCCTCATGCAATGCTGTTAGTTATTCAGAGTGTTTGGTGCAGAGTGAGTGTCTGTAGCAGTGCTGGGGGACAGACCTATCGAACTGGGCCATAATGGATGCAATACATCAATGCGTTTGAGCTCAGCAACTTTAATTAGGCTTTCCTGGTCATTTCGTCAATGCCCCTCCCCCCTCCACAACTGTCCTCGACCCACCCCTCCCTCACCGCTGGGATTTGCTTAATACCCAGAGTTCTCTGCTGCATGTGAATTATGTACCAAGAGCATAGCGTTAAAAGACTGACTGGTGCTACTAGTCGAACAACAGAGTAGCAAGGTTAAACAGAGAGAAAAAAATATTATGAGGGGTTAAATGTTCGATATTAAACACACATAAGCATTGTTTTTAAGCCCTCTGAGAATATACAGTTTTCTAAAGTGAAAGAAGGGAGGGAAACAAATACGTGATAGGAAAAACAAAGTGGATATACGTTTTTGGTGTCCTGGGAAAGGCTTTTTCACTACATTGCTGCAATATGAATATTCAAGTGTTTTCACTCAAGTAAGAAAACGGCATCGTCGACTAATCATATTCAAAGGAATCTTTGCCTCAGTCTGCATGGAGTTGAAAATTTACTGTGGAGGACAAATGCCTCAGATCACTGAAAGGCAGGGCTGTTTTTCTATACCCACTAATGTGGACACCTGAGCAACACATGTACGTTTTTCAGGCACATAAAGCAAAAATTAGTTATTGCTAGGAAAAATAAAATAAAATATTATACATTTTTTGTTATTTTTATTTTACAATTTTGGGAAAACATGACCAGGACAGGGCGTTTTTAGGTGAAGAGTGATGTATAACAAGGTGGTGAGCTGATTTACCAGTTCTTGAAAGGTTGGTTAGACCCGCACGATTAGCCTTGTGTTCAAAGTTTAAACCTATGTCTTTTCTATCCATATTCATATGTTATTGTCCTCAAGCTATTGGCAGGCTTCCAGCTACTATGTTTTGTATTATTCTATATATTTTTTCACAGCTGGAGAAAAGAAATTGCTTATTGCATTTAGTAGCCACCCGACATTTATAATATTTATGTAATGTTAAAATCCTTGCTTACCTGGCTTCTGTGCAGAGTTTGTGCTGTAATACAATCTGATTATACATAATGTTCCATTTTTCCAGTCGTTTTATTATTTTTTTCTTGGCTTGAGCAAATGCAGACTTGATACATCAAATTGCATTTGCCCAATTATAGCACAATGCAACATGTTAGATATGACTATAGTTCTGACACTAACAGTCCAGCACATACATACACTCACACTCATTACATCTTCAATCGCCAGTGACATACCAGCATACAGCTTTACGTGACTTTTCCCCAATGATGGACTGCTCCCAGTTCACTAAATGTGCAACCACTAATCCATTGAGTCTTTAGCTAATATATCCATTACATGAGTTGGGCTGCAGATGGCTAGCTGTGCTCAGTAAATAATTCCTGTTAATTAAACAGAGAGCATCAATCTTGGCCAAGGCTTTGTGAGCTGCAAGAAAGACATATTCCATTAGCGGAACTGGATAAAACCAGAGCAAAGCTTCTTCTCGCTCTTGTTCATCAGTCTGTACATTTCCTACCAGACTGACAGCACAATGTAAATCATACAGCGCAGGAAATAGCATTGTTCTAAATTAATTTCAGTTTTGAGTTGAGTTTCCAATATCACAGTAAGATGTAAATGACTATGAGTTTATAAGTTTACAATCATAATAGCACTGGGCTGTTATTATTTCAGTTAATTTGTGCCACCACATTTTAAATGAAGAGTAAACAAAGCTGGAAAATTACATGCCGAAGCAGTTTTTGCAGTACGTGAGACAGTCTGAATGCAGTGAGAGGTTTATGGACTTCTCTGGACCAGTTAGAGCACATGTGTCAAACTCAAGGCCGCGGGCCAATTCCGGCCCGCCACATCATTTTATGTGGCCCGCGAGAGCATATGATGGTCTTAAAAATAAAAATCTATGCAGCTTTATATCGTAAATTATGAAAGTGTGTATCAGTAACACAAATTTCTGTTTATATTCTATTTATACACAGAAATGGACTTTGGTGTGCATATAATACGCAGTGGTTAGGGTTAGAGGTGTGGGTTTTTTCGGTTGATGATGACTGCGTGGTTCCTGTATTCTCAAAGGAATAAAGCGGACCTCATCAAGTGCTCCACCGACGGAAAAACACGATATTCTCCATTCTCGAATTAAAAAAAATCGATTGTAGCTTGTTTGAGGCGGTTTTTATGGAGTTATTGTAATGACAAATGTCCAGAGCATATTAGCCTATGCGAGAGAGCATTAAATGCGCGAGCGCAAATCTCTCTGCTCTCAAGTGGATTCCTTCACTCTTACAGAAAACGGATGCGCTTTCTATCAGCCAGACTTACATGCGTGCGCTCAAAAAATATCTTCTCTCCTGAGTTTAATAAACGCAATCTGGAGTGTGGGCATCCACTGGCAGAAACATACATTGGCGCATATGCCAGCTAATGTAAAGCAGTATTTACATAGCATAACAGTAGTAGTATAAATGTATCTGTTTCGTACGGGTCCCGCATTGTCCCACAAAATCACATCTACTATCCTGCAACAGATTTATAGGGTGGTCACCCTAGCACAGAGTAATAAAACAATAGGCTAATTACTAATTTGAATCAGTAAAGTTTTAACGAAGACAAATTAAAAGAAAAAGAAGCAGGGTTTTTTGCGATCAGATCAACTGGTAAACTCCTGGGAAATCTAAGGATCCAGTAAGCGAATGCATTCATATGTTCAGAACGGCCCTGATGCAGAGAAAACACGGCCGATGTCATCAGAGATGGCGGAGATAATAGTACTCATGTAAAGATGTCAGTAAAAAAAATAAAAATCAGCAAGCTTTCTGGCTTAAAAGCACGAGTGTTTTATACTGGATGCTGATTGAAGGTATGCAATACTTGTCTTTATTTACTTAGATGTATGGAGTCATTTGGATTTCTTAACCTGATAAATTAAAAGGATTTATGTTAAAATAACACAGAGCAATAACATATTTTTACATCTATGCAAATGCATATGCAATATTTGTAACTTAAATAGAGACAGTTATTTAACAATATGTAAAGGAGTAGTAATATTTGTACAGTCTCATAGTTTCAACCAAGCCTTTGATGGCAGCCATAATGTTGAAGTGGCCCTCAGTGGAAATGACACCCCTGAGTTAGAGGATGTTTTCAAGGTAAGAGTGACCCATAACAAGGCGGTGGTGCGCTGATTTACAGTGCAATTAAGGGTGGCCAATGGCGTCATTAATGTACATTACGAAATACAAAATTTGCAGGAGCAAGAACTAAAAAAACAGTAAAGTAGACTGATAAATAAAAAATAAAATGTGTTCATATTTGCATTTTTATGCGTTTTGCAGACGCTTTTATCCAAAGTGACTTACAGTGCAATTAGGTTATACATGTTTTGTCAGCATGTGTGTTCCCTGGGAATCGAACCCACAACCTTTGCGCTGCTAACGCAATGCTCTAACCACTGAGCCACAGGAACACGAGAAATTATGAGAGAAATCCGCAACTAAACACATCCGACTGAGACAAAACCATGAAATTATTCCATATGGCTTACATTTTGGGGTAAACTATCCCTTCAAGAATCATACAAATCTTATACTGATTTTTTTCTGTTTTTGTCTACAAAGAACTGCAAGCTCAATACACAAGATTTTCATCCCTGGTTTGTTCCCTTAAAACACTAGCTAAGGTGAGTATGTCAGATGACATTTGTATGCCAGTTTAGGCAGTAAATGAGGTAAATAAACTTTGCAAAATACTATTTTGTAAATATTTCAGTAAGTTTAGTCTCCAGCATGATTATGCCAAAAATAGGGTGCACAATACTGTTTTGGTGCACTGCAATTGAATGCCACTGCAGAGATGGAAGGGGAATGCAAGTATTAATTAATAGCTCCATAGTTATAAAATTACAAGCGTGCACTACCTTGAAAATGTACTAGTATGCCGTGGCCTTTAGGCTCTAAATTAATACAAAATTGAATTCTAAATATAACAGAAATGTAGCAGTAGATGTAAATGTGCCTTGATAATTAATAGCTCTGAAGTTATAAAATTACCAGAGTAAACTGTCTTGAAAATGTACCAGTGTGCTTTGGCCTTTAGACTCTAAATTAAAAGAACAATTCTTAATATCAAATACAATTTAGTTGTAAATATGTCTTGAGAAGAGTTGGCTTTTCCACAGCTTTCTGGAAGTCTTTGTAGAAAATATCATTTTGGCTAAATTTCTTGATTCTCTGTACACTTAAGAGCTCTTATTGCTGGTCTTAAGCCTCTTTTACACCCTGACGAACGCTTGCCATTCTGTCAGCATTGAAAAGTGGCAGCCTTTGAAGAGGCAAAGATGTTTTTACCATCCGTAAATTAGAGGCATAGTCGCTGTGAGATAAAGTCTAGAAACAGTCTCTCTTTGATATGAAACAATGATGTCAGCTTAGACACATCAGCATGTGTCTAAAACACAGTGATTTGAAAGTGTTTCGCTAAGTATGGCAGATCTGAAATGGATATTGTAAATATTAAAGAAACACATGGACCCATTTAGGAAAAAAAATGCTGTTTTTTATTCAAGTGGATTTCTAACTCACTATGTTACTCTCATTTGTTGTCTACTACTTTCACTCTATTGGGGGTTCCCACATTTTCTGCCAATAAATAACCTTTCCATTGTGATTCCATTGTGCTATTCAGAACAATTTGGTAGTGAATCATTCAGAATGATTCACATGTCTGGCTCAACTCCCAGTTGATTTTGATATAAGCACAATTTCAATACACTATAGTTAAACAAATATTATAAAAAGTAAGAGAATATGGCACACAAAACTTTGGGTGTAAAAAAAATCTATAATTCATCATAACGTATATACTATTTTTCAAAGTTTGGAGTTGGTAAGTTTTTTTTTAAGTTCTTGAAATAATTTTCTTATGCTCAAGAAGGTGATGTTTATTTGATCAAAGCACAGTAAAATCTGTAATATTGTTGACTGTTTCAATTTAAAGTAACTTTGTATTTGAATTTATTTTAAATGTAATTTATTCCAGTGATAGCAAAGCTTCAGCAGCCATTACTCCAAGCTTCAGTATCACACAATCCTTCAGAAATCATTCAAATATGCTGATTTGTTGCTCAAGAAACGTTATTTAAAAAAAGCTGCTTTCCATCCATCCATCCTGATACCAAATTGTATATTTTAATTGATACGTTTCAGAATTTAATGAATAAGTATACTCTTAATCACTTTTCGTCATCTGTCATCTTGCATTTACCTTTTATAATCACAATGCTTTCCATGGAGGATTCATGTCATGCTGGCTTTGAATTTTACCAATATTAGGTCTCTTAGGAGGCAGTATAATTACAGTTTTTTTAAATCAATTTTGCACTAATAACAGAAGCCTTTATGTCATTTTTCAAAACTCTAGACATAAAACAGTCATTATTTGTAACACAGGCTGTCCAATGGTCAAAACTTTGCACACTGCGTTCATGTCTTTGAAGAAGCCTTGCATTTGCAGAAACATTGGTTCAAAATACTAATTATGATATCATTGGAACATTACTTTAGATCACCCACACCTCAAAAGTATCGAGGAGCCAATTGAAAACCTTTCAACTCCATGTGGAGAAAAACTCTTCAGTCGGGTTGCGGTAAGGAAAGAGGAGTATGGGGTAGAAACAAGGTGATAAAATGTGGATGGGCCTGAAACCGTGATTGCACTCAGGTCTATTGCTAGGAATTCTGGGTCCTTTGCACTGATTTTGCTATGGAGCCTCCTCAAAATCACATTCAGTGGGGTGAGGTCAGGACCCCCAGAGAACATCGTTGTGGATCCCTCTCAATCGCTGGGCTCTCAAACTCTCCTCCATCTCTTGGCCTGCCTCATCCAAACATATGAATGTTTTTCAACAGCTTCCAGCTCTATCACCCTTTAAAAACACATTTACTGTAGGAAAAACAAATACTGATAACAATGATATAACATTTTAAGGATTTTTTTTCTCTCCCAAAAACAGGCATTTTGAAACTGATCATACCTGAACATACTCAGTCCTCAGTTGCTTCACTTTCGTAATGTTGTTCAAAATTTTCCATAAAACTATGCTTCAAGAGTAATGCAACCGTTACATAGCATTTTGAGCAGTTGTATCAATTGATAGTTAGATCATTATAATGAAATTAATAGACACTCAATTCAGATGTAATGTGTGAGCTGAGTTTTGAAATAGTAATACGTTGATGTTAAGTTGTGTTATTTTGAACTTGCGATTTTAGTTCAATGAACAAAAGATATTTGGCTCATGTGTGTTGTATCCAAGCATTTGGTAAAAGTGTTACAGTGTTTTGAAAAATGTTAAATTAGATCTTCAGTTGTGAATTATGTGTCTAGAGTTTTGAAACATTACATGAAGGTTTTGTTATTAGTACAAAAATGATTGTGACACCTGCCTCATTTAGTTCTGTTGAATCGCACTAGAGTTCATTTCCCTCTTGATGCGATTCGTTTGGTCAGGTGAGACTGCAGCAATCGGACCAAACAAGCATACCGAGACCTCCTTGAAGAGGTTTCAAACGATCCCTGGAGCAGTTCGTTTGTGGTGAGAGCGCGATCTGACCTCAAACAGACCCAACTGCAAAAAGAACTACACATTTTTGGACTAAACCAGCTGCCGTAGTCAGTTGCGCTTTGCATTGTGGGATGAGGAATTGTTTGTTGACAGTTTGCAGTTTAGCATGGCAGGTCGCGGACAAACTTGGGATTGTGAGGCTGAGGAGGCGCGGAGCCTCATAGAAATTTGGTGACTTGCGATAAGCCTTCGCCGTTTGCAGTGCATTAATACATTATTTTCCAGCCTCATCTGCGCTTCATTCTCAAAAGTTATATATTGCCTGAAGTGGTATATACAAACTATGTAGTAAAGGATGACCAGGGATAGAATCAACCCACGCAGTTGTCTCTCCATAATAACAGTCTGCTGCATTTTACTCCTGTCTTTGTTTACTTCCGGGAGCACCGTTGGAAAAAGCACGCTCTTTCTGACCAATCGAAAAGCAGTTTAGGGAATGGGTTCAAATACACATCTAGTAGCCAACAAGTGAAGCGGATGTTGTCACGTGACTGCATTTTGGTTCGTTTCAGCTGGTTTGGACCAGAGCAAATATTGTGGTGTGAAAAGGAACCAAAACGACTAAAAATAGCTACAATGTATCATGTTTTGCCTTTGGTCCGGATCAAAGCAAGTGAACTATTGGACTTTCCTGGTGTGAATACACCCTAAGATGCCTACAGCTGTTGGAAGAGTCTTTGCAACACACTCCTATGATGCATGAACATGCTGCCTCTGTAGGTATAGCTCAGAAGGTTTTGAAACACAGCATATGTGTGTTCATTTGTGATTCTTCAGTAGTTCCAATCCAGACATGCAGAGAAGGGATGAGTGCTATACAGCAGAGATAAATCAGAGAAGCACACGACTCTTAGCCTTGAACTGCATACTGAATGATGCAAATCTAAAGAATCACCTTACAATATACATATAAAGAGTCTTCAAGTGCATCAAGTATGAATGGGATGAAATGACAGGTGGTTCAATATATAACTCACAGTGTCTTTTACATGTCAATGTCAAGTGCGCCTTTAACAATACAAATTGTAACAAAGCACTGCACAGTATCAAAATAGGCAAGTTGTGTCAATAATGTAAAATGACAGGATTTAACACACAATTTTGTAATTAGTTACAGTTACTGAATGCATTTCATTATAGAATTTATGAGGCATTGTCCAGCTCAGTTCAGTTTTAAATAATATTTGTGCAATCAAGTCGATGATATTGCTTGGAAATGTTTTTTTAAGATTCCCCAACTAAGCAAGCAGAGGCGACAGCGGCAAGGAACGAAAACTCCATTCGGTGACAGAATGGAGAAAAAACCTTGGGAAACCAGCTTAGTCGGGGGGCCAGTTCCTCCAGCCAGACGAAAGTAGTTTGTTCCAACTGCAGCAAAGTCCAGTCCACACCCAGTGGTCTGAATGTCTTGATTCCTCACTGGAGATCTGTCTCTAGTACTCCGCTGACGTTCAGGGCTGGAGGTTGTCTTTTGCTGATCCTCCATTTATGGCAGACTTTTGTTAAGTTATAATCTGAGGATGGCTTTCTGAGGTCAGTGTTTCAGTAACGTCATGCTGTACCCGGTTAATAAATAGTGATAAACAAATGTTTATGTGAAACTGTCATACACTCTTAACTCTGAAGTCTGAAAACTTATTTAGAAAAGTCTTTGATAGAATGGGTTTTACACAACAAAGCACACTAAAAGCGCACTGATTAGCACACTAAAGCATGCTAAAATCCTCAAAAAGAAGATGCATCTCCTAACTTATCCACTTTAAAGTGGATAAATTAGTACAGATGAAGAAAAAAATTCTAGATAAACTAGTCAACCTAAAAAAAACACCAAACTCTGAGCTGAAAAGTGTAGAGCATCCAAAACATCATTGATTAAGCATATATTATCCACTTTAGACCTGTTCAAGAAACACTTGAACTTTCTCCTTTAGCAAGCTTTAGACAGAACTTCATAGCAAGTGCATGATAATGCCAAGGGCCTCTTGTTTTTGACCTTGTTTCGATGGGCTTTCTTTAGACGGCCCTTCTGCAGCTCACCTCTGGCCAAACTATCATTCAGAGCTGCCAGCAAGCCCTCCCACAGACTCTCCCAAAAGACCTCATAGAAATCAATGGAAAGCCCATCAATTTCTGGTGCCCTGCCATTTTTTTCTAGCTTTGTTGTAGAGCGAGTGGCTCTTTTGAAGACAAAGAGCTTCAACAGACTCTTCAAGCACCTGGGTTAGCCCATTATAAACTTGTTGTGTCAATAATGAGCCCTCGATATACTCGCAAGCATATAGTTCCTCACTGAAACTGACAATTAATACAAGAGAACCTGAATCAGACTTCAAAATCCTGTAGTTTCCATCTAAAACCTGAATTGCTGCAATATTAGTCTATAAACCTCTGACAAGTTTTGGTGACAAAGAAAAAGTATTGATTATAAAACTGTTGCCAGTGCAGTTTATCTAAACCCCACTGCTGCTGCGACAAACATATTATTTTGAAACCACTTGGGCACATCTGGATAACTCTAGAGTCTCATCCCTCAAGCATTTAGAAAGTACTTATTGACTACAACAAACAAACTATTGTTTAACAATGTTTTTTTCTGTACACTTACTCAACGTTATCCAAAAAAAAAAAACTGTGCTATGCATCTTTGAAGCAGAACTCATGCTAAATCCCCTGAATACGCTTGACACTTTGATACCTCATTTCTCTAAACCATTTATGAAAACTGGCTGACGCCAAAAAAAACTATCCCCTAACATTTCCTATAGCATTTTGTGACTATTACATACATTACACAGGAAATACGACAAGCCACTAAATTATAAGAAAAACAACAGCTCAGCATTTACTTGGCAACATTCGCATACGCACGCAAAAAAAAGAGACCGTGTTTAATAAGCACTTCGAAAACGAGACTGGATAGGTTCTTATTTATTTATATATTTATTCACATTTTTACATATTCTTTTTATGATATTTTCTGTCTCTACAGGGGTGAGAAAACAGGTGTTGTCTACCTGTTACTGTTTAATATCACCTGGGGAGGAGGGAAGAGACGTCTCATTCCCCACAAGAACACACTTGCATGTGTACGAACGCATGTGCGGGCATCAATCTAATAGCCTGCTGAGACAAATACACTTTTCTAAATATAAAGCTATGCTATCATAGCAACATTAGTGGCAGAGAGGGGGAACCTGCTGTGTGCTTCATTTAATGGCTCAGAGAACCAGCTCTTAATTAGCTTTGTGCAACTGATATAAATAGACCGGTCAGAGCGGGAAAGCGTTATACTTGATGATAGTAATACTTGTCTGAATAACAAAATAACTCGAGCTTAGGTTTTGATGAAACGCTTCGTCTTGCTTCTTCAAATCCGTGGCTGAACAAAAGCCTCTATGAACAAAAGGAATACATTTCTGAGACATATTTGCAATGTTCCTCTCTTGAAAAATTTAACAAGACATCTGTGAGTGTTCTATTAATATTCAGGCCAATTGAACTTGCCAACTAAAGCATATCAAATAATCAAACAGAAATGGACCCTTATCGCACCTGTGGCATTGTGGGTAATGAAACAGTGCAAGCCAACTGTGCATGCATGTTTATGAGCATGGATGTCTCACCAGATGTTGTCTCAATTATCACATCCATATAGAGGAGTGAGCTAATTGAGCAAAGAAGAAAGGAGAAACAGACAGAGGTACAAAGTGTAAGAGTCGTATGACTAATTGCTTCCGACGACAAGATATGGTTTAATATCACCAAAAAGTAATAACTTGCTTAATATGCATCTAAATTAGGGGGGTAATTGATTGCGAGACTCTATTTTCAAACACAAGTACATGAACGGTGTCATCCTCGACACACAGCATTGATAAATGCACATACTCACTCTAGGTTTAGTCTGTACGTCTCTGACTTCAGTGTAACAGAAGTGTGTACAGAATAATGTGAAATGCAATACGGGATTTTTTTTTTTTTCACCGCAAGTGCTTTCATGTAATTATCTTAAATATATTAATTAATAATATCCAAGTCACTCACACATGTAATTGTGATCAAAAAACAATCAGCGTAATCTACTACAACCATCAAGGGACTATCCACACAAATTGACATAGGAAAGCATGTTTGAGAGAATATATCTGATGGAAATAATTAGATTCAAATAATTACACTGTGCAATAACTAGATTTGCATTGCATGCTAAATCCAAATAAAAACATTTTAATATATTGGTACCTATTGTATCTTGTGACTATTTATGCTACAGTACATTCTTCCTTAAAGGTGAAGTGGGTAATTTCTGTACTATTAAATGGAACTGCCATCTGTTTGTCTGTGCAACCCAGTTAGCCTCAACTCATCAATGATTCAACTAATGGCATGAGTTTGGTGTGTAACTGCCTGTTTGTCCAACCAATTGAACATCTAACATTTTGAAAATAGTCATTAGCTGCATATTTCGTATGCATGCACGTCTGAATTGTATCCATACTATTTTATGTCTTTCATATTGGAAGTGCCATGTGACTTATAATACAGTTCAGAAGTTTGGGGTCAAACTAAAGTACTTTTATTTAGCAATGATACATTAAATTGATCAAAATTGTCTTTTGATCAATTTAATGTATCCTTGTATAATGTTAAACATTGTGTCAAATAAATGCTTTTGAACATTCCATTCATTAAATAAAAAAATAATAACCAAATAAAAAAATGTATCAGGGCTTCCACAAAAATATAAAGCATGCAGCAACCATTTTCAGCATTGATAATAATAATAAGAAAAGCTTCTTGAGCAGCAAACCATCATGTTAGAATGATTTCTGAAAGATCATGTGACACTGAAGAATGGAGTAATGAAGGAAAACAATCTTACCAACGTCACACACTTTAATTGTTTGAAACATTTTTCTTTTTGAAGAAATAAAATATGGAGTTAAAAAGTAACGTAAAACAATTCCATAATTTATGATGTTACTAATAAAGAAAAAAAATCTAACTGCATTGTATTGTTCTATAGAAGCAGCAAGGCTTTGATCCAGGTGAGTCCATTAGGAAGTCAACAAACTTGTTACCGCCACCTGACTGCCAACAGCAACATTAGCCTACATATGGTCCCGTCAGTAGCTCCACGCTATCACCACTTACAAAAACAACACCATCACAACTAAAGAATAAAAATCACAATAAACACAAACAATATATCCTCTGACGAGCAGCATGACGGGGCTCGTGGGTTTGTTTAAGGGGGACAAGAACAGAGGGTGCTGTGTCAGTTCCCCAGTGTAACGAGGGATCAGCGACAGCAGCAGATGGTGTGATTGTGCGGGAGGTGGAGGATATTTTCCACTTGTCTTCTTTTCCAAGGAAGCAGTCTGGGATGTGAGCCAAGTTTAGGAAAAACGCGCCCTGCCGCCAGGGTTAGGGTGGCAGTGTAAGTTTGACGTGTTACACATCCAGGGCTAGTTAACAAAGTTCTAAATCAATGAACTGACAGATGTCAGTCACAAACATTTTAAAGGGGTCATCGGATGCAAAATTCACTTAAAAAGTTGTTTGAACATAAATGTGTTGGAAGTGCATGTACACATCCACCCTATAATGATATAAATCCACCCAGTGTTTTTTTTAAATCCCTGTTTTAAAAAAACCTTTCTCAAATCAGGCTGTTCTGAGATTCCTGTCAGAATGACGTAGTTCTGTAAAGATCCGCTCCCATGAGAGTTGATTGACAAGGCCGTCTTACCTTAGACCCGCCCTGAGTGAGCTGTCATCAGTCCGCCATTGTGTCGACTCCGGTGCAGGGGAAGACAAGAATGTCTCAGATTAAGCGATTGAGGTGTTTTGTTGTTGGATGTAATAATGAATATAGCAGCCTTCATTTACTCCTGACATCTGAGCAGCTGAAGATGCAGAGAATTAATGTTATTTTCGTTTTGAAGGAAATGTGTCGATCCCGATCTGCCTAAATGCGTCTATGTTCGCAAAATCATCTCACAATCTACAGAATGATCTTTACAAATAATCTAGGTATTTTACTTTCTTCGGGGTCAGCAGAGCTCATTATTTAAAGTATTTTTTGAAAACAGAGCTGATTTTGACAGGGTATCAACAAGGATACATTAAATTGCCCAACAGTGACAGTAAAGACATTTATGATGTTACCAATTATTTATTTTTTATATAAAAATACATTAAAAATAAAATAAAAACACTGAAAAAAGCTATCATGTTTGCCTAATTTCATGTTTCGCGTTTGTAAAATATTTGCTGTTTCCACAAAAATACTAAGAAAAATAGTTTTCAACATTGAATAAAATAATAATAATAATAAAATATTGTAATATTATAATTATTATAATACTTTTTCAGCTTTGCCATCACAGGAATTTATTACGTTTAAAAAAAAAATTGACCAACAGCTCTTTTAAATTGTATATTATTGCAAAATATCACTGCTTTACTCTATTTTCATCAATTACACAAATAAATGCATATATAAGCATAAGACACTTATTTAAACAATTTGACAAATCTTAACCAACCTCAAACGTTTGAAAGTAGTTTCATATGGCTGAATATATATATATATATATATATATATACACACATACATACTGAACAAAATTATATACGCAAAACTTTTGCCCCCATTTTTCACGAGCTGAACTAAGACTTTTTCTATGTACATTTGCCTCACGCAGTGCAACACATCTCCTTTGCATAGAGTTGATCAGGTTGTTGATTGTGGCCTGTGGAATGTTGGTCCACTCATCTTCAATGGCTGTGCGAAGTTGCTGGATATTGGCAGGAACTGGAAAACGCTGTTGTATACGCCGATCCAGAGCAACCCAAACATGCTCAATGGGTGACATGTCCGGTGAGTATGCTGGCCATGCAAGAACTGGGATGTTTTCAGCTTCCAGGAATTGTGTACAGATCCTTGCAACATGGGGCCGTGGATTATCATGCTGCAACATGAGGTGATGGTCGTGGATGAATGGCACAACAATGGGCCTCAGGATCTCGTCATGGTATCTCTGTGCATATTCAAAATGCAATCAATGTCCATAACATACGCCTGCCCATACCATAACCCCACCGCCACCATGGGCCACTCGATCCACAACGTTGACATCAGCAAACCACTCACCCACACGACGCCATACACACTGTCTGCCATCTGCCCTGTACAGTGAAAACCGGGATTCATCCATGAAGAGAACACCTCTCCAAAGTGCCAGACTTCACCGAATGAGAGCATTTGCCCACTCAAGTCGGATACGACGATGAACTGCAGTCAGGTCGAGACCCCGATGAGGACAACGAGCATGCAGATGAGCTTCCCTGAGACGGTTTCTGATAGTTTGTGCATACATTCTTTGGTTATGCAAATCGATTGTTGCAGCAGCTTTTGGTCATTGGTCTCAGACGATCTTGGAACTGAAGGTCCTGGGCTGGTGTGGTTATACGTGGTCTGCGGTTGTGAGGCCGGTTGGATGTACTGCCGAATTCTCTTAAACGCCTTTGGAGACGGCTTATGGTAGATAAATGAACATTCAATTCACGGGCAACAGCTCTGGTGGACATTCCTGCAGTCAGCATGCCAATTGCACACTCCCTCAAAACTAGCGAAATCTGTGGCATTGTGCTGTGTGATAAAACTGCCCATTTTAGAGTGGCCTTTTATTGTGGCCAGCCGAAGGCACACCTGTGCAATAATCATGCTGTCCAATCAGCATCTCGATATGCCACACCTGTGAGTTGGATGGATTATCTTGGTAAAGGAGAAGTGCTCACTAACACTGATTTAGACATATTTGTGAACAATATTTGAGAGAAATAGGCCTTTTTGTACATATAAAAGTCTTAGATCTTTGAGTTCAGCTCATGAAAAATGGGGGCAAAAACAAAAGTGTTGTGTTTATAATTTTGTTATATATATATATATATATACATACAGTATAATAAATATATATATATATATATATATATATATATAACAGCATATATATAATATATATATGTATCCTATATAATAATATATATATATATAACCAATCCATATTAAATATGCCTGTGTCCTTAAAATTATTTACTATAAACTTTTCTTTGTAAAAATCTAATGAACACTATTTTCATCACTGATTTCATTATTGATAGTTGCAGACCTATATCATTACTTATTTATCATTGCTATTGCTAAATATCTGTGTGTGCACATGTGACCTCAATCCGCATTGTCCTCTTCCCAGAATCCCTCAGGGCTTGCCATGTTCCTGTGTCCCTCTCCTCATGGCTCGACTCAGCCAAGGCCAACGGCAAGACTGCAACAAAACAGTCCCGACTTGCCAGTAGCAGCTGGCCTGGGTTCGCATAGCAACACTGTGACAACATTTTAGCCTATCCTGACAATGTGTTACCCCACCACAGCAAGGCTGGTTGTCACTGCAGTCGTCTGCTGTCTCCTGGCAGCTGGATCCTGCTGTTCTAAAAGTATGAAGAAGTATGAAATGTCAAACATGTGTTCATGCTTAGTTTAAAAAAAAAAAATAAATATAAATTTTATTTTTCACATAATTTACCTTTATTCCACACCTCTCTGTCCCTACTCTGATAAACGCCCCGATTATTTCCTGGTTTTATGAACCCCCTCCCTCAAAAATACGTGATGGGCTCTGATTGATTAGCTGGTCCAGTGTGTTGTGATTTGCTAAACCGCCTCTACTGCGCATCTGAACCTGCGCAGCCCCTCAGCTTAGCTGCATGCGGTTGTATTGTAAACAATGGCATCGTCTATATTGCTTATCAATTTGAGCCCGAATGAGACGCAGAGGCAGTTAGTGAAAAGGATCCTGCAGAACCTGTGCAAGCACGGCTATTAATGGTATGTTTTTTTTGTTTGTTGTTGGTTCATACATTTAGATACGCTGAAATTTGTAAGTGCTACTGCTTATGTTTGATTTTAATATACGGTTTAATCCTAATTAAAGCCTTAATACAGCACGGCAACTGCACGCATACCCATTTATAACGCTTCTCATAGCTATGTGAAAAAAGTGTATAATTGGAACAGTTTGTTGGAGCTGATCTGACCATCTGAATGAGAGAGAGTGAGAGAGAGATGTGCGGAGCGTGTGCAGAGCAGGGTAATGCGAGTAACAGTATTAAGAACCGCTGATTTAAAACATATGATTTTGAAACTTGTGAATCCATTAGAATCGTTAGATGACAGAATCATGATTCAAATATGAATAGATTTTTACGTGCACCCCTAGTTTCCTCTTCCTCTTCTCTAAAGTCGCACAGCATGGCCTCGCCCCCTTCATTGCGTGTTCCCGGAGGCGGGGTTTATCTGGGTCTGTAACGTATCGGACCCGGGAAGTAACTTGTTGTAGTCCCTTACCAGTCGTTTTGTAGGCATTAAACTGCCATAATTTTAAAAAACGATATCTCCGCTTGCATTGAACTTTCAGCTGCGTAACTTTGCTGATATTGTTTATGCTCAAACAGCAGTGTTCGAACTATAAAGTGAACTTTGTGGGGGCCCACTTTGTATGAGAGGGTGGGGTAGGGGGGATGTTCGTGCGCTTGCGATGGACTTACAAAGATACATAACAGCTATAAGTGTATGCACTACTTGCTTTATACAAGCACTATACAGCAAGGTCGTAACCATGTCTTATACATTGGAGGAGGGACCAATTATATATGTAGGGCCCTATGAAATCTGTTTGACTTTTTCCCAAATTCCGTTTTATTTTTCCGTTAAGTTATTTTCCGTTTAAATTTTTTTTATAGATTGCGTTTTTTCCGTTTTAATTTTCTGGACTCCTTTTTAATGGTCAAGTTAAATTGTATTAATCAAAAAGCATGTCTAATTAATTAAAATCATGAAACTTATACAATTTAACATTAATTTATTAAAAGTGTAACAAAAATGACATGTTTAGTGCCTTATGAAATGTTTCTCACCTTATGATTTATTGTTACCAAATGCTGTGTTTTAGCACGTCTAATTATTTGAATGCATACAAACAATTTGTATTTACTCTTACAGTAAGTAGCCTTATGAAATGTTTTTTCACTCTCATAAATTCTGTGTTGTGTATTTAAATTTAACTGGTTATCAGATGAAGGCATAAAACATGTATTTAATTTATATTTTAATGAATGAAAATTAAACATTTACATTTTTGGCAAATAAAGGGGATTTACTAATAAAATAAATTATTTTGTGATTATGTCTTAAAAAATAAAGTTGTATTGTTTTTCAACAGTAGTAGACGTGTTTTTGAAGTAGAACTAAATTCACAGTTTCATTGTTTGTAGGGACAAACAGATGCAGATAAATAACACACGCACATTTCATCTCTTTCTCTCTCAAAATAGGCATATTTGAGAAAAAAGTCGAGTAGTTTACTTCACTGAATATAATTGTCGGTCATTTAACATTTATTTCGTAAAACAGTTGACTAAACATGATTAGAAGATTCCATCTTACCTCGCTCTCTTTCATTAATCTGACGCTTCGTGGCGTGCTCAGCTTCTGTGAACGCTAAACCCTGCTTACTTTGATTTGATTGGCCAGTTCAGTTATTTTAACATTGGCGAGCGCTGTTAGCCCGCTGAGGCAGGGGCAGAGCAGACATTTAAAGCTTTTTTGTCATCCTAACAAGAGCACAGCGTAATCGAGGGCAGCAGATCAGTGCAATAATTTCAAATATTGGGGAGGGGCATTTGGCAATTTAGAATTATTGGGGGGAACTTGTCCCCCTCAATGTCTATGGTTGTTACGGCCCTGCATAGGATAAATCACTATACAGGATTTACCCTAGTATTCGTTATCGACACGAATTGATAGGTGAAACAACAAACAGCCACCCACAAAGTCTATAAACCAAGCATCAGGCTGTCTTTGAGTTCACATAAACAACGATTAAAGTTACTCGTCAGGCTACAGAAGAATACCATAATTCCTCCGTTCAATTAGGCCTAGTACATCGAGAGTCACACAGACCTACATAACAACCCAGCCACAACACATAATTGCAAATAACATGCCTTACCTTAACACATAATCGACCACAGAGGCCTTGGAATCTGTGAATCGGTCTTGCTATTAATGTCATCACTACACAATTTCTTAGTAAAAACCAACATTAATTAAACTGCCTTGTGTTCTTTTTTTGCCATGGTGGCTATATGATGCTAACTGCAGAATGGATGTCAAGGACTTATGATGCTAACTGCAGAATGGATTTCAAGGACTCAGATCAACAGCCTCCAACGTTTATATTTTTTTATAAGAATCTTTGAGTTAACATGTACTAAACATGAGTGGAATTTGCACCGCAGCGCCCCCACACCCTGATGCTCATGACAAGAATAGCATGTAGGCCTACAGTTATCTTTATTTAAGTGAATTAGATTTAAACTGCCGTCATGCATGAATAAATTATTTTTTGTAGCAATTTTACACATAATAATCCACGATGATCACATTACACAATTTAAATTGCACGTCAAAATAACACATTGCCCATATTTTTTGAGACCCCACAAAATTTCACAAATCACGTTTTCAGGGGAGCCCATGTCTTATTAAGGGGAGCCGAGACACCCCCCCCACCCCAGCTCCCCCGTAGTTCGCACCCTGTCAAACAGCAACATTACACACTAACTAAAGTTAAAAAAGTGAAATCGCAATCAACCACATAAGTACCACATTTTCATAAGTAACTGTAATTTAATTCAACATTTTCTCAGTAACTGTACCTGATTATAATTACATTTATTTTATAATTAAATTAAATAATTCCATTACATGTAACTAGTTACTCCCCAACACTGCATCTACAACATATAGCATGCTAACTGTTGAAGTCAACCAGGCAAACTATGACTCCTTACTGTTCACAAAATTTAAGCATAATTTATTATGTTGCATGAGTTGCTTTGGATGCATACTGACACCTAGGGGTGTAAATGCAGCTAAATGCAAAAGCAACAGTGTTCAGATACTAATATCACTCAAGAAATGTGCTGCTTATACTATTCATGTTGATGGAAGTATCCATGATAGGGTTGTTGTAAAGAAAGTGAGTCGTGGGATCTCAACATGTCAGCCACCATGAGAGGACCAGCTCGGTGTAAAATTAAAAAGTATAGTTTCAAACACAAATCTCATAAATAGTATTCATTTATTCAGGGATGAAGCTATTACAATCAGGGAAAAACTACTGAGTTCACTGTGTAGACCTGAAACATGACATTGCAATCTGGACAGATGTAAAGCACCCAGAATGTTTTAAATTCTCCACTAGTCTGGTCGTCGAAGCAGTTAAGCTTCGCTTCTTGCCTGGTTATGACTGACAGCACCAATAACACAGAGAGTCAAGGCTCTGCCACAGACCATTACACCAAGGTTAGCCATCCCTCGGTCTTCTATCTCAGCCATCATTCATCACGTTTCCCCTTCAAATGGAAAAATCATTTGAATATTGCCTCAGAAAGTTCAATTTTTCCATATTTTATATTGCGATGTAATGAGACGTAACACATTTATTTGGTTCCAATTCTTTAATGCATTAGCCTGACCATTATTTGATGATTATCACAAAGTTAACATCAGAAACCAACCCTTGATGACTTTTTAATGTTTTCCCCCTCTTTTTCCCATCTTATCAGCGATCAGTAGGTTTTAAGCGATGAATTAAGGCGTCACGTGCCACGAGGCCATCAGCAATTAGGGACGACGTTGCACTCAAAGCTATTTCTGACATCTTTTATTCCTTTCTCCTTTTATATTCTGAGGAACACAGCAGAACCATGACAGATATGACCTGTTTTTACTGCGTTATCATTTTTAATGAATTACCAGGTTCACGGAAACTGTGGAAAGTCTCAACTTCAAACGAATCTGATCCAATTAAGGTGCTTAGCCATCTGTCAAAACAGTCACTGAGTGACACTCATAATTTAATGAGTCGCATTATTCGTTAGGTATCATTACCATAGATCGGGCTCACACCGACAAAACCCACACCTCCCTGTTTTCCTCCAATGCTAATTTGTGTACATGGTGATTCTCTGATGCAACACCCTGGTAACTTGCATCTATCAGAGGCGAACGGAGTTAAGCAGGCATTGTCATTGCCATTACTTTGTGGATGTTTCCTGTAAGAGCAGTGAAGGCGGTGGAGGCGGTTACATGGCCGTAAATCCATACGAAGGACAAAGACACGCATCAATCCCTCACGGGCGGACAGACAGGGTGTCCATCTGGCAAAAACATCAAGCTCAAGTACATTCAGAGGGGACACTGGCTCATCAGTTCCTTCAGGCTCTGAAACACTGATTGTGTGTTTCATGGATTGATGAGCAGGCTTAATTAAAGTGAAGGATGCCTGGCATGATGACATGTGGAAATCACATGTGTTTTCTCTCCACTATACAAATGTCTTCTACAAAATGTGCAATCTTTGCATCAAATTGTATGCCTTTTTGACCTTAATGGTTTATGCTTAAGCCAAAAGATATTCACCAGTTTCATACACTTTATGCTTTAAACCGACATCTAATGCATGGTGATAAAACCGAAAGTATGTTCAAATGCACTAGAAGTGGTCTTATCTAGTCTGTCAGGGTGGGCATAGATCCCACCATTTCCTCCTGACAGGAACGTACATATCATTTGATGGGTGGAAGTCATTAGGACCACTTACAGCACACTTACAAATACTGAAGAATAATACAGCACATTTATAAACATAAGGACCTATAAGGGCTTTCAAGGACTTAAATAATTTATGCTAAATCTTAAGTCCTGTGTGTTCACTTTAAACAATGTGAGACAAATTATCAAAAGCATTTGGAGTATTTGCATTACATAAAATATTGCTAGAAAACATGAGAAGAATGTGTTAGCTAAGTGTTTCATCTCTTTATCAGTTCCTTCTAATTTTGCCCAATTACCTCAAGCCAAATATATCTGCTGTTAATTAGGCAGGGGAAAAAATAAAAAATATATATTTTGTGCAACATAAGCAATAGCATGTATAATTGTTTTGACAGTCACATTTAAAAATACTTTGACCATACAACTAATGTAATTTTAGACTTACTAAAAGATGAAAAGTGTTTCCTTTAAATAAAAGGATTCCATCAAAATAAAATAATCTGGATATTTAAATAGGCCTACAACTGGAAATAATTTAACACAGCTGCTAGAAAATATTTAGATTATATGGAAATTAGTATATGGAAATAGAATAAATATTTTTCAGCGAAAATGTACAAATAATAATAATAATAATACAAAAATAGAAATATTTATTTGGGGGGGTAGAAGAAAAAAAAAACATGGTGCTAAAAATATAATATTTTTTTGTAGTGGAGCGAGTAAAATAAATATAAAATGTAGGGTATCTTTGGATGCTTGTTGGGTTGAACGAGAAATATTCTCTGTCTTTTCGTAAATCTGTGTCTGACTACTGCTGATTAATTAGGTGAGTCTTTGGGTGTATTTGCGAATATAAATCTCTCTCTCTCTTGCTCTGCCTGTGTACCTTTCTTTTTCTCCCACCATTTCTCCCCCTTCTCTCTCTCTCCTCTCCAGGGCTGGTGATGAACCTTCTCTACAGCGGTGCTTTATTCACAAAGACACCTGGCCCATCTGAAAATCAAACACAGTCTGCACTCAGTATCCAGGGCATTCAATTACCAGGGTTGTTGTTGTTAAAAAAACAACAGCTCTCATATTGCTACTCTATAAACAAGACTACAACACAAAAACTCAAACAAATCCCCAAATGCAAGCATGTGCTCTTGCCCTTTGTGACACAGAACTCCAAAATGCAATACACCTCTCTCCCTTCTTATATCTACCGCTCTCCTATGCGGGAGACTCGGGCAGAGGGGTGTTATTGCTTTAATATTGGTAAGGTAAAGACACGGGTGATGTGACGCACCCGCTCGAGCGAGCGGACGCAGGAACGCACGCTGAATGCAAAGCTTGTTTTGTGGTACGCGATCCAACCAGTTTGCGCAAACAAACAACACTGGGGCTGAATGAGAAACAATGATGACCTGTCAGGGTCCAATGCGCAGGGGGAATATATATTTAGTAAAAAGACAGAGAAAGAGCAAGAGAGAGAGAGAGCAGGAGAGATGTGGTTTGAAATGTATGCTCAGACAAAATGGAAGAAAAAAAACACTGAGGTGATTATCTGACAGAAGTATAGACTTGTATCTTAAGAAATTTCTGGCAATGACCTCCGAATACAAATCAGTAGCAATCCACATTGTTGATTTGCCACAATAATCCAGAACACACAAAACAATTGCAACAATACATTAATAACTGCACTATAAATGCAGAACAAACAATATAAATACAGACAATTGTGTCTTACAATTTAGACAGAATTGTTGGATGATATTGGGAAAATATTTTGACATGTATATACAATATATGCATACTGTGTGTGTGTGTGCATGTGTGTATATAATACATACATAAAATAATATAATACACTGCCAAAAATGACAAAAGCAAGCTTTTGTTTTTCATGAGCTTCAGCTTATGATAAGTGGGGGCAAAAACAAAAGTGTTGGGTTTATAATTTTGGTCAGTGTACGTACATATATATACTGAACAAAATTATAAATGCTACACTTTTGTTTTTGCCCCCATTTTTCATGAGCTGAACTAAAAGATCTAAGACTTTTTCTATGTACACAAAAGGCCTATTTCTCTTAAATATTGTTCACAAATCTGTCTAAATCTGTGTTAGTGAGCACTTCTCCTTTACCGAGATAATCCATCCACCTCACATGTGTGGCATATCAATATGCTGATTAGACAGCATGATTATTGCACAGGTGTGCCTTAGGCTGGCCACAATAAAAGGCCACTCTAAAATGTGCAGTTTTACTGTATTGGGGGGGTCCGAAAACCAGTCACTATATGGTGTGACCACCATTTACCATGTCCTTCGAATAGAGTTGATCAGGTTGTTTATGGTGGCCTGTGGAATGTTGGTCCACTCCTCTTCAATGACTGTGCGAAGTTGCTGGATATTGACAGGAACTGGAACACGCTGTCGTATATGCCAATCCAGAGCATCCCAAACATGCGCAATGGCAAACACGCTGTCTGCATCTGCCCTCTACAGTAAAAACCGGGATTCATCCATGAAGAGAACACCTCTACAAAGTGCCAGACGCCATCGAATGTGAGCATTTGTCCACTCAAGTCGGTTACGATGACGAACTGCAGTCAGGCCGAGATCCCGATGAGGATGACGAGCATGCAGATGAGCTTCCCTGAGACGGTTTCTGACAGTTTGTGCAGAAATTATTTGGTTATGCAAACCGATTGTTGCAGCAGCTGTCCGGGTGGCTGGTCTCAGACGATCTTGGAGGTGAATATGGTGTATGTGGAGGTCCTGGGCTGGTGTGGTTACCCGTGGTCTGCGGTTGTGAGGCAGGTTTGATGTACTGCCAAATTCTCTGAAACGCCTTTGGAGACAGCTTATGGTAGAGAAATTAACATTAAATTCACGGGCAACAGCTCTGGTGAAATTCCTGCAATCAGCATGCCAATTGCACGCTCCCTCAAAACTTTTGCGACATCTGTGGCATTATATACAAAGGTGCATCTCAATAAATTATAATGTTGTGGAAAAGTTAATTTATTTCAGTAATTCAACTCAAATTGTGAAACTCGTGTATTAAATAAATGCAATGCTCACAGACTGAAGTAGTTTAAGTCTTTGGTTCTTTTAATTGTGAAGATTTTGGCTCAAATTTAACAAAAACCCACCAATTCACTATCTCAACAAATTAGAATACTTCATAAGACCAATAAAAAAAAAACATTTTAGTGAATTGTTGGCCTTCTGGAAAGTATGTTCAATTTACTGTATATGTACTCTTGGCAGGGGCTCCTTTTGCTTTAATTACTGCCTCAAGTCGGTGATCCGGTGATCAGTTTGGGGCACTGCTGAGGTGGTATGGAAGCCCAGGTTTCTTTGACAGTGGCCTTCAGCTCATCTGCATTTTTGGTCTCTTGTTTCTCATTTTCCTCTTGACAATACACCATAGATTCTCTATGGGGTTCAGGTCTGGTGAGTTTGCTGGCCAGTCAAGCACACCAACACCATGGTCATTTAACCAACTTTTGGTGCTTTTGGCAGTGTGGGCAGGTGCCAAATCCTGCTGCAAAATAAAACATCATCTTTCTTTAAAAACCTGGTCAGCAGAAGGAAGCATGAAGTGCTCCAAAATGTCTTGGTAAACGGTTGCAGTGACGTTGGTTTTCAAATAACACAATGGACCAACACCAGCAGATGACATTGCACCCCAAATCATCACAGACTGTGGAAACTTAACACTGGACTTCAAGCAACTTGGGCTATGAGCTTTTCCAGAGCTTTTCCAGCCTTCCTCCAGACTCTAGGACCTTGTTTTCCAAATGTAATACAAAACTTGCTCTCATCTGAAAAGAGGACTTTGGACCACTGGGCTACAGTCCAGTTCTTCTTCTCCTTAGCCCAGGTAAGATGCCTCTTAAGACAACTGTAGCCAAATTCCTTGACACGTCTGTGTGTGGTGGCTCTTGATACCTTGACCCCAGCCTCAGTCATTCCTTTTGAAGTTCACCCAAATTCTTGTATCGATTTTGCTTGACAATCCTCATAAGGCTGCGGTTCTCTCGGTTGGTTGTGCATCTTTTTCTTCCAATTCCATCGCAATATAAACACACACACACACAAAGTTTTTACGAAATATGGTGCAAATATTCACGTGAACATGACCATTCGTTACCAGACAACTCCATATGTTTGTGTGTGTGTGTGTGTCTGTGTGAGTGCATGTCAAAGTTTTAACTTGTACTATATGCATGCAGATCTAAAAATAAAAGAAAACATCAATAAAATGCATCAGAACACAAGAAAAGTGACTCTAGACGACTCAACTCACCCTACATTTAAAACAAACAGAAACAAATTTAGAAGTGCAGGGCAAAGCAAAAAAAGGAGAGCATGGGAAAGCAGCTGTCAGCAGACCAATGATGCAAACATCATGTCCCAGAAAACCATCTGAGAACAACTCAGTAGCTACCGTTCTCCTTTTAAAGTCAACATGTGCTAAAAACTGACACTATTTATTGTTTTATTGTGCACCACCTGGATCCACGATAGACACTTTTCACGATCCAATGAGTTTTCGATGGAATAATCCAAGCCCGGCCTACATATTTAGCGATTTCACTCATAAATGTGTCACATTAAGGAAGTAAAATGCATTGTGAACGGTGTGTTGTGTTGACTCTCTTCGTTTTGTCCTTGTCCTCCTGCCTTGGAAAGCCCTCCTGGACGCATTACACAATCAGCCAGCACGCAGGGTGAGAAAAAGGATGAATACTTGCTTTTTATACATGACCACATCCCTCTCCTTATTAGGCATTAGTGTCTGTTTCTTCCATGTATAGAACCTTGATGAGCCATGTTTATTCATAGACTAACCTTTTTAAATAATTCTGAGAGCTCTCCGACAAAGGCCTCCACAGCATACTTAATACCTCATCTAGGTTTCATTATTCAGCGCTTATACTCTCTCCGCCGCCCCGTTTGAGATGCAGAGCATGAATTATGCCGGGCCCTTCTCCTCCTCTCAGCCTCCTCCCCTCCTTCAATTCACACTACAAGCATCTCCTCTTGCTCTCCTTTCCTCTCATTCCCTCTCAAAGCAGCCTTATCCCACAGGACAGAGAGGCTTACTGATTACTGCAGTAATATCACTACTCGCTACACTTCATTCACCCCACCCCTTCTCTCACTTTCACTCTGCTTTATTGGAATGACAAATAACGCCACATTTGTATACCCAAAGCAGCCGCAGGTATGCTAAGCTGCTCACAGCAATATAAAGAACAGTGGAAAATCAAGAAGGAAATTAGCATGAAATATACATGTAATTAATAAAATATTAAAAAATAATAACCTTTTTTACAAATTAAATTAAACTTATTCGATTTTAACATGTCAAAAAACATACCATACTTTATCCAGCATATGGGATTTTTGTCTCACAAACACGAAATGTGAGTTTATCTACATATAGCCCCTTACACACACACACACACACACACAACAACAGACAGACAGACAGACAGACAGACACACACACACACAAATAGCTGGGGATTTCACAAATCCCATTTTTTCCTGATGTAAACCCTGTTCGATCTCTTAAACGATTATACAACACAAAATTGGTCTAGCATAAATAAGTAGCTAAGGGTTGCAAAGAGGTGGAATATTTTTGGTAAATTTTCCCCCTAAAATATTGAGATTTTTTGAAAACATTTCAGGATTTGGGGGAAAATGTCAGAAGATTTTTGTAAATTTTCCCAAAATTTTTTTCACCTGTATGCAACCCTAATTTTAAATGCACTAAAATCTCTGCAGGTCCTGAACTTCTTGAATTATTAAGACTATCTATAGAATCAGTGTTTAATCCACTGTAGTAAATAAAATGAATTAACTAACACATTTTAATTAACATACTTACACATTTATCACTAATTTATTCTCATCTTTGCATGCAATATTTTTGAGTTGACTCAATTCATCTAACTGAAACATTTAACCCAAAGTTATTCTACAAAAAGAATTATCAAACAAATATTTTTGTATAGAATTTATGGTAAATACAATTTTATCAGTGGCTACAAACCAACATTTGGTCCTAAACTAGTAAACCACTGAGCAATACATTTACAATTCTATTTAATCCACCCAGAACACCACTGAAACCTCCAAGTAATACCCATAGCGTCCACAAAACATGGCTAAAAAACATTTGGGAAACCTTTAGCAAACCTCCAACAACAGCATGATGTAATAAAATGTATGATGTGACTGAAAATGCTAAAATATAGTTTACTTTAGTTACTGAAGGACTGTAGAAACTATAAGAAAGTCTTTATTTGCATACCCTTGAATTAAAGTACTATTTTTAGGTTCATTACTGCATTAATATAATGCAAAACTATCAAATGAATGTTAGATACATTGCATCACAAACCAGACAAATGCCTGAATTAGAACTGATTGACAAACAGGTTTGAAATTAATTATTCCCATGGACGTTAATGTTGATGCCAGCCTCCCTGAGAAAAACACAAATATGTAAATATTATGTTCATCTTATTTATCCATTAGAGGATTTTCAGGTATTAGAAAATATGATAATTGACAATTTAAGGGTCTTGGAAATGTCTCTCATTAGCATATTAATTGACGCCGGATTTCTCACAATGACAATTCCTTCAAGAGTGGAGATGATTAAGATAAACACCTTTTTCGCCATGCAGCGCAATATTTGAAATGCACGCTTTGATGTTTCAGTTCGTATTGGAGTAAATGAATTAATTAGAAACATAATTCGCTTCTGTGTTTGGATGCACTTATCTCAAAACACATTCAACAAATTTGAGAGATATCACGAGGTTGGCAACGGATGAAAAATAAGTAAATAAATGCATAAAAAAATGGACAACCTGAGTTAAAAAGACTCACTAATTAAAAACTCCCTTAACTGTTTTGCTGCTGTCAGTATGCATGAAAACATTTCCATAAAAAAAGACGAGGTCGCTCGCAATTTCTCGCTGTCAGTGTATGACTCCAGTTATTCGTTTCTTTTCCCTCTAGTTCTTCCCAAAGATGAGACTGTCACTTCCTTTCTGCTCAATATCAATCCCCTCCTCATACAATTTATCCTGTAACTCCAGGGGGTTGATGCTGCAACGCCTCTGCTCCGTGCACATTTTCCAGCCAAAAGCGCTTGAAAACACTTACGCCAAATCGCGTTTGAATGTGTGTACACCCACACTACTTTTGCTTATTTGTCATCAGCTGTGGGACTGGCCCTCCTTCTCCCAATAACTGGGTTAACACAACAGCTGAATTCAAATAAAAATCTTCACATTTCAACTCAGGCTAATGGGCAGCGTAAATGACTGCTAAATGAGGTGATTAAGGGTGCTTACACACTAGTACTTTTGGTGCTCACCCGGGTTCGATTGACGTCAGAGTTCGGTTCGTTTGGATGATTTAAACGCTGTCATCGACCTCGGGTGCACACCCGCGAACCGTACCCGAGTCCGCTTAAAAAGGGTGGCCTGGGATACGGTTCAAGTGAACTCCGGTACGGTTCACTGCTGATGTGAACGCAATCGCACCAAATCGCGGAAGTGAACCGATATTAATGACGTATTATTTGATAAAATGTATGTGTATGTGTGTGTTTCACTCACTTTCCTGGCGAACGCGATTGACGCGCTGCAAGCAGAAAGCTGTATGTTTAATTTATGTTAGCCTTCATCTTCTTTAGAGCATTTGCAGTACATTCGTAAGACAGACGTAAGTGTCGTTATGCACTAAGCTTTGTAAACCAAACCAACGGTTCAAAAACTTAAATATAATGAAAATGCAGGGAACAATGTTATGCATTTTGCCGCCTTCTCCTGCGCAGTCGTTACTAAGCAATAGGGTAAACAGCTGCTGGCTTGATTGCGCAAACGAACCGCGGTTCGGACCCAAAGAAACTAATACGAACACAGTCCAGCGGGGGAAGGGGGAGGGGAGCAAACAAACTCGGGTTCGGACCAGGTAAGCGAACCAAGTGTGAAAGCACCCTAACGCATCTTAAAGCATAATTCACTAGTGCTAGCTACTTTCAAATTTGCCTGCTGGGCAACAAGCTATTCATAAATTAGGGTTAGGTTAGAAGTTAAATTCAGCATGAAATGAAAAATCCATATAACTGATTTCAGGAAGAGACAGCAGCGGCCCTCCTCCTCTTATATATCAGTGGGACCCTGTGGAGAGGGTGAGCTTCTGCCACTCACATCTCCGAGGACCTATTGGACTACAACCTGCAAACACAGTTAAGAAAGCAGCAGAGACGAACCATCCGACAGTTCAGGGTCACACCAGTAACTGAAACGTTCTATACTGAAACTACACGTCAGTGCATCTCAGTGTGGATATGGGAAATTCCTCAAACCAGACTGCAAAGCTTACAGAAGTCGTGCGCTTAGCTGAGCCCATCTCAGGGTCTGCTCCCCCTCTCTGCAAAAATACCTCAAACGCTGCAAAAGCAGAGCTGCTAAAATCACCACGGACTCAATCACCCCGTAACCATCTTTTCATTTTACTGACATCTGGCAAGCGCTTCAGGAGCATGTGGCAAAAACTGAGAGACGAAGGAGGAGCTTCTTCCCTCAGGCCATCAGCTCCTAAAAACTCAAACCCGTCTCATAACATCAACACGACTCATTAAGTCCATTATTGCAACTTTTTATTTAATTGCACATTTTTACTCATTTTTTCTTTATTATTTTAACCTATATTTTATATATATTACTTGTGTTATGTTCATTTGTTTGCAATGTCATTGAGAGGACCCTCCTGATTTACATTTCACTACTGATTATATCCTGAGTTCAGTATTACAAAAAAAATAACCTTGAACCTTACTGTAAACAATCTCATTGTTGTGTTTTAATCATTTAAGAAATACATAAATAATCTCTGGTGATGTACATGGGACTGCTCTAATCATTTATTCCTTAACTTACAATTGACTGCAATCACATTCAGAATGAGTGAATTAATTCAAATCTGTTGAGGTTTGACAGCATCAAATATCAACAGATAAAACTGTCAAAAACAGTGATTAAATGATTAGCTAAATTCCAGAATAAACATTTCCTTATAATTTACTCACCCCCTTGTCATCCAAGATGTGTATGTCTTTCTTTCTTCAGTTGAAAATAAAGTAAGGTTTTTAGGAAAACATTTCAGTTTCAATGGGATCCCAACGGGTGCAAATTGCTGTTTCAATGCAGCTTCAAAGGGCTCTACATGATCCCAGCCGAGGAATATGGGTCTTATCTAGCGAAAAGATTGGCCATTTTCTAAAACAAAATAAAAATGTATATACTTTTTGTCTATAGAGTTTACAAAGTGAATGTGCCAAGAATGTCAAACGTCCTTTAAAAAAAAAAGTAAAACAACAATGTTGGATGATTTTGAAGCTGGGGGAGAAAATGAGATGGAGTTTTTCGCCCAACCCTACCTTTTAAATTGGAGTACATAGATGAAGAACTAACCGCGCATGACCTTTCCAACATGATTGTGTAATGCATGAAATCAAGCATGTGCATCGTGGAGCTAGTGAAAGAAAATAATTTGTGGTAAAAATGTATATAAATGTTTCTTTTTGTATTGTTTGTCTTTAAAAATGACTGATCGTTTCACTAGTTAAGACACTTATTCATCAGCTGGGATCATGTAGAGCCTTTTGAAGCTGCATTAAAACTGCATTTTGGACCTTCAACCTTTTGGCCACCATTTAAGTCCATTATATGAATAAAAATCCTGGAATGTTTTCCTCAAAAAACATTAAAAGGTTAGTTCACCCAAATATTTATATTCTGTCATTAATTACATCCAAGTGAAGCAGATTATTGAAAAAGAAAAAATGTAGGGCGGGGGCTTCATTTCATAGGTTGTTGTTTGGATGGAGGCAGATCTGTATTTGAGCTTGCAGTCAGTTATAAGAAAGGGGTAGAGTTTATATGGATGGAATTATTGGTGAAGATCGGCATGCATCACCAGTAAGAAGTCTGTTACTTCACCAGAAGATCCAGTTATGTTTAAAAAAAAATGTAGTTAAAAATTACAATATTTTTTTTTTAAGTGAAACATATACATTGATGAATTGATATTATTAATGAATCAATAACATGCATTTAGAAATCAGGGTGAATTAGAGTAGTTAGTAACATTGCTACTTTAGTTAGTTTCTCCACAATGCTACTTTTTACAATTCAACAGATCCGGCAGCTAAACAATATTTTCCAGGTTTCTAGATATTGACCACAGGACTTTGCAAAGTCAGAAAACAGCAGAGACACATCGCAGTTGATGCTGTAATTTGTCAGAATAATTTATTGAGTTTCTGCAGCTCTGCAAGGCGTTTTGATGAATGGTACAAGTCACACAGAACTGTTATCAAAAGAGAGGGAGAGCGAGCGCCGGGTAGGACGAGTGGGAGAGAGACAGATAAGAGAGAAAGCAAGAGAGGGAGTGGTACGGCAAAGGAAATATTTCCATGCCATCATCCAATCTGTTCTGGGAGATGGGGAGATGACAGCTCTGAATCTGAGCAGGTGTCTTTTCTAGCTTCCATTACCTCCGCTATGTATGAATTAGATTTCTGCAAAATCTCATAAAAAAACAGCCCCCACGATTTTACCGTCAAAATCTCTCCCCATATCCCTTTTTCCACATTATTTGCTATGCAGCAGAGATTGGATGGCTACTGAACAGGACGGTAAATAGCAGAAGCGCACTGGAGGGGCCTAGCGCGGGCAGCTGGAGAAATAAAGGATGATTTACAGAGCAACTGCAGGGCTTGAAGCACCACAGACTATTGAGTGAATAAACCGCCAACCCAATACATTCCTAAATATGTGACAGGAACAGCACAAGCTCTGTCGATCTTACTCTAGGTGATGTTTAGTTCATAAATCCCCCAACTCTGCTGTTCTCTAAGAGCACACGGACAGGTTTTAATTCCATCATATTTTCTGCTGAGTTCGAAGGGGATTACGCAGTCTGCTCTCAATGGAGTGACACATTCTTTCTACTTGGATAAATACACCTCTATGGCCATGTTTTTCATCTCAGATTTTAGCTTCGTACCAAAACCTGCCTCACTGCCAATTGCCTTCTAGGTAGCATACCAACCATCAGTGATTTGGGACAGTTTCTGTAGGAAGAAACCTCACGCAAAGTGCATTAGAGAAGTGACTTACAATAGATTTCAAATGAGATTGTTCTTGTTCATGTGTATATATATATATATATATGTTTATATTATATATATAAATATACACTGTTATATACACACTGAACAAAATAATAAACGCAAAACTTTTTTTGCCGCTATTTTTCATGAGCTGAACTCAAAGATCTAAGACTTTTTATATGTACACAAATGGCCTATTTCTCTCAAATATTGTTCACAAATCTGTTTAAATCTGTGTTAGTGAGCACTTCTCCTTTGCTGAGATAATCCATCCACCTCACAGGTGTGGCATATCAAGATGCTGATTAGACAGCATTATTATTGCACAGGTGTGCTTTAGGCTGGCCACAATAAAAGGCCTCTTTAAAATGTGCAGTTTTTTCACACAACACAATACCACAGATGTTGCAAGTTTTGAGGGAGTGTGCAATTGGCATGCTGACTGCAGGAATGTCCACCAGAGCTGTTGCCCGTGAATTGAATGTTCATTTCTCTACCATAAGCCGTCTCCAAAGGTCTTTCAGATAATTTGGCAGTACATCCAAACGGCCTAACAACCGCAGACCACGTGTAACCACACCAGGCCAGGACCTCCACATCCAGCATCTTCACTTCCAAGATCGTCTGAGACCAGCCACCCAGACAACTGCTGCAACAATCGGTTTGCATAACCAAATAATTTCTGCACAAACTATCAGAAACCGTCTCAGGGAAGCTCATCTGCATGCTCGTTATCCTCATCGGGGTCTCGACCTGACTGCAGTTTGTAGTTGTAACCGACTTGAGTGAGCAAATGATCACATTCGATGACGTCTGGCACTTTGGAGAGGTGTTCTTTTCACGGATGAATCCCGGTTTTCACTGTACAGGGCAGATGGCAGACAGCGCGTACGGCGTCGTGTGGGTGTGCTGATGTCAACATTGTGGATCGAGTGGCCCATCGAGTGGTGAGGTTATGGTATGGGCAGGCTGTATGTAAACAGCTGTGACTATGATCACTTTAAATTCCCTCGGTAGCCAGAATGGTCGACACAGAAGCATGTGAATTTCCAGATCAGGGAGCAGAAGGATTTAATAGAGTGTAGATTCCTTTCATCACAACATTGTTGTTGATAAAGAAACAGACGCCCCCACCTCTGCTTTTCCCTGTGAGCTCTTTCGTTCTGTCTGAGCGATGCACGGAGAACCCCGTAAGCTTGATGGCGGAGTCTGGAACCATTGCAGACATCCAGGTTTCTGTGAGGCAAATCATGCAGCAGTCCCTTGTTTCTCGTTGGTATGAGATGCGCGCCCGCAGTTCACAGAGTTTGTTGTCCAGTGACTGAACGTCAGCCAGCAAAATTATTGGGAGTGGAGGTCTGAGGGGACGGTGTCTGAGTCTGACAAGGACGCCGGCTCTCTTCCCCCTTTTCTGGTAGCGTTTCCTTGGTCACGACCATGCGTCCCAGACAAAGGGCTCGATGGGGTGTCTGTACACAAAGCACTGGCGTTCAAGAACTTAATGTCCGGTTTGCGTTGCGCGACAGAGGAACCGATGTTTAAAAGTGTGTGTCTATCGTAGACAGTTATACTAACAACATCCAACACATAAAATAACAAATAAAACTGAGTTCTTCGGAGTTCGCTACACACGGCTGCCATGCTCGGCGCCATCTTGGACCAAATTATTTTGTGATGATCCATGCCTTTAGTGGCATTTCAAAAGACCTTTGAGAGTGGTTAACCTAATAATGTAAAGTAAAGACTGTAATGCTCACATTGAGAGGTGCAGTAGAATTAAATGCTTGTTGCTAGGTTAAGCCATAGGATTAAATCAAATGCCAATCACCCAGGTGAAAAGTAGACTATAATCATTGTGGAGCACCTTGGTACCGAGATCACTGACCCAACCACTAACTAAAATGTTGTATTTCTCCATACTTTGTATGCTTTCATTTGTTTTCTGGAGCAGAAGGATGTCTGGAGGACAAGATTGCTTATGTCTACCACCTCGATGACAGGCAAGTATTTCAATTCAGTAGAAAAGCATGCCTCTTCATAACATAAGGGTCACATCCAACTTATTTTGTGATTTTCAGTTTATACCTTTCTATTATAATAGTGTCTAAACCAGTACAGTGCATAATTTGTCTTTTATGCTTTTCACTTCCTGCCCTCTGAATTTCATGTGTCATCAGAATCGCATGATAGCAAACCAGCTATCAATGAGCTCATTAATGTAAATGTAGGGTTTATGGATGTTTGATGTTAAATCACAGAAAGACAATTAAAGTATTTACCCATGAGAACATTGTAAAATATACAGGATTATGTTTATGAATGGAATTTATGAACTTCAATGTAGTTGGATTTTTTTTACTCCCCATCACTGTTGGAAACCAAACCTACACCCATTCTGCATTGCATAAAACTGGCATGTACATAAAATGGAATTGCAATTACTTCATTCTAACAACGAGATCTGTAAAATGCTTGCAAATTTTCTTGACTTTGTTACCCTGACCTGGGGAGAAGAATTATTAAAATTAGTGCTGTCAAATGATTAATTGTGATTAATCGCATCCAAAATAAAAGTTTTTGTTTACATAATATATGTATGTATTCTGTGTATATATATATATATATATATATGCATACACATACATTATATATTTTGAAAATATGTACATTTAAAAATATATATTTACATTATTATATTTTCTATTACATAAATATATTCAATATATAAAAATAACATATTTTTCTTAAATATATACACATGCATGTGTTTGCATTAATATATATATATATATATGTACACAGTATACACTTACATATTATCTACACAACATTTTTTATTTGTGATGTGATTAATTACGATTAATCGTTCGACCGCACTAATTGAAATGTGTTTTCCACTTTTTGCTCATCTGATTTAACAGTTTATCTATCATTCTCTGTTAGATATGTGCTCCTCGATAAAAGCGAAAAGCGAATTTAAAATTAAAAGCGAAGGAAAAAAAAAATAGTCGAACCTCCCTCCTTTAGAAGAGTTTTAAAACAAGAGTAAAGGATTCATCTTTCAGACTCAGATTCCTTCTCAAACAAACTAATTACATATATTTCACAAATGTATGGGCTTTAATCAACTGAGAAACAAGAAATCCATCCTGTACCCTTTTCTCAGCCATTCCCAGAACATCAGAAAATATTATATATTTCAAAGAACGTGATCTTTGAAGTGTGCTTCCAAAACACAGCCATTTAAAGCCTTAATTGTGACTATTGCAGAAAACATCCTGTTTAACAGCTGCATGTTTCTAGATGATTTAGAATGTTGAAGTATATTCCATGCACATAAAAAAACTCTCATATGATTACCAGTGTGTTGTGCTGCTATAGTATGCAATCATGGAATGAGACTGATTGTAATGGTTCACTCTTCAATGAAAATAGCTTTAAGAATAAGATTTGCTGGACTCATACAAATGGATTATATAAAGTCGGTCTGAAGGGAAATGCACGCATCCACTAAGAGCATACCCAACACATAATTAATTATATAAAGCAACCCAACTAATGGATATTAATGGCCAATTAACCATGCACAAATTGCCACCAACAAAAATAATTTGCATAGAACTGCCTCATTTGAGATTATTAGGCATTAGGATATGTCATCCATTATTAGTGTGGGGCATTGTGACTCAGTCTTTTAATACATTTCCCTTCATTTAAAGCAGTGAGAGTGGTAAACACTTAAACTCAGACAGTAAAGCCAGCAAAAATGTGCATGAGGACAGGTCAGTATAAAGAGGCTGCATTAGCCTCCACTCAGACCTTTAAAATCGATGTAAACTTTCTGAAATGACCAGCAATTCATATACCTTTGCTTTAAAACGTGGTATACAAAATTAAACCTATACTTCATCGTATAAAATTCAGCTCTTCAAGGCTATTACTGTTGCAGTATCTAGCTTGTTTATACTGTTATCACCAGTTATCTTCTTTTATTTATGACATTTGGGTAGCTTTCATTCACTGTGGTATTCCAATCATGAATATCTTAATAACAGACAGTAAGTTAATATCAACAACTGACAAACAAAAATTTGAACTTGAATCTACCAATCCATCTGTATAACCTCCAAACTGCTGTAACTTCCAGGCAAGGTCTTATCAAGTCAGCATTCAAAGTTTCTATCTTCTATTTTTTCAGCCATAACCATAGCAATAGCTGGATGCCTTTGGGTTGTGGCTAGAAGGGATGCAGCTATGGCCGGAATTGACTCAAAATAAAATAATAATGAATTAAATTAGCTACCTATTGTCTCCATTATGTTTAGTTCAGTTCCTGTCATGTATTTTATGAGCTCTCATTAGTTACCGTGGTTTCTGATTAGTTAATCCTTGTCCAGCTGTTCCTGTTTAGTTCACTCATTTACCATATGTGTATTTAATAGTCCTGATTCTGTTCTATTCTTTGTAGGTTATTATTTGGTGTTATGTGTTGTACCGCGTTGGTATTCTCAGTAAAGTCTATTTGGAAGTATGCATCTTCGTTTGTTGTCCTCATTCCTCGAAAACTCGTGACACCTATCAGATTGTGTTTTATTAACATCTACTACTACCCCAACCCTAAAGCTATACCCTTACAATAATGCAAATACAGTATTTAATTGTTGTTCAGCATCACATAAAATGACGCAATATTGATGTGCGCAATCCCAGCTGTAGCTGTATCCTTTTAGCCCCAACCATGCCTTTGTCCATATTAGGCATTTCCTAGAATCTCATGCGTTCTATTACAACTGTGACAAAAATACAGGTGCATCTCAAAAAATTTGAATATCGTGAAAAAGTAAATTTTTTGGGGTAACATTTCAAAAAGTGAAGCTTTCATATATTCTAGATGTATTACACGTAAAGTAAAACATTTCAAAAGTATTTTTGGTTTGTTTTAATTTTGATGATTAGAGCTTATAGCCATGAAAGTCAAAAATCCAGTATCTCAAAATATTAGAATATTTACATTTAAGTTTCATTTAATGACCATCCCTACAGTATGAATTCCAGTAGTCTCTTGTTCTTTGTGTAATGTAATATTTTATATATATATATATATATATATATATATCTAATATAAGGGAAACCGGTCAATTTAACTCAAAGGGAATCTTTTATGATTGTATAGGGAATTTGAGCCGACTCACTGTTTCACGGCTGATCAACGATTCGGCCAGAGATTAACTGAACATAAGTATAACATCACTTCTACACTGGATATTAAAATCCAAAATATAGTGAAAAGACTATTAAATAGCAGTAACAAGATCGGCAGTTTAAGACATTAACTTGTAAGCACAAAAAACAAGATAATTCTCTTTTCAATATAAATAAGACTTTATTTATATAAACATGTACCATGGTGTAAAGACATGTAACCTAATCTAACACATGAACACAAGCATTCACACATTCACATGTTGCAGAAGGAGAGAACGTAATGAAAGGATGAGTTTAAGAGAATGAAAATGTGATATCCCACGTTTACAGCAATATGTGCAATTGCATAGACCTGAACAACCATCGATCACCTATTTAACCCTCACATTGAGTTTCTCAATGAGGCAAACATTTATATTAAATGCACATCTCAGGTAATCTGGAGGTTACCTGCTTGCATTGCTAAAGGGTTTCCCCGAAGACACTGATTGGCTTAGAGTTCAGTAGTCGTTGAAGTGACGTCTTGGGCGTTGGCTCTTGGCTGAAGTTGCGGAGTTGTGGGCTGGTTGAAGTTAGGCGGATTAGAAGTTTCTTGAAGATGGGTAAGGATTCAACTATAAAACACACACACACAAAAATTAAAATGCTGATTAATATTTTAGAAAGGTGCGCTTTTATAATGTTTATTGTCTTGACCATGATGATTTGCAACCTGGACTTTTTAGGCAAGCATAAAAAAAATATTAAAATAAAATAAAAAATATGGCATAGTATAGCTCAATGTTCAGTGGCAGCTGTCATAGCTGAACAGTATGGCTGGTCCGAGTCCTTCAGATGCAGCCTCTGATATAGTTAGAAACAATTTGTTAATATTCTGACAATAGATGTTGTTACTTTCATTTTCAAAATAATCAGTGATGGACTGTAAGGAAGTACATTCAATAAGTATTTTCGTACAAATGTGAAAGACTAAGTTTTCTTATTTTTCAGGTTTTTTTCTCACAGGACAGCAAAACTACAAAAAATGTATTTTACAACATGATGCATTGTTGTAGATTAAACTACCCAACAGAGTATGTAAGATAATACTTTTAATTAGAGGATAGTTCACCCAAAAATGAGAATTGCGTAATCATTTACTCACCCATAAGTTGTTCCAGGTTTGGAATTTTCATTTTTGGGAGAACTATCCCTTCAACTAAGGTTTAAAATATTACTTGTTTTTCCCCCAATGTGGTATTACTACAAGTAGTTTACTAAAGTACCTCAATATTTCTTCTACTAATTACTTTGTCATAGCTCTAAACAATTTCTCTTTCCTTCTTTCCCTAAATCAGACTGGACCCATGTACTGCAGGATAAACCTGAATGTGCCAGCTCTGGACAGGTTTTTAAAGGTTTTGGGCTGAGCAGGGAGGCCTGACAGTGCTGCTGGATCTACTGAGAAGTGAACGATGACATGGATGGGGTGCTACAATCCAGACCCTGGTGTCTCTCTTCTGTCTGGCCAGTGGTACATCATACAGAGTAGTCTCCAGAGTGTTTGACCTGCCTCGTTCCACTGTCACTGCATTGTCCTCCGAGTCGCTGAGGAGGTGCTGGCCATTCATCCCTGATATTCCTCAGGAGACAGGGCTGGGCTTAAAACTGGGGGGTTGATTCTGATGTTTACCTTGAATGGGGTAAAAGTACTTTTGGTATGGGCATAGTTGAATTTGTTTTAAAATGTTTTAAAAGGTATTTTTGGTACAAAAATAAACAATTTTTATTTATTGGATTTTTTGTACCAATGTGTTGCATACCTAAAAAAGTGTATGTTCTTTCAAATAGGTCAGTTTGGTAGATAAATTGTATTTATTAAAAATAATGTATTTGACTTGTATTTTTACTTCATCACAAAAATAAACTGCAGAAATTAGGTTGTTTATGACGGGGATGTACTGCATAAATATTTATTGTTTGTTATGGAGTAGGGGTAAATACATTGATTGGGGAGTCTCTGTTTGCTCTTCTCTTCTCTGGAGTTTGATGTCCTCTGATTATCTCCACCAGCTTACACTCACTCCCTCACCTGTCCCAGGACACCTGCAATTCTAAGGCAGAGCAAATAAACCATGCCTGTTAACAACAACAGCACAATGAATGTCAGCAAAAATGTGTCTATTAACTTGCTTACTTTTTTAGTCCTTCACCAGCAGGCTCATCTTATTCAGAACAGCCATAAAACAAGAGAACATGAGCACTTCAGTATTTTGTATGCATGTCTTGCCATGTTATATTTTCTAATGTTGCACCAATTTTTACATGTTTTAATATTTTTCATAAATAACACGGCAAGACATGCATACAAAATACTGAAGTGCTCATGTTTGGTTAAAACATTTGTGGACATATCTTGTATGACAGCATTACAAAAACACAACAAAGGGAAAGACTATTGGCTTATATACTGGTTGTCTTATTGTTTGTGGGCTTTGTGTTAAAAAAATGTATTTTAACACTTTCGCTAGGTATTCGAGTATAAGAAAACACAACACTTACATTTCAATGTGAATTCCCCAAAGGACTCTCATCCGCCGTGTTGTTTGAATATAAATTCCATCGCAAGTGTGCGAAGTGTCCATCAGATGTACACTTCATTTCCCTGGGAAACGGAGGGCGCATTTGAAGTTGCTTTCGAATTACGGCAGCCTTCGTGACGCAATCGGCCTTGGAATGCGGCCTTCGAAGGGGGCATTCTGAATTGGGACAGCTAGCGTCGTGACGCAATCGCACTTCAAATACGGACTTCGGAGTGCTCGCACTTAACATTTGGACAACCTTCGTAATGTTCATGTGATGCAATCACACTTTAATTCCAGTCTTGGAAGGGTGCGCACTCCACTTTGGAAAACAGCTGAAATGGTTGGAGCTAAACTCTGCAGGGCTGCGGCCTTCCAGGAACTGAGTTTAACACCCCTGGTGTAGAACCATAATGAAAGCTGCATCATGTGTTTTGAAAAACTATATTTAATGATTATACTAACAACTAAACAGTGAAACTATGGGTATCTTTTGTGTGGGTGATCTAAAGTAATGTTCCTATGATATTTCATAATAAATTTGTTTTTTGAACCAATGCTTCTGCAAATGCAAGGCTTCTCTAAAGATAGAACAGCCTGTGTTCCAAGTAATGACTGTTTTGAGTTTTGTGTCTAGAGTTTTGAAAAATGACATGAAGGTTCTGTTATTAGTGCAAAAATAATTGTAAAAAAAAATTGTAATATACACAAATAAGCAAATAACCCCATAACCAAATCGTAGATACTGGACATGTTTATTTTTAATCCACATGCACTTTGGAAGTAGCATTGAGGTTTGTGTCAATAATTTAAAGCACCATCTCAGAAAGTAATTGTTAGCTTTGTAAACAGTTTTGATGACCGGGTAGCTGAGGAACAGAACGGCTGATTGCGTATTGATCAGGAGAAGGTGTGCACTGCAGTCAGGATGGAGGTAAAGGGTCGGAGGGGGCTCCCTCTCACAAGGTGAAAGAGGTCAGAGACTTGTTCTGCATCCCAGTGTGAGTTCAAGCGAGGGTGGCGAACAAAAATCGTAGCTGAGATGATAAAGAGACTGTATTTGCAGAAGGTTTTACTCCATCCCTGTGAGTGTGAATCAATGAAGGGTTGCTGTAAATAAACAAGCTTTTGCCTTCCTGACCTACCCATGAGGAATAGTTAATAGTTATGTAGATATTTTATGTGTGGTTACAAGTGCGGTATCGGAAATGGGAAAACACAAAAAAATTGCGATAGATGTCAATACTAATATGACCTTTTGAGAGCAGGAGTTAATGTTTTAATTGAGCAGAAAATATGAGTGCCACACCACCTGTGAGAAACACAAAACTAAAATAATTGTGTAATATAATGCTGTTCTGACCCACACAGCTATTAGTGTTGTGTTTGAATACTTTATTCGAAAATCATGAATAATGACAAATAGCAAATACTTCCAAATGCTACAAAAATATTTGTTAGACTGGTGATCTAACAATGTCAAGGACTTTCCCTTAATGCAAAATGCCTGTGGTTGTCAGGCTTGTGGTGAAGGGATGAGGCGAGGGCTCAGTTGTGCAGAGTGATGGGCTTTTATTAATAAAAAAATAAACAAAACAGCAACAAAAACTACCCCGTAGGGGAAAAAAAAAGACAGCTGGCAGGCTTGGCAAGGCAGGATCAGCACACGACAGAGGAACATACGACAACGAACTCGCACAGGACTGCAAACACAAGGAGATTATAAAGGGAGCAAATGAGGAGGGTAATGAGCTGACAGAGGTGGGGCAAATTAACCAATAATCAGGAAACAAGATGGGTGAGAGCACATGGCACACAGAAACTATGACAAAAGCCATGTGCTCACACAAAACAAAAATACAAGCACATGGCCAGCAAAACAAAATCACTAACCATGTGCAAAACGGGACATGAACACGCAGCTAATAAGGAGACTCATAAGCCGCGTGTTCACACAAAACATGTGAAACATGAAATAACGCAGCCAGTGAAAAACACAAGCTGCTTGCCACACAGAACAAGACAAAACAAGAGAAAGCAAAACGAAGAATTTTCAAACTCATACATACCAAACATGAATATGAACCCTTAAGCTATTCAATAGTTATTAAAAAGACATACAGAATGAGTGATTAGGACATGATAGTCAAATGTGTGGGTTGCGTACCTGATATGGAGTTATGTTATATTAAATCATTAGTTGCTCATAAGTCTTTTAAGATGATTTTAGGTGCATATGGAAAAGGCAGTTTCTATGCAATTCTGTGGACATGAGAATGTGTTCCATGAACAAAGGTCAAAAAGGGTTTAGAAGGAATTTCAGTCTGGTCTTTGTCCTGCTAGTTGGGGGGGCGGGGGGCAATCTGAGGAAGCTCATGATTTCAATCATGGATTAACATGTGATGGTCATACTTTGCATCTCTTTGACCATAAATATTTGTTACTTGCCCAAAATTTGACAATCTCCTTCTTGAGTTTGGATTATCAATGTGTTCTTTTGTGTTAATGTTGTAAGTTGTTCACTGAAAGAGTCTTTGGTTAGGCTTGCTTCAGACTCATGGCACCAGGGTATCGTGGACAGATGTATGATGTTGCCTTGTTATCCGGGGCCTCTTTGTGGAATTTTCTCTTTTGGTGGTCCTAACACCAATCTGATCGATTCTTAAATTGTCTGATTCACTCTGATATTTGCTGAATCAAAGCATTCATTTTCTATTAAAACACACATACACAAATACAAAGCAGCTTTACAATTGTACTTTACAAAGCAGCTTTACACAATACAAACTGTTTTCAACATTGATAATCTGAAATGTTTCCTGCAAATCAGCATAGTAGTAGTACATTTTACATTATCATGTAAGAAAATGTGCAAAATGTACCATCAAAATGCTATGCTCTTTCTGTGTGGTTGCTAAGGTGTTCATAGTGTTTTTTAGCACAATGCTATTGTTTGCTAGAGTGTTCTTATACAACAGTGGCTGTTTCCATACAATGCTTCGATTAATCTTGTAAAATTCGTCTGTGTTTCTTCTAAGACTGGTGATAACTTTCTCTGAGTTACGTAAAAACACAGATTGGTCTGATTTTAATCTGGAAAAAAAAGTCTGATTAGTTCTTGGTTAACTACTAAATGGTGAGACTAGTTTTTAACAGTCTTAACACAGAGGCTAAGTTTATGAAACTTGCCCTTCCTTGGCGATCGTGCTTCATCAGAAAGATCTTGCTGGTTGAGTGCAATGTTTTGTTCGTGAACACCATGGTTATGTTTGTCCAGCTGCTAAACTGGTGTTTTCAACAGGTCAAGTATACAACAATACCAACAAAACAGACTTAAGCTTGATTACAGCTCTATAACTCTACAGTAACAACCTTAACTTTTTCAGTCCACTTATAGATTTACAGACATCATCATGATTTTGCCTTGCAGTTTGATGGTTTTACAAGTACAAACACAGTCGAAACACAACGATATGAGTCAGGATTTTATAGAGGTGTAACCGAACTCATACCTAGAGTTTAATTATCAGGCTTACGAATGCATGCTGGCCAACCAACCAGAGACTAATAAACACTCCAACTCTGATTGAATGTGTTAAATATTACCCTGATGGGAGCTGGTTATTGATAGAGGAAAAGGAGGGGCGAAAGATAAAGCGAGGGCCTGTGTGTGAGAGAGAAAAGAGAGATGGAGAGAATGAGCAGCCTTGGCGGGTTTCGACACTCACTGCTGAGCTGACAGTGGAAGAGCAGGGTGTAATGACAAATGAGTGAAGAGGCCACAGCATGAGGTCCAAACGAGCAAATGGAGAGAAAGTCAGAGAGAGAGAGAGAGGTTCTTCCTCATGCTCTGTAAATAGATAAGATTTGGCTGCTGTCAGTGTCCCTGTGTATTCATCACTATAATGTCTACCTTGGGGTTGGTTAAATGTTCCAAGGAAACATCAAGGTCATTCTCTCGGCTAAATAACGTAATAAACGCCTGATTTGTGTGTTTCTTAATGTGCTGGAAATGACAGAGACACCAAGCTGAGCTCATTGTGGTGAGCAATCTAATAAGCATCTCTATCTAGTAAATAAGGTTAATGTATTTTGTTGGATCATTTACTTCCTGTGCTTAAAATGCCCTCTAATAAATCTCCCCGTGCAACACAGGATTCTGTGTTCTTGTTCTGTTTCCACATTTCTGCACATGGCTCATTAGTCATAGAGGAATGCACGAGGTTAGATTAAGTATTTGAGGAAAAAAACAGCCCTAGTTTGGACTGTGAATGAATTGAATTACCAGGTCCGACGGCAAACTCTGTAAATTTAAGCGCTTCATTTAAGATGCGTCACATGGACTTAATACTCAAACTCTCTGACCTTCGCAATCTGAATGAAGCGAGCCATCATAATGAAATGTAGAAGCGTCGCCTTCCTGTGAGAATGACAGGTGCAGGAAATTACATAATCAAACACTGCCAGCTGTCAGTTGATTGCCTGTCCTGTTTTGATGACTCAAGAACTCAGTTGACCTCTGAAGGTTTTATCGTGTAGGTCTACCACAATGATCGAGCAGGATTTTTGCATCATATTTTGTTCGCCACATCAATTAGCAGGAACTGTGATTAGGATGACATTTAAAAAAGGTAAAAGTCACTGCATACTTAAATGTCTGCTTTTAAAGATCAACAAAAAAGTTTAAGAATTTACAATATATATTATATATACACACACACACACACACTGTAAAGAGTGATGCGGACTTAACTTAAACAAATTTAGGAGACCCGTTGTCTTAAATTATTAAGTAAATAATCATTGAAAATTTTTTTTTTATTAAAAATGAGTTAAGTGACAATTGAAAATTCACTTAACTTATACTTTTTTATTATTAATTACTTAATTTATGGCAATCCCATCCAAAGAACACACACAGCAGTGAACACACACATCCAGAGCAGTGGGCAGCCATTTATGCTGCAGCGCCCCTGGGAGCAATTGGGGGTTCGGTGCCTTGTTCAAGGGCACCTCAGTCGTGGTATTGAAGGTGGAGAGAGCACTGGATATTCACTCCCCCCCCCCTGACAACTCCTGCGGTTCTGAGATTCGAATCCGCAACCTTTCGATTACGAGTCCGACTCTCTAAACATTAGGCCACAACTTCCCCCAGAAGAAGCCTATTTAAGAAATATTGTGTGTCATCAAGCAGCACGCAGACTCAACCAGAGTAAAACAAGGCAAGTTTATTTATAAAGCACATTTCAAACACAGTGTTAATTCAAAGTGCTTTACATAAAAGGAAGTGAAATAGACATTAATATAATAATACAAACAAGGAAAAAAAAACAATCACAACAATAAAGACAAAATTATATAAAAATGGATTTTAAATTAATTTAAAACAGTTAAGAATATAAAATTATACAGTGCAATCAGTTTGGACGTAGCACAGTGCTAATTCAACAAATGCACAGCTAAACAGATTAATTTTGAGTCTTGATTTAAATGTGGCTAATGTTTTAACACATCTGATCTCTTATGTAAGATGATTCCAACTGCGGGCGGCAAAATAGCTAAAAACGGACTCCCCTTGCTTTGTGTGAACCCTTGGTATTTCTAACCAACTCGATCCTACTGATCTGAGTGGTCTGTTAGGTTTATATTCAGTGAGCATATCTGCAATGTATTTAGGTCCTAGGCCATTGAGTGATTTATAAACGAGTAAAAGTACTTTAAAATCAATCCTAAATGTAACTGGAAGCCAGTGTAAGGAGAATCATATGTTCTGGTTCTAGTCAGAATCCTAGAATTCTGGTTCTAGTCAGAACCCAAGATTTGTTACTTGATTTTTTGTTGTTTGACCCCTAGAGTCAAGGAATGCATTCACCTTGACAACATTATCTTTGTTTCCAAATGCAATTATCTTTTTTCCTTGTTTAACTGAAGAAAGTTCTGGCACATCCAAGTGTTAATTTCATCAATGCATTGGCAGAGGGAGTCAATGGGGCTATAGTCAAGCAAACAAGCTAATTTTCACTAAAGTAAAATATTTGCTATAATCGCTGTAAAAAAACAAAAAATACAATGTTGTTTCATATTAAAATAATGTGTTACCCCGCTGACCTAAACTTTTTAGTTTAGTCAGCTAAAATATTCCAGTTGTCCCTTAAATTAACATTGAGTAACTTAAATTTTCAAGTTGACTAAACAAAAAAATATATATTAGTGCTGTCAAATGATTAATCGTATCCAAAATATATGTTTGTGTACTGTCTATATTTATTATGTATTGATATAAATACACACACATGCATATATTTAAGAAATATGTTATGTTTATACATTAAATATATTTATATATGAAATATATGCAAGTACATGTATACAATATATGCATCTTTATATATACATAATAAATATACAAATCACACACACACATTGTCAACAAAAACTTTTATTTTGGATGTGATTCAGCAATCGCTATTTATATATATTTATATATATAAATAAATAAACACTCACTGGCCACTTTATTAGGTACACCTTGCTAGTACCGGGTTGGACCCCCTTTTGCCTTCAGAGCTGCCTTAATTCTTTGTGGCATAGATTCAGCAAGGTGTTGGAAACATTCCTCAGAGATTATGGTCCATATTGACATGATAGCATCACACAGTTGCTGCAGATTTGTCGGCTGCACATCCATGATGTGAATCTCCCGTTCCACCACATCCCAAAGGTGCTCTATTAGATTGAGATCTGGTGACTGTGGAGGCCATTTGAGTAAAGTGAACTCATTGTCATGTTCAAGAAACCAGTCTGAGATGATTTGAACTTTGTGACATGGTGCATTATCCTGCTGGAAGTAGCCATCTTAAGATGGGTACACTGTAGTCATAAAGGGATGGACATGGTCAGCAACAATACTCAGGTAGGCGGTGGCGTTTAAATGATGCTCAATTGGTACTAAGGGGTCCAAAGTGTAAATCCCCCACACATTTACACCACCACCACCAGCTGAACCGTTGAGACAAGGCAGGATGGATCCATCCTCTCATGTTCTTTACGCCAAATTCTGACCCTACCATCTGAATGTCGCAGCAGAGAAATCGAGACGCATCAGACGAGGCAACGTTTGTCCAATCTTCTATTGTCCAATTTGGTGAGTCTGTGTGTGTGAATTGTAGCCTCCATTTCTGTTCTTAGCAGACGGAACGGTATGGTATTCTACTGCTGAAGCCCTCTGCTTCAGGGTTCGACGTGTTGTGCGTTCAGAGATGGTATTCTGCATTCCTTGGTGTAACGAGGGTTTTTTTGAGTTACTGTTGCCTTTCAATCAACTATAACCAGTCTGCCCATTCTCCCTGACATCAAAAAGGCATTTTTGTCCACACAACTTCCGCTCACTGGATTGTTCTCTTTTGGACATTCTCTGTAAACCCTAGAGACGGTTGCACATAAAATCAGAGTTTTTTAAATACTCAGACCAGCCTGTCTGGCACCAACAACCATTCCACATTCAAAGTCACTTAAATCCTTTTTCTTGTCCATTCTGATGCTCTGTTTAAACCTCAGCAAGTCGTCTTCACCACATCTAGATGCATTGAGCAATTTGTGTTACCAAGCAATTGAACAGGTGTACCTAATAAAGTGGCCGGTGAGTGAGTGTGTTTATATATATATTTACACACACACACAGATAAAAATTATAAATGCAACACTTGTTTTTGCCCCCATTTTTCATGAGCTAAACACAAAGATCTAAGACATGTTCTACGTACACAAAAGGCCTATTTCTCTCAAATATTGTTCACAAATCTGTCTAAATCTGTGTTAGTGAGCACTTCTCCTTTGCCGAGATAATTCATCCACCTCACAGGTGTGGCATATCAAGATGCTGATTAGACATCATTATTATTGCACAGGTGTGCTTTAGCCTGGCCACAATTAAAGGCCACTCTAAAATTAGTTTTTTCACACAGCACAATGCCACAGATGTCGCAAATTTTGAGGGAACATGCAATTGGCATGCTGACTGTAGGAATGTCCACCAGAGCTGTTGCCCATGAATTGAATGTTAATTTCTCTACTATAAGCCGTCTCCAAAGGCGTTTCAGAGAATTTGGCAGTACATCCAACCAGCCTCACAACCGCAGACCAGTGTAACCACACCAGCTCAGGACCTCCACATCCAGCATCTTCACCTCTAAGATCGTCTGAGACCAGCCACCCGGACAGCTGCTGCAGCAATCGGTTTGCATAACCAAATAATTTATGCACAAACTGTCAGAAACGTCTCTGGGAAGCTAATCTGCATGCTCATCATCCTCATCGGGGTCTCGACCTGACTGCAGTTCGTCGTCGTAACCGACTTGAGTGGGCAAATGCTCACATTCGATGGCGTCTGGCACTTTGGAGAGGTGTTATCTTCACGGATGAATCCCGATTTTCACTGTACAGGGCAGATGGCACACAGTGTGTATGGCGTCGTGTGGGTGAGCGGTTTGCTGATGTCAACGTTGTGGATCGAGTGACCCAGGTGTTGGTTATGGGATGGGCAGCTGTATGTTATGGACAAAGTATACAGGTGCATTTTTTTGTTGATGGCATTTGAATGCACAGAGATACCGAGACGAGATCCTGAGGCCCATTGTTGTGCCATTCATCACGACCATCACCTCATGTTGCAGCATGATATTGCACGGCCTCATTTGCAAGTATCTGTACACAATTCCTGCAAGCTTATAAACATCCCAGTTCTTGATGGCCAGCATACTCACGGGACATGTCACCCATTGAGCAGTTTGGGGATAGCCTTGTGTAGGTATTTTACTTTTAATTTAATTAGAAGTAGCCAGCGTCCCCTACGGATTTAAAAGCTTACTGAACGGGATTGATGATCCGAATGGAGGAAACTCCAAATGATGGCGTCGTGTTGGTGAGTGGTTTGCTGATGTCAGCGTTGTGGATCGAGTGGCCCATGGTGGCGGTGGGGTTATGGTATGGGTAGGCATATGTTATGGACAACGAACACAGGTGCATTTTGTTGATGGAATTTTGAATGCACAGAGATGTCCGTAACGAGATCCTGAGGCCCATTGTTGTGCCATTCATCCACGACCATCACCTCATGTTGCAGCATGATAATGCACGGCCCCATGTTGCAAGGATCTGAACACAATTCCTGCAAGCTTAAAACATCCCAGTTCTTGCATGGCCAGCATACTCACCGGACATGTCACCCATTGAGCATGTTTGGGATAGCCTTGTGTAGGCTATTTTACTTTTAATTTAATTAGAAGTAGGCCAACAGCACCCCTACAGATTAAAACTCCTTACCGAACGGCGTTGATGATCCAAATGGAGGAAACTCCAAATGAAGCAGTGATCCAAAACAGTTAGTCAATCTAATCATCATTCAGACAAAACTTTGCTTCAAGAATGAGACACACTGCTGACGTGATCTAATCACTAGCACACCCTGAGCACATGTGAGTTAAATTATTCCTCTTATCGGCAAGACATATCGGCATAATTTTTCATATCAGGCCAGTGCCGATATTTACATTTAAAGCCATTATCGGGCCGATTCCGATAATATCGGCATCCCTATAATATATATATAAAGCCAAACCAACAGAAACTGATTCACAATGCAGATACTGACATCTAAAAAGTGGTTGTATTATTAACTGGATGGTTAATTGGAATGCGAGAACCCAAAAGAGCCCTATCACTCTCCTCAACATTGAATTTCAATAGATAAAACTCTAATTGTGAACATGAAACTGCTCTCAAAACACAGTGCTGAGATTCTCCAATTAAACCATTTTGTGTTCATTTATTTTATTTTAATTTCTTCTCTTCTTGCGTCAGCCTGACAGGGTCTCAGAATGGATTCGGAGGCATTTGCTAAAGATGTATCACTGTATCTCCGCCCTTTGGACTGCATACAAAAACGGATGCTTTAAAATAAATGTTAAACAGTCAAGGCCTGAATGTCGCAGGGGAATTGCATTAACATCCTGCAAGGCCCTGAAAGCTTCAGTTCAACCTTGACTATGACATTATTGAACTTTAGACTCACACCTGCTCTTTCTTAATGGTGGAACATTAAGATTCACACGATTTCGCCCATCAGCATTCTTAATTATAACATAAACATGTTGCCAAGACCAAGGCAATGTTTCAAATGAATGATATACTTGTTTATAGGAAAAACTGGGGCTAGTTGTAACACTTTTTAGTCCAATTAATATTTTTAAGGATGGGTTCATCTTTAAAAGTTAATCTTTAGACATGGTCTTGACTACCAAAAAGCTGTTAAAAATATCAACAAACATATAATGATTAATTAATTAAAATATATACTAAATACTATTCTTTTTAACTTTTTACTCAGAATAAAAAAAAACTCACTGGTTCAATTTATATACAGGTGCATCTCAATAAATTATGTCGTGGAAAAGTTCATTTATTTCAGTAATTCAACTCAAATTGTGAAACTCGTGTATTGAATAAATCCAATGCACACAGACTGAAGTAGTTTAAGTCTTTGGTTCTTTTAAGTGTGATGATTTTGGCTCACATTTCTAATTTATTGAGATGCACCTGTATATATTTTTATATTATATATATGTGTATGTATGTTGTATGTATGTATAGGTCAGCATTTAGTCAAAACAACTGTTACCAACACTAATCATAAATCAGCATATTACAAAGTATTTCTGAAGGAACATGAAGATTGCAGTAATGAATGATGAAAATTTAGCTTTGCATCACAGGAATAAATTATATTTTAAAGTATATTAAACCATTATTTTAATTCGCAATAATATGTTAGATTATTATCAAAAAATACAACCTTTAAAACATTAAAATTTGAATGGCAAAAAAAAAAAATTCTATACATTTTTAGAGTATTAGCTTTATTTAGTAAATAATAATGCTTAAAACTGTTTTGGGGGAACTTTTATATCCAACTGTCAAAGTTCTGTTTCAGAGATCATCTGGGTAGTTCACGCACAGTAGGGCTGCAGCAAACTCCTATCAGTTAGCGTGGCAATTAAGGTTAGCTTTTGTTGTGATAACTCCAGTTCATTTGATTTCACTCCACTCTTTTTCAAAAAGATTAAAGGGAAATGTCTTCTTGGGAACTTTTTAATATTTACACCATATAATGTATAGGTTTCAAAATATTTTTTTTTAAATACCGGCATAAATGATAGAACAAAATTGCACCATTTTTATGCGTAGCCTTTCATTGTCAAGGTTACAGTATCCCAGCATGCCTTGCCTGTCCCCGTGAGAATTCATTCTAGATTTACAGCTTTCAGTCTCTGACAAGGCATTCACCTGAGAGACGAATGTCCAAGTTAACCAGATATGGAAATGATTGCTCAACAAACCCTAACCGAAGACAGCTGGCCCTCTAATTCAGCTAGCCTGACCTTTTCATCAGACCCTCTGTGCAGGGTATTAAAAAGATCTGAAGGGGACAAAGCTATTGAAGCTTAAAAGGCAGGCGAGGCTGAGCTGAATGTGAATTATACATCCTACCTTACAACCGATGAACAGCAGTTTAAACCTACTGCGTAAACTACGGTTTAAATCAGCTGACCTTGAGACAGAACTAACGAATGTTTGAAATAAAACTGCTCACGATAATGAGCTGTATCTCATACCATGAATTGTTAAATGACTGATATTCAACAAAGGGACATCTGTCTGGCAGCGGTCTGGATTTTGGAATCTAAACTCATCTTATTCGAGAGCTAGGGTGAATTCTCAAAGTTTTTCTGTAATTATTATTTCTTACCAATAGGTGTGTGTTCAGCATTCACACTACTGTGTGGTCCAGGAAATCTCATGCACCCATTCCAACAAAAATAAATATAAACAAATAAATATATTTGTGAAAAAGTTTTTGCCCCTTCCTGTTTTTTATTTTACACATCGCTTTGGAGGAATTTTGGCCCACTCTTCTGTGCAAAATTGTTTTAATTCAGCAACATTGGAGGCCTTTCAAGCATGAAAGGACTATTTAAGGTAATGCCACAGCATCTCAATCAGATTTGAGCCTGGACTTTGACTTGGCCACTCCAAAACCTTTTTTTTTTTTTAGCCATTCAGAGGGTGACTTTCTGGTGTGTTTTGGATCATTGTCTTGCTGCATAACCCAAGTTCCCTTGAGCTCACAAACTGACGGCTGACAATCTCATTTAGGATTTTCTGAAAGAGTGCAGAATTCATGGTTCCATCAATTATGGCAAGTTGTCCAGGTCCTGAAGGACTATCACACTACCACCACCATGTTTGACTGTTGATATGATGTTCTTTTTATGAAATGCTGTGTTGGTTTTACACCAGATATAATGGGACACAAACCTTCCAAAAAGTTAAACTTTTGTCTCATCAGTCCACAAAATATTTGCCCACAAGTCTTGGGTATAATCAAGATTTTTCTATTTTGGAAAATGTGAGATGAACCTTTGTGTACTTTTTGGTCAGCAGTGGCTTTTACCTTGGAACTCTCCCATGAATGCTGTTTTTGCATAGTCTCTTTCTTATTGTTGAATCATGAACACTGATCCTAATTAAAGCAAGTGAGGCCTGCAGTTCTTTAGATGTTGCTCTGGGTTCTTTTATGACCTCCTGGATGAGTCATCATTGCACTCTAGGAGTAATCTATCAGTAATTTTATTTTATTCTAGGCCGGCCATTCCTGGGAAAGTTCACGACTGTTCCAAGTTTTCTCCATTTGTGGAAAATGGCTCTGACCGTGGTTCACTGGAGTCCCAAAGCCTTATAAGTGGCTTTATAACCCTTTCCAGAAATATATATGTCAACTATTTTGCTTCTTATCTGTTCTAAAGAAATTCAAGATCGCGGCATGTGTGTTGCCCTTTCAGCATGGTTGACTTTGTCAGACAGGTTCTATTTAAGGGATTTCTTGATTCAACAGGTCTGGCAGTAATCAGGCCTGGGTGTGGCTAGTAAAATTGAACTCCGTTTTCTAAAATAATGTAGTTAATTACAGTTATTTCATTATTTAAAAAACGAGGGGGGAATTAATTTTTCACTTAGGGTCAGGCAGGTTGGACAGCTTTTTTCCCTTTAAAAAGTTAAATTATAACTTTATAATTATTATAATTATATATATATATATATATCATTTATAATTATAAATTATAGTTATTACTTGCATTATCTTTGTGTAATATAAAAATGTATTTGATGATCTGAATCTTTTATGTGTGACAAATATGCAACAAACAAAAAAACAACAACAACAAAAAAACAGGAAGGGTGCAAAAATATACGGCACTGAATAAAAAAACACTTCTTTCTCTTTATCTTTCTCTCATTCCCTTGCTAGCTCATATTTATTTGAACAATGTCTGAGACTTGGTGTTAGGGGCACTTCCTCTGTATTTTTGCCTCTTCAAAATAAATCGCTTTATGTATTCCGCAATTGTAAGTCGCTTTGGATAAAAGCATCTACTAAATGACTAAATGCAATATATATATTTATTTACATATACCTTTATATACATACATATACATATACATACACATACACATATATATATATATAAATATACATACACATATATTATATATACATATATACATACATATATATACATATACATATATATTACATATACTATACATACACATATATGTTAAGTAATATATATATATATATACTTGGGATTGTATATATATATATATATATATATTCAATATCAAGTTACTTAAAAATGGTGTTTGAACTTCCAAACAAAATATAAATAAATAATAGTTGAAAAATAACAATCCACCAACATTGTTGTATTTTTTCATTTTTTATGTTAAATTTTTAAACAGCATATTGATTTATAAAGAAATGCAAGGATACATTAAATAGTCAAAAAAAACAAAAAAAACAACAACAACAGCACAACATTGCTAATAATAAGACATATTTATTGAATACTGGAGTGATGAAGTAAATAAGTTAAGTTTTAAAATATATTCAAATAAAATGTATATTTATTATATATTTCTATACTATAATATTTCACAATATTTCTGTTTTAACTTTTTTATCAAATAAATGCAGTCTTGGTGAGCATAAGAGACTTTCTTTCAAAAACCTCAAAAAAAATCTTATAGACTTCAAATGTTTGAACAGTAGTGTACAAATTATTTAATATTTAAGGTAAATTAAGTAAGAAAACAAAAAATAATAATAATCCCCAAAATGTTGCAGCATGGTTTGGACTTGTCTGCTAAGTAGAAATGCATACTGACAATGTTTAGAATTTTGTTTAGAATTATTTTTCATTAGATAAGGTTGCTAGAACATTTTTTGAAATGTTACCTATCTAAGAACCAAACTGCAGTGTTGTAAAATATAATTACATTTTTTTCAACTGGGAAGCAGTTTCACTTCCTCTACTTTTTTTGTGTTTACGAGCCTGTAAATAACCCCGAACAGACCATTCTCTGGCAGAAGTCATGTCTGCTTATCATAAAATAAATAAATAAATAAAAAATACAAACTTGCTGGATCCCAGTCAGACCACTGAGGTCATGCATGAGGAAAAAGTAAGTTTGACGCCCTGCCTGCCGGGACCCTAGAGACGAATGTAGCTCGGTGATAATGCATAAAAATGTCAAGTCCACAAAGCTGTAAGAAACGAGATGAAAAAACAATATTAATATTCCATTGCGGTGCGGGGTGAGGAAAGGTAAGGAGAAGAGAAGTGTGGGGACGAGCCGGTGTGAGACAAGCACTAGAGAATGACAGAGAAAAATAAGAGAAAGCCAATATGAGAGTGAATGGGGAATGAAGGCAAAACTAAATATAGAGTACGTGTGTGCGAGGGAGAGAGAAAGAGATTAGGAGACGAGAGGAGAGGAGAGAGAAGGTGTCATGTTCACAGCCGCAGCGGGGTGTGACATCCACGGCACTGTTCTTTGATAATGAAGTCGACGGCCGAATCGAGGAGCCGACTATTTTGCTTTGTTCTTCCGCTCAGCCCTCCTGCCTCGCCTCCGGTTTGCCCACCTTTAACTTATGAAACCCTTTTTTTTTTACTTCAGTGTATTGTTTATTTCCCTGTGTTTGTTTTTGTTGTTCTCATTTATTGAAATCTCTGTTGCTTTGAGGCCTCTGCAGTGTCGAGCCATAGACGATTTGGCAAATGAATAAAACATGTCACATAGCGTCTGCCTGTTTCTCTGTTATTTGTGAATCTGTGTATGTGTGTGCGCGTTTGCTATATTTACAGTTTGCGCTATGGTTTTGATTTTATGTGAACATGAGCCTGAGGGTGAAGACATTGAGCTGTAGCATTGTCTATTCAGTCAGGAATCTAGCTCGGTCTGTATTAATTCATAGGAACAAAACTGCGCAATTACTTCAATATCTCACTCGCCTCAATGAGAGAAATCTGACATCTGAAATGCAATGAAAACTGGTCAACCGCTGACAAGACGGTAACATAACACTGAAGATTAAACATTCATTTCTATCTTTGTTGAATGCCCTAAACAAAGAGGTCCCTGAGAAGTGTTGTTTACCTAACAACAGTTCCTGAGAGACGAAAAAACTTAGTTTAGAAGAGGAAGTACAACCGAAATGCTTTAACTTTAACCGTACTTTTTCTTTTTTTAAGAAATTGATACTTTTATTCTGCGAGGATGTGTTAAACTGATCAATGGTGACATTTATACATTTATAATGTTATGATATATAAGGTCATTACATTATACGTGTTTGGACGGATAGGTGACGTCTGCGGATAAAGTCATTTAAGAAGTGGAGCATTGATGAAACATTACCTAGACCAAATTTCTTTCATTGTTGGCCAAATTCATCAGTCTTTGATCACTTGCATGCTCATTAGTGGCAAATTATTTGAATGCCATTTTTCTCCGATGTTCTGACAGTATGGGAAATTAAGATCGAGTCCTGAGAAAAAGAGGGAAAGAAGTACAGTTTTAAATGTCCATACAAGGTTGATATAGTGCTCAATAATAAATGTTGACATCACATTATGGTTGTGCTCAGTGTTGGGAGTAACGCGTTACAAAAGTAATACATTACAGTAACTGATTACTTTTTGCTGTAATGCAGTAGTGTAAGGCATTACTAATCAATTTTCAGTAATATTTCACTCTGTACATGTTCAGTAACACTTGCGTTACAACACACTTTTAGCCCTAAATTAGTTTTTTTTTAAGTCGGGCTCCAACTTTTTTATGTCCCTAGGGCTGGGCTTCGGGCTAATATTCACATCATAGTTAAGATGCGGACGGGCCTCTGGCCTGTTTTAGGCTTCTCCTTATTCTCATATTTAGACATACATCAATTAGTGATGATAAAATTGCCGTGCTGGTAGAAAAAACACGAGACCGTGCTGACTGTGAAGAGCGATTTGACGGTGTTTAGTGTCCCGCAGCAGCCGTCAGCGCAGTGGAAGAGTTCTGCGTTCAAATACAAGCAATAAAGCTTGATATAAAGCCCCAGCAAAAGTAATTATCATGAATGTGTCCAGGGAAATAGTAACGATTTTCCATCTCCTCATTAAATGTGCCTTTAGAGAGAAGTGCATCTTCATGGATAATGATTATATTAAAGAGTTTTTGTTTTTATTTATTTCGTTAAGTATTAATTTAAAGCTTTCTATTATCATGTCTGTGAGGTATGTATTCGCTGTCTTTCATTTTATTTTTCATAGTAGACCCTTTTATAGTTCCGAATTATATTACTCTTACTTTTATGAGCAAAAATTACGGCATAAGTTGTTTCCATAGAAAACTTGCAATTGATTGTGCTGGTGCCTCCCATGTACTGCACTTTAGCTTCCGCTCTCAGCACAAAACTTGAACTGTTTTAGTATAGGCCTATCTATAGATTTTATTTTAAGCAAGTCGTGATGATTTGAGAATGCTAAATTGATCAAACATAAGCTATGATCAGCCTGCCGGTCTGCCGCTGGCCGCTTGGTCATTACTTTAAGAAAGAAAAAAAGTATTTAATGAACAAAAAATGCTCCAAACTTTTTCTAAATTAACTTAATAAAAAAAAGATATATATAAACACTTTGGACTATTTTAATAGCTGAAACATTAGTTGTTTTGGGGGGAAAAAAAGACATTTGAGAAGGGAGGAGGAAATAAATGTAATATATAGCACCGCTATATACAGCACCGCTCGCGTCTGGTGTAAGACACAGTGTTACGATAAGGCAAGATGTAGAACCCGTGTAAATATGGGATCAGCTTTCCAGCTGGAGAGAACTCAAGGAGCGGGTAGGCCTGCAGAGGTTGCTTTGTTTCTTCTTGATAGGAGAGTAACAATCGTTGCCTGGGATGTGTACATATGTGTGGGGCGGGGCTATCAAAATAGGGATGAAACCCTTTTGGGGTAGGGGCGTGTTTGTTTTGGTGATTTCAAATATCAACATTGGCTACCAGAAATCATGTACCCACCTTTAACACTAGAACCGACATGGGGTAAATTTTACCTGTGGCTGTTTTTCAAATGTAAAACGGATTTTCAATGAAACATTCAAGTCTCCCAGTCATTGACTTTTACTAAAATTGTGTGATTTACAATCTCATGTTGTTGAAAATTATTTAGATAAAACCAGATAAAAAAGCGGGGCATTTAGTCCTAAAACCAAAATGTATAGTCCAAAATGTTTCTGTTCCACAGAAAAACAAAACAATAAAAAATTTAACTTTTGGGCTTACATAAGAGTGTGTAAATGATGACAACAGTCATTTTTGGGTGAACTGTCCCTTTAAGAAAATAAATGGGGTCAATTTTAAAGCATGATGGGAGTAAAGAGGGCAGGACTTTGATGTTAGCCATCCTCTGGAAAGCAGCTGATTACTGCTGCTCTTTCAGAAATCATAGTGACAGGAAGTTCAAGAACAGATATTAGCCCTTAAAACTTTCAAAACCAATTAGGAGTGTGAGGCTTCAGACAAATCCGCTCAAAAGCTCGCCTGGATCTACTGAGAGCTCAGGGGGACGTGTGTTTAGCTCACTATAAGCAGCCAAATCACTTCCACTGTCTTTCTGTTTTAATAAACAAACCAGTTGTCTTGTATAATCAGCGAAAGAATTAGCAGAGTGAAGCACAAATCCACGTTATCCAAATTACCTTATCCATTTATTGCTAATGCCCACGTGTTGCTAAGTGGTGCCCTGTCAGTATGTATTTATAACCAGCTATTTGAGAGAAGTTTGAGTGTTTATTAAAACAGAGAGAGAACAAAATTTCCTTTATGCCTGTTTAGAGATAAATGTAAATGTAAAATTCCTTACTGGATTAACTCCATTCATGGCCTTCATTTCGGTCATTACCTTGTGGTTTTTATTTCGGCCTGGATCTGGGTCTCGGCTTACATTGTACCTAAAGAGAGTAAAAAATGTCCTTGACCAGCTACCCAGCAGGCACCAGAAGTTTATGTAACATCAGGTTGACATTGGAAAGATGTTACATTTTGGTTAAAAAATGAAAATCAGGTTGACGTCAATATTTGATGTTGCCTTAATGTTGGATTTTGGTTACACAACCTACAAAAAACAAAATCTCAACGACAGCTGACGTCGGTATTGGACATCAATTTAATATTGACATTAGAAGTTGAATTTACATTGAATTTTGGTCACCCAACGTCGCAACCGAAATTTAACCAAATATCAACATTGTACATTTCACTACTGATTATATCCTGTATAATTGAGTATGTGATGGATAAAAGAAAAAAGAACCTTGTATGACGTTGTGTGCCTCCTGGGTACAGACAGACATTGTGTCAACTGTTTTGTCTCCGCCCACACTGAAATCTCATTGGTCAGCGGTACCTGTGATTTAACAGTGATAAAAACTCAAATATATTTGGTTCTCATTGAGTCACGTCGCACAGCAGTTTCTCAGTCAGTGTGGACAGGCAAATTGCTTGTTGCTGGAAACTTGTCTCATCCTATCTGGTTAGCAAAGGTGTAAAGCTGCAGTCATTCTGATATAAACAAAATATTAATATATATATATAAATTGATATGCCTTTTGTACATCATCTCTCGCCTTGTTTCTTCTCTCTCTCTCTCTCTCTCTCTCTCTCTCTGATAATCTGTCTTGTCACCTCTCCCCTGCTTACAGATTCTGCCAGATGAGGTGTGGACCTATTAAAAATGATAACTCCACGGTGTTCTCGGCGAAACACACACGAGCACACACTAGGCCTGACAAGACCATCACCAGGCCAACACTGGCAATATTCCCATTTTAGGCCCATAAAAGAGCCCTGCAATGGGGACAGATTCATTACAGCTGTTCCTGAGGAGAGAGAGTAGGTAAAAAAATATAATAATAATAAAATTACCTTGGGCTGTCAGGACAATTTCAGCATATGCAGTGAGTCCCTTAGCAACTCAAAACTAAGCAGTGGGGACAGCAGGACTGAAATTCTGCCTCATTTCTGAGAAGGGAAGGGAAGGAGCAAAATCAGAGGAGCAAAAAAGAAACTGTACAGACATACAGTATGAAAATGTATTCAGAGATGCTGTATAAAATAAAAATGAATATAAAATTATGATTTAATTAATGTTGTTTAGATGTATTCTTTAAATTATTTAAATACATTTATTTAAATGTATTTACAAAATAAGTGTTAGAAAGAGAAAAAAAACGTGTGCAGAGTACAGATGAAAATGCACAAACATTATATTATATTATAATATTTAAAATTAAAGACTGAGAACTTCATTAAAATGTCAATTTAATGAATGAAAATTAAATGTAGCCTAATCGTTTAAATAATTTACATTAATTTATTTAAATATTTATAAAAAATATATTTTTTTTAAAGCATCTGGGTTTTCACTCGCTCCAAGAGCGCTCCACCAACTCTCCATCACAAGGACAATTCATGCCAACGACCCGTAATATAACTGCGTATTTAGCAAGAATTCACGTTAAACATATTTAGCTAGCTTGATAGAGAAGGATCACTCAAATCAGAAGCGGCCAAAGTTCCCAGACCTTCACCCGCCAGTCTGAAGGTCTGGCTACGCGAGACTACTAGTTGTCTGTCACGCCACACAGGAGAGAGATGCTCTGCCGCACAAAAGCGCATCTACCGTGTGTTACGTGTTTTCATGTGTGTTTTCCGTAACTCACAGCGATGAAGAAATGAGCTGCGTGTCATCTGAAAGTTTTAGATCCCATCAGTTTTCCACTGGAGCCGTTCCTGTCAGTTTTGACTCAAATACTCTGCTCACCACCCACATTTAAAAGCTGCTGTCGGTTAATGAAGATTTGACGGATGAACTCCAGGCTTGATTGGACTATAGTCGGGTCAAAAAGTGAAACATCTTTAAGTTTTATGGACATCGCCATCTTTGATATTACACTGTCGCTATAGTCACTGGTAGGGAAAACGGGCTTGACTCCCGTTGCATGTTCATACAGACAGTATCCGAGACGCTACTAAGTTGCTGTGAGAAAGGGACATTTTGAGACTCACACCTGTAAGTACAGGTGCTTCTCAGTAAATTAGAATGTCGTGGAAAAGTTCATTTATTTCAGTAATTCAACTCAAATTGTGAAACTAAATTTAAATAAATTCAATGCACACAGACTGAAGTAGTTTACGTCTTTGGTTCTTTTAATTGTGATGTGATGTGATTGGCTCACATTTAACAAAAAACCCACCAATTCTCTGCAGAATTTATTTAATACACGAGTTTCACAATTTGAGTTGAATTACTGAAATAAATGAACTTTTCCATGACATTCTAATTTATTGAGATACACCTGTAAATGTGGTTGTCAATCCCAAAAACTGACAGAATGTGGTTGTCACGCCCGTAAATAACCGAACTGGGTGTGAACGTAACCGTATTAAGGACTCAAATACAGGATTGACAACCGTATTCTGCTGCTGTGTGAACGTGGCCTAAATGTGCAGAATAAAATTACTATTATTATTTATTTTTTTAAATAAATGTTTAACAATTCTCATCATATGTGTATTTAAAATTGTATTCATTATTATTGTTTAAATAATATAAAATATAATTATGAAAAAAGTGAAGTCACTCTGGAACCAATTTTCAAACAATTTTATATCTACAACATGGCATATTTTTTTGGTATATTCAAGTCCCATATCACCTGAGCTCTAAATGTCATGTGATGAATAATATCCTGATAGCTCTGATTGCTTGATGGCATCATACGAATCTACACAGTCCAAAGGCTGCAGACATGAAAAACTGAAATATAATGTTGTTACAACATCGACCATCAAAACTGAATAAAACTTTTTAAAACATATCAACTCAATTAAAAGTTTGGGATCATCTCACTTTTCTTACTTTCTGGTAAAATCCGGTTTGCTTGGAGAGCTGAGTGGCATTTGGACTGAAGTCTGATCACTTGTGCTCTATAATGTGGGATTATCTCTACATATGTACCTTGCTGGCCATATGCTGAACATCTGGAAGCTCGTACCATAGCACAGCACTATGGTCTGACAGAAAACCAATCAGAAATGGCAGACAGATGTTTTTCATTTCATCAATGAGAACTCATCCAAGCATTCATACAGCTGTTCAATCCAAAGAACAAACTTTAGAACAAACATATGTTTACTTGGGTGAGGAAGACAAACTACTTTTAATACTACTTATTGGAGTTTGTGTATGTATCATCATCATTTAATAGAACAGGTCACATAAAAATGACAATGTGGTCATCATTTACTCACCCTCATGTCATTGCAGATGGAAAGGCTTTATTTCTACAATGAAAGGGAAGGAAATCTATAGCACATGAGTCATATATGGACTATTTTTGTGATACTTTAATTGTGCTTTTACACTCTATTTTAAGCTTGCAAGTGTCAGAAAAAAGCACCCAGTACATTATTCACAAAATAAACGACGAGTAAATGATGACACAATTTATAATTTTCAATTGTATTGTTTTTTAAGTTATAATTAATTGCCTGAAATCATTAAGAGTGCAATTTAAATGTGCTCATTGTACTGCCTTTGGCATACAATTATTAAAATAGAGTGCAAAAAAGACAAAACAAATCTAGAGAATGTCAAGATACTCCACAATGTGAAGACATGTCCATCTGAAGGCTACAGCTAAAGTGAGAGAGAAGTTCAGTTTCTGTGTGAAACACAGGGAAAATGTCTTGAACACATGTTAATGGATCCTTGCATATCTTTGAACTTGTGATCTCTCTCCCACATGCTGAGAACGAAAAAAGGAAAGAAAAGTATCTGTCTAAGATCCCCTGACCTTACAGTGGGGCATGTTGTCACATTGGATCATGTCATTAAATCACAACCCAGGCTCATTGGAAATACATGTCTCTAATACATTTCTGCACCACTGTTATTACTTACCTTTCAAGGAAGTTTTAAAGTGAAGTGTCAGGAGAGTCGTGTTAAAACACACATTCAATACATGACCATGGCACGTTTTTAATACGTTGGTACAGGCACGTATTCCTGTAAATATGTATTTATTACACTGCTTGAGGTACGTTTTGCAGATGTTAAGAATTCAAAAATCTGAGGAGTGTCGCTAAAGGTTAATGCTCTATCATGTTGGAAATATCCCCTACACCAAACCCAACCCCAAACCTACCCGATAGTGTTAACAAATACAAAAGCGATATTTGCTGATGCAACCGTGCTGATTTCACTTCCTTGTGTGGATTTGATCTGTTTTGTCGATCCGTAGTTTCACAGGGTTCGTACCAGAGCTCTTCATCTCTCAAGTGCAACACCTTATTGCTACCGAGCAAACCGACTAAATTAGAAAACGTATGCATATGAAGCTGTATATGTGACAAAAACATTCAAAAGTGTACATTTTCAAATTGCGCAGGATGTTATTTTTTTTTTGAAGTTGGAAAAACATATTACGCAAGCAATTGTGTGAAATTAGCCTTTATAAATCAAAACTCTGTACCTGTAAATCATACTTTGTGTGAAAAGGAATAAAAGATGTCTTGAGTTTTACTGCCTCTATTGTTCAATTCAGCTGGAAACTGCAGTGATTTGTACATATAGGTACGTTTTTTTCAGTTTTGCAGAAATGTATATAGAGGCGCATATTTTCAATGAGCCTACGTTGCTTGATCGGTCTGTCCATATCCAAAACTACTTTAGCAACTGCCTAGAAATGCCCTCGTAACCCTCCAGAACATCTTAGAAACCATCCAATGGTGATCTAGTCTCTTTATCTGTAGTCTTGTATACATTGTTTGATTTAATTTTCTTCAGGATCAGGTTTACAACACATGTAGAGACACCACTCATCATCCAGACTGAATGAACTTAACCTCTGCTCTTGTGTGAGGGTCATGCGTACGTGTCGAAACAAGTAGGGTTATCAATCTTCCAAGGCTATCCCATGGCCAATCAATCTTCATACACATGGTCATCTGTCCATCCATCTATCCTTCCTTTCAATTACCTCTTCCTGGGATTGGATGGCTGAAATCTCCAGACTTATTACTGATTCTAGCTGCATGTCCATCCTGTCTTCCACATCTTTTTCTTTGACAGTTGACCTCCAACATCTACCCCAGACCCCTGATTTGTTATATCGGCATGTGCTCATTATAAACCACAACTATGAGGAAAAGTCCACGCTATAGGTATGTAAAAAGGTTATTTCTATGTTCCAAGCAAAACGCTGTGAAAACAAGCTGTCCCCTCTGAATGTTTATGCTGTTGTTTTGTTCTGACCCTCACGCCGGATTTGAATTTCTCATCATGTGGTGCGATACAACTCTTGACAGATTATCACTCTCTCCAGCACGGCGCATATATCATTCTGAGTGTCATTTCTTGCACTTTCTCCAGTTTCAAAGCATCTCTCTCTTATAGCAGGCTGTAGGTTTTGGCAGGTGTATTGCTTCAACACGGGTTCTTTGGAAGAGAAGAGTGAAGGCGATCAAGAGATCACTCTAAGCCTCTCCTGTAGATGTGAAAGGAACAAAGTGCGTACCTCTCAGGAAAAGTAAAGAACATGATCGTAAGTCAGCTACATTTTACCATTGTGAAATCCGCTGTGTTACCACCAACTTGCCTCAATGGAAAATTCTTGTACTGCACTTCCAAACTCTGAATAATCCAGAGGACAGCAACACAGAGAAAGTTGTGTCAGAGATTTGTTTCCTTTTAAATAAAGTTTTCTAAGTTTGGTGCAAGTTCATAGGCAGAAACACAGTTCATATTCACACAGTTTTTATAAACAAGATTTTTTGGCTATTCTTGGCTAAAATCGCTGCTGTCTGCATACCGCAAGGGGCTGCTCTCTTGGACATATTCTTGTGTTTAACAAAAGTTAAACAGTGTGCAATTAAATTAAATAAAATGCAGGTATCTTGAGATGTGTTTTGAGTTGAATTATTCTAATTTGTTTTAACATATTTAAAAATGCAGAGCTTGTGGTGCTACACACTACAGCATATAAAACATGTGTAACAACATGCCTGACATTTTTCCCACTTCTCTTGGTGACAATGAATGTTTGTCATTTGTCAGTTATTTGTATTTCATTATATAAACATTATTCTGATTTAAAATAAAAATAGCATTTGTGCAATTATATATATGACTTAAAATATTATAGTTACCAATATAAAGAACTTTGGACAACTTTACTGTGTGACAGTTAGCCCTGCACTGAAAATAAATTATACTGAATTCTTAAACGCTTTGAGTTGCTTCACTGTGTACATTATTGTTTGTTATTTTTGGCTACTTTTCAAATTAAAATATCAAAAACACTTAAAACACATTTACTTTAGAAGCAACACAACACAAGATTCAAGATATTTGAATAGACTATCTTGAATATAAATGTATTTTTGTCTTACTGTAAAGGCAGATTTTTTTTCCCACTTGTTTGTAACTAATTTTTACTTGAACAAGTTAAAAACATATGTCACAGCAAGATAACATAAACTTGTATTAAAAACACATTTTCTAAAAAAAAAAACAAGTCTTAAGCATCTTGTTTCAGTAATTTTAAGAACTGCAAAAGCAGACCCTAACACTATAAACAGTATGTTTGTTGTTGTCTAAGGCATACACACAATGAGACAACTCGCTACATATGGGAGCAGAGCTTATGAATGAGGTCTGCAATAGGATTTAACAGTTCACTCTGCTGTTTTTGAACTCATCATTGTGTATTAATTTCTAAAATCATACATCAATGTGTGTGTGTGTGTGTGTGTGTGTGTGTGTGCACTGTTGTAATTGATTGCTTTGTCTCTCCCTCTGTACCTCTTGTCAAAATTGTCTGGTAAATTGTCTTTTGTTCATTGGAACAGACCAAATATCACTCTGGCCTCTTGCTCCTTTTCCCGTCTGATTGGCCCGCGGTCCAGACAGACAATAACAGAGGGATTGTCTTCACCTGATGATAGAGAAGCGGTTTAGTCTCTCTCAGAAGTCAGCTTTGTTAAGTTTTGATTTCTAGCAGCACTGCCCTTAAGGAAGGGACTGCTTTTCTTCGCATGAATGCAAGCAATATTGGGTTTGTTGGTATGATTGACTGATATGGTTTGACAGTCTGTGATCCAATTTGTTGTCAGTTTGTTTCCTTTTTTCTTGCACGTGGATCAGAAAGACCAAGAATGAAAGCAGAACCAATCTGTTTTCAACACAAATCTGATTCCTCTACATCTGTTCATCAGAATGACCCCCTGTGGATGCCATTTCAAATCTTCCTCCAACAAAAATCAATCAGGATCTTTGGCAGAGGCGTACGTATGTAACAAGTTTCACAAATATGTGCTATTAGAGAAACGCATTGCGTCTACATCACTATTCCATTCATCTTTCTTCTGAGCACGCAATACCACGACCCGGTTTTGACCGAATGTACCGCATAACGTCAATTCTTTCGACTGACTCACTCAAACATCACCTCCTCTCAGCATTCACAATACATATTATTCTCTGCCGTACTATAGATCTTTCTCTCGCAGTCAGTTTGCTGTCAGTCCAGATTCAATGGACGGGCATACCAGCTGCTCACCAGGCTGTTGCTCATATCGGTGGGGAGGAGAGAGACGGACGTCAGTTCTCTGTGTTTCACCAGTTTGCTAATTGTTCCAAATGCTTTCTGTCACCTAATTATGCTTCTATCAAAGTAATGAATTCTCTCTTTATTCTTTTAATCCCTTGCCGTGAATAGAAAAGTCAGGAAATGAACAAAGACTCCTATCCAAGAGAGCAAAACCTCTCAAACTGGAAGAGGTGTCTCGTTTAGAGATGAAACGCATTGTTGAGTGATCATAAGGATCAGATGTATGAGAAAAATGTGGACTGCAGGTTTAGCACTTAGTAGGAGACGCTTTAGACATTCTTTAAAAAAATAGAAGAAAAAAAAGAGTTTAATAATCAATTTTTTCACAAAATATATACTAACAATGTTATTACATAATAATACAAATGTAACTATCACAAAACTATTTTACATTTACATTTATGCATTTATCAGATGCTTTTATCCAAAGTTACTTACAGTGCATTCAGATTATACATTTTTTTTGTCAGTATGTGTGTTCCCTGGGAATTGAACCCACGACCTTTGCGCTGCTAACGCAATGCTCTACCACTGAGCAACAGGAACATCTATGTACTGTTGCATTAAAAAAAGAAACCAACATTGCATGTCTTTGATGAAAACGTTATAAGCCATTAACCAAACCAGCCATCTAAGAGGTGTATAACAACATTACAAACCTTAATTTGAAATTAAAAAGGATTTGAAAATCAAGACTTTGTGATTTTAATGAGAGAAAGAACTACAATTCATGATGCACTATGGTTGCATCTATGGTTGCACATGTAACCACACAAGCCCAGGACCTCCACATCCAGCATCTTCACCTCCAGGATCGTGACCCGGACAGCTGCTGCAACAATCGGTTTGCATAACCAAAGAATTTCTGCACAAACTGTCAGAAACCGTCTCAGGGAAGCTCATCTGCATGCTCGTCGTCTTCATCGGGGTCTCGACCTGACTGCAGTTCGTTGTCGTAACCAACTTGAGTGGGCAAATTCTCACATTCGATGGCGTCTGGCACTTTGGAGAGGTGTTCTCTTCACGGATGAATCCCGGTTTTCACTGTACAGGGCAGATGGCAGACAGCGTGTATGGCGTCGTGTGGTGAGTGGTTTGCTGATGTCAACGTTGTGGATCGAGTGGCCCATGGGTGGGGTGGGTATGGTATGGGCAGGCGTATGTTATGGACAATGAACACAGGTGCATTTTATTGATGGCATTTTGAATGCACAGAGATACCGTGACGAGATCCTGAGGCCCATTGTTGAGCCATTCATCCACGGCCATCACCTCATGTTGCAGCATGATAATGCACGGCCCCATGTTGCAAGGATCTGTACACAATTCCTGGAAGCTGAAAACATCCCAGTTCTTGCATGGCCAGCATACTCACCGGACATGTCACCCATTGAGCATGTTTGGGATGCTCTGGATCGGCGTATACGTCAGCGTGTTCCAGTTCCTGCCAATATCCAGCAACTTCGCACAGCCATTGAAGAGGAGTGGGCCAACATTCCACAGGCCACAATCAACAACCTGATCAAGGTCACACCAGATACTGACTGGTTTTTGTATAAGACTCCCTTACTGAGTATTGAAGTGAACCATGGTTTGCCATTGTTGTAGGTTAAATTAGTCCTGGTAGGAATGCACATGTCCTCACATAAACTGATATACGAAGTGACAGTCTCTGTGAGCTCATCCAGATCGTTTGCAGCAGCCTCAAAAACACTCCAATCAGTAAGGTCGAGACAGACTTTTGATGGAGAGATTTTCTTTATTAAAGTCCCCAAGAATGATTAAAACAGAGTCAGGGTGTTGTGGTTCTGTGTCTGTGATCAGATCAGTAAGTTTCAGTTAAAGCTGAGCTCACGTGCGCTTGCGGAGGAATGTAGACACTCACGAGAATGAATGAACAGAACTCCCGCTGCAAGTAGAACTCCCTTCAAAACCAAATGTAATCCTCTTCAGCGGATCAGATGACGGGAGTAAATGACAACTGCTATGTTCATTATTACATTCAACAACAAAACACTTCAATCGCTTAGGAGTCATTCTTGTCTACATCTGCTCTGGCGGTGAAATAACTGATGACAGCTCACTCAGGGCGGGTCTGAGGTAAGACACCAGTGCAGTCTGTGCTAAAACGCTACTGTCAATCAACAATTGTGGGAGGGGCCTCCATCCATGTGATGTCACATGGAGAGATGGCTCGATTTGAGAAAGGAGTAAAGATTTTAGTAGATTAAAAAAAAAACACTGGTTGGATTTGTATCATTATAGGGTGGTTGTGTACACACACTGCCAACATACATTTCAGTTCAAACAACTTGTAAAAGTGCATGTAGTGTATGACCCCTTTAAACCATTGATGTTCATGTTTTTCATTGCAAAACTCAAACCAACATTGGAGTTATCGACACAAAAGCCTGCTTGTGTGAGAAGGTGGTTTTCTTAGCCTCTTCAGAAGAGAGGGAAAGATGGTTTAAGGCAAGTAGAGTTTATAATTTCATGTTATCAATTTTTTGACTAAGAGTAAAAGACTGTTGAAGATGTTGAAAGCCAGAGACATATCATTGTTTTGATATTAATAAAAAATCAAGTAATTAAAAAACAATCAATTCAGTTCAGTTTAAAGTTGTCTCCTGCCTGTTTATTTCACATTTTGATGCAACAACAGTATGATGACTTGTTCACATTTTATTTAAACCATTGATGTCTGTGTTTTTCTTTGAAGAACTCAAACCAACTTTGGAGTTGTCTGATTTGGAGAGCCATCATTCTTGGTCTTCCTTTCTTAAAGGAATAGTTCACACAAAAATTATTTACTCACCCTCAAGTCATTCCAAATCAATAAGACTTTTGTCTATCTTCGGAACACATATGAATATAATTTTTATTTTATCTCATATTTTTTTGTTAATCCATTGATCTAGATAAAAAAGGGAGAGTAAATTATGACCATTTAATTTTTTTGGTGAACTAACCCTTTAAAGAGCAGCCCACCACGTTCATGAAAATTTGTGAGGTATGTGAATGTCATATCTGTTTTAATACTTCAGTAAAGAAGTAGCTTTCTGAAAGCAATATATTTATTTAAACATTTTGAAATGCCCTCACACTAGTGCTGCCATTGTAGCATTCTAGAGCTCTGTGGTAGACCGACATTAAACAACCACACAAAGTAGTTGATATTATAAAACAGACTATTTACCTATCCTTACTGATGTGGATGCACCTCTATCTGAAAATGCTTACATTTTAACTAAATGTTTTCTTTTTCAAATGTTTTTTTCTTTTTAGGCCACTGATGAAGAACAGGTGGTGACTGTGATGAATGCTGGTCAAAGAGGAGAATGACCTTTCCCCCAAACTGATGCAACAGTGGTTTTAAAGGAGGAGGCTGCCCTGGATAAAGTAAAAGATGTCACATGCCTTTGCTGTGCTGATGGGGCTTCATCGTGACTACATCAATTATCCTAAAGAGATCAGGACAATTGGCTGTGATGCATGTTATGTATGTGTTCATGTACTATGAAACAAACAGTAAGTGTATAATATGTAAACTGTATAAAAAAATAAAATAAAAAGGTTGAAATGCTTGTTCTGTGTTGTTGTGTAGTAGAAATGGAGTTCACAGTCATACACATGCTCACATTCCTTTACACATATGCTTGTGTTAAATTTTATAATATCAGTGTTAATGTTGTGGTTTGTGTACTGTCATTCCAGAATAGTTACTTAAATGAATGATCTCCATTTACACTTAAAAAGTATAAATCATTTGTATAAATATTATTAAGTAATAATTTTTTGTAAGCAACCGAGGTGTTGTTTTGGGTGTCTTGCCACAAAGCACAATTACAAGCATACATTGCCACATGTTGCCAGTGTGAATAAGTGTATCTCACCAGCTGTGTGCATGTGGAGGTGAGATCTTGTTCTGAAGTGAATATTATTCATTACAGGAAACACCCACTATATGACTATCAAAACACTGTTGAGAGAAAATGAATGCAAGTCGAGTGTCAACACATGGAGGAGAGGGGTGAAAGAAAGAAAGAAAGAAAGAAAGAAAGAAAGAAAGAAAGAAAGAAAGAAAGAAAGAAAGAAAGAAAGAAAGAAAGAAAGAAAGAAAGAAAGAAAGAAAGAAAGAAAGAAAGAAAGAAAGAAAGAAAGAAAGAAAAAAAACAATAAAAAGTTATTATAAACCAATCCTCAACTTTTTATCTATGTTTCATCTACTGTGTTTTGTTGCTCATTTTTGCACAGCAAAATCCAACCATACACATGTCCTTCTGGGGATTCTTTGCAGTATCTAAAAATCCTATTAATTTTCTCCACAGGGGAATTGATTTTTAACTATAACTTATAAACTTTTGAAGAAGGATCTACTGTGAGCTACAACATTGTTAATCATTTGCGTACAGTTTTGTAGAAGCAATGAGCCTGCATTGTTTTATTTTTTTTTTAATTATTACATTCAATGGAATAATTTATAGTGAAAACTATTACCCATTTTTCTGCAAAGAAATCTCCACCAACCAGAGAACTGGGAAAAAATAAAATGAATAAAATAAAATAAAACAAGTAAGGGATAATCAATGGCTAGCCGTGCAAATCCTGTAATGCACGCCGTGGAGGCAAAGAACCTCCCGACGCAAAGTGGAGGGTGGTTGCCTCCGCGAATGCCGCTTATTCCATGGTAATTTGGTAATTTGCCAAGTTATAAACATGTTAAAACCTGTATTGCAGTTATGGCTCGTTAGCGCTAGCATTCTGCCTGCTTCAAATCAGACACAGAGACAAAATAGTGTGGTAAGACCACATTTATTTGAATGAATTATAGCATGTATTTCAATTAATTATCGATCGAGAGAGATTCAGATTCTGATTCAGATGGTCCTGAAGCTGCAAACACAAACTAACATGACTAACAACATCCAGCATCAGGACACTGAAACATCCATCCACAAAATTCAGCCCAACCAAATTATAAAAACACAACAAGAAAATGATCTAACCTATTGGAAAGAAACAACAGAAAAACAAAGTAAACTTGAATGTTATTTGGCCCTAAAAAGAGATTACACAACTGCAGAATATTTGAGTACAGTGAAAGACTGTAAACTAAGACGACAAGGCACACACACATGCGCCGCGCGCGCACACACACACACACACACACACACACATGTTGGTTTTTATGGTTTACGGGGACTCACACACTGTACACACACGTATGTGCTATTGCCCTACACCTACCCTACACCTACTTAGCCCTCACAGGAGACGGTGCATTTCTATTTCCCTCAAAAAACTCACACACACACAAATCACACACTATGTCATACACATGTCATTATACAAATTTGTGTCCTCATAAACCACATAAACATGCCCCCCCCCCCCCCCCCCCCACACACACACACACACACACACACACACACACTACATTTTAAATTGTTCTTAGAATTGATTTGTTCTATTATGTTTAATTATACATGCATGTATTTATTGATTTATTATATTTTTTAATACACACATTATATGTATTTCTATATTTACTGTAATATTGAATTTATTGAATGATAGAGAGAGAGAGAGAGAGAGAGAGAGAGAGATATAAATAGAGAGAGAAATAGAGAGATGACAGTTGTACTTGCCTGCTACGTCTTTGTGTTTCTCTCTCAAAACTATAAACGTTACTTCAAACAGATTTGTATCACCTCCTTGCTGGGGAATATAATGTAGTGATCTAGTATCTATCTTTTATTTAAGTTATAAAAATGAGTGTGTGTTTATGTGTGTGTGCAGCACAATCTGCAATCTCTGACCTCTATGGAAATGTTTTGCTCAGTGGTGGAAATGGCCAAAATTCACTGGGGACTATTTTAAATGACCATTCAGATGTATTTTTTTAAACAAAACTTTATAATATATAGTAACATTTATTAACAACTTATTTCATGTTTTCTCTAAACCTTCTTTGATATTAAGACACCTGCAATTCACAGCGATAAGATATATTTATATTTTGCGACATATTTTGTGTGAATATATTGATATAAGATATATTGTGTGCGTAGTTAACATGTTAATGTACGCATCATTAATGACCCCTTTTGTTTAATAATAATAATAAAACGATTGATTAGTGAAATTAAATAATTATTTAATAAAAAATGACAATGATTATTGTTTTCTCTAAACCTTCTTTGTCTCCAATTGGACTGTTTTAATGCTGCTATGATTGATTAGTGAAATTAAATATTATTTATTAAAAAAAATGACCCTCAAAACACGTCTTATTTAGAGGTACAGTATTGCATGATTTTAAGATTATATTTTATACTTTGTAAAAACGTTTGCAATTAGTTTTTAAAACGTAACATTACATTCTTAAGGACTATATACATACATTTCTTTTCAGGAGCAATAGTGCTCCTATTAAAAAAAAAAATATTTTAAAAAGGGAACACCTGATCAATGACAGAAATTAACCGTCCCATTATAAGGCGATATTTGACCCCTTAAAATGTTTTTTTTTTTTTTTTTTACCTTTGTAATGCCATTTTTTACTTTGTTATATGTATGTTATATTTTGTGCCAAAAAAAGAGATTTACAATTTTTTTATCAAAAAATGTAACTAAACAATATATTAAATTCAAATAATAAAATACAATCAGGAAGAATAAGTTACAAGTCAAATGAAATCAGCATCAACTATTCATCTTCTCTTGGCACAGAAGAGCACAAATGTTGAAATATTTACAGACTTTTTAACAAGACTCAGAGGTGGCATTAAAACATTTCTTAATAATAATGTTATGAGATTAATGTTTTAAATATAAAGATTTAAATATAGAAATATTATTAAATATGCTTAAACGTATACTTTAAAAATGAAACTGAAACTGCCAGGTGGCAGCAAGTCACTGTCTTTGTCACTGAATCATTCATTCAATTAATTCATTAAAATGGCTCATTCATTCAGGAACGAGGCATGTGTCCGTCTTTGGGTGCTTCTCAAACAGAAGGCTGCATCCTACCGAGGCTGTGTCCTTCCTAGTTCAGTCCTTCAGAGTCTTGTAGGCTAGAGTCCTCCTCTTCATTAAAAGCTAGAATGAGACGGTCTAGTAAGTGCGCATATGTTCCACATATGAAGGACATGAAACGAAGGCTGCCTTCCAAGGATCCTTGTGATTGAGATGGCCTTCATCGACATTTGATGACGTGGCAGCAGAGATATGCAGCCTTCCATTTGAGAAGCACCCTTTATGAATGGGTCATCGATGGGTCTTTATGAGATCTGTATGTGCAGCGGCTCAGCTGTGACTTTGTTTTGAACAATTTTCGTTAATGAAATAGAGCACAATCAGACAACAGTGTTCCTAAAATGTAAGTCACTTAATATTAACTTTTGTATGAAATCAAAATGTATAAAACTGTTGTATACATTCAGTTTCACATTTGCAAACTCTCTTTATAAACATTAAAAAGCTGTTACATGTCTTCATCGCAATCTCACAAACTTCCATTTGAATTAAATAAGCTCTCTGCACACGGAATCTATTATTTATTTGTTTATTATTTGTTTGCTATAATGAATGACAAACTGCAGTCTGTTTTAATGATCTGTGAGGAGCAGGATGTGCACCGACAGAGAAGCATTTCCAATACTGCAGGTACTATTGCCGATCACAAAAGACGGCATTGCACAGCTAACCATAGACACAAATATTAGATTTTTGTCTATATTGCGTTTAAGTACATTTAAGTGCAGAAATGGGATTACTTTCATAGTCTTTTAAATGGATGAAATATAAAAATCACTTTAATAAAAAAAAAAAAAAAAAAAAAGTACACAGCTGGAAGTGAAACGCCGCCACTTTCTAAATTCACTCCGTCCCTCCGCGTACCCCCCCCCCCCCTATTGCTTATTTCGTAAAACAGTTGACTAAACAGTTAAATGATTAGCAACTTCTATCCCCTCGCAGGCAGATCTCTTTCTTATTATTCTGACGCTTCGATAGCGCGCAATCAGCATCTGTGAAAGCTAAACCCGTCTACTTTGAATTTGATTGGCCAGTAAGATATAATTTTGACATTTGAGCGGTTAGCCCGCTGAGGGGGAAGACTGAAAATGTTACTTTTAAAGCGTTTTATCATCATAACAAGAGCACTGCGTAATGGGGGACAGCAGATCAGTGCAAGAATTTAAAATATTTGGGGGACATTTGGGGGGGGAAAGGGGGGGGGGTCTATGGTGGTTACAGCCCTGCCTTAATCTAAAACCTTCAGATGACACAGATTACATCCACGCATGTTACTGAACTCGCACTGTATGATGTTACAGAAAGTTGTCCGATCCAGTTCCTTTCACACAGCAGTGTTGTTTCTCTTGTTAATCTGCACGTTAGCATAAAGATACTCTTGTGCTGGGCTAACGTTACTTTACTAGCGAAATGAGCTAATGGATTGATTGATGATTGATTGTGCATTCCGCTTACAATATATCGGTGGAACATACCAACTACACAAACTGTGTGGGGAGAAACCTAAACTGAACCATTCACTATATAGGCTACTACAACCAAGGCGTCGCTGAAAATGAGTGTGTTAATTTGTTTACAGAATGCTGTTGTCACTGCTGCAAACTCCCATATAAATAAGTATTCGACAAATATTTCCCTGCAGCCAGTGGGCCCCCTTTCCAGTGTAGACCCCTGGGCTTCAGCCCCTAGAAGCCCGTGCATTAATGCGCCCCTGCTTGTCACAGTGCATTCTGGGATTGCTTTCTCCTTAAACATTATACTGTGTGATGCTGCCTTTATACTGTAAAAAATAAGAACATTAAAAATGTTATATAAATATTATCTGGAAAATATATTATTTCTGTGTATATTTTTTACATATAAAATGTATACAACATAATATATACTTTCTTAAAATATTAATTACATGTTTAATACAACTATTATTAATATTAAAAGTGGTTGTAATAAATGTTTCAATGTAAAACCTACTGGAAATATATACAATCTTTGTAAAATATTATTCACATATATTCAATATCTGGAACACTGGCAGCACACAAGGTTTTAGATGACAGTCTAATATAGAAATCCTATTCAAGATGCGCAAAAATAATCTGAATATTGCTGGCAAATAATTAAGCTGTGATGTCCAACTGTTTGTCTTGAGGCAACTTTATCGGTCATTGTGGAACAGTCAAGGTTTAAGTATCCCATGATGCATTTAAGTCAGCCACCATTATCGCTGTGGTAGATTTTTTGGTCTTGAATGAATATTTCAACAGACCAAAAAATGCATTAGCTCCCATTTTAAACGATTTGTTTTATTAATTGTGAGGAATGAAATCAGGTCTGTTCCCCAGGGAGGCAGGGTAAAGCCAGGGCAAAAAGCCAGGGCAAGCCTGTTTGGTATGCGGAGAGACGGCACTATCCCAAGGTCAGATATTGTGTGCGGGGTCCAGGCTGCTTTGAGAGAGGTGAGACGAGGTGAAACCGTCCTTTCATTGCTCTGCCGTTGGGTCTGGATGCATAAGAGGGTGAAAGAGAGTGAAAGAGAGAGAAAAAAAGAAGTACTGGATGATGTGCATTTTTAACTCTGTCTTGTGGGACTCAAGTGACCAGCCATGCATTAAAACACACTTACGCTTCCAGAACACGCATCCATTCATGTGCTATCCATCCATCAATCAGTTCCTCTCTTCATCACCTCATCATCCCTCCATTATTCGGCTCCTGCCTCACGGGTCTTTCCCAGCGGACTGCACCGTTCCAGCCTGTGGCGCAAACATCAGCCATTACGGAGTGTGTAATGTTGGGATTACACCGCTGTGCTTGGTGTTGAGTGCTCCCACACGGCAGCTCCTCTCCACAGATGGGACTTCATCACTTCAGCCTCCTCCGTTAGGGCTGCTCCTTTATGAAAGCCAAATCACATTAGCAGAGCTTTAATAATTGACTACATGGGGACATATGATTTGCCTCCTTTTGACATAGTCCTGTAATTGAGGACCTGGCAACCGAACGCAGAGGAGGGGATGTACTAATGTGCCAAGCAGGCAGAGCAGGGAGTGTGTGCTGTTTCTGTCTGTCCCTCTGGCTGTTGCATTAAACAGAGCTTCCTCTGTATCCTTTTATTAGACATGAACAATTCCACTGTTGTTAATGAAGGGAAATATTTCCTCCCTGGGTCTCTGTGGATGCTAATAGCTACGTAAAAGAGAGGGGGAGCTGTCATAGCTGTTTCTTCTTTAATGAGTTCAAGACAAAAGATGTCACAAAGACTGAAGCTCAGTGAGGGAATGCATGGAAATCTGAAATGTACTTGACGTGAGATGAGGCTTAAATAATGAAAGTCACAGCCATTTTCATTAAGGTTTGCTTGTGCAACTTGATGACATAATGGAGAAGTTATATGGCTTCCTCCCCATGCGCAAATAGCAAACAAACTTTTTATAAATCGGCAGTTTCAACCGACTGAGTCTCAACTGGGGCTGAGTGGCACAGCTGTTGAAGATAAAAAAATTTTTTTTTTCGATGCATATAATACTATGCAACTCAACATATGTGCATTTGATAAAATAAAATTGAACTGTATGATATTTAGAAATTTATTTGATCAAATTGGGCAGATGGGTTGGGAAATAATAAAATAAAATAAAAAAGTAATCATGGGCAGATTAATACAATCTGTCAACATGGGCAGGTAAATAATAAAAATACAAATAAAAATGTAACACTGGATAACTAATAAAATATGTCAAAATGGCAGGTTCATAAAAAATTTAATGAAATAAAAAGAAAAACTTGGCATATTAATAAAACATTAATACACTTAAAAAAAAAAAAAACATGAGCAGGTTAATAAAAAACGATGAAAAATAAAACAAACATCAACAGGTTTGAATAGGTTTGGTATTGTGTTGGGTCATCACTTCAATGCTGTCCAATGTAAAAACTCTTTTGAGAAGCACAGAAAAACAGTTAACTGTAAAATCTAAAGTTTTACAGCTAAATCTATAATTTAGGTCAGTTTGTGCATGCACTGGATTTAACCTGAAAATGTAAATTGAACCAAAAAACAACATGGTCATTAATGAGGTTTATATGCTAATGAAAGAAGGAAATCCAGACTATTCCCCTTCTTTTGAACCAAGCTTTATAGGCAGATCTCTTTTTACTGTTTACCTCAGCCCTGTATGCAACAACTCTGACAGGTCTGCGAGTGCAGCTCAATGAAAATGTTTAATAGTCGAAGAGCACCTTTTTTATGTACATAGTGCTGTGTAATGCCATGAGAAGTGCGAGTGTAATTTTGTACTGAAATATTTCTCCATTTTTTTTTCTAGCTAATGGTGCTGAGTAATTTTCATTTCATGCTTGACTGTGGCCTTGCCTCCTTTAGAAGTAAATCATAAAGACTTTTAGCGAGTCACGCAGGATGTCGTAGGTGGTTATGAAGGGCCACGCAAACTTGAATTTGACATGATAATGTTATGGCTGCTGTCACCTCTTGACGCTAATGCAAGGGCTCGAGGTCTAGAGTCATAGAGAAGGGTGAAGCACTTTCAGACCATCTCTTATCCTCATCTTTAATGTGGCTGATACTCAATATGTTTGCATTCATGAGGCCGCAACTTAAAGGCCAAGTGTCAGACACCTTGAAATGTTAATCTTATGTATCCTAAGGCAATGTTTCACGCAAATGCACATCAGATGATCTTTGCTCTGACTTGACAGTCTTTTTTTTACCAATGATCTTTAGTTTGTCATGCAGTGGCTGCTCTCTTTCTGTCTTTCTCTTTTTCCTCCTCTGCAGTGGTTTGTAGACAGGTAATGCAGAGGAGGACATTGATGGTTTTCTCAGAATGTGAACTTCCGATTGCCTCCTCCGCAGTCAAGCCTTTACCCTCTCTTGGCACGACGGTCCTCCATCTGACAAACTCCATCCTTGAGAGGCAGAACAGTGAACAAACCTGCAGCTTAAGAGAGAGTAAGTCAAACTGCCAATATGGAATGGACTTTAATTTCAGCCAACTCACACAAAAGGAACATAAATAGCCTTCTGGTTGCTGCGAGGTGAGATGCTGTTGGCTGACTTACACTTGAGCAAGAATCCAACTTCAGCAATGTGCTTTTTTTTCAAGGGCCTGGAAGATATTTAACTTGATTAGAAATGCCAATAAGCCTGCAGGTACACTTCAGGCTCTGCCATGGATTCCTGGAGGAGGAGGATGCTACAGGAGGGATTTTCTGCCTGGGAGGACTTCCTGTTCTCCCATGTAGCTATAATACTCAAAGCATGAATGCTGATGTTGTTTTCGTCTGTGAGTTTTGCTCGCTCTCGTAATGTATTCTACTAGTATCATCTTTTACCTTGGCTGACACTGACAAGCACGGGCATAGCTTAACCTGATCAGCGTTGGATTTATTATAGAATACATATTATTGAAGTATTTAAATAATTATTCAGTTATTAGTAATTAGTAAAAGTAACTTCCTATAGGCCATGTAACCATATAGTTAAGTTACAATTAAAAAAATAATACAATAAAATAAAAATAATAAGGTACAATTGGACTTGATCTATTAAAAATGTGTGTGTGTGTGTGTGTGTGTGTGTGTGTGTGTGTGTGTGTGTGTGTGCGCAGACACACACACACACACGCACACACATCACTATAAAATACAGCTATAATTTAACTTGATCTATACATTACAAAATACATTTAATGAAAATATTATAAAATAAAATATTAAAGTAATTAAAATTGAATTAAAATGAAAGAAATTATAAAAAAAAATATATATTCTATAATATTGTACCAGTATTTCCTGATAATTTTTTAACAATATTTTCTAGAAAACCTTTATGACATAATTAATAGGCAAATTAAAGACTCAGATAAAAAGTCTTGTTTAAATCATTTATATGAGTAACGGCTTATGATTATGCCACTACCGGGTGTGTAGCTCCAGATTGTCGTCTAGCGACGCCTCTGCTAACTAGATAAGTGTTTTTAGACAAAAGATTTTGAAGAGGTGGCATATTTACGTCATAATGATCCCTAATACATTTTGTTCTTCTATTAACCGTTTTGCTGAACATTTGTATCCTGTCCCTCTAATTGAAGTCAATCCGTTTTAGCTATCGTGCCTGCTTAATATGACAAAATGAGACACAAATGGAGAATAATATTTTACCTCATGAAATTAAATCTGAAATACATTCTGATTAGGTTCATTCTCTGCGTGGATTTCATAATGTCTGCAATTTATCCAGCCCCTTGAGAGGACACTAATGATGAGAAAGATCAGTCAAAACCGCCTTCAATTGGAGAATTGGGTTAACTCAGAAGTTAGCATAGCGCTAACATTGGTTCAGAGGGAGTGGGGAACTCTGGAGATTATTTTATGGTCTAAATCAATATTATTGCCATAAAGATTTAATCTTAGTTTAGGATGGTTTCAGACATGATGGTGGTTGATATTAATCTGGTTTATTGTGAGGATAGCATATACTGTATGAACAGTCAAGACACTTTAGCATAATATGGTAGACCAGAGGGCTTGCTGTTGCAGATAAACAAACCATGCACAGAGTAGCTACGCTAAAATTAGCATTAAAGTGTCTAAAACATACCATATAATGATAACCACAGGCTTTTTGCTGGTCATTGATAGTAGTCACCATTAAACTGGACTACTATCAATGACCAGCAAAAGCCTGCAGCATCTAGAAAGAAAAGGAGAAACAGAACATAAAGCAGTTATATAAATTATGTGATGTATAGTAAGTTTATTTTCATTAACACTGTAAGCCACAGAAAAGACATATGTCTGCATAAAGTTATGAATACCATAAAATCTACACTACACTGCTTTATAGCCTGTCCTAAAGTGAAAGTTCAAGGCTGTTATTCTATAAGAGTTCAGATCGTAGAGCAAAAGCCTTTAAAGAAACAGAGCTGTAAATAATGAGAGGAAAAGTTAGCCATCACCTTCCTATCACACATCTCCTGATCTCACTTGCACCCCTCTGGCTCAAACGCAGCAGTCTACCTTCCAAAAAGCATTACAGGCTAAAGTTTTAAGAAGCAGTGCAGTGAAGAGACAAAATTCACTCGAAGGCCTGACATTTTTAGCACCTCTCTGCCATGTTTCTGCCTCTATGCAATTTTAGGAGGCTCATTCAAAAGAATAAATGGTCAGGGAAAGGTCAGTGGATTCCCTGGATGCGTGTTAGCTTTGGCACAACCTTACCGAATATGAGAGAAGTTTCGACACAGTTCAGAGGGAGTAAAATAGCAGAAAGACTATTGATGAGTGTTATTATTTTGTGAAAAATAATTAAATGTAATATACATGTAATATTGTCTTCATATTTGAATGGCTAATTCATGGCCATGGATTGAACTGGTATGTGTCAAATTTAATATCAAGTAAAAACTATGTTTTTTGTCAAATGAGAGGGACAAGAGATCTCTGGGTTATTGTCATTAGAGACAGTACTAGCAGTTTATGAGAACTGCAAGGACGCAAGAATAATGTGATTTCCAGTCTACTTGAAGCACCGGGTTCCAATGAAATATGTTGAGTCACTGTGTAAAGTGTTCACTGTGCTCAGTCATGGAAGAAATGACGATAGCAGAGAGTCTGTTTGATGTTTTCCGTCCTCTAAAGTCATTAGCATGACATGGTTTGAGTTGGTAGCGTGTGTAAGGGGCTTTAAGAGTGGTCAGTGGGCTTCTCAGAATAGATTTGCATCCTTTTAGCATTTGCAAGTATATGGGTTTGCATCCACGTCCACATGTGAGAGGTTGTGTGTGCATGGTCCCGCATTATTTAGCCACTGAATCTGCTTCTTAAACCTCCAACATGACAGCAATTAAAATCTTTCTGAATTTAAATTACCGATCTTCTACAAAGTCTCTAATTAGAGAATCGTCTTGACTGTTGGGGACTGGTTGTCCATCAGAGGCGGTGAATAACAGACGCTTGTTTGATTAGAAACTCTCTGAGACCAGCTGGAGCATTTTGAGAGACATTCTGCCCTCTTGTGGCTGGACTGAATGTCTAATTGTACGCCAGTTCCATTCAGAACATGACAGCAAAGCTTTGGCCGTGCTGATATACAGAGAGGCTCAGGATGAGAGCGGCAGAGAGTATCTAATCTCCTCTAAGAGTCTGTCCAATATGTCCATGCACTATTGGAAGGGTTCTTTACTTTAAAAGGGATGAAAACTTGGACATGGTTACATTTTTAAGCTACATTTTAAGTCCTACTTCAAGGTTAGTGAGGTCGGTATCAATATAGTTTTCCAAGCATATCTCAAAAAAATGTATTTATTTTATTTTCTAAAAGCAGTCAGTTGATTTATTTGATCAAAACAGTGATATTGTTATACAATTTAAAATAACTGTTTTCTATTCAAATATATTATAAAATTACCCCAAAAATATAGGCCAAGCATTGTTCAAATCAAATTAGACCATATTAGAGTGATTTCTGAAGGATCATGTGACAATCAAAACTGGAGTAATGATGCTGAAAATTGTATTTAACTAATAAATAAACTAATTATGTAAATAGAAAACATTATTTTAAATTACAGTAATATTTTACAATATTACTTTTTTATTTAAAAAAAAATATTTTAATAAATGCAACCCTGGTGAGCAAAAGAGACACGATTAATATGAGAGGAGATATGTTAGTGTTTATTGTTTGGTTGGGATTTAAAAGGATTTCTGTTATTTCTTTAGTTTTTGTCTATAGTTTTTTTGGGGGGTTACCATTGTGCTGAAGAGTGAACCTGTGGTGAAGTTGAGGATGGGTCAAAGCATATTAATAATACTATATACGGCTTTGCTTAAAATTAGCAATGGAAATTATATAGTGACAGACTCTTGTTGTATTGGCACATATGTGCTTTAGCCTGCTTAGTAGCTAGCTAGCTAGCTATCAGGTAACTGTAAATGTTTTTTAATCAATACAGGTAGGTTTCAGCAACCAAGTAAATGAGTGGAGTTTAATTATCTCAAATAAAAAAAAAGTTTACAGTACTCATATCTGAACTGTCAAATTAATTATCACAATTGTGGTATTATAGTGCATACTCTTAATTACATTTTGTACTTTTCTACCTAAAAAATGACATTTATATTGCCACAGTACAAACGTATGTTTCCTGCAGGTAGTTTAACCTTAACCCTTTGCACTTCTTCTTTTAAGTGAGCAACAAGCAAATCAAATCACATTCCCCGCTGAACATCTGCAGCAAATTACATCTAGTTTGGTGTAAAAACTGTATTTGGACGCAGCCAAGGTTAGTGGTTCTTGTGAAGAGACATCTTATGAATAATAAAACAACACTTTGACCTAAAGCAATTATTTGTATTTATAGACATTGCTTAAGATGGACTGACTTTAGTTGAGTGTGAACACAGTCCACGATCAGTCTATAAACAGCTATATTTAATTATTAAACAACAAATCAGCTCTGCTATTTATTTCAGCAGTAAATTACGTTTTGTTTTTACAAAATAAGTACAGTAAAATGTGGAAACTTTTTTAGATTTTGCTCAGGTATATTTTTGCCTAGATAACTGGAAGTAGCTTTCACACCTCAGACCTCCTTCATATGGTTGTTAAAGTCAAGAGCTACGGAAGCATGTGTGAAAGCAGATGTCTGGAAGCAGGCCTTCATTCTAACCATTATTCAATGTGTTTAGTTTTTACTCTTGGGTTTTTGTGAGCTCTCAGGGGCCCAGGTTTCAGACATAATATATGAGCTTTTAACAACATTACCTGCTTATTATCATACCAAATGCACACCTAGAGCGCAGATAGGGGAACATTACCTCAGGCTATGTGAAGTGTGGCTGTCAATCCTAGCTTGATGAGGCAAAATGTACATGGGTTTAAGATGGAATGCCTTATCTGTATATAAAACACAAAGACTGTACATTTCCTCACAAAAGAGTACTGCAGAGATACTGTGGTACAGTGATGCTATCAGATAATAATGCGATGCCATTTTGACATATATCATTAACAAAGTTCTTGAAAAATGTCAAGCTACAGTCTTTCCTCTCCAAATTCATTTTCATAGTCTTGGTAACACCAAGCGCTGCAGGTTCTCATGTGTCTTGCAACCTGTTTGAATCTGTTTGTCAGTGATTAATGACATTAATTTCAGTCCGTTCCCCACACAGAGCCATCGTATGGCTTCAGAAGATCCGTGAAAAACATCTGAATTATATTTACATTTACATTAATTAATTTATCAGACATATTTGTCCAAAGCGACTTACTCTTATGATGCTTATTTGTCCTGACAGCCTTTATGTGATTTATTACATGGAAAGAGCAGCCTGAACATTCATCAAATATTCTTATTTTGTGTTCTACAGAGGATAGTAAGTATTACGGGTTTGGAAGGACCTGTAAAAGATCACAGTACATTCATTCTGGGTGAACTATTCTTTTAAATTTTCCAAAAATATCAAAGCTTCCACAAATAAGACAACCATGCAGTATTTTCCTTATTTGTTTCAGTGCAAACAAGTCCAGTCATGTCACGCTGGGTCAAAAAGGCCTGTTTTGAATTTCACCCTCAATTAGGAGTGAGAAAGGCCATTTATGAATGTGCTGGAGCCATGTTACATGAGTTATTGACATATGCATGGTTGTCTCTGTCTTATTTTTCTCCTCATTCTCTTTGTGAGTTCACAGTAGTTTAGGCACAGACTGCATATTAGGTCAGCATGGAGCAGAGAAAATTACTGGAACAACAAATTAAGGTTGCAGGTGGTTTAGTGACCCAGTTGCGACATGTTAGAGCACCGAGCTTCACAAACACACACATGTACATTAATGTAGCATTGATTATGGTTGTTATGGGCTTCTGAATGCTAAAAATATATACGTCAGAAGATAGAGGGGGAAAAGGTGACCTTTTTTGTTCTGATTTTCTGCAGATGCTTGTGTGTTCAAACAGAAAAATCGAAAGGGAGAAAGCAGGCCAGGGATAATTGAAGTGAATCATATAATGGATAGGTTTTCGTAGAATTTCAAACCAATTTAATAGAATTTCCTCTCTGCAGTCTTTTTATACAGTAATACAACTCATTTAAAATGAATACATTTGATAGACACTCTTATCCCAAGTGTCCAATGCTGCTAATGCATTTTATCATGCATTCCCTGGAAACAAACCTACAATCCTGGCATTGCTTTTTTTGTGTGTGTGTGTTGTTGTTTTTTTGTACAAGTTCTGAAACTCATGGGAAAACTATTAAGTGACATTCATGAACTAAATTTCATGTTCAATTACACTATGAATATAATTCAAATGTTTGGTAATATTGGGAAATATTATTAGAATTTTAAATAACTCTTTTCTATTTTAATAAAAAAATTCTTAATATATTTTAATATATGTAAAAAAGTAATTTATTTCTGCAATTGCAAAGCTGGATCATTACTCCATACTTCTTTACTGTCATGTAATTATTCCGAAATTATTCTTATATGCTGAGTTAGTGCTCAAGAAACATTTCTTATTATTATCAATGTGGAAAACAGTTGTGTTGCTTAATGTTTTGGGAAATCATGATACTTTTTTGCAGGATGCTTTTATAAATACAAATTTAAAAAGAACAGCATTATAAATGTCTCCACTATCATTTTTGATAAATTGTATGCATCCTTGCAGAACAGAAAAATGAATTGCTTAAAAAAACAACCCTCCAAGCTTTTGAACAGTAGTTTATTTGGCCATGTATAAAGTGGGATAACGTATGATCAGTGTACATAGTAATGTGCAATTTGCATACTAAGGTGAATTCTCTGTCCATAGTTTACACTCTATTCTGACTACCTGCTCGCAAAGCTCATATTTAGTATTCAAAAGATAAAGAGTGAATGAGAGAAGGTGGATTCAAGCCCAACTGTTCTGATGTGTATTCTCCTCACATGAATTTGACCTTGAGGTGAAGCTGTTACTGCCACATGTAGCACACAGCATTACAATGACCACTAGCCCACATCATTCCTCTGTCCTATCAGCTTTCTGCGTGCATGCTCAAAACACACTTTGTCCCAATGTATTTAGAATGTGTGTGTATATATAATAATTTTGTGTATTTTAGTTTTTTTAAACATTGTTATTTAGTTCTTATTTCTGTTTTCATAATTTTCATTTTTAGTTTAAATTTGTAATCTATTATTTATATTGTATTTTATTCCAGCTTTATTTCCATTAATAAAAATGTTTTAATAGCATTAGTTTTAGTTAACAATAGTCCTGTCACAGACTGCATCAAATATGGTGACAAAAAAACTATATTATCATTACATTAGGTCATGTGATAACCAAGAACCAATGAGATTTAACATTAGTTGAGGTTTGAGGTTCCTGTCGCTGACTGGAAAAAGTTCAGGCGCAAAATGTCATAAATCTTTTGTAATTTTTGAGCGTTCCCTCAATTCCATTAGAGGGGTAGTTTGACGAATATTCTCTGACACATCAATGACAGAAAAAGAAAATGAGGGCTGAAAAACCAGACAGGTAATGTGACTTGGCTTGCCCTAATTATGTATGAAGACAGCTAAGACCCAGAGTTAAGTGGAAGAGAGAGAGAAAACGAGATTGGAAAGTGTGTGTGAGAGAGAAATGAAGATGAAGCAACAGCTTGTTCCTCTAAAATGCTCATGATTACAATTGCTAATTTATTGTGAAAACCACTCAATCAGCTTGGCAGGCTATGGCTTTGCATAAGAACTCGCGAACATGCGCGCAAATGCTGGCATGTTGAACTTCACATTGAATAAATTCATCATCTGACTGGCTAAGATCATTCTGAGAAGGTGGAGATCGAGCGTGTGACTCAGGAAAAGAATGATGCTGAAAGAGTAACGTTAGGGTTTCTGAAGATGCCAGAATGAGGAACATGCACATGCATGGCTGTAGATATTACAATACAAACATTTCACATTCAGTTATCTTTGAACTGTCAAAATTCTGTGCAGAGAAAATAATGAGTCATTTGTTAGTTTACTTCCTAGACACAGTAGTTGATCACTGTTTGAGCAGTTAAGTGTTGATTTCTGGTTCAAAGAATGGTGTTTTAATATCAAAATATCAAAAAATTAATACTGAGTACCTTCTTGTCTAAGACTTGCTCTCAATTGTAGCTCGACTAACAATTTTTGCAAGGCATATAACCTGGTTTGTGAAAGGCTCATTTCCACTGCAGGTTTCAGTATATGAGAAGTACTCATCATAGACAGAAATATCATTCATACTCGCACTGATGCACTCTCTTGAGATCCAGGCAACAGACGGCAGCCAGTCAGTGTGACAAATCGCTGAAATAAAGGTGTGATTTAAATGCTTAAAAAATATGCTGCATGAACACAGATGTGCTAAAACAATAAAATAAAGGAAGAGTGAGAACTGCTGTGTTTCCAAGATGAAGAAATTAATTAAAAAATCACTTTAATACATTTTTGGAGACAAAGATTTATTTCTAAGCAACTCTAATGCTAATTCAGTTATCATTCAGTTTTCGGATCAGTGTGGCCCCTTTTATAATATCATCATGTCATTCTGTAATAAAAAGCTAAAACCATAATTTCAGCTAGAATAGACTGACAAGTACATGTTCACACCACTAAATGCATCTATATCTCAACCAATGTGTTTACATCCAGACTCTAGTCGTATGAAGAGGCACTTTATGTAAATGTACAGCTCCACTTGCCATTAATCACATTAACCAATCTAATTCATTATGGACAGCAAGCCAAAAAAATTACCCTCATTCTGCTGAATAATTATATTTGTATGTGAACTTTTGAAAGTTACTGGGTGAATCTCACAAACAGTTCATGATTATACCCCAAAGGAAGAGTCTGCATACATAGTCTAATATAAATAAAAAGTCATAAATATGCATTTTGAAGTATTTATACAACATTTGCTTTAATGCCTTAATTATTCAATATATTACCATTAAATCTAATCTAATCATGTAAAACAATAAAAATGACTTATAGTAAAAGCCATATTTGAGGTTGATCTTTGAATCATAGTTAAAAATATATCAGACTGCGAGCCTCTATCTCAAAATTCATCCTGTCAAACAGATGCATTTGCTGGCTCCTCCCCTAAATAAGATGTACTTTACGGCGATTATCGCCGATAAAGGTCTGTTAATTAATGGTGGTCAAAATATGCAACAGAAAAAGTAAAAAAAAATTCATCCCAAAGGAAGAGTTTACATCTATATAAATGTCATAATATGCATTTTGATTCACATTTGCAATGCCTTAATTATTGTAAAACTAAAAACGATATTTTATGTAGTGAATAAATATTACATTATTATGAATAATGCTGCATATTGTAAAAGTAAGTTTGTAGGTAGTACCTTTTTTATTTGTTCCACTTGTTGAAGATTCATGGCTTTGGAGTTTTCGTTACATCGTGGCATCAGAGGGATGCTGCTCATAGAGAAATTGAGGTCTACACAGAAGTCCATAAGAGAGTCAGCATACGCGCTTGACTGACAGATGGAGGACTGAATAATGCTCCTCCGATTCCTGCAGTCACTTTGCCAAATACAGCGCTACACAGTTGCTATGGAGGCAGATGCAGCCGATGCTGCAAAACAGCACTCCAGGCTAAATAACGAAATGTAAATGAGGGGCATAGGAAGTTGGGTAAAGACAGACGGTATAGCATGGTGCTCAAGAGAAATCGCTGCTGAGATGTAGCCATCTCCTGACTCACTCATTTTTCCTCACCTCCACCTTATCTTTTTAGCCTCAGGTGGAGCTGAATAAACATGCAATCCCAGTGCAGATTGAGGTGTTGTTGTTGGAAACACACCAGACGGAGATGGACCTGTCCTAAACGTTTTACAAAAACAAACTATATTGGTACCATGGTACAGATATTGCTTCAGATGGTAAAATCTGGGCACACTGATATGTATCATATTCTACATTATTTATACATGATACCCCAAGGTGCTTCAAAGAATAACATGGTATGGTGTAATTCAGATTCATTAATATTACAATGATTTTAATGAGATTTTATTTGCCCATTAATTTTCCTAAAGAGTGCCTAAAGATGAAAGCATAAGTAATTCAGAAGTAGGAAAAAGTTGAGAAGTATGATTCATCTCAACAAGATACATTCAATTAATCAGTAACATGCAATAAGTTGGATATTTTTTTGCACAATCAAGAAAATTGTAATAATAAAAAATCATATATAAAATATACACAAATAAATATAGTATTATACCATCTTTCGGATGAGACGTTAAAGCGAGGTCCTGACTCTCTGTGGTCATTAAAAAATCTCATGGCACTTCTCGTAAAGAGTGTCTTGGCCAAATTCCCTCCACTGGCCCTTGTCAATCATGGCCTCCTAATAATCCCCATCCACTTTATTGGCTCTATGACTCTCTCTCCTCTCCACCTGTAGCTGGTGTGCGGTGAGCGCACTGGCGCCGTTGTCCTGTGGCAGCCATCATATCATCCAAGTGGATGCTGCACACTAGTGGTGGTTGAGGAGAGACCCCCCCCCCCCCACAATATGATTGTAAAGCGCTTTGGGTGTTCAACAATACACAATAACGTACTATATAAATGCATCATTCATTCATTATACATATATGACACGTTGGACACAATTATTGGCATCCCAGAGAAATTCTTATGAGTACAATTTCTCTGAAGTATATTCCCATTCATATTCAAAATGTTGAGCACTCCAGGGTGATTATGAACATGAAATTATCCAGCCATGGCTTTCTGTTTAACATAAATATAAATAGAAGGGAAAACAAAGCCCAAATTCCCTTAATCATCCATCACAATGAGAAAAAACAAAGAATATATTTCTGATGTGCGGCAAAAGATAATTGAGCTTCACAAATTAGTGAAGTGGCTTTAAGAAAAAAGCTAGACCAGTGAAAATTCCCGTTTCCACCATCAGGGCAATAATTAAGAATTTCCAATCAACAAGAAATATTTTACGAAACTGCCTGGAAGAGGACGTGTGTCTATGTTATCCTGATGAACGGTGAGGAGGAGAGTTTGAGTGGCTAAAGACTCTCCAAGAACCACAGCTGGAGAATTGCAGAAAATAGTTGAGTCTCGGGGTCAGAAAACCTGAAAAAAAATTCAAACAGCACCTACATCACCACATTTCAAGAAAAAAGGATCCTAGCTCATCCAAAAACAAGCTCCAACATATTCAGTTATCAGACACGACTGGAACTTCAAATGGGACTGGCTTCTATGGTCAGCTTTTTAGCAGAAAACACTCAAGATGAGTTTGGTGAACACAGGGATAAAATACACCCCATGTGCACAATGATACTGCTGTATTTTTTTATGTTGTGGGCCTATATTTCTGCTGGAAGGTCCTGGACATTTGGTTTAGACACATGGCATCAAAGATTCTATCAAGTACCATCAGATAAAAAATCAATAAGCGACTGACTCTGTTAGAAATCTTATAATGGGCCATGTTTGGATCTTCCAACCATAAAAGAATCCAAACACAAACCTCAAAAACAACACAAAATTGGGTCACTGAGCACAAAACCAAGCTTTTGCTATGGTCATTCCAGTCCTCTGACCTGACCCTGTAGAAAATGAGTGAGGTGAACTGTAGAGAAGAAGCACCAACATGGAGCTGGGAATCTAAATGGTCTGGAGTGATTCTGGAAGAAGGAATTATCTCATGTCAGGTGTTCTCTAGCCTCATCGGGCATTATAGGAGAAACTTTAGAGCTGTTAAACTGGCAAATGGTAGTTTAAAAAAATATCGAATAAAAGGGTGCCGTTAATTGTGGCCAATGTGTATTAGAGAAAAAATTTATTTCATAATGATACCCCCCCCCCATTTTGTTATTCTTATTATTCAATGAAAGGTTAGATTGTTGTGATTTTTTTAAATAAAAGATCAAAAGGATTAACAATGCAGATAAATTTTCATAGCCTCCTTTGATCATATTTACCAAGGGTGTCGATATCTTTAGGCCATGACTGTATAGCTGTGCATTTCTCTCAACAGCACCAGGTTTCAACTGAAATAACGGTTTGCTTTAGTGTTGTCTGGAAAGTGAGACGTTTGACAGCATTACATTGGCAATTAAGGAACAATTACGTACACCAGTTGAATTAGGCAATTATAGCCAAATAAATCAACTGCCTTCACCACTGCAGCTTACAAAGACAGGACAAGGGATCCAAGCTAAACAACCACTAAAACTCAGACAAACACACATGCAGCATGGTTTTATGTTATTATTCAAACATCACTCAGTAGTTTTTGTATCTTTTTTATGAGAATCTGAACTTGTGAAAAATATATGTGTGGCTATAATGTAATGCATTGACATATCAGATGGTTATCTGCACTATGGTACTTTAACCTATTTGTACAACAACATTTACAAGGTACTACAAATAATACCATGTCCAAAAATAATATGGTACTTTTTTTGGCAGCAGTGCATTTTTTTCTCGCTCTCACTCTCTTACACACACATAAAGCCACAAAGACAGACACAAACAAGTCACTGTTTATATCTGTCGCAGTCGTAAGACACCGGCAATCTCTGCCAAACTCTCCTTTGATCTCAGTTGAGAAAGGGGTGAAAAGGGAAGCGTCTGATTTGAAGTTTTGTGAACTCTTTGGCTCATTATTTTAAAGGGTTCCAAAGAGTGCAGAAAGTGGAGCACCGCAGGTGCAGGCGGTGACCTCGGTGGAGGGGGCTCTGTTGATCTTTTTTTTTCCAGACGCTTGTCTTAAGTTCGTCTGCTCTGAACTGTAAAACACCCTTTGATCCTGTCTGCACACACCTGGTTGTGTGTGAAACACAAAGAGAGATGTTTGCATACAAAGTCATCTTTTAAAAATGATCCGTGGATATAAATATACAGATATACAAGTCCAAATGTTCCTAATCTGACTTAGACACATTTGGACTAGAGCATCTTAAAATGTATGTTATTTTATTTTATTTATTTTTACAATTCAGGTATTTTATGCTCACTAAAGCTGCATTTATTTGATCAAAAATTTAATATTGTGAAATATTATTACAGTTTACAATTACTTTTCTTCTATTTTAATATAGTTTAAACTAATTTATTTCTATTGTGGTATATACAACCTGAATTCCCGATATGTTGGGATGTTTTTAAATTTGAATAAAATGAAAACTAAAAGAATTTCAAATCACATGAGCCAATATTGTATTCACAATGGAACATAGAGAACATAACACATGTTTAAACTGAGAAATTGTACACTTGTATCCACTAAAATGAGCTCATTTCAAATTTGATGCATGCTACAGGTCTCAAAAAAGTTGCAACAAAGGGCTGAAAAAGCAAGACATTTTTAAAAGATTCAGCTGGGAGAACAAATAGCAACTGATTGAGTTAATTGACATCAGGTCTGTAGCATGATTAGCTATAAAAGGGATGCCTTAGAGAGGCAGAGTCTTTCAGAATTAAAAATGGGCAGAGGCTCTCCAATCTGTGAAAGAGTGCGTAAAATGATTGTGGAATACTTTAAAAACAATGTTCCTCAATGTCAAATTGCAAAGGCTTTGCAAATATCATCATCTACAGTTAGTGCATAACATAATCAAAAGATTTAGAGAAACTGGAAAAATCTCTGTGCGTAAGGGACAAGGCCGAATACCTCTGTTGGATGCCCGTGGTCTTCGGCAAAATATTTAAGTAAAGTACAGATACTCAAAAAGCGTACTTAAGTACAATACTCAAGTAAATGTACTTAGTTACTGTCCGCCTCTGGTCTTGGGTATTCAGTTACATGTAATGGAATTAAGTAAGTTAATTATAAAATAAATGTAACAGTAATCCGGTCATAATATTTGAAATGGTCATATTTTTATAAATGGTCAGTCTTGGAGACCAGCTTTCAGACCAGTTTGCTCAGTCTAGTAGATCAAATTAAACCAGCTAAGACCAGCAGATCATTAGGGAATAGCTGAAAACACCAGTAGCATCAGTGATTCTGCATTTGTAACACGCAGCATAGAAGATCAAATAAATGTTGTAGAAGTTTAAATGTTTCAGTATGACACTGAATATGTATTTGAGGTGATAGTAGCAGTTTTAACAAAAGTAGTAACAGTCGCCATAGTGACTGTGAGCAGCAGCGTGAGATTTGAAGGGTCTGATTTTCTCCTCAGGGACAGTCAGCGTCAAAGTGGATAGACCAGCAATGTCCGCTGCTTTATTGTGTTTCATGGCCATAAACATCCTGACCTTGGGTTTTCTAAACAGACGGTCCATGGCAGTTTTTAGTATCGCTATAAAACACATCTGAGCAGTCTGCACACCGTGCCCACACACAAAAACACACACAGATATGAATTGTGTCAGTGTTTAAAATAACTAAAACATCAGAAGCAATGTAGTGATGTGTTTGCTGTTTTGGGAAATACTAGTTTAGTTAATTTGACTTAAACTGTGAATAGTTTACTCTGAAACAACACAGAATGTACTTGCTTGTCACAATGATACGACATGATGTAAACCTGGTTGATATGAGGCCTGTGTATTTGAGCCTGCAATAAAAAAAAATAAATAAAATACAATATTTTTACACTAAAGCAGCATTTTTCCTCCTCCAAATTAGAACATGTCAGTTAATTTACAAAGGTAAAAACGTATTATTATTAGGGGTGACCCCGAATAGTCGACGATTCGATGATTCGATAGGAGGAGCCTGATTCTACTCCCAATATCACAGGCGAATATTTGCGGGGTGTTATGATAATGCCATTTTGGCCAAATCGACCGTTCTTCAGCGCGCGCAGCTCAAAACAGAAATTCAGAACATTAATAACTATGGCATATAGCCTACGTAACGCTATAATAAGAGTACTATTGAAAACAAATTTGTGACTTCTTAGGGATGCTGACGTTTAATGTTAACTATCTTTTAATAAAAAAAGAAAACATGATTTACCCCATTTGTAAATAATAAGGCGTCCGTTAATAATTTTCCCTGTGTGTGTTAAAGTCAGTAATAATTACTGTCTAATGTATGACTTGACTCTAGGTAATGTATTTTGCCCCGCCCCCAAACATATGATTCGACTATCAGTCGAATATTGGCAAGATTCGAAAATTCCGATTCGACTATAAAAATCCTTAGTCGAAGACACCCCTAATTATTATGTTATATTATTGTCATATTATTAAATCAGTAAAATGTAACCTTTTATTCAAAGCAAATTAAAAATATGTACAAATGAAAGCTACATTTTTTTTTAGTTAGACCATTAGACATTAGCTCTGCCTTTATAATAATAATAATAATAATAATAAAAATACTCCTACTTCTAAAACTGCTTTTTATACTGACAATAAGTGCAAATAATAACTGGACAAAATCAGAATGTATTTATTTTACTATTCAATAAAATAAAATATAAAATAAAAATCGGCCTCTGTGGACACAGGGAAATAAAACATTTCTAAAAGAGGAAATTAAGAGAAATATCTCTCAAAGAAAATACATTTGGCAGTTGTATGAAATGCAAAATAAAAGTGCTTTTGCACAGAAAATAAGTGCAAATAATTAAAAGATAATAATAATAATAATAACGATGATGATGAATGATAAAGTTGCTCTAGTCAGTAAAATAATCAAATTAAATAATACATTTTGTTATAATGTGGTAGAGGCTGATAATATTGAAAATACATGATTGCTAATTTTTACTAATGACAGTATGTGTCACAGCTTTGAATCCCATGAAGAATGTCATAAACAGTAAGAGCAGACGTTGCTGGAAACAGTATGGTGTGAAAGTGGAGGTAGGAGAAAGGAAAGAGAGAGAGATTGTATATAGTCCTGTACTGTGTGTCAGTCTCTCCCACACACTCCATTGAGCTCTGTATCTCATTCTATCCTTCCTTTGTTCTTTTTTTAATTTCACAGGTGCTTCTCCTGTCTTGTTTTTATTTGTTTCCCCAGCCGCCACATTAGACAGGCATCTCCAGCATATGAAGTGCTAGTCTTATCAGGATTTGAGTGTGCGTGTCCACAGGCAGAGCAGTAAATGGGTTGTGCCTTTCTGTTTTCTTTACAAATAAAGCAGTCAATGCATCGACAAGAAGCATCTTCACTTCCCCTGACCTTGTGACCTCAGCCCTGCCAACTACGTGAAGAGGCAGATGACTATCAACATGCTGTCCCACAATCACCCTCTTCCTTGGCAGTCTCAAATCACCCTGAGTTTGAGTGCAGCCTCCAGCAGGATATTACAACTGTCACTTCAACCAGCAGCGATCTGACCTCTCTCACTCGTTCAGTACTAAGGGCTGCATTAAATGCACTGAAAAGTAGATTTATGTCTTAGTTCTTTTAAGAAGTTCACAAAAAGTTACACATGCTCTCTACTCTTACAGTAGCTTGAAGTCAATATAAACAGCTGTTTGCAAATCATTCTGTAGATTTTGTTTTTGTTTTGTTTTCAAGAATTTATCAAAAGTGACACTAAATTTCACAAAGTTATTTTACAATATTACTGTTTTTACCATATCAAAGAAATGCAGCCTTGGTAAGCATAAGAGGCTTCAAAACATAATACACCAACCACAGATTTCTGAACAGTAGTGTATTTATCGGGAATTTATTGGATGGTGAAAAGACTAAAATGCAATAAATGATGCTACAATAAATTACATCATTATACTGTTTTTTACTTACTCTCTTGTTCCAAAGCTGTATGACTTTTATTTCTTCTGTGGAAGATGAAAGCAGTTTTGTAAGTCAAAAGACTTCTTCATAGATAACAGAATTTGTGGATGAATTATAGCTTTAAAACTGTGAATCCCTTTAAATCTAAGCATTAAAAAACACAGAGAAAGTAAATCTGTGCTTCAGTTCAAAATAAGTTACACTGGCGTTCTTAGAATAGCTTCACATCTTCAATTTACCCTTTAATGTGAACATGAAATGGCGCTTGCAACCCATTTTACCCACATGCTTCATACTTTTTGTTATCTTAGAACGTTTAAAATAAGTTGAACTGACTCATTTTGTTTCCTCTGCTTCCCATCTTCAACATTTACACTTAAAAAAGCACAATACTCCAGAGAGCACAATTATATAATGTTTATAGGAAAATGCTTCCGTTTCTTTGCCTTCAGCTATTCATATTCTTCACAAAACAGCAGATCACAAAACATTATTATTTGAGGCTTTATTGCGGGTATTTTCTGCCCCCTCTTTAACTCAAAGCGGAGGATTTAGTTTGACATGGTTAAACTGTCTCATTGTAGCAGCTTTCTTCCTATCTCCCACACATGCACAAAAGGCACTAATGCGGCTGCAATGTGACACGTCCCCATATCAGGTCACGCTTAACATATGTGCAAAATAGACGGATCTCTCTCTTTATTTCCATTTCGTTCCTAGTTATTATCTCTGTGCCACCCAGAGCAGGAGAAGCTCAGAGAGACTGAAGCCACAGGGGATCTGCTTTAGCTCAGACTGAGTGATATGTGTCCAGGCGGGCATGGGATCAAACGGGCGGCCCCCTGTTCGCCTGTCACATGTGTTCAGACTTCGCGTGTGCCTCTGAGCTCCGTTATCAAATATGGCGGCTCATCCCCTGACCTTTTTGCGCAGAGCGGTGATTTGAACGGCGAACAAATCACATGAAGTCCCTGCAGCTTTACATGTCATTGTGCAGCTATCCGGGTACATGTGTGTTAGCCATGACAGGAGTGATGTTCTCTGATGTGATGAGTCAACTGATTCCAAACGCTGTCTCATGTTGTCTTTTGGTCTCTTGTCAACTCTTGCCCTTCAGTTTTTGAAAGAAAAAAGGCAAAAAGAAAGAAAGTAAGAAGCTGAGACCAAGTCCAAGTCAAAAGAGCTAACTTCCAAGTAAACAGAATTTTGTCCAAAAAGATTTGAAGAATGATATTTCAGTTGAATGACGAGTTGACTGCTATCAAACAAATAGCATATGTACATAAATAAATAAAAAGTAATACATGTAAATAAATTACTTGAAACAAAATAACTTTACATAAATTAATAAATAAATTACTAAAATGTATAATAATACTACTAAACAAATATTACTTAATTTTTTAATAAATTACTTAAAATATCAAATTCTGTAAATAAATAAATATTAATTTAAATAAATAAATACGTTACTTACTGGTACGAAGAAGAAAAAGTAGTATTTTAATAATTTTACTAAGCACTTATTCACTAGCCACAATATCTAATAACAATTATGAAATTAAATCATATTTGACGTGAGAACATTCCAAAAACTGTATTGCCTATTGCCCTGCTTACTTAATATTATTTTACCAGTTTGCAGCCAAACTCCCATCAAACCTGACTGAAGTTGACTGTATTTGATCTCTTTTCAAAAAGCATGATGGTGAAGTCTGAATTCTGGCTTAATGAAGTCCTCCAGTAATTTGAATCAGAAAAAAAAAATCTAATTCCCTTTAACTTTATTCATTTTGTTATTTTCCAATTTGTCTGTTTATCTTTCACTTCTGCCCTCTCATCACCTTTCCTTCCCGGGATGGACTTCTGCCTAATACAGATGTTTCTCTCTTTTCTCTTTAACAAGGTCCTTCTCCCCTCTACTGCTTGAAACCTAAGAAATAATGATCAGAATTTAAATCAGAAATGACTTGATTTACCACGGATAAAAATTTACACTTGCATTTATAACACTTGTTGTTTGAAATATAGACTAACAACTAATGAAACAATGTACATGTCCATAGCAATATTATATTTTGACTGTACACAATGCCAATACCATGATACTTTTTTAGAACACATGTATCAAAAAGTAACATGATACTACAACTTTTTTTTAATAAGGATTTTTGAAGTACTATGGTAAAAAGTGCCATAGTATTCCAATCCTATACCATCACTGTACTATACCACCGCAGTACATTTTGTAACCTGTATCTTTAAAAAGTACTGTATTTTTGGATCTGAACCCAAAAGCCATTATATATATAAAATACCTTTGCATTGTGATTAGTACACAAGCCATTGTCGGCTGGCTGGCTTGGTGAAACATTCTCAGATTTCTGAATCTTACATCAGCTGAATTTATGAATTTCAATTGCTCAGTTTGACATTGGCTTTGGTTCACAATGCACAGAATTATGATGGAAGCATAGATTATCTGAGAACAAGTCTGACAGCAGGTGAAGTTCATTGTTTGAAGTCTCAAGGCTGAAATACGCGGATGAGAATCAGCCATTGTACCTTAAAGTGCAAACATGGTACTTATGACTCACTTATTCAACATCTTTGTGTCTTCTGCACTATTCCCAGCTCGGTCCCCTTCATTTCCAGGTATGTAACCTTCTCTCCCTTTTTTACCCTCCCTCCTTCTGTCCTCCACAAAAACCCACACAATCTTCATCAGCTTCTTTCTTTGGTCTTTGTCACATACTTTTTTCCGTTTTTGCTGTCTTATTTGAAATGTTTTCCTCTCCAGCTATTTTTCTCTGTTTACCTTGTTCTCTTTCTGTCCACCTGTCCCTTGCTCCTCTACGTGCCGTCTCTATTTTTCAAACTCAACGTGTCTTTTCACGGAGTTGCGCCAGAGTCTCGCTGGAGAGTCAGGCTGTTGACGGTTTTGGAGGTGAAGACCCGTCCTCTTTGTGGACTCATCATGGGACAGACCGGGTGAAGGAGGGTCAAAGGCACACATGTACATACACGAATGCAAACACACGTAGTTGCTCTTTTCAAATTAGTTTGAAGGAGATAGAATTTGATAAGGAGAGAGGTGTTGTTGTTGTTCCTTTGTTATCTTTGTCTGGTCCAGATTGCAATTTGTTCTAGCCAAGTACTGACTATGTAACAAGAAGAGACAGCCTGACCAACATAAAAAGCGGCCAAGCACACTTTATGTTTTTACTTGAGTAGTTTTATTTGAAGCAACTTTATTACAATAAATAAATAAATAAATAATGGGGTAAAAATCACTTTGAAGAAAAAATTTATAAAAAAAAAGTAAAAAAGGGTAAACTTTTTTATCTTTCTCAAAAATTATTATTTATTTCACAGAAAAAAAAACTATTTAGCAATATTACATGATTACGAGTGCTTTATATGTGCCATAGAATGGAAAACTGTATTTACCTTGGCATAGTTGAATAATTTATTGAATAATAAATAAATTCTGTACATGGAAATGACATACCGTGAGACTCAAACGCAATTTTTCCTCCTTTATTATGTAAATCTCGTGCAAAGACCACTGAAAAATAGGCGAATCAGAACATAATACCGACTGTGACGTTACAGTCGGGGTCACTAATAGTTACGCCCCCAACATTTGTATATACCAGCCCATGTTCTATGCCAGCCGCCAGTCGAACCTGCACAGCTGAATTATCAGAAGATATTCAGTTATTGTGAAGAAACAAGCGAGGATAATAGCGAAAATGGCAGATAATGGAAATAAATGTTATATTCCAGGCTGTGCAGGGGATGTGAAGTGCAGGGATGTGTTGGTGTCTGTATTCAGAAAGGCACGGAAAACAAATAACGCGTTCTAATAAAATAACGTGAGCCACTAAAGGGACATGGTTAGCTTCTTGCTAGCGGTAGCCTGTTACATTACAGTACATAAGATTTCACTTGCCACATAAACAGAGTAAGGAGAGATGACTGAGGATGATGGCGAATGATTTACAGATCCTGAGTACCACTGACAAGTATCTGATCTTGTAAAATGTTTGGTAAGAGCTGCTGCTGTAGTTTACACAGAGCACGTGCGATCGAAAATCTCGAAAGTGAAAGTAAAAGGCGATGGAGTATTCGAATGCGTTTCAATGCCCCGCAAATTAATAGCGGCTACCTGATGCCCGCATTTTATATACAGTATAATTACCCAATGATATAACTGCGAGAGAAAGTATTGAAAAATATATTGTCACTGTGTTTCCTTCCTGCTGTGTGAGCTACTGAAATGAGCCGCACTGTGAAACAGCCAATCAGAGCAGAGCTCAACATTATTATTCATGACCCTTCCAAATAAGGTAATAACAGACCATTTAATTCTAGGGACAAATCATAGGGTTGTAAATGGACATGTAAAACCGTTTCTGGAGAATTGTTGCCCTTACCTAAGACACATACCTTCTAAGTAGATATCAGAGAACAATTTAAAATATTGTATCAATGCATTCTATGGCACCTTTAAATATTAATAGATTATATTCAGACAACATACTTTTGATTTTGACACAACAGTTAAATAAAACAGGAGTTGAAAGAGTAACCTACATTTTAAACACAATGTTGCACACAGTTATTTTCTTCCAGTTTTTAATGAATCCATTCAGTGAATGATTCAATCATAAAGAAAGTCACTTGTTCAAATAAATTAGTGCTTTTGAAGGAGTTGGTTAAGCAAATGATTCAATGATTCATTCAATTAATGTATTTGCTCAATCAATGATTCAGTGAATGATTCAATTATATAATTCGATACAGGACCAGGTGAAAGATGATTTAATGGTTTGCTCACCTACTGGTGCAAGGATGTAACCGCAGTGTGTTCACTGGCTTTTAACAGTTATCAGAATATAAAAGCTTAGTTGTGGTGTTTAACTAAGCCACATTATGGCCATAATTATATCTGATAGATGACAATATTTACATCAACCTAAAACACACACTGACAGCAGTGGTAATGTTGAGAGAGAGTAAGGAACATAATTATCACCAATTTAATAAGCTCATTCCAAAAAGCACCCTAATTTACAAGTCCACCATAATTTAATATGCCAGTCCAGTAACACTGTTGTAATAAGCCATCTAAAACAATTTATTGGCTGTTCTTCAACCATAATTCAGCAGTGCCAAGCATGTTTTATGGATAATCAATCATTCTGCACACAGCAACAGTCCTGGATTCCTAGAATTCAGCTCACACAAACCAAGACAACCACAAGAAAACACAACTGAGGTAACTGAACTGAACACTTGGTGTCTGTACAGCTAATATGTTTTAACACTTCTACAAAAGTAAACTAAGTATTTAAATTGCAATTTAATAAACAAAGATTGATAAAAACCTAATGCTCATTAGTCTTGTGGGTAAGCTTGAAATGATTTTGCCATCATCAGATATCATAAACTACATCCTGTAACCTCTCAATCTGGTTTTCATTTACAAAAGTTGTAAATGAGTTTTGATTGCTCATGTATCACCTATAAATGTAGATAAACAGAAAAGTGCTGCTAGTGTGCTAGAGGCTTAACATTAACTGTGTTTATACATGTACACCAATAGCAGGATTAAGTGGATTAAGATGTCTACATGGCATGTGCAAACCTCTTACATGTACATTCACATACTTGCTTTATAAAAGGAATCCTTCCAGCATACATGGACCTGTTCACCAATTGTAGGGTTATCTCCCTCACTTGTAGAGACCACACTTCTCAGTTTAATCCACAGGATTAAAGTAATTGCCATGTTTTATCTCACAATTCAGACGTTTTTTTCAGACCACTCCGAATTCAAAGAAGAAATTATTCTTCTTACAATTCCGAGTTTACATCCAGCAATTCTGTATTTAGATCTTGAAATTCTGATTTTAGATCTTACAATTATGACTTTTTTTCAGAAATTAGACTTTACATTTCGGAAATATGTTTTTCCATTTCCATCACGAAATTTAAAACAAAAAAGGTAAATTAAAAAGGTTTGATTGACCAATCATAAAATGAAAGCACCATGGCTTGTTGGACGTAGCAACTGTAACGAAGGGGGACAGGTCTTTGCAAAGGGTGAATTGTGAGTGAACATCTCACAGTTCTGAGAACAACAGCAAAAATGTCAGTATTGGATATCTTGGAATTCTGTCTTTTCTGAGTTTATATCTCACAGTTATGAGAAAAGTTAACTTTTGGTAAATTACTGGCTAATGTTATATGAATTCTTACAATCTCTTTTGGATGTTTTCAAATGATGCTGCTTACGTGCCACTGACTGTTAGTTTTAGTGTTGAAACATCATGCTTATCATTTTTCATCTAAAAATCATATATTTCAAATAGTACAAATGCATACGAAATCGCCACCTCATAAAATAGTTGCGTTTTCTCATGAGATTTGGTTGCAGTGGCCAAACACACCACTGATAATGTTACGTCCAGCGCAGTGCTGTCAATAAAATGTATTCACCTCCATACTTGCATTGCAAATACCCTGCTTTTATTGTCAATAGTCGTCTTTAGGGACTCATTTGTATCCTCTAAGTCAGCACTTGTACAGTAGCGGCCCAGCTTTGTATTTATTTATTGGCAATTGATTAGAAGTTCAATGTACTTACACTTTCCACAGGCTTCTTCTTGCTGTTTCAAGGCACTGTATCTGCATTCTCAGCTACCTGTCCTGGTGGTATTACTGTGACTTGTGCACCTTATTAAGTCACTTCGATGAGAAAGCATGGTGAATGTGCAAATGAATGACGTAAACTCTGGCCCAAACCCTGGTGAAGGCCGGACTGCTGTTGTCTAGCAGCAGGGATGGGGATCGTAGTGGGGTGGGGGGCTTCAGAAAAAGTAGTCACATAATGATGCAATTTCTTTGATAACCGTGTAGAGCGGAGAGGCTAATTATTTCACCTGTGTGTGTGTGTGTGTGTGTGTGTGTGTGTGTGTGTGTGTGCAGTTACTGGCATTTAGTGTGTCAGTGGCTCAGACACACACATCATTGATTTAACCTCAAGTCCAGATCTTCTGTTCAGCCTCATTAGAGCTCTGCTGCACCAGCTCGGTTTGACTATGTGTGTGTGACGGTTCACGGTATGTATGTGGGTTTGTGTCTTCCCTTTCTCTGTCTCGCACACACAATCATTGGATTTCAGTCTGTCTCTCTCTCCCTGTCCTTTTTTGGCCCATGTCCAGTCTTGCACGGCTCAGTATTCCCATTGTCCGGTCGTTCTACTGCTCTGCGTCCTCACGCTAGAGACTCATATAATCCAGCCATATAATGTCCCGTTATTTAATTAAAACTCCTCACTGCTGGCTCTTATCTGCTTGTTCTGCTCCCCGACCTGCCACGGCTGCCGATGGGCTCAGAAAAAACCCACATTACTCTAATCACCGCACATTCTGCGGCCACGGTGAGCTCAGATCTCTGCCCGAGTGGAGCTGTCTGTCTCTCCTCCGGGTGGGTTCGCTGTCTCACAACGGGCGGATGGTAGATTGAGACCTGCGGGTGGAATTCAGACAGGGCAGACTGGGTTTTATTCATCTCTTCATTACATTCAGAATGTGTCCTGGGCATTTCAACAGTCATGCTTCTTTAGCTTAAAGGAATAGTTAGATCAAAAGTGAACGTTTTGTCATTATTTACTAGTTGTGTTTATGTAGAATACAAAACGAGAAATCGAATAATTTTTACAAAAAGGAGAGAACAACTGGAAAGGCACAATAAAAGTAACCCAATTTGTGTGCTAAGCTCAGCCCCCATTGGTTACCGTTTCATAGAACATGTCATAAATGACCGCAAAGCAAATTCTGAACATTCTTACAAGTGAGAAAGATAGTGTGAATGAACGGAAAGATTTTCAGTAAATAACGACTAATATTTACATCTGTTCCATTACATTTTATGGCTTCAGGAGATACCTCTGTGGTATATGTTTTCAACGGCTGCAGCCACTATGAACTGACATTGTATAGAAAAAAAACTGCATGAAGATTAATGTAATAGCAGAAACTATTCCTTTAAATTAAAGCTGCCTTTTCCAAAGCTAATGTTTACTATGTGAATGACTTGGATGTAACAAGTGGTAATTTATTTGTCAGTTTAATTACGTTTTATTTTTATGAAGCATAAGAGCAAAACAAAGGTGCAAACTAGGAGGAAAAAACTATATCACAGATTGTTCAAAACACAAAACAGTTTGTATACTTCTGAGCCTTGGATATACAGGATGACGAAATGATGACTCTCGCTCTCTAACACACACTCTCACCCCAAAAGACCAGAAATAAAACACTTAGCTCCAAAGCTAATGGGACAATGAACTAATGAGTCCTTCTTGTTTGTAAAGCTCCTTGACCTTTGTGATTTTGGGACCCAGTATTGATACTACAGTTCTGTTGGACAGGGGACTATAATGGCCTGGTTAACTATAATGAGGTCTTAGTGCCTTTTCGCTACTGTGAGAATGTACTATTACACCCAGTGTTATGAACTGCAATGAACAGTGATGCAATAACATAGTGTTTTTTTTTTTTTTTACAATCCATAGTGTTTGCAAACATAATTTTCGAATTAAGGTCTATATTCTGGTTAAGATTTATTTAATAATACTTTCATTTGGCTAGGATGCATTAAACTTACCAAAATGACAGCAAAGATTTGTATATTGTTTGTTACAGATTATTTAATCAAAGAATTATGGGGGAAAAAAGCAGCAAATCAACAAATTAGTATGATTTCTAAGGATCAAGTGACACTGAAGTAATGCAGAAAGCCTTCTGAAAATTCAGCTTTGCATCAAAGGAATAAAACATTCAATTAGAGTAGGAAAGTATACAAATAGTTGATTTAAATTGTAATAGGTCCCACTTTATATTAAGTGGCCTTAACATTCCATAATATTACAATATTATTTTTAATATTATTATTAAGAAAGAAAGAAAGAAAGAAAGAAAGTTGGCAGGTAAAAGTGGCAGTTGATGGTCAGGGGATTATGAGTAACATTTTCTTTAATAAATTTACAGCAATTATGGAAATCGCTAATTAAAACACAGCATGATTCCAGCACTTAATTTGAGTGTTTTATTCTGGGAAACAGAAGCGTGAGGACACCTAGAAATGGTGATCTGTGTTCAGCATAATAGCACACATCCTGAATGCATTGTTAAGCCAGATGAACCATAATGAACACAAATGGCACTCTTAATGATTATTCCAGCATGTTAAAATTGTCAAAAATGATCCAAATAAAACCAAGCAAACAGAAAGCAGACAGATTCATTCAATTTCTTCCTCAGTTTGATAGGTTTGTTCTTTATCTTAAGAGAAATTGCTTACCAATGCTGCCTTCACGTGCTATTGGCATTATCGTAAATACGAGTTTTCTAATCGGAAATTGGATGTGAACGGCCTCTCAAGTCGTATTTACTATTTGGAAATTCAGAAATAATTTTGATACCAGAGTTTCCAAGTTGGGCGGGTCATAAACTTTAAACATGGTGGAGGGGAAAACCATTGCTGCTGTCAATAATGTTCTCACAACAACTACATCAGTTTGTCTTGTCGCTAAAGTAGTGTATTTATAGGCAAGATATGAACAATCATTCGAAGCATATTGTATGTTTTCTAAGCAGTGAAATAAGCATGTATTTGACCGAAAATCCAGAATTGTCGGCAAACTGCATGTATAGTGCGGTGAATGTTTATATGATTGTCAACCAATGGGATGCTACATTTTATTCTTTCCGACATTAAAGGACTTGAATACGACAAGCTTGTAATCACGACTTCACAAGTGGGAAATAGGACATCTTCGATAGCACGTGAAGGGAGCACAAAGCCTAACATATTACCCTAACATCAGAGGAAAATGACAAACCATACAGTCTGATTGGCTGATTGGAATGCAGTTCCAGGACCAACAAGTATATTGATCTAGAAGCATGTCCTACTTGGGTAAATCATGTTAAGTGTCAAGGGGAACAGTGCACCTAAATGTTCAGAATGGCTATGTTCAGAATAGAATGCTAGCTTGGAATTCCAAATATCACTCCGTATACACTGCATACCGCATACTCAATGTTTATTAAATAGTATGTTAAAATGGTAGGCATTATTTGACAATAAGCGGATCGAACTGTACTCACAACGTTTGTCACATGATCTCATCACAATACATGCTTAGTTCAGTGAATGGCACCTTACTGGAAAAAAATTATGTAGGACTTACTTTGTAATTATTTGTGACATATACTAGCAATTTATAAGTGAAAATAACAAGAATTTGAAGTAGAAAGACTGAAATAGTATTTATTTTTACTTTTTTTTAGTGTACTTGCCATTTCGTATTATTTTTTTATTTGCTTGCTTGCTATTTTCATTCGATTTTGGGTAAAATGTTTTATGATGATGATATTATTTCCAGTTCATGACACTGGAAATGGAAAGTCAAGAGTGAACTGCATTATGGGATGCCATATTCCACATTCCTGCACTTTTGCATAATTGTCAGCGTATGCCATTTGGAACGCAGCCCTATCTTCAAAGCCTGCCTTGAGACATTGATTGCTCTACGCCTAGATGTCCGATTGCATAAACAAACATATGCAGATATCATTTTAGATGTCAGTACACAATGAGTATTCTCAGCCATGCCTGATCTTCCCTTAACAACTTATTGATCTGGTCCTCACAATTCACAGCAGTCTTCTCCCCTCGCCTCCCTCTCTTCTATTCTCTGTACAACAGGTTATGGTCCTCCATTCTGAACAAGACTATCCCAGAAAATGAGAGGAATTATGCAAATTAATCCCACCTATGACAATGCATTATGAAGAATTGCTCCCTCACATTTTCTCTGGCTTTCTGTCTTTCCTGATAGGGAACATTTTACATCCCAGAATAATGAGTCATCCAACATAATTCACTCACACTCTCCCACTTTTCTATCCCGCAGCGCTTCATCAACCTTCTCTTCATCTCCACATTTTCCAAATTAATATTTTTACATTATGCAACTGCTGTGGAAACAAATCTTTACACACGACCCCAATGAGAAAATAAAAACAACGCAGGAGATAGAGATATTAGATTCAATCCGATCACCCTCAGAGGAGCTCAAACAAGACTGTTTTCTGGCCTCTAGTGGTCATGGAGGTGAAGTGTTGCATACGTTTACAATGCCACAAGACACAATTTCCTGACATTGATGCCTGTTAACTTACTCTTGCTCTCAGATATTGAACTGACCTTCACCCAACGAATAAAAAACACATAGCAGCGGCTTTGAAGTAATCTCCAAGGTTTTCTGTACAAGCTTTGTGGTTCATAATCCCTGTCTTTCTCTCTTTGTTAGTTTTATCTTTTTTGTGCTTTCAAGCAACATATAGTGATCTTGAGATTATCCCTCAGTGGACATTATCATTTATAGCCTTAAAGTTTATATGCAAACATAAATTGTGTTGCTCTTTTGTTTACTGCACTCTTGACATATGCATTTAAAAGAAAAACTCACTTCCCAGACCATATGAAAGACTCTTTTAATTTCAGTTAGTAAATTAAAAGGACAGTTCACCTGGAAATTAAGTAATTTACTCACTCTCATGTCCTTCCAAATCTATACGACACCAAAGAGGATATTTTGACTGTCAGTCTGGTTCAAATAACATTGGACCCCATTCATTTTTGTTGAACGACAAGAGGGTGAGTAAATGATGCCAGGATTTTCTTTGGTGGAAAACTTTGGTGGAACTGTGTTGTAAACTAAATGTCTTTACTATTTACAGTAACTAAATTAAAGGTTTTTAGTGAAGACTCATTTACATTATTATAGTGGACTAGTGTAAAAAAAGTACTGTGAACTACTGCAAAAGTGTAGCATGTGGCACCTTTAAAGTTACAGTATAGAATTACTTATCTACGATTTGCACCAGAATTGAAAACATAGCTAGTGTTTTTAAACACTCTTGCTGTTGTCCCATTGGTCAAACAAAAACAGGCCCCACCCCCACACTGACATTACTGGTTAAGCCAGTGTTGCGGTTGTTGTTGGGCTGGTGGAGATGCTCAAAGTACAAACAGAATGTTTTGAAAGTGCCTCAAAATTATATGATGTGCCCAAATATGCTTAGTTTCATACTAAATAGTAGGTAAAAAGTAGTATGAATGCATAGCATTCAAAAAAGTACCAGGATGACCTTACTGGTGACAACGGGGGATAATTTGAGAATAGCAGTTAACTGACGCTGGTAGGTTAAATGACACTAACAACATGGCGGGTTTAGTAAATCCAGATTACATTTATACTATAACATACTTTATTTGCAGTTGTGAAATCAACTACAAATGATCTACTTGAAGTCTCTGAAAGTGGTCTTGTACATCATCTTCAAGTATATTAGCAAAAGTAGGGATGCAAAAACCCTTTTACATGCAGAGAACAAGCTTGCTATTGAGGTAAAATGAAAGCTTAATTCTTTTGAGTGACCTGCAAAAAAAAGGTAACCATTAAAAAAAAAAAAATATACATTTTCATCAGACATCATGGCAGAGGGGGGACATTCCTGTTCATGATATCACACCTAAATTAGATTTCTTCCCTTTCTGATTTAATAAAGGTATTCCTGGTTGTGCAGGAGCATGGAGAGCGGGAGATGCGTGTGGACTTTCAAGTAGATGCCGCAGTCTGTAATGAGGGAGTGGATGATGGGGTGGAGGAGGAAACTGGATTCTAACACATACCTGTTCCCTTTATCCAGCTTTATCCAGGCTGGGGAGATTGCACCGGTGTTTAATAATCTCCTCGCATCCTGCTTGTTGAGCCACACAGCTCAAATTGAGTTGAAATATGTTCATCCTTTAGACCGGTGAGGAGAGGCTGGATGATATAACTGGGTAGGAGAAGTTCACACACACACACACACACACACACACACACACACACACACACACACACACACACACACGTGTTGGTTTTTATGGTTAACGGGGTCTCTCCATAGGCGTAATGTTTTTTATACAGTACTAACCATATTTTCTATTGCCCTACAACAACCCTACACCTAAACCTACCCCTTATAGGAAACTTTGTGCATTTTATAATTTCTCAAAAATAAAAACTCATTCTGTATGATTTATAAGCCTTTTGAATTATGGGGACACTGAAAATGTCCTCATAAATCACATTCTCCTTGTAATACCTATGTCATAACCATGTCATTATACAAATTTGTATCCTCATAAACAACCTACACACACACACACACACACACACCTCCTAGGACTGTGATTAGAAAACACATCCAATTTGCAAGACAGACAAGGTAATCATACCAACCTGCTGTAGGCCTTTATTGGAGGCATAGATCTGCATCTTTAGAGTGGATGAATCCTTCACGTCAGGTTAGTGAGGTGGAGGACATTAAAAACAGAGATAGAAACCACACTGCACACCAATTAAAAACTATCTAAAAGAGCGAGTAAAATCAAAATGAAACAAAAAGATCTACAAAACCTGAATAAATCTGTTAGCATTCCCATTCATCTACAACTCTGATGTCAAAAATTGGAGCACCAGCTCAGCTCCTGATGTTGCCAGTCCTGGTTACTGTTTTATTATTGGAAATCTCAGCTCACAGGCCTCTGAAATGCTTGAATGAACAAATCGGATTAAGTCTTTTGATTCAACTCATTCAGCCAATGAGAACAAAACAAAATTGGATGTTATTTCATTGTAACATTCCATCAGACACATCACATTTCACCTGAAATTGAAACTAAGATGTGTGAATATTTGACCGTTTGAAAGCTTTACATAACAAGACTCAGAACGATACTCCTCCTTAGAACAGAGCTGTAGGGCTGCACTTCCATCTACAGGCCAAAACCATCACTGCAGGAAAATTGATAGAGCAACAACAAATTACTCTTTGGTACATCCAAGATCTCCGCTACAACTCCAGAAATCTTTTTTCATCTTACTTTTTAGAGGTAGAAATAAAACACCTGCACCAAATTGCATATTTTTCTCAGTTTAGGCCTCTGAACAAAAATATATATATTTTTTTCTCTCTCCTTGAGCTCCATATTCTCCTATATCACACTATATGAGCCATAAAATCCGGATGAATCAAATATGGTAGATCAAATAAACACATATGAAAACTTAACAAAAATATATTTTATATTTTTAGTTTGAAGGTTTAATATTATTATTATTATTATTATTATGGAACTGTTATTTCATATATCAAGGTTTACAGGGTTAATAGCTTCAATATGTGTGACCATGGACCACAAAACCGGTCAAAAGGGTATGTATTTATTTATTTATTTAAAGATAAATAAACTGAATAAATAAGCTTTCCATTGATGCATGGTTTGTTAAGACAGGATAGTATTTGGCCGAGTTACAACTATTTGACAATCTGGACAATCGCCTTTAAAGTTGTCCAAATGAAGTCCTCAGCAATGCATATTATCAAAAATTAAGCTTTGATATATTTATGTTAGGACATTTACAAAATATCTTCATGGAGCATGATCTTTAATTCTAATTATTTTTGGCTTTAAAAATTGATAATTTTGACCTATACAATGTATTGTTGGCTATTGCTACAAATAACCCGGTGCAACTTATGACTTCTTTTGTGGTCCAGGGACATATATATATATATATATATATGAGCAATATCACACTAGTAGATGTGAGATTTGGCTGTATACTGGCATGGCTGTGATTCACCTGTAGGCACACTGTTTCCCAATACTAAATACCACTATGTATATGAAATATATTTTATTGAATAATAATGTTTAATAAACAACAACAACAGCCATCATAAAAGTTGCTAGGTAGCTCAGTCAAAAGTACAAAGGCAGCACTATATACAGCATTGAAGTTACATAAAATATAAACTGATGAGATTTAATATATATATATAAACCCTCAGCCAAAACTATTTGCTCTGGAACAAATAATAGATGAATAAGACCAAAGACTACCCACGAGATTGACCCAAAACTAATTATATCTCCACTATGACATCAGAGCCAGCACCAAATTCCAGAAGATCTAGCCGAGGTGAAGCTGCTCTCAGCGGGTTATGGCCACTGATGCCCTGGAGCTCACATTGAAGCAAATTTTCAAAGAGACATTAGCTTTATTGACAGATTGCCTACTTAATATATATAATAGATATATATATAATTAATATATATACTATATATATATATATATATATATATATACCTCTGAATTCACACCATTTGTTGAGCTAATGTTGCTATGCTTGGTTCGGACAGAGTTTTACATTTCAGGGAAATTAATCGTTGTCTACGCATATTAAGCTGTGATATTAAACTACATTGCTTTAAAGTTACTGTATTTAAAAAAAATATATATATATATATAAAAAACTCTTCACCTTTAAGGACAAGATGCAGATTTTACTTGTTAGTCTTTTTAGCAATAAATCAAGTATAATCATCTGTACAGCATTAAGCCCGGGAAATATATATATATATATATATATGTTCATCTCCCTCTACTTTCCCAAATCATCTCTTTGATCTGTGTTAATTAAAGTGATAAAATCCTCAAATAAACGAACTAATGACAGTGCTGACTGCATATTAATTTTATCATAACTGAATGAATTAAACTTTAACCCCGTGGCAAACCTAACGCAAATGTTTACTTTCCCCAGTAATTAACATGATCAGCTATAGATAACTGCCTCCTAGTCTTTCTCAGAATAGACTTCTAAATGATAAAAATAAACACTGTGGTGGATTTCACTCAAAGCTGTTGAACCTTGCTGATGTTGTTAACTAATTACTTTGCCAGTGATATACAAGACACCTACAGAGAGCATAGAGTGTGTGGATAAATGATAGAAATGTGCCCTTATTTTATGTAAGACCACATCTGTCTCTAAGGTCTGCTGCATTTCTATTCAGCAGCACTGTGTTTTAGTTAGTGGTTTTTAGCTGATCATCGTTTATCTGTTCCATTTTTCTTGATACAGTGAGCTATTTCATTCATATTGCAGTGTTTTTGCTACTATGAATGAATGTCTGTGTTTGAGTGACACCTGTCACTTAATGCATCCATTCAGTGTAGTCGGGAAGTGATACAGTATTTATAGTCTATTAGCGGTCTAGGCCCTAAAATTAAGTCCTATACTTTGAGTGTGCTATAGGAAGTCCACAGCTTTTAACTACCAGAGCTCTCAAAGAACAATCAAACACAGTAATGTAATGAATGACAAAAAAGGACTGATTCATTCAATTACATTCAAGATTATTTGTATAGTGCTTTTTACGATACAAATGTTGCAAAGCAGCTTTACAGGAATTTAAGTTTCTACAATATATTTATATATTGCGGAAACTTAATATGTTTAACTTATGGTAAAATTTGGTTAATTATGTATATTGTTTGAGGGTTAGGTGACATAGCAGACTAGTCTGAACTCACGATCATTTAGGGTGAAAATACTAATTGATAATGTAATATAATGCAATTCATAATATAAATTACCTTTCAAAATCTGGGGTCGGTAAGATTTTATTTATTTATTAAAATTTTAGTTATAGTAAAATATACTACAGATAAATTCTACTTCAACACTGATAATAAGAAATATTTATTGAGCAGCAAGCAAATTCGCATACAAGTATGGATCACATGACACGGATAACTGGAGTAATGATGCTGAAAATTCAGCTTTGCCATCACAGGAATCAATTACATTTTAAAATATATTAAAATACAAAAGTTGATTTATATTATTTATTTTCTTATTCTACCCCTTCTTTGAAGAATAACTAGTTGAGTTCATATTTATTGAATTCCACATACTCGTTGCAGCATGAACTCAGCAGTGAATTGTAAGTTAATTGCTTTAATCACATTTTACACTAAGTTGGAAATAAATTGACCAAATGTAAATGTAGTATAATAGCAGCACTGAATAAGGCTGTGCAGCCAGTGGTTAAATTGCACTAATGCTGTCTTTACTCCATGCTGCCCTTGTATTTCTTGTGAATTAAACAGCCAGAACTGCCTGTAGCAAACATGGGATCATTACATTGTGCAGAGCCAATTTGAGGATGAAGGGACGTGCATCCTAATGTGCACACGCTTTTGTTTTGCTTTTTAAGGGAAGTTGAGTAAAGCATAAAAAAATTTATTTTATTTTTTATATATAAAATTAGTTTTATATTTAAGTGGTTTGTTCCTCATTCTGGGGGGGGGGGGGTTACCTTTTCTTCATAGTAGGAATTTTACCTGAATGTTGGTGGAGAACCTCAACTTCAAGTCAGTCTGCAGCTGGAACTAATGATGAGACTGCTGTGCTGTTCCTTTCACTTCATGGAGATCTTGGAGAGAAAGAAGAACATGATTTTGAGATCATAAACTTGGACTTGCTTAGTGGCTTTCAAACTTGTGCAGGATATCCCTCAATACAGAGAATGATGAAACATGCAAGTATAAACTGAATAATAGTAATATAAAATAATAAATAGGAATAAGTAAATGCAATTTAACAGTACAACATTCATGCCACCCTTGCAGATTTAAAGGAATAGTTCACCAGAAAATGAAAATTCTGAACATTTTAAGTACTGAAAATGTTATGATGTAGATGAGTTTGTATTATCATCTTAAGGCCAATTCACACCGCATAGACAAATGCCAACAAACTCCAACAAACAAGTTGGCTCAAGTTGGTCGTTGGATTTAGAATCTTATAAAAAATAACTGTCATGTTCACACTGCACCAACAGACAACAACCAACTCTCACTGACTGGGAAAAAAATGCATAATCCTATAAGCATGTTCAGTTGGGTGAAAACAAACTCCAACCAATGCCAACAGGGGTAACACACTGATCCAACAAACTCCAACAGACTAGTTTGTTGGAGTTTGTTGGTGTTTGTCTGTGCGGTGTGAATTGGCCTTTAAAGGCACAATATGTACGTTTTGGCCTCTAGAGGGCGCGCATTCAAAACAAGCAAAGAAACAAAGATGTAGTTTGATGATGCCGTGACTGAGTGTGGAATCATGGGAGATGTCGTCTTCATCCCCAGCCGATGCAATCCGACTCGGGCAGAAATCATGTTCATGGATGAGCTAATGTATTGAAGATTTATTAACATCGTAGTATGAGGGTGAGGCTGAAAGCCATCGAAGCGAAATGAGGCCGCTGAAGTAATTGTGTGACACACGGCTCGAAAGCAGCGGTGCTTTTATTATGCTTCCACTCCTTCCGGTCGTATATGGTGTAGGATATCAGAGCGAATCAGACAATTTAAGATTCGATCAGAACATCGAAACATGAGGAGCTGAATTTCCACAAAGAGACCCAGGATAACAAGGCAACAGGATGTCATAAATCAGATCCCTAGCGTCATGAGTCTGAAGCAAGCTAACGAACCACCTCTTTCACAGAACAGCTTACAACATTAACACAAAAATAACAATTATTAATAATCCCAACTCAGAACCACCTCTTTCAAAATTTGGGGCAAACAGCTTACAACATTAACACAAAAATAACAATTATTAATAATCCCAACTCAGGAAGGAGATTTTAAATTTGGGGCAAGTAACCAAGATCGATGGTGAAGGACACAGCACATCATGACCAAAATCATTAGTAGAGACTTTGTTGGTTGGGTTCCCCCACCAGGGACAAGAACCAGACTGAAATTCCTTATGAGACCTTTTAACATTTGGTCTTCACAGAACAAATTGCTCACGTCCACAGAATGGCACAGAAACTGTGTAGATGCACGTAAAATCATCTTAAAAGGACTTATGAGAAACTAATAATTTCTATGCATAACTCCATATAATGTATGTAACCCACACTTTTGACTTCCATGTCCTAATCACTCATTGTGTATGTATTTTTAATAACTATTGAAATAGGCTTTATATTCATGTTTTGTATGTATGTATGTTGACAATTGCAAGAGAGGGGAAAGTGAACAGAGTGAACAGATAACAACAGAGCAACACCCCGAGCTAAGACAGTGTCTAATAATTGGTCAACACACAATTTTGGTATGTGTCCAAAAGCCCAGTTAAAAACTCAGGAGACCATCAAACCATGCTTTTTAGTCATGGCTTTTAGCTTCTAGCTTTTCAGCTTCTAGCTTTTTGCCTTGTCGGCTTTTTGCCACTGCTTTTTAGTGCTCTTTGAGCGTGCTTTGTCTTACATGCCAGCTGCTACTTAACACCACGATGAGAAGAAAAACCACCTAGTCTCATTACATCTTTTTATTATTTTACTTTAGTTTCTTTTCTTTCCGTTGAGTTTCATGTTCTAAGTTTGCCACAAGGTCCAGCTCCGACTGCACCCGCTTCAAACTTCAACCAGAAACTGACTCCGAAACCATTCGTCTGCCAACGCCCAAGACGTCACTTCAACGACTACTGAACTTCCAGCCAATCAGCATCCTCGGGAAACCCCTCTCTGCAACAACTTCAACAAGATTCTTGCAGAATTGGTGCTTTTAATATAAATTGTATCCTCATTGAGAAACCCAATGCGAGGGTTAATTAAGTGATTGATGGTTGTTCAGGTCTATGCAATTGCACATATTGCTATAAACTTTGGATTTTACATTTTCATTCTCTTAAACTCATTCTTTCCTCACTTTCTCTCTTCGTGCAACTTGTGTGAGTGCGTGTGTTCATGTGTTAGATTAGTTTACATGTCTTAGATTTATCAAATAAAGTCTTATTTATATTGAAAAGAGAAGTATCTTGTGTTTTGTGCTTACAAGTTAATGTCTCAATCTTGTTACTGTGCTATTAAATAGTGTTTTCATTATATTTTGGATATTTATATCCATGCAGAGTTGTGTAGAGTGAATCGCTGGCCGACTCCGTGATCAGCCGTAAAACAGTGATTCTGTCCAAATTCCCTATAAAATCATAAATGATTCCCTTTGAGCTAAATCGACCTGTTTCCCTTACAGTGGGATATTTTCATTTGTGGGTGAACTTTTGGAACATAACATAATTATAATCATAGTGGAGTGGAGAGATGTTGAATACTTGCTGATGAAGTATTGCTGCATGCTGGAAATACTTCATATTCTCTGTATGAAAAGTGGAAACAGTAAGGCATTACAACTAGTCATTACAACTTGACTTACAACTAGTCTAAGTCAACTTGAGGAAAGTCAGAGCCAGTCTGCAGATTACAGCTGACAGATTCCACAGAAAATCACGTAGTGTATTATGGTCAGTCGTGGCCTAATGGATAGAGCGTTGGACTTGAAACCTGAGGTAACCCAAGGTTGTGGGTTCGAATCCCGGCTCTGGCAGGAAGTGTACACGACTGAGGTGAGACCCTTGAGCAAGGCACCGAACCCCCAACTGCTCCACTTGGATGGGTTAAATGCAGAGAACACATTTCACTCCTCATTATACTTTGTGTATGTGACAAATAAAGCTCATCTGAGCTTAATTTGTAAATTTGTTGGTCACAGACTCTGATTTTTTAGCTTCAGACTTTGATTCTATCCAGTCGGAGGATATCAAACATGTTTGATATTTTCAGCCGATTTTAGAACACATATGTTTTCATTTGTCATGCGTCTCCTAGCAACAAGTTGCACATATCTGCGTGAGTTCGTTGTGATCGGAACAACTTTAAAGTCTGGTAGTTTATGATCTTCAGACACGTAGTGTATGATGCCCAGTTTTCCTTTGTCACCATTTATAAAGTCGGTAAGTGTATGATGCCTAGTGTTTTAAAAATCTGTTCAGATTGTAAAAGCTGTGTAGTGTATTCCAGCCTTTAGACTACTCAAAACAAATTATAAAAAAAACCTCCTGGATAGCCAGTGAGAGAACTGGAAACTGTTGTGACCATGAATAATGCATATGTTTCATATATATAATTGTTTTGCTTTTGTCTCGAATAGGCTTCCTGGAGGAATATGCCAAAGCAGCGAAGGCAAATGTAACAGTCCTTCAAATGACTCTTGGATGACTTTTACAATTCATATCTTGCCTCACAGCTGACCAGGTCCAGCAGCACTGGTTCCAAAAGCCGCATGCCCTGGAGTGATCATATGCTCGCCTGGCCGCGGTTCGTAAACAACTTAACTGACCTGCGGTGTATTTTTCTCCAGGCAGTGTTCCAGAGAACAACGCTGCATCCATACAAAGCTGCATTTGTTGTAGCGAGGCATTGCATTACACTAAAACCAAAGCAATTAGCTTCAGGTTCATCAGAATTAACTACATGAAGGCAATTAAAATGGCATTCGATGCATCACAATAATACTAAAAATTTTAAATACTGTAATAACTTGAACAGTAAAATACTGTTTAAAAGTTTGAAGATGGTAAGATGATTTAATGCTTTTTAAAAGAACACGCATGCTCATCAAGGCTGAAAATACAATCAAATATTGAATACAGTAAACATTTTTGAAATATTAAAATTGTAAATAATGTTAAATATTAACACAATTAAAAAAATAGGCTTTCTATTTAAACGTATTTTAAAATTAAATGTATTCATTGCAAAGCAAAATTTTCAGGGGAATTTTTTTAGCAATTTTGATGGTAGTCTACTGTTTTTAGCATTTTTAAAAATTCAAAAATATTTAGCTACAGTCCAAATGTAGGCCTTATTTACTGACACTTTTAATCAATTTAATACTTCCTTGCTGAATAAATATAAAAATAAAAACTTACTGAGCACCAAAATGTTTATGACACTTCAGCGTTTGCCCCCTTCGATGTTCATTGAGCATTCAGAAACTTTAATTAAGGCTTCCTTCATGAAAATGCTATCAGTCACATGCATGCCGCCGCCAGGAAATCGACCAGCATCAGAACGGACATCACTTGAACGTTCAGGCTCAAGGAAGCGTAATTCCCTCAACACATCCAGTTCCCACTGCTCTCGACGTCACAAGCTGCTTGAAACTGCACGGGCTAAACATTAGTTGTCAACATTAACTCAGCGATGCTCGTTGAATTAATATTCAAAATTAGTAGGCCTAAGCGAAAATCTCATCAACGTGTCACGAGCATGATTATAAACTACTCGCTGATTGACAGTTCCAGCTTTTAATTATGCAAATCAAATTTTACACACGGTTTTCAGTGAATTAAGCAGATGTTAAGCTATAGCATTTATTCACACTGCATACACGATGGGGACATTCTTAACCGCATTCTTTTTCTTTTTTTTTTGAAAAGTAGAGAACCAGGATTTTTATGTGGTGCATATTCTTTTGACGCTACTGGATTATAATTCCAATCGACGACTTTTATTTTCTGAACACAAATTAAGATTCCGACTTTGGGGACCATTTAAAAGTGTGATGGTCAATGCAAATATAAATGTTCCTCAGTAATCTGATTACACGGTGCATACAGATGAGGGCAGTATTGCGTAGAGGATGTATTGTTCAAGGGAAAGTTCAGGTTTTAAATCACTAATACAGTCTTCATAACAGGGTCAGCATGACATTAACAAAAGGTTTTTCTTTTCTTCAGTCCAGAGGTATTACTTTTTTTTCTCTCATAGATGCCTTTAAAGATGGTGCCTTCAGCTATAGAATTCCACAGATTTGCCTCCAAAATTAGTGCAGAAAATCCAGAAACCTACCATCACACAAAACAGAAGCAGAAACATTGTATTCTTACATGCTGAAAATCAGATCATTACTGTGAAATCCGTTTTCTCTCCGGTACACTACCACTGTAATTAAGCTTCATGGTGAAAACTTCTACATCATACATACATATATATACATATATGTATGTACGTATGTACATGTGTGTGTGTGTGTGTGTGTGTGTGTGCGTTTGTGTCTGACAATATTATATGGTCATAACTGTCCATAGAAGAAACTAATTGCAACCCTATGATTTCCTTAAAAAGAAATGTCTGTCTTTACATTCTTATATGTTTTAAGGAATGTGGAAAAATGAGCCCTAAATACAGGACTGAAGTACAAGACAAGTTGACATGTGCAAGTAGATACTGTCACATAATTAAATATTTATTTAATAAGGCTACGGGAATTTCAATGCTAATGAGGCATAATTTAAAAGAAATGTGACCCTGTGTTCCATTGTCTATAAAAAATCCTGTATCTATCAGGATGTCTATTGATAAAAAAATATCTGTAGCCATTTGAAATTAGAGGCAACTGCTGTATTTTAATCATGATCCAAACAGAGATGATACACAACCAGCACGAGCAGTTGGTTTTGATATAAATTAGACTGTATAATTTCAAGAATTAAGGTAAAAACAGAATGATCTGACTTTAGATACGAAATTATGCTACTCAAGACACCTGCACAAAACAAAAACAGCAGACCGACTTAAAGAAAACTCAAATTCACTCTCTGAAAGCAGGTGGCGCTTAAGGAGCAGCCACAATAGCGTTTCCTTGGTTACCACTGTAAACAAAGCAGCTCTGCTTCCTTTATAAGAGAAGATAAGAGAAAAAGAAAATACCATCTAAACTTTTCTGAAGACCTTTCTTCCTATATTTTGTGCATCCTGAACAGTGGTCTTGCTCTGCCTGCTACAGTATTTTCTCCTCTTTATGTTCATCTTCAGCGTCTTTGGTAGCCTATGTTAACAGCCGTTTACATGCTTAGTTATATTTACACTCAAATTAGGCTATATTTTTGGAAATTATTGCAATACAGTTTGTGTGCAGTTCCGGAAGAGAAATAAGCTAAAATTAAATTAAAAGATGATTGTACGTTTGGAGCAAAAACCGTCCGGTTACGATTTATGTCCAGTCGACCACGATGATACAGTAGGCTTAAATCTTAAATCTGTCCAATGATTGTAAATTTTGTAGTAATATAATCAAAAACATTTAAGACCCACCGAATCTGAATTGAAGAAAATGTTTGCACCAGTGCAATGAAGAAAAAGATGCAAATTAAAGGTTGATCACTGGAAGCTTTCTGTTCTGAATGCATTTATCCCACTTTGACGTGCAACATTTTGCAATGCTCAAAGTGTACCACCCTAAAAGTGTGGAAACCAGGAGAAGAATCATTCAAGAAAAGAATAAAAACATTATTAAAGTTATAATATCTCATTTCAGGCTATAATTGAGAGTCACGAGGCAGAACGAAGCAGAATAAAGCCTTAATTTTGTAATATTGTGGCAATTACGGAGGAAAGCTATGATGGAAACAGCAATCTGATTGTCTCAGATGATGGATGGGCTTATTTCAGAGTGATCTAAATTGTGGTAAACCTATGATTAAAACCTAAAGCGTATAAAGAGACCTTAAAAAAACAAAAAAAGTCCCAAATGAACAGCACCTCTCTGGTATGACTTTGTTTGATGAATAATAACTGCTCCTGATTTTGGTCTCAAGCAGCTTTTTCTTGAATCATTCATTCATGTGATTCTTTATTCATACAGTTTTTTTTAAAGAACCATGTTACTCCAAAAACAAGTCTGTGGTTTGCATGCACAGAAGACCACTGCTCCTGTAATGTGTACGAGAAAACACAATGACCCATTCAGGGAATATCCTCCGTATCTCTTACACAGCAGAAAGCAAGATAGATTGTCCCTGCAGTTGTAATTAATCCTAAGGGAAACATTTGGGAGAGCTGTACTTCCAATTATCACACTTAATTTAGCCCAGGGAATCTAATTTGGGAAATCTATTTACAGAGATGTACAGACTCCTACACTCTCCACAAAGGGAAATCCAGTACCTCCAATTAAAAAAAAAGAAGAGGCAAAAATTACTTTGAAAGAGTCATGAAAGCACAGCCAACTGTTATTAGCTCCTGACAAAGTACCAGTCATTCATGCATTTTCAATATAAAGTTCATGCTGAATAGAGCTGCGGTGAATTAGCTTGAGGCATTTTTAAACAGGGTCTTCCAACAAAATGCAACTAGAGCTTTCAAAATGGAAATGCCTTAACATTTCCCCATGATTTTGGCTCAACCAGCAAGGTGGTATTGTGAATTGAGAATGTATTGCCTGTCATGTAATACGATGTATTAGTGTGTTATTTATTTTAAAATGGCACAGAGCTGTCACTGAACATTGAACACTTTTTTCCTTTATGTTGTGCTATTTTGCTATAACATGTTTAGTTTGTGCTGAGCTTTATTTTTCTGATCCGTTTGTATCCCAGACCACTATGACAGATGCTCCTTGAAGGAAAAATAAATACATAAAAATGTTCCTTCGTAGAAACACAGCATATTGTTGTATTATATTCTATGCTGCTCTATTGCATCATGCTGCGGGAAATGCAATACACAGAAGCAAATGCAATTGTAGACTTATAACAAAATAACATTGAAATTGTTGAAATCATACAGTGATTAACATACATCAAACTGTAATCATAATAAAATACTCATACTCAAAGTCTTAAACTATTTGTTTGGGAGAGCTCCCAGACAGCATGTGGTAATGGCTCTGAAATCTCTACACTGAGACTCCACACTGGCGTGCTTTATCAGAGCCGAGTGCAGATCACAATCTTCTTTTAGTTTTTAGGTATTGCCAGGTTCAGGTTTATCATATCTGGGCCAGATCATAACACTTAATTCAAGATGTAAGTTGCATCAAAACAAAAAAAGACAAGCCCTGTCAACCATATCAATGGTCTCAACACCTGTCAAGTTCGCTTTACCAAGAAATGGTGCAATAGATGGAAATCATACAGATTTCTAGTTATTATGGATGATTTTTATGTGGATATTTGGAATATTTATACTATAGCACAAATCGTGTTTATTCGGAAGCTTGATCAAGCATAAACAGTTAATTTACTTAAGTAACCTGACAAAAGAGTAAACTTTTACACTTCAAGTTAATTGGCTTTGCTCATCAAAAACCTGCGGAAATGGCGGAGGAGAATCTAAAACAGCTTGAATACTATTATAAAGACTATCAACAAATCATTCCTGCAATTTCAATAAAACTTCATCTATGTTAGCCAACAAGAAGCTAAGAAGTAGAATTCAAACCAAATGTCACAACAAAATGTTAAAGTTTGCAAAATACATAAACCTGTATACAGTACATGTACAATGTGCATGATCAACATACGTAACATACAGTGGCAAGCGATAGTTCCATCAACTAGCACCAAATTCTGGCTTCCATCCTTTCTGAAGCTTGCTAAATTACAGTAGCATTCATTATGAAAGTATAGAATCCATGTTCGAGCAAGTAACATTTAAGAATATTTCAAATTTCAATAAATAAAATAAACAAACAAGCAAGAAAGGCAGACAGGAAACAGGAACTGAAAAAAACTTTAGGAACAGAATCAGAAACATAAAACAGAGGAACAAAGACTGGGATCGTGACAGCCACAATAGTGATCCACTTAATGTTTTTAATTTACTTAATAAGTAAACTTGCATGACTGGATCACTAATAAATGTAGCAATAAATACATAAACATCAGTTATAAATTATATTGCGGATATCCATCACGTCCAGCGCCAAATTTAAGCTCTAGCTCAAAGTTCACCTACAACGCCCAAGTTAATGTTTACACACCAGCAAACTCTCTCTTCCACTGTCTCTCTCTTTTATACTGCATCTGGTAAAGCAAAAGCAGTTTTCTTCTGTCTACATGAAATATCTCTGAAAATGGAGAATGGACATTAGCGTACAATACATTTTGCTATAAACCGTGCCTGAAGGATTGCTTGCTAATTCTGCTTGGAGAAGGTGAGACATTCTCCTCATTATCATATTTGTTTTTCATAGTGAGGGATACAAAGAGCTTTGTGTGGTGGCTTCATTTCAAAAGTGCAACACAAACTGTTAAAGAGGTATGTTTTATGTCCATTCGAATTTAATATGTTGCTGTCAGCATGTGCATTGGTATGCATTTGCCATATTTTTTTGGTATGCTTTTCATTTTTGGTAATCACATACTAAATTGACATTGCATGCCTATAGCTGAATTGGATGAAGAAATGTATTGCTTCATAGTATTTGTTTCATAATTTCAGCTATAATAAATTAGTGTTCTTGCATATCAACATATATGTGCTGGACAATATTTTTGAAATGTAATTGCTTGTATTTTGGTTTCATTTTCAGGAAGAGTGGTGGACGTTTTGTGTTTTATAAATAGAGGACGATGGCAATCGAAAAGGGTATGGTACACACAATACAAAAGGAACTACAAACTCAAAACTCAAGTATACTTTAAAATTCTTTAAAAAAGAGAGAGAAACTAAGAAAAATATGCTTGTGGCAAATAATGACTGAATTCTTTACATTCAGTTTTACAGCACTATCTGAGAGTCCTCCACCTATTATAAATGTTGAATCCAACATCCATTGTTTCTTTGAATGAAACAGGGACTTTGCCCTTTCAGATAAACCCATGAAAAATGGTCTTCTGCACATTTATTGCACTGTATTTAGTCGTTTGTCTTATCTACATTTATGCGACTTGTTTCACCCACGTCAACATCATCGTGTTGCTCATGATTGAAAAAAATAAAATAAATAGGTAGACTTCACCCTGAAAACAAATACTGGTCAAAAATAGGTTAGGCATAACTATCCCTTGTGGTAGTAAAGGCATAAATCATTTGGTTTCAGTGAAGATAACATGAATATGTGTTATGAAACCTCAAATGGAGATTTACAGAAAAATCCACATTAGAAAATATAAGAGCTTTTAACTGTGTTTCATTTCCAGTGACAGATATCCCTTCGGATAATGTGTACGCTTATGCATTATCAAAAACCCTCACAAAGGTCTCTTCTCCTGTGACAGTGGGTTTGTATTCAGAATGTCACAACAGGATCAACATGGTTCTCAAGAACATCGAGGGTAAGTGTGCACATTTGTCAAACAATTTTAAATGATCGCAGATGTCTCCCAGATGTCCTCCAAAAGTCCTGGATATATTGACGTTTCTTACACTTTATCTCCTATTTTTTTAAAGTTCATATGAATAAAGAGGCCAAAAGAAGAGAAGAGAAGTACATCAAGGAACCAAAGCCTCGCTCAATTACTCCCTCTATTTCTGACATGCTTTCTCTGATCTTGCGGCTCCTCTTCTATCGGCCTGTGTGGACGGAGCAGAACCAGAGCATGAAGAACATTCGTTATATGTTTGTGAGGTTCAGCGCATGGCATTTTGCAGGCAGCGACCTTCTCTGGGCAGGACTGGTAATGCAGTTGAGCAAGGCTATTCAGAACAGCTTTGGTAAACTCCAGCTGGGCCTCTTCCGAGTCGTCCAACATGACAAAGTGGAAGATGCAGGGAAGAAGAAGATTGAGGATGTTCAAAAGAACTGGAGGTCCAAAAAGTTGGTCTGCATCCCCATTTGGGCGCTAATACTTATAGGATTCATTGGTTCACTCCTTATTCTGGTTCCTCTCATTATGTTTGGATTTCCTCTTCCGAAGGATCACTTAGAAGGAGAAAAGGTTGAGGAGTCCAGTGGTTATGGTGCATTGGAAGGTTTCGCCATTGCTATACTTGGTGTCCCTGCGGTCGGAGCTCTACGATTCATATTATTGTTGTTGAAGAACCTTATCTTCAACCAAGACCACAAAATTAGACAAGGGCTGGACAACAATAAGGTAAGTCAACAGCTGGGACTAATGCATGAAGTTCGGTTGGAGATGAGACTGATGTGCTGCTTCATTCACTTCATGGAGATCTTTGAAAGGAGGAGGATCAGGGTGGTGTTGGAGATCACCAACTTGGATCGTTGCACACCAAAGAAAATTGTAGGTGTTTTGGATGCTATCAACATTCTCCTATCTGATGAAGAGAGTCCCTTCATTTCTGTTCTTGCTGTAGATCCAGAAGTCCTGGTTAGACAGGTCCAACAGGCAGAAAACTGTCTGAGCAAAAGAGATTCTGCGTATGACTTTCTAGATCGCATAATCACACTGCCCTTCACCGTGCCTCCACTATCTAATGCCTCAAAGTCCAGTGTTTTTGAAAACATTGTCAATGGTCAGTCAGAGATCTCTGAAAATATTCCTCTTGAAGAGACTGGAACACCTGCTTTAGGAGATCCCGGGACATCATTCTCTGTGGAAGATGAGTATTCTGTAAAGTACAGCGAGGCTGAAGAAGAACAAGCCATCCCTTTGATTGCAAAAAAAGAAAATGTTGAAACCTTTGCTGCAGCAGAATTTAATCTTCAAGAAGTGGATAAGTTAACTGAGTCTGCATTTTCCTACATCACCTCAAGAGATAAAAGCAAACTTCCATCTTACATATCTGGAGACACCATGTCAATGAGACGAGTAATTAACTCCATTCGAGTAACTGTTATGATTATGGAGACCCGAAAATTGGAGCCTCCACCTGCAGAGAAAATTGCTGCGTGGGTGGTTTTGGTGGACCGCTGGCCTTGCAGATTAAGTTGGATTCTTCAATGTGTTGAAGATGACCAACAGAGTGACGAGATAGATCAATCAATCTGTGCTGTTGATAATACCAAGAAATTATGGGATGTGTTTAATTATAACAGTCTGGAGCTCTGCGTCATTGGATATGCAGTGAAGAACTTTCTAGAGAGAGACGGTGACCCTGAGCTGTTCGAGATTTTCCTAAAGAACCACTTCGAATTCACTGTAGAGGATTTGGAGAAGTTTAAGCTTTGTACAGTGAACTTAAACTACTCCATCAAGAATCAGCTAGCCAGGATCCGTGGGAGCCGCAGACTCAAGAGAGCAGGGAGGAATGCTTTCCAGTCGCTCTCATCACGAACTGTAATGAACATGAAAACAGAAGATATTTGTCAAGAGGTTTGTCATTTTTTTAAGAAACAAATTCAAAGCTGCAGTTCCTTTAAACATAGCAATATGTACACGAAAATGTGTGTGCGTGTGCTTTTTTTCTTTGTTTATTTACTTATACAACCACCATTCAAAAGTTTTGGGTCTGTAAAATATTTTTAAAGTCTCTTAGTATCACCAATGATGCATTTATTTGATCAAAAATACAGTAAAAAAAGCAGTAATATTGTGCCATTTTATTACAGTTTAAAACATTTTGTATAATATCAATAATTTATTATTGTACATTTTGAAAAGTGAGTGTGCTGCTTAATAATGCTTAAATTATGATTTGCAGAAAATATGAGAATTTTTCAGGATGAATTAAAGTTCATCTATTTAAAATATAAATATTTTGTAACATTATAAATGTCTTTATGGTCTCTTTTGATAGATTTATTGAATTCTTGAATTAAAATATTAAAATATCAAAATATGAATTTTATAAAAAAAAATGAACACATACGTATCCACGTTTGTTGGATATTTATTTTAAAGTTTTACAAATTGTATGTACTTATATGTGCATTTCTTTCTTTTTAGCTGTCAAACCTGAGATTCCCAGATAAATATCTCGAAACGGTAAGGGAAAATTTCATAGATGGCAGAACAATTCTCTTCAGTGACCCCAACGACCTCAGGCAAGTCCTGCAAATGACTCTGGGTGAATGGATGTCTTTTCAAATTCATTTCCTCGGGGTCATACCTTCTAGTCAGCCAGCTCAGGCAAAAACTCTTCCAAACGCCACAAACCCTGGAGTGGTCATATGCCTATCTGCAAATGGCCTGTAAGAAGTATAACTGACCTTGAGGTTTGCATCAGTATATTTTTCTTCCTGTGCATGCTTTCAATGGACTAAGAATGATTCAGGAAACAATGCTGCATTCCTAAATATTATTCCTTCACGGCAAGGCTGTAAATGTATACCAACAAATCAAACTACTCAACAAATGATGACAGTTTCAGTCTTCAAACAGATCAAATTTGTAACATGCATTATTTATAATGGGAATAAGAAGGGTTGTTTCTTTTAACCATTAAGATGCTTTTCCAACTATTCTAAATAAAATAATCTACTACTGAGTGTCATTTCTGCATGAATCAAAATAATAAAGGAGGCGGCATTTTCTGCAATGTGGAGCATAAAGTGTAATGCAAAATGCACCTACACTCAAACTTATGTATATGTTAGCTTTATTAATCTTGATTAATGTATTTATTCTATTTATTGACTGATAATACAAAAATGATAGGACTGTGCATCCATCTTCTCTAAAAACATGAAAAAAACTCTTCAACTAGTCTACACTTGTTCCCCACACATCCACACCTGAGACACAGCAGGTGCAATTATATCACCATTCATCTGGAAAATACTGTCAGACCTCTGATCTGTGAAGGAAAAATAAATAAAATCACATAAGGCATTGGACTTTACAAAGCCAAATTTAGTGTTTGCAAATTAAAAGGTTTCTGTGCATCAAAACTGGTTATATAAACAACCTGCCCATCAAACAAAGAGATGGATTATTATTTATTATTATTGTTGTTCAGAATAAAAAATATGAAGGGAGACATTAAGCCTAAAATGAAACAGCGTGGTATATTTAGAAAAATATCTCAGAGGTAATTTGTACACGGTTCATATCTATACACATAAAATGTTTATGGCCACCAAAGGTTCATCTCATACAAAGTTCAAACATATAACACAAAACATAAAAAAGAAAAAACTAAAAAAAACAAATCCACATGAACATTGTGCAACAGTCAAACAACCTCATACTCCTTTAATCTAAACTAAGGAAATACAGTATGTGTTACTACAGTATGTCATGTTGTACGTGAACCATTTTTCATGAAATTCCCATGGCAGCTCCAAAGTTTCCGGTTTCATTATATCACTCTTTTTTTCCATACAAAAAGTTTGGCAGTGTTCAGAATCTGTACTTTGACATTTTAGTTTTACTTTCTATAAAACTTTAATATAGGACTGAATGACAGCGTGCAGATTTTGTTTTAATCGCACTGCCTGTCACTGAGTTTTACTTTATGCTCTGTGGGAATGGGGTTTCTGAGAAAGTGGAGAAAATATATATCTCCCATGCAGCTCAGCGAAGACCTCCCACGGATCTATGGCGGAACATAACACTAATGTAAAAGTTTGAATTATAAGTTATAATAGTCAAATATGCACCACTGTGAAAGCAACGTGAAACAACATCCTAGAAAATATGAAAAAAATAGCATGCATAATGGTACTTTTGGAGAGATATAGGCTATATATTTTTAGTTATGACAGTCAAACATGTGCCACTATGTATTTATATATATATATATATATATATATATACTAATTTGAAGGAATAAAATTATGCTAATTTGTAGGAATCACACTAAATCCTAGAAACATACACTCTAAAACGGCTTGAAATTATACCTAAATGCATCTAACAAGACATGATGCTGAAACTGCAAACATGCAGTTATTACGGTTGCTTTTATTGAATCTTCTCCTCAAGTACATTCAAGACAAACCAATCGACAAAGAGAGATCGGCCGGTGTGTGCCGGACTGAAATATGACTCTGAAATTGTGAACATCAAAGTGGGGGTTCATATGAAATCGATATCATGCAGACATATTAAGGGAATTTAATGGGCCAGGAAGGCGGGGGGGGGGGGTATTCTTACCCCTCTCGTTCAGAATCAATGCAGGAAAGCGTCCGTGGTGTAAGCAGATGAAATAGCTACACAGTACATGGCGATGTGATTTTAAAATAAAATTGTATCGATGGATTCTTTAGATGCAAAATGAAAACGAGTTCTGCTGAGAGTGCATAGGATAACGTTTAGATGAACACAAAGAAAAGCCTTAAAATACAATACTGCATCATGCAGCATTTTTCCTTTCAGGCGGCTGTTCTGGTCTGCAGGGGCCATTAGCACATAATGTGCATTTGCGTTGAAAATCCTTGGGGAAAATGCTCATGTAACATGTAGCTGAGTGGTAATTTCTGTAATTAACAATAACATCAACAATATTTGATATCAGGACGAATGAGATGCACATTGTGCCTGTGCCGGCAGGACAAACAACAAGCCGTGGCATTGATTACGGAATTTGACACATAGAGATGGATAGTAAACCGCATTCTCATGCCACAAGTGTAGGGAGTTACAGCCGGACACATAGAATATGGCTTTATGGCTTTTGATTCAACAAGAGCCTCCATTTACATGTGGTTTTTAGAGCTATAAAGAGTGTTTTACTGAAATTAGTTGGGATTCCCTAATGTCAACCAATTTAATAGGGATTCTCCCCTCTCGATTCTGTGCGGACCACTTGGTGAAAACCCCATAAATAAGGGGGAATTGTTTTTGATGGGGAACTTTGGCTATATAGAGAAAGGCTAGACAGCCGAGCCGAGCGCAAGCTCTGATTATATCATGTCTCCCGCCGTGAAGGCTGTAGGCTAAGGGTAAAACTAATGAGGAAGTATTTTCTTGGCATTTGCAATTTCTCTCCGAAGGCCAAGGTCGACAAACGCAGCAGCTCAGCTAACAGAGACATCGCTCTCAGAGCAAACCAAGCTAAACCGGGAGATGAACATTAAACTCCATGAACAGACCGACTGGTGGAGAAACAGAGGAGAGGCAGCCATTCAACATAATCATAGCTGTAGCTCAAACAAGGTTTTTAAAGCTAAATGGATTTTGCAATGCAGGAAATCCCAACACGAAACATACCGTGGCGCATTGACCGTGGATGAACGGTTTAATTTGTGCTAGTGTGCAATTATAGATCACATTTCTCTCTGGCTTAAATGTAATTAAACATTCACAGCTGTATTGACTTTACTGATGTATATTCGCAGTTAATAAGCCACTTGGGGCTGACACAAATTCAATATGTGTAATATCTCTATTCTGAAAGAGATGGCGTAAGGGTCGTCTGTCACATCTCTAAACATAAACAGCCGTAAACAACCATTCGTTCACACTCTTGATCGATCTGATTGTACGGGACATTTCAAGGGGAATATTAAAGGAATAGCAGAAAAAAAAGTATTATTTATTCACCCTCATGCTGTTCCAAAGCCATATTCTGTTATTTTTCTCATGCAATATTTTGTAAAAATCATATAGCTCTTTTCCAGACAACATTGTGGCCACATAAGCTATACAAATTATAAAAAGCACTGCAAGTAATATAAACTACATTTAATTATTCTAAAGAAAACAATACCTTTGTGTGAGGAACAAACTGAAATTGAAGGCATGTAAATGTTCTCCTGTGTTGCATTCTGTGGTGCTTTTATGTTATTTTTGAAACTTCACATGCAGTACATTGCCACTATGAACTGATTATATAAAATAATCTTCATAATTTATTTTTTGTGTTACAGAAAGAAAGCATATTCATATGCAGTATGCAGTGAACATTCTATACAAGAAAGAATAAATAAATAAATACAAATTAAGCAGCACAAATGTTTTCAAAATTGATAATGATTAGAAATGTTTCTTAAGAACCAAATCATCATATCAGAATGATTTCTGAAGGATCATGTGACACTGAAGACTGGAGTAATGATGCTAAAAATTCAGCTTTGCCATCATAAAAATAGATCATATTTTAGAATATATTCAAATAGAAAACAGTTATTTTAAATTGTAACAATATTTCACAATATTACTATTTTACTGTAATTTTTGATCAAACAAATGCAGCCTTGGTCTAAAATATTTTCAACCATTGAAATGGTTGTGTGGATTTTGCACAACATAGCTGTGAGAAAATAACTGTAAGTTAACTTTTTTATTTCTTCTGAATACAAACCTTGATTTCTTCTGCTTTTATCCACATGTCAGAAGGTGTTATCAGGAGCAGGCGTTTTTACACTTAGAAAAGAAAAAAGAAACTACAGAGATGCTAATGTTTCAAAAGACAACACCTAGTGATTAAAGGTTAAATTATGGTTTCTGATAAAATCACATATTGAAGAAGTCACACACTGGAATAATTTCTCAGATTAGCTCTTATACAATCTACTGGAGAAGCATGAGCTTCCATTGTGTAACCCTGAAATGCACAGTCTTCAAGACTGTGATGGCCTGATAATTCAATTAACAGCCTGTGAGTACAAGAATAACAGCTTTCATGAAGCCTAACCATGCAATAGTTGTGCAAGAAGCTAAATCATCAAATAATGATGCTAGATAAAAAAAAACAATTGGGTAGTAAGCATCACAAAAACAATAATAATGGACCCACTGTCTTTAATGAAATTCAAATTTGTTTGACATTTTTTAATTAGGACAACAAGACAACCGTAGTGTGCTTACAAAATAAAGCTTTGGCATCCGTTGTGCGTAGGCTTTGGCAGGTATAATTTTAGACATGATATTCAGTCAGGGGTTGCTCTTTGAGCTTTAGTACAACCAGCAACCCAAGCAAATAAGCCAATCAGATACACTGTATTGCCAAAAGTATTGGGTCACCCCCTTCTAATGAAAGGTTTTACTACTTTAGTAATTTCCATGAGTACAAATCTTAATGTTTGAGCATATAATGATATTCTAGGGAATTGTGTGCTTCTAATTTCATAGCAACAGTTTGGACAGGACCCTTTTCTATTCTAACATGACAGTGTCTCTGTGTATAAGACAAGGATCAAAGAGAAATGATGATTCAGTCAGTGTGGAAGAACTTGACTGGTCTGCAGAAAGACAAGTCCTAATCCCAGCTGAACACCTCTGGTGTGACTTTAAATGCAGACCTTGAGCCAAAAACTCATCACCAAACACCAATGACTTGTACATATGGGTACAGTCATGTCATACACTTCAAAACTGTTGCAACAGAGGTGGAAATACAATTTTTAAGTACATTAATTTCTTTGTTGCCACAGTTTGGAAGTGCCCTTTTCTCTTCTAAAGGAGGGGGTGTCCCAGTACTTTTGCCCATTGAATGAATATACAAGTCATTTGTGTTTGGTGACACTTCATTTGATACTCATGGAAATTACTAAAGTAGTCAAACCTTTCATTAGAAGGGTTGACCCAATACTTTTGGCAATATAGTGTATGTCTGATAAATGAGAGGTTTTCGGAGCAGTTTGTAATTGGAATGTTGATTGACACGTGGAGGTGGGGGACCTCAAGATAAGTCTCAAAATAATGGAGGTACTGTTTGCAACCTAGCATCTGCAGCCACATATCACGGAGGGACTGATAGAAGCACGATCGTCTGTTTAGATATGATTGACTAAAACAATCCCTGTTTGCCTGTAGCTCACATCAATGACTGGAAACAATGGCTTCTTGATTGGCACATTGTGTACTGTGAAATTAATGTCAGCCCGTGCACAGGTGGATATTTGTGTTTGTGTAAATGGCGTGTGTGGGCAGGTGTTTGTCTATGTTTGCCTGCACGCTGTGCATCTCATACACAAGAGATCCACGATGCCATTACACAGAACTGTTTAGTGTCTCACTGCAGAAACCTGAATCAGAATCACTTCATTTGATGCTATAAAGGTTCAACAGAATTTGCCTTATGTGTCTGAACAGAAAAAAATAAATGTGCAAATAACAATGAAAACAACACATAAAATAGAATTATAAAAAAGGGGAATATAAGGGAAACATAATTATGTTTTAAAACTAGAGAACATAAATGGAGATTATTATATCATATTATATTATACATTAATATATACATAAAACAAGTTTACAAAGACTATAAATATTTAGAATAAAAATAGAGGAGGAAATGTAATATAATATAATATAATTATCAGACTTGTGTTCATGTCTTGTGTTGTGTTTTGCTCCCCATGTGCCTTCCCTGACCTAGTTTCTCCCTCCATGTCTATATTTGGTGTTCCTGTTCTCGTTTGGTCCCCATTTAGTTCCATTTGTTTCAACTGTGTCCCTTAATCTCCTCGTTAAGTTCTGAGTTACTTACTCCTGTATTTCCTTGTCTCCAGCGTCTGGTGTTATATATCATCCCTGAGTTCCAGTGGTTGTAGCCCTTCGTTTTGGTTGATTGAAGTCTATGTTGAAGTATTCTCCTCGGTCCACGTTCCTCCCAGAGATATTGGGACTATAATATAATATAAAGATACTATATTAGGAACCAGAAAAACATTTTAAAAAGTCTAGAAACATTGCAAAAATTTAGAAAATATACAATATAATATGATTTTACTTTAAAAACTAAACACAAACAAACTAAACATTTTAAATAAGGTAATTAAATACAAATAATTATTAATATTAGTTGTTTCTTAGAGGTTTTGCTTCTTGTCTGACTTGAACACTTTAGTTTTTTTTTTTTTTTTTTTTTTGCTAAAGTTGAAGAGAACCTTCTAAAGACACACCTTAACATTTCATTTATTAACATCCTTTCATTGTAAATTATAGATTGTTTTTCTATTCTGCACAATTGAACTGTTCAAGCAGATGTTTAATTAGCAAGAATGACCTCATCACTGTAAGTCATTGGCATGTTAGCTGCAGGTTATGATTTTATTATATCACGTTAACGAGCCTGTTATCCCATCAAACTCAAATTTAGCTCTGGTCTCGTGATGCTTGTCTGTACTTCAGAAAGCAAGAGTAGTCTCTCACTTCCACTTAAGTCAAGAAAAGCCTTTCCTGCAGGACACAGACTACATATTAGCAGATATTATAAATGTTGAAGAAAAGATCCGTTAGAAAGATCCGTTTACTCCTTCAGTCCTGTAATGCTGTATGATTCATTTAGTGACAGATGCTTTTAAAAAAGTGGGCAGATGCCAGTTATCAGTGCCAAAATGTGTTATTTTATGTGTTTGCAATGTTGCTCCCAAAAGCTGCTTCCCAGGCTACCACTAAACAGCTAAATGACTTAATATAATATACAAAATAAGGCTTGGTGATTTATTTCTGCTACACAAGATTTCAAATATTAAACCAAATGAACTAACTTCAAATGACAAGATCGTGAAAACAAAACATGGCATGTCTAACTCTATCTGTAACTCAAAGCACTGATTATGTATGACTGAATTAAAGTAGTGTTTTTATTTTTTAACATGTCAGTCATGTGCAATTGCTGGTTGGGTATAAATATAACAACCTAAAATTATTTCCAGTGCAAATAACACCTACAGTATGATGCTCTTATAAGCAATGTGCAAAAAATGTCCGTTCTCAAGGCAGTATACAGAGATGGCAACAAAGCAGGACTGAATGCAATGTTTATGTCACATGCTGTCAACTAACATACCTTCATCTGGTTGAGTTTTAAAGGGAGCACAGGTGCATCCTCCACTGCCTCTTATATTCCACAATCACGCGTGTGTGATTGGGCAGTTGATTGAAAGAATAAAAATGGCATCCGAAGGAACAGTTGAAATGAATTCATTTATAAAATCAATAGTTTACATTTTATTTTACATATAATGTAACCCTCACCCCATACCATTGTTACAGTAAAAAAATATTGTTTCTGTGCAAGTTTCTTTCAGTTATACCAGCTCAGAAATGCATTTTAGTCTGGGACTATATTTAATCTTTGTCTGAGAAACCAGGGGTAAGTGTTATTTGCTTATTGTTATTGTATTTGCTTTAGAATAACTTTCAATTTGTTAAGACAAGTTAATGCATTATATATGATAAATACATTTTATTTAAAAGTATAAAAAGTATAAATCTGGGTTAATATTCATTTTTAAATGTAATGTTGTTCATATTTAATTCATGTTTGTCCATAATTCATTCACACTATGAGAACTTTTATAACTTAATCTTTTTTGAGAAAGAAAGAAAGAAAGAAAGAAAGAAAGAAAGAAAGAAAGACACTTTACTTCTTCAAGGATTTAACAAAAGTATCAGTTGACATTTATTATGTTGCAGAACATTTCTATTTCAAATAAATTTAGTTATTTTGAACTTTCCATCTATCAAACAATCTTAGGAATATTTTAAAGTTGCTTTAAATAGAAATAGTATTTCACAATCAATATCTCTGATCAAGTATGGGCAGCCTTGGAAAGCATAAGGATACTATTTAAACATAATAATAATAAAAATAAATAAATAAAACAACCTTGATTTAACTAACATTAATTAACCTTGATTAAATTGAATATTACAGAAAAGTCTTACCACTGTATCCAACTCAAATAAGTTACAACATTTCACACAATATTTCCACACAGATAATGACTACTAACATGTTAAAGATGTTTGAGGCAAAATGTCAAAGGTTTAGACTAATCTATTTTTTTTCAGAAAATACCACAAAAGTGCTGCTCTTTTATATAATTTGTACATTCAGGGGAGGAGTTTGTAGGGTATCAGAGTGAATCAGACAATTTAAGATTTGATCAAGAACATGGTTGAAACACGAGGAGCCGGATTCCACAAAGAGGCCCAACACAACATAGATGATCGTGAATCAGATCCTATCACCGGCCAGCCTGAAGCAAGTCTAACTAACTAGCAGCTTTGAAAAACTTGCAACATTAACCCAAAATAACACTTATTGATAATCCCAACTCAGGAAGGAGACTGTCAAATTTGGGGCAAGTAACCAAGATTAATGGTGAAAGACACAGCACACCATGACCATCACATGAGGAAAATCGTTAGAAGAGACTAGAAGAGGTTTCCCCACCCAGGACAAGGAGCAGACTGAAATTCCTTCTAAACCCTTTTGAGCATTGTTCCTCAGAACACATCCTCACATTCACAGAACTACACATAGACTGTCTTTTACATATGTAGATGCACCAAAATCATCTTAAAAGGACTTATGAGCAACTAATGGGTTCTATGCATAACTCCATATTATGTATGTAACCCACACATTTGACTATCATGTTCTAATCACTCATTGTGCATGTATTTTGAATAACTTTTGAAGAGTTTATAGGATTGAATTCATGTATGAGTTCGAAAAAAAACGTTTCTTTCAATCAATACTTTGTCAAATGTATTGTATTCTGGTTATATAAATGTCCAAAATTATACTTTGTAAGAGCAGGAAAATTCGGACAAATTTGACTGATAAGATAAGATGTTGATTTATGTATTGGGAAGAGAAACATAGCAACATCATGAGCTAAGACAATGTCTAATTGGTCAAGAGACCATTTGGGATGGTTACAAATGCTGGAGTGAGTGCTGTTCCGCACACACATGGAACACATTTTTTACTGGACTCACTCCCGCATTTAAATGCATTTGTCACTCCTGAAACTTGCAGTGTGTACGTGGCCAAAGAGCTTAAGGTGGTGAATGAAAGATGTTTTCTCTCTTACCAGGAAAACCTTTTTGCCCTGACGTTTTACTTGGCAGATGTTCCTCGGCTATAAAGACATTCAGGCAAGGCAAGGCAAGTTTATTTATATAGCACATTTCATACACAGTGGTAATTCAAAGTACTTTGCATAAAAGGAAGTGAAATAGACATTAAAAATAATAATAAAACAAGAAATAATAAAAATGTAAAAACTATCACAACAATAAGAAACAAAATTATATAAAAATAGATTTTAAATTAATTTAAAAGTGTTAAGAATAGAAATAATGATTATACATAGTGCCATCAGTTCGGACATAGCTCAGTGCTCATTCAACAAATGCACAGCTAAACAGATGAGTTTTGAGTCTGGATTTAAATGTGGCTAATATTTTAGCAATTCTGATCTCTTCTGGAAGCTGATTCCAAATGTGGGCGGCAAAATAGCTAAAAGCGGACTTCCTTGTTTTGTGTGAACCCTTGGTATTTCTAACTGACTCGATCCTAATGATCTGAGTGGTCTGTTAGGTTTATATTCAGTGAGCATATCTGCAATGTATTTAAGTCCTAGGCCATTGAGTGATTTTATAAACGAGTAAAAGTACTTTAAAATCAATCCTAAATGTAACTGGAAGCCAGTGTAAGGACCTGAGGACTGGTGTGATGTGCTCAGATTTTCTGGTTCTAGTCAGAATCCTGGCAGCAGCGTTCTGGATGAGCTGCAGCTGTCTAATGGTCTTCTTTGGAAGGCCGGTGAGGAGACCATTACAATAATCCACCCTGCTGGTGATAAAGGCATGAACAAGTTTCTCCAAATCTTGACTGGAAACAAAACATCTAATTCTTGCAATGTTTTTGAGATGATAGTATGCTGATTTAGTTACTGCTTTGACATGACTACTAAAACTAAGGTCTGTCTCCAGAATCACCCCAAGATTTTTTACTTGATTTTTAGTTGTTTGACCCCTAGAGTCAAGGTATGCAGAGTCAATGTATGCATTCGCCTTGAGAACTTCATCACTGGGACATTAGTATTCCTGGCATTGATACGGTGAGACTTGAACAACATGAGGACAGAGTGGGGTGTCTTTCTGGTGTCAGCCAGAGCTGCATTGCTCAAGGGTGCTTACTTGGGATGGAGGGGGGACAAAAAAAAACAGGAAAACAGCAAGGCCAGGAACCAGTTACGCATATCTGCTTTCTCATTTTCTCAAGGGCTCAAATACCTCTGTGAATTAATCTGAGAGATTAGGCGAAAGACTCCGACCTCCAGAAAACACGACGCGAATCCCTGTTTCAGGAGGTGGAATGAAAAGCAATCCTCCGTTCCTCTCATTCCCCTGTCTAAATTGCTAATTAAGCCCCTGTGATAATGATGAAGGAGATTCATTTGGCCAAAATGTCACCACACTTCATCCCTCTCTCTCCTTTGCTAATTTGAGATTTATTTATTTTCGGTTAAAGCTACTTAAACACAACTGTTAATATACTCGCCATCATCGCACCCATGATCCCGTTCCTCATCATCTGAGTGAGTGTGGGACTCATTTACGTATATTTCATCTGAAACAGTGTAGAGTCCATTTAAATAGCTCTGAGAGAAATAAGAAGTCTTGTTGAGACAGGCATTAGCATTTGAAAGCTGATCTCAAGGTCTTCTGGAACGGAGCCTAATTGGTGGCTCTTGGTGACACAGGTGTCTTAATGATCAGTGATGACCATGTGCTGGGCTGTAATGGAGCTAGCTGGCCAGGATCCTAATTGACCATTTCACTTTCGCGAGGTCTGATGATGCCAGAGGACCCGGGTGTGTGTTTGAGAGTGTGTGAGAAGTTTGTGGCCCCACAGTCATTAAGAGCACTGATGATCTTACTCGAAGATGCACTTTTTTGCCATGGAGACATTGAGTGGGAGGCGGATGAAAGGCTGTTGTGGTATCTGTGGTGGTGCTTTTCCCTTAATGAACATGGCCGGCCATTAACTGTAGGCAATACGTGAAGAGCTTGTTTGGAGAGACTCTAATGCAAAAGTAAGACCTCCATCACTAAAGGATGAGGAAAAATGAATCTGTCCATCTTCCCAGAATCTATTTCATCAGGGCAGGGTTACACCAGCCGTCGAGAGGTCTTGCTTAAATTGGACGAAAAGTTCATACTAGTTAGTAAATATAACTCTGTACTTTGTTTTGGTTGCAGTATTTGATAGCTTGTAGGTCATAAGCTGTCCGTAAACTGCGATTTGATTTTCGTGGAAATGTCAATGGTAACAAATGATCATTTCATTAACATAAATATATAAATAATGCTGAAATATAGTAAACCACACATACATAAGAAATTATGAAAATAGTTTAAGCATACAAATAACAAATATTCAAAGACTGTTTCTAAAATGAATAAGGTACAATTAAAGGTACATTCAACAAAATTAAAAAAATATATAAATAAATACTGAACAAACTGCAAAATGTGCACTAAAATTGAAAAGTTCTGAAAATGTTCTATTTTATGTTCTATTTTAATGTTCTATTGTAATATATTTTGAAATGTAATTTCTTCCTGTGATGGTAAAGCTGAATTTTCAGCATCATTACTCCAGTCTTCAGTGTCACATGATGGTTCAGAAATCATTCAAACATGCTGATTTGGTGCTCAGGAAACATTTCTTATTATCAAAGTTGAAAACAGTTGAACTGCTTTATTTTTTTGTGAAAACCATGATGCATTATTGTAATTATTTAAGAGTATCTTTAATTTGAAACAAAAATCTCAAAAATATTATAAATGTTTTACTCTCACTTTTGATCCATGCAACGCATCCTGAATAAATTAATTAATAAAAAAAAATAAAAGTACCATCACTTAACCCATACTGCTGAACATTTGCGTGCATTTATTATTATTATTTGTTTTATATATATAAAAAAAAAAATTTTTACTAAAAAAGTAAAAGAGGTTGTTGCACACATTCATGCTGGACAGCCATTCAGTTGTTTCATAATGTAAATATCAATCACTATGTTTAAAAGATTAAAGTCTATGACACAAAACATGAGCTCACTGATGTAATCCAATCAGCTTGTAAATGTATTCCAATCGATCAAACGTTTCTGTACATATTTAGTTTATACATGAGGTTGCGTTTCAAGTTAATTTAATAGTTAATATCAACAAATATTTACTAGCATGTAAGTTTTAACTTGATACCCACTAATACCAAAACTAAGCTAATCTTTAAATGATGCACAACTCGTGCAATCAGGCCCTGGTTTTCTTGTTTGCTTCAGAGACTTACTCCCTCCATGAGAAGACAATATACTGAAGGAGCTTTAAAGATGTCAAGAAGGAACAAGCAAAGAATAAAACATCATAAAAACACAAAGGATAAAAATACAACACCTTGAGGGACACCTGTGCTTCAGATTCATGTCTGTAGCTGCAGGGTCCCACTGGTTTTGTCTGTCTTCAGAAGATGAGGTACATAAGAGCTTCAGAGAGCTCTCAGCTGCTATTCACAGAGCTGAAAATCTTCATTCTCTCATACACAACCACTGCCCACAGTGTGTACAGCACTGGGTTTGTCTCAAACACAAGCTGCCCTGCTGGCCAGTTAGTCAGAGTGGCTTTCAAGGCTGCATTGTTTATATATATATATATATATATATAAAACACTCACCGGCCACTTGGTAACACAAATAGCTAATCAGCCAATCACATGGCAGCAACTCAATGCGACTCAAACTGCTGATCCACTGAGATTTTCACACACAACCATCTCTAAGCTTTACAGAGAATGGTCTGAAAAAGAGAAAATATCGAGTGAGCGGCAGTTGTGTGGATGAAAATGCCTTGTTGATGTCAGAGGTCAGAGGAGAATGGGCAGACTGATTAGAGATGATAGAAAGGCAACAGTAGCTCAAATAAACACTCGTTACAATCAAGGTATGCAGAATACCATCTCTGAACGCACAACACATCGAACCCTGAAGCAGATGGGCTACAGCAGCAGAAGACCACACCGGGTGCCGCTCCTGTCAGCTAAGAACAGGAAACGGAGGATACAATTCACACAGGCTCACCAAAATTGGACAATAGAAGATTGGAAAAACGTTGCCTGGTCTGATCAGTCTTGATTTCTGCTGCAACATTCAGATGGTAGGGTCAGAACTTGGTGTAAAGAACATGAAAGTATGGATCCAATAGCCAATAGTGAATTGGTGGGTTTTTGTTAAATGTGAGCCAAAATCATCACAGTTAAGGTGGACAGACAGGATGCACCAGTAACATTTGATTCGGGTGGAATTTTAAAGAACACACCCATTTTTTAGAATGGGCCTGTCGTAATGTGGGCTGTGAGGATGGGTTAGTAGTATGTGATGTGCTGAAGTCTAGCGGTGTGGTGGATTTCAGTGGCAGTATTTCTTTACACTGAGGGACAGACTCCAGTTCTGGGAACTGTTTTGTTGGCAACACTGAGCTATTGAGGCTGAGGGAAAGCCGATGAAGAAACCGACCTGACAAGACAGATAAGCGAGCGAGAGAGAGATTGTGAGAGAGGTGGGGGAGAGGAGGAGGAAGGGTTGAGGTGAGAGGAGGCTGTGGTGTTTGGGTTGCCACTGTGATGGGAGATATTCAGCCTGCAGCCAGAGTTATCTGCAGGCAGGTTGGCTGTAGGCAAGACAGCTCTGCCAGGTTCCTTCATCTACACACAGACACACACATACGCACACACACACAATGTGTTTCTATCTACCCTTATTTTCGAAAATTCCCTTGAGTGACTCAGTCTGACATACCAATGCACATAGAAAAACAAGAGAAACAAAGAAAAGTAGAAGAAAAAAAAACATAGCAGTGTTAAGCACCAGGCTACAATCCTTTGCCAATAAATTGTAATTACTGCAAAGAAGTTGGCAATATGTATAACAGATATGTTGTTTAACAGGCTTTCTTCAAGTTAAAACTCAAATTCAGTGTAGCATTACTATGACGATATTAATAATACTAATTCTACTCTAGACTAAAATGTTAATATACCGTATTTTGTAACATAAAATAATAAACATATATGTAGTTGAATTATGGAAATAAAATGTGTAACAGTGTGAATTTAACTTTACTGAAAGACTGACTGGTTGATATGTTTTCAGGAATTTTTATTTTATTATTGTCAGATTGGGAGAAGTTTGACAATTTTGATCACATGTTATGTCTATCTATCTATCTATCTAGTTAATATTCATTTCAGCATTTTCAAATTTTATATATATATTATATTTTGTATATTATTGTTTATTTATTTTTGTGATTCTTTGTGGTCCATAATATAAATAATATGTAATATGTAAACCATTGTGACAACCCACTCCAGTCTTGAATGGTCTTTCATTATTTTTTTTTTTGACAATAATGTATAACAATAACATTTCTGTTACTTCAAATAAAATAAAATGCATAAAAAATTCAGCTAGTTGCTGTGTCAAAATTTCTCCTTTTTATGTAGTTTAACCAGAAAAAAAACAAGATTACTACAACTTCAGCTAAAATGACATTAAAAGTAAAAAATAAATGCTAACTATTTTTTTTATAAAAACTATAACAGTATAACAGAAACTAAAACAATGATGATACCTATAGCCTCTTTCTCCCCTCCATCAGAATAAATATTACATCTCTGCTATCAATACTGCACTTCTCACTCAAATGACCCTGCGCCATCCCACCGACCTTAAAATCTTATGTTTGAACATGGAGTGTCACCACTAAAGAGATTACCTCTGTCTGACACTGCATCCTTGCAGGTCAATTAATCAAAGCAGCAGGACACCACTGAATATTTTAAGTGCTGTGTGGGACCCGTCTCTCCTTTGTTTTATTAATTAATTTAAGAGGCAATGGGAGTGTCAATGTACTTCCTCTTTGCCTTATCATTGTTAAATCTGCAGATTGATGGCTCAATTTGCCAAGAGATAGCAGAGGAGGTCATTCCATTTGATTCAAGACTTAAATCATTGTGCTTTTGCATGCCTTTTGAAATTGTCATCATTCTGCAGAATTATAGTGGAATGCTCTTTATACGTTTAGCATACATGGAGGGTTCTGCAAAATTATACACAAAGAAAAATGCTATACTGCTTGTTTGTTTGGTTTTATAACTAATGACACATTTGTGCATATGAGCATATAAACACTGGTCCAACAGCTAAAGAGCTGTCAACCTGGACAGCTTTTAAATGCATGTAATGGCACATGTAAATATAAAGATTTAAGTGGCACAGATGTTTTCTTTGAGATACTTACAAAAACTCAAAATTCTAAGGTGGAATCACATGTATACTTAATGCACTGCAGTAAGTTTAAAAAAAGTATCCAAGATCAGATAAATCAAGATAAATATATTTTAAAATATATTTTAAAAATGTTAAAAAAAATGCATGAATGAATAAATAAATAAATAATCAATACAGATACATTTTTATCGGTGCAGCAACTCCCATAGCTCATTGAGATCTTAAATAGCTGCTTGTCTATATATAAATGTGCAAGTCAGTCAAAATAAACACGTTACATGCTACAACAATTACCAGCAATAGCAAATCAACCTAAAATTGTTCATTTTAAATTAAAGTTCTGATTTCTATCGATGCAACAAAGACAAAGAGAACTAAACTTTACACAAACTACAATGTGATGTGGCAATTACCAGTAAGTGTGCAGACTGTGATCTGCTGCCTAATACAGCTGGATACAGAGCTCAAGTATAAACATCTACTACAAACCAACTGCACGGACACTTGGCCACCTCCAGCAATTTAATCACTCTCAGTGTAAACACCCCTTTAGAAGCCAGGGGCCTGTACCATGAAGCCGGATTTTCCGGCTAGCCAGGTAAGTTTCAGTTTAGTTTGCACCAATCACGGGTTTTATGTACCATGAAAGTGGCTTGGCTTTTAGCTGCATTCATTGCCATAGTAACTTACACTGCATGGCTAACCTGCTCCAGGGCAGGTTATGTTCTGGGTTAGATTCTCAAACTGAAATCGGACCAATCAGATGTGAGCAAAGTGACACATGTCTGACACAAAAAAAGTCACTCGCCCAGTTTCTCTTCCTACAAATTAAAGGTCACTAATACTAAAAAAAATGGTCTGGCTTTAATGATAATTACTTAGTTATTTGATATAATTTATATAATTATATGATTTATATTTTTATTAATCCATTACACACAAGCAATTTTTTATTTAACAGTTATTAGAAATCATTTATTTTAAATGAATGTGATATAAATGTAATATAAATAAGTTGTAGAATCAATAGATAATGCTTTAACAATTGTTTCACTCTTATTCTTCTCCAGAGCAAATAAATAAATAGCTCTCAGACAACTACTTTGTATCTGTGACTCTGTATTTACTGAACAGCTAAACTCAGTCACATTGCTCAGTGTTACACTTAAAAAGGTCCGTGATACAACATGAGTCAAATAACAATCACATTGTTACAACAATGACTACATGTGACCTTACATGTTCGAGTCTCTATCGCTGTATATTTCCAACTATATAAACTAATTTAACAAGTTTCACGTGTGACTGCACAGCAAATTGTATTTGTCCTCTTTCATGAACAAGTACTTTTTTCATTGTAAATCCATTTAACTTCACCATATTCTTCAATCTCTTAACCTTTAGCAAAACATTTAACCTTTAACCAAGACTCGTGATTGGCTGTTCGCCAGTGGTGTCACACACATGTGCACATGCTCCACAAACTCAGGATCAAAGCCTGAGTTGACAAAGAAAGTTGATGATCAGCATCATGGTACCAATAAAGCCGGATTTAAGTGGTTTGGTTTTGTCAACTCAAAACTAATCATGTGACTCTGAATTTCTTCATCTACCATCAGGATACAGGCCCCAGCTGTCTATGCAGGCATAGATATAACTGCTGACCTTTCTGTACTGACGATAATATTTATGTAACCATATTTACTGGCAGACATTTGAAAATGCTGTTACAGAGATTTAAGCATACATTAATTGAATCAGACCATGTACAATCAAGTTACTGTTATCATTATGAGGAAAGACATGAATCCAGGCATGTCTGTCTCCTCCCCTAATGAAACAACCCATTGATCTCATTCCAGGGTTTTACTGTAAGCTATTGTTTAGCTACAGTTATATTACTGCCGAGCCGAGGTGCCAGGAAGTGCTTGGAACACATGCTGATAGATTGAAAGATAAGGAAAGAGAGAGAGAGAGGGGGAGAGAGAGAGAGAGTGCAAGAAAGGTACTGCAAGAGAGCAAAGAATAAGGGAGAGGCAATCAAGAAGGAGAAAAATGACATTGAACATGAATGTTTTGACTTTTAATCAGCACTAGAACTGATAATGACACAAATGCATTCATTAAATACTACTGAATTATACGCTTGCTCATGAAAGCACTGTATTAACGCTGAAGGTCCAATTAATATTGAGTGGTGTTTCATAAAGGAACATTCACCAACGTAGTCAGTTTGGACCAGGGTTGTGCACCAGTTAGAACTGAATTGAAAATGCATTTTAAATTCCAATTTGAATTTAATTTGAGTTTAGGTAGCAAAAAGAATGAAAATAATGTTTATTTCAATAGCTGTATTTCAAGATTTTTTATTTACATACACAATTATACAGAATATAATCAGCAGTGAAATGTAAGAAAATGTGGTGCATTGAATGAGACCGATGCTGTTGACATCAAACATGCGGCAAAATCCAACTGATGAAATGGAAATATCAATGTATCCTAAAATTGCATGAAAAAATCAAATAAAGAAATTAAATGGAATTGACTAAGACAATTTTCAGAATATCTCAATATATTTTATACACACTTACTGCTCCAACGAATGCACCAAATATAGTGTATCCAAAGGACAACACAACCTACTGTAGCTATAATGTTTCCTTAAAACCGTTTACTGGCAACCTACTGTATTCTGTTCCCACGCTGTATGTGTGTTAGCATTCTCTGCTGCTGTATCTGTGGGTAGTAAGTCAGCCTCGGCCTGTCTTCTGTATATGTGTGATGTATGTTACATGGTTTGAGGTTGGGTTTTCTCTTCATTCAGGCATTCATAGTTGTTTTTGTGTGTGTGGGCAGGGAATACAGGTTGTGTAAGAAGCATTGATCATATCTGTGCTACAGGATGTAATTCCACTATAGTTTCACTACCCAGAAGGTTTGGATCCCAAGGGACTCTGGATTAACAGTGCTTCGTGAGTTTGGGGAATACTAATGACTAAATGAGGTGTGGATTATAGTGGCTTCCAACTGCTTGAAGCCTTTGACCAGATGCTAATGTATGTTGAAGAATTTCGGAAAGCTGTTATGCTACTTTAAGACATATGTCAGATCTACACCACTGGTTTGGACATACTTGGCTGAATTATTTTTGTCTTTTTTTAAGATCTTAAATATCTATATCTATCCATCCATCCATCCATCCATCTATCATAACTTCAAGCCAACATTCATTGTTTTCTTGACAAGCTTTGCATTTCAGTTTGCAGTACGAAGTAATTCTATGCATTTCTTTGAATGTCAGTTTATAGATGGATGGACCTATGGTGGCCCAGTAGTGCACAACACAAAGAAATCACCAAAACGCAATGCAAATAAAATTGTTGTTGTGTTGTGCTAATTTGCTTTTTGCCGTTTTTTTTGTGTTGTGCTAATTTCATTGTGCTGTGGCTTGTTTTCATTGTGTTGCAACTCGCTTTCATTGTGTTGTGAATTTTTGCCATTGTGTTGTGCTAATTTTGTTGTGTTGCGACTTGTTTTCGTCGTGTTGTGACTTGCTTTCGTTGTGTTGCAGCTTTTTGCCATTGTGTTGTGCTCATTTCGTTGTGTTGTGGCTTGTTTCAGTTGTGTTGTGCTAATTTCGTTGTGTTGTGGCTTGTTTTCATTGTGTTGCAACTCACTTTCATGGTGTTGTGACTTTTTGCCATTGTGTTGTTCGCATTTGTTTGTGTTGTGACTTGTTTTCATTTTGTTGCGACTTGTTTTCATTGTGTTGCTACTATTTGCCATTGTGTTGTGCTCAATTTGTTTTGTTTTGACTTTTTTCAGTTGTGTTGCTAATTTTGTTGTGTTGTGGCTTGTTTTTGTTGTGTTGCGACTTTTTGCCATTTTGTTGTGCTAATTTTGCTGTGTTATGGCGTATTTCCATTTTGTTGTGACTTGTTTTCATTTTGTTGTGACTTTTTGCTATTGTGTTTTTGTTTTGTTGTTTCGTGGCTTGTTTCAGTTGTGTTATGGTAATTTCATTGTGTTGTGGCTTGTTTTCATTGTATTGCGACTTTGTGCCATTGTGTTGTGCTAATTTCGCTGTGTTGTGGCTTATTGTCAGTGTTGTGAATTTGTGTCGTGTTGTTGTTTTGTTTTGTGGCTTGTTTCAGTTGTTTTGTGCTAATTCATTTGTGTTGTGGCTTGATTTCATTGTGTTGCGACTTGTTTTAATTGTGTTGCAACTTGTTTCTGTTGTGTTGTGCTAATTTTGTTGTGTTTCAGCTTCTTTTCATTGTGTTGTGGAGATTTCTTTGTGTTGTGCTATGCACTGATGAAAGCACTGTTTTAACGCTGCAGGTCCAAGTAATGTTGAGTGGTGTTTCATGACGGAACATTCACCAGCATAGTCAGTTTGAACCAGGGTTGTGCACCAATTAGAATTGAATTGAAAATGCATTTTTAAATTCCAATTTAAATTTAATTTGAATTTAGGTAGCAAAAAGAATGAAAATAATATTTAAATAGCTTTATTTGATGCATTGAATGAGACCGATGCTGTTGACATCAAACAGGCGGCAAAATCCAACTGATCAAATGGAAATGTCCTTGCATGCTAATATTGTATGGAACAATTAAATACATATATATATATATATTTATATTTTATTTAAATATCTGAATTTCAGAATATCTCAATATATTTTATACACCCCTAGTTTCCATTGTGTTGTGACTTTTTGCCATTGTGTTGTGCTCATTAATTTTTTGTGGCTTCTTTCAGTTGTGTCATGCTAATTTCATTGTGTTGAGGCTTGTTTTCGTTGTGTTGCGGCTTGTTTCTGTTCTGTAGTGCTATTGTATTTGTGTTGCAGCTTGTTTTATTTATATTTTATTATCATTTGGATTACCATATCACTCTCATTCAATGAAAGTATTGAAATATCTTTTCCACAGTCAGAACCAAATGGACACTCGGGTCTGAATCACGGTTAACGCTTGTTGAATCTCACCTCCTTTTGAAGTTTGACTCGCTTCAGAGAGCCAGACTAAAGATTGTGCATCAAGGTTAAATGCGGCTGTAGGATGATGAAAAGCAGGAAATGGGCCATGTCTGCCTTTAGTTATTACTGAGGTAATGTATGTCGCCCTGGCAACAACAGCTTTTAAGAGAGGCTCCTTTAAAGAGAAACGCTTCAGTGAATTCCGGAAAGGTGGACAGCATTCTTAAAGCTATTTTTGAAAAAGTTACAGTCAATAAAGCAAGTCTAGAGTTCTTTGAGTTTCTGTGAAGGTTGTCCTGGCCTAAGATGCTGGCGTCCAGCGATCATGGTGAAATGAAGCTTCCAGAAATACCCGTTGCTTGCAGGAGAATTGTTGTTATCCTTAGCACTTAGCTCTTTGACTTAAGGCTATACCCAAGGCAGACAGGACCTAGCAAAGAACACAAGGCAGTCACACGTTAAAAATATAACGAAAATGAGAGGCTGAAGTCACACAAATAAATGCACCGAAAGCCTGAGTTTGCTCGCAATTGTGACTGAAATAGTATGTGTCAGCCATGAATTGCGTGGTGACAACTCAGCTTAGATTTGGAGCAGCTTTTCAAGATAAATTCTGAGTATAGCTAAGACTAGTATGATCGCGAAAGGCTTTTTTTGTAGCTCAGAGGTCAAAAGTTCACACTTCAGCTTATATTTTTTTCCTTCTAAAGAATGTGTTGATGAGAGCGAGGGGAAAAAGGTGAGCAACGACTGAAAGATGAGGAATGGAAAAAGCACAGAAAAAATGGATGAGGGTGGCAAGCGAAGAAGATAAATTTGTCTGACACATTTCTGCTAATCTTGTAATGCCCGTGGCTGACGGGCCGCCCGTCATATCCCTCCATGCAATGCTGTGGGGTCAGATAAGTGGTACACGTGAGGGCGAAGACTGACAGCTCTGCCGGTGCTGCGGGGCACTTAAACAGGCTCCATTAACATATGCAGGCTTTGTTATCGCACCAATTCTCCTCTCAACTTGGAGAGCTCAGGGAGTGTGTGTGGACAGCTGATACCTGCTCTGGGGGTTGAATTATTCTCAGCGCAATTACTGTTTTTAGTGGTGACAATGCAAAAGAAGACTGCGTAGGGTCATAGTGAGGTATAAACAGAAATGTTTTTGCTTAATTTTGGATATTTATGCATGGAAAATGTTCTAGGGTAATGTCCCTCACACAAATACTGTAGACATGTCATGGTACAAACAAATTCTCCTACACCACAATAATGTTACTTTTTTGCAATACTCAGATACTTTTTAAGGGTTACTGTACACTACTGTACTCTGAAGTTTATGGTTTAATGCCAAAACTAAAATAATTTACTGACCCTCATGCTGTTCAGAAAACTTGTGTGGGGAACAGATATTAAAACTATCTGTAACCCCTATAGTTATTTTCATAATATGGTCAAAAATACAAGATTTTATACTACTTTGCCTAAATAAATAAATAGTTTTTATCGCTAAAAAAGAATTTAAACATCACAACATACACTATTGTTCTAAAGATTGGTAACTAGCTAACAATTTTTAAAAACACTACTATTTTATATAACTTAAATGACATTTTATTCCTGTAATGAAATTTCAGTCTTCACTATCTGATGATCCTTCAGATCCTTCTAATATGCTGATCAAGAACATTTCTTATTATTATCAATGTTGAAAACACAAATATTTTTGTGGAAACTGTGACATTTTTTTCAGTATGCTTTGATGAATAGAAAAGTCAAAATGACACTAGGTATTTACAAATAATATATATATATTTTGTAAGATTATAAAGGTCTTTACTGTCGTTTTTGATCAATCACATGCATCTTAACTTTATTAAAATGATTTTTTTATCATGAAAATATCCAATCAATCAATCAATCAATCACTTGCTGACCCCAAACTGTTGAATGGTACAGTTTACCTATTGTACATTAGAAACAAAAATACTATATATTCATCAATGTTATTAAATTAGTAATAACTTCATATTAATATTAAATTATTCGTGTTTTTAAAGATGAACAAGTGAGTGTTGATGCCAGAGGTATTATAAATGTAAAAATAGCTAGGGCACATGAGCATGTGCAATTACTTACAACTGGACACGAATAAAAAAACGACTCAAATAGACAGGCGATAAACAAATTGGTAGCCTACAGATATCCTGTGCAACTAGTGTGCTATAATATTTGCAGACACTTTGACAATGAGGTAATTATGTTAGAAAAACAGCCCAAAATTTCCACAACAATTATATTCATATATAGTACCACGTCATTAACATGGCACCTCATGGAGTACCAAGGCAAAAAACATGACGTTGGCACCATTATAATTATATTACATCAAATGTGTCTGTTTTTCTCAAATGTCTTCTCTCCTTTCCTTTCTCTCTACTTCTCTCCCACTCTCCCCTTTCTCTTCCTCCTCCCTCTGTCCCTGATGAATTATCGATCACCCTTTGTGGTTTTATCCGAAGTCTCTCAAAACTCCCGGCTCTGTCTGTCATGCAGCCTGCTGAGGGATTGTTTTGGAGGCCACCGCTCTGTAATTGAAAGCGTGGCCAGAAAGACGAATCGGCAACTTCACTCCAGAGGAAAGCCGTGACCAGTTGTGTAAAAACAGTAACACAAACCATGTACCCGCCCTGGGGTTTCACAACACAAAGCTAATGCTAGCTCGCTACATCACATGTCAAGGGGGGCACAGAGTGCCATGGGACAGCCTGACAGAAAACACTGTCAAGTACCTTTTATAAATCCCTCATTGGAGCTTGATGGAGAAGGTTTTCATGTGTCTCAAAGTAGATATCCCATCTGCTGGGTAAATCGGAGCAGAGCCCTGTTGAAAAATCCAGCATATGCTGGTTAGGTATGTTTTGAAGCATGGCTGCTGGTTTGAGCTGGTCCTGAGCAGGAGATAGTTGCTTTGAACCAACTTAGCACCAACACATGACCAGCTAAGAACCAGCTTAAACCAGCTCATGACCAGCTTAAACCAGGGGCCTGTACCATGATTGCAGATTAACAAATTCAGAGTTATAGGATAAGATTTGAGTTAATAAAACCAAACCACTCCAATCTGGCTTTGTTGGTACCATGAAGCTGATCATCAACTGTATCTGTCAACTCAGGCTTGATCCTGAGTTAATGGAGCTCGTGCACATTAATGTGTGACATCAGCGGCAAACAGCCAATCACAACACAGAGCAAGTGTGATTCACTTGTCGCGAGAGAGCCAGCGAGATTCAAAACTCCTTTGCTAAAGGCAAATAGATTAAAGAATATGGGGAATTTAAACGCATTTCCACTGAAGTACCTGTCTATGAAAGAGGACAAATAAAGGAAATTGTCTTGCTCTATCAGTGCAGTCACAAGTGAAACTTGTGAAGTTACTTTATATAGTTGATAATATATAGTGATAGAGACTCGAACGCATGTAAGGTCACATGTAGCCATTTTTAAAGTGTTATCTATTGATTCTACAACTTATTTAATTACATATGATATGTATATATTAATATTCATATACATGATTTATAATAATTGTTAAAATAAAAGTTATTGTGTGTAATGGAGCAATAATAATATAAGTCATATTATAATTATTTACTTAAATTATTACTTTTTTAAGGTACTTCATAGTGAGCTTTAATTTTTAGGAAGAGAAACTGGGGAGTGACTTTTTTGTGTCAGACATGTGTCGCTTTGTTCACATCTGATTGGTCCAATTTCAGTTTGAGATCTCTAACTCAGAACATAACCTGCCCCGGAGCAGGTTAGCCATGGAGTGTAAGTTACTATGGCAATAAACACAGCTAAAAAAAAAGCCAAGCCACTTTCATAGTACCTAAAACCCAGGATTGTTGCAAACTAAACTGAAACTTACCTGGCTAGCCAGCAAATCCGGCTTTATGGTATAGGCCCCAGCTCAAACCAGCAGCAATGCTTCAAAACATACCTTACCAGCATATGCTGTTGTTTTTTTTAACAGGGAGGGAACACCAGTGGTGGGTTAGCACCAGTGGTGGGTTAGATTAGCAGTTAGCACATTATGTAGTAAAAACAATTGTCTTTCTGTCCTCCACTGCTCTTTTTGAAAGAAATTATCTACTTTTCTACTTTTTCTCTTATCTAAGATGCTGTCTTGTTCACAGTATATGTGAGGTATTAAAGCATGGTCTTGATGCATTCTTGTTGACGTGCTAACTTCCATCTTCACAGGACTGTGTTGTTCACAAACTCTAGCAAAAGCTTTTTCGCCGCTCACGTGGAACTAATTTTTGAGAGCAGAAAGTTGTCATGTTCTTTTTCTGCTGCTCTTTACTTCTGTTGTGCTTCAGAATTCTGTCAGGCATCTAGAGACGTCGTGCCAGTTTGTTTAGTATGTTTGAAATCCTGACAGACTTGATCTGACATGAACTTCACATTCAGACAGCATCTGAATAAAGGCCATTTACCTTAGTAACCAATGTTTTCCTCAGTCACAGTACACACAAGGTGATATATACACAAGTAGATCTGTATCAACAACCTTTGCAAAGCGAAAACATGCTAAACCATTACCAACAATAACATCAACAAAAGTTCAAACAAAAAGTCATTTTTCCATCAACACTGAAAAAAAAAAACTTTTACGTTATGCACAATTATGCTGCATTCACGCCATGTCGTAATTACCATAATTCCGAGATAACAACACATGACATTTAACTCATAACTTTCCATGTTCTTGGAGGTTGCGCCTAAGTAGCACCAAAATGAACCTGGCGGCAGTCACATGGTACAGCTGTCACTGGTCCAAGTTGTAACTCTCAGAACATTCCGAGTTTACAAGTTGTAATTACGAGTTCAGGAACACGTGAGGGTTTTGGCATTGATAGTGTTGCCATAGAAATTCAGCTCAAGTAGAATGTCACGTGTTGTCATCTTGGAATTACGACATGACGTGAACGCAGCTTTACATTAAAGTTCAGGTGTGTACCAATGATATTTCACCATTAGTGGGGCTACCAAGCAAACCAAATGAAAACCAATCAGAAAATAAAAGATGGTTGGCTAAAATCTCAGATGATATGTTGGTAAAAATGATAATGCAGGAACAGGCTTGGCCTGAGATGCTTTCTTTCTTTCTTTATTTTATTTTATTTTATTTCATTTTTTTTTTTTTTATTTTGCTTAAGTTATTCAGGTTTTCCAGGTATCAAATAAATATAAATGTTGATTGAGGTACATTGTTGAAAGTAAAATAGATATCTACAAACAGCAAATTCAGGGCTCAACAGTATAGATGATTTATCTGTGTGTGTACTGTGTATATTTATTATGTATATATCAATACACACACATGCATGTATATATTTAAGAAAAATATGTTATGTTTATTTTAAATATATTTATATAATATAAATATTACATAAATAATAATAATATAAGCAGGGATGTGTAAGGAGAACACATATATTATGTCCAAACAGTATGTGATGTACAGGGTATAAACATAGCAGCAATACGGATTATGGAGAATAGGGAATATAAAAGGTGCTTACTGATTATTAAATGGAGTCATGTGAAATGATGGGCAATCAGATATGAGACCGGGTTACTGTTTAGTTTCCCACTTTGTCCTCAGAGTATAGTCTCTTTTTTCATGCCTGTATATAACTTTAATATTATCTAACCTGGCCTGCCAGGGCAAGAAGCTCATCCTAAGCCTTTACTGTATGACAGTTTTTGCCATCATGCTCCGGAAGCACTTGCAGTTTATATATTCAGATGGCTTTAGTAGATTGAAAAGACGGTTACAAGGGTGATTTGAGTCTTTGAGGATTTTAGCAGCTCTGTGAATGAAAATAATCTTTTGCAGCGTTTGAGGTAGATGTCCTGCAGAGAGGGGAGTTGTTTTTAGCAGACCCTGAGCCGTTTCATGTTTACGCTCAACATTAAACATTAGCTAAGCCCACTTGCACGTTGGTCTGAATGAAAATGCTCTCTGTGCCGCTTTTAGAGCTTTGCCCCGGTAGCCCAAAGTCCTGCATCCCAATGTTCTACCCACCCTATCTGATTCAAGGAAAGGTTACCATACCACACTCAATTATACAGAATATATTCAGATGAACTGAGTCAGTACGCTTTCTATGGCCCCTGAATAGAAAGTTTAAAATAAAATGTTCAGGATAGCTGGTGAGACCCTGAATTTCCTCAGCTGTCGTAGATGGTACAGTCTTTGGAGAATAGTGAATATCCTGGCTTTCTTAACCTGGAGTCATGTTGAATGTGTGCAGTCCAAGTCAGGTCTGCCAGCACTGCCCTCACAAACCGCTGCTTTAATTATCAGACATTACAGGCAAGATGAAATGAAAATTAGACCGATCGGACCAATCACCGCGGATTAGCTTCACGCAAAGGAGGGGTTTGAAAAAATGTATCATTGAGTGAATCGTTTGGGAGTCGTTGAGCAAGTAAAGTAAAGAATAGATGCATATTATAAGACAATGGAAGTGTTTTTTGATCTTGCATGCATGTCAAGCTGTTATTGGGGACTCCCAAAAAAATATGGCTTTCATAAGCCATAATAGGGGCACTTTAAGCATCAAGAAAATAACATTATCTATTTTATTTATTAGCTATTTTGAGTCCAGTGTGCATGATTGACAGAGAACAGACAAGAGCACACAGTGTGTGCGTGCCTGTGTAAAAGCGAGCGAGAGAGAAAGAACCGGAGATTCTTGACAAGATAAATCATCAACAGCCACATAAGCCATCTCTGCTCTAGCCCAGCCCTGCTGACGCTGAAGAAAAGCTAAGGTTGAGCTGTTTGCTGCAGCTCCTTCACCACAGAGTCATTTTACGGGAGCCTCTGAGGTGCACCCATCTGTATTCATCTGTCTCCATTTTCATTGTGTTTCCCCATGTTGCGGTAGAGACGCTGATGCAAACTGTACCAAATGCCAGCCATATCTCTGAGACTGCTGATGCTACACAAACCCACTTTACCCAGAAGTCCAGTGCTTTGTCATGAGTGTCATACTGACAAAGAGAGGCCTGTAGATAGCAAAAAAAGGTTATGTCACTGCCTCTACCATGAACTCCAGGGTAGACCGTACAACATCGCAGTGGATGCAAGGTTTGCCAGGTAAGACATTTATGGATGAAATTACTGCAGTGTTCATCTATCACAAACAGAGCTTTGTGTCACTTCACAGCACAGACTTTGGCTAAGAATTATTGCACAGAATATTTCCAAAACAGTGAATGATTAGGTAAAAATGGCCAGCTGTATGTGTATTCTGTTGTTATTTCTCTATTTCTAATGCTATCTCTCTTTCTCTTTCACTCAGAAAAAAAGGCTTTTCCCACTAGACTTTTCTCACGCCAGTTCATACCTCTGTAAAAGGTAGTGAGAGCGCAGTCTAATTTAATTCTGTGTCAAGCATCTGGGGTTCGGCCATCTCATTAGCCTGCAGTTACTCGATGTCCCAGGACATTAAGCCACAGCGTGGCATACTGAAAAGAAAACAAAAGACAAAAAAGTCACCTTGTGACTCCCCGAGACAGAAATATCCCTCACATAATGCTCTCTCTTCTAAATAAGAGTCCCAAAGGGCTTACATACATACTTTGGTAATTAGATATTAGTGAACTTAGGGGTGGGCAGTTACGACCAAAATATTAACACATGTTAATTGGATCATGGTATCAACTGTATAAACCATGAAATTGTTATGTTTGCATGCAAATTCTCCAAAACTCTTAAGTCATAAATAATGTTTATTTTTCAATAATTTTATAATAATTCAGAAAAAAAACTTACATAACACTGATACCAATATTTTAAAAGGACCAAATCAGCATATTATAATGATTTCTGAAGGATCATGTGACAATGCAGACTGGAGTAATGAAGATTCTGCTCTGCCTTCACAGGAATAAATTACACTTTAACATATATTAAACCATATTTTAAATGATAATGATATTTAAAAGTTTGTATAATAATTTAATTATTTTTTATTAATTTTGATTAATATTTAAGAACAATAGGCTATGTTGTTCCTTCAACAAAAGAATTCATGGCCACAAGAAATGGATGTTCCCTCAACGTAGGATCTTCAGCCCATGACTTCACATCGTGTGGCCATGACATAAGGATGTTGTTACCTCGATAAAATTATCTCATGGTCACGATATAATACTAATATCACGTTCCCACAAGTTAATACAAGATAATATGTCGTGACCACAACATAACTAAGTGAACCGAACATGTCCCATCCCTGTATAATTTAAAAGCAATCGTTTTAATACTTTTTCTTTGTAGGCTATACCTTTTAATTCCTTTGTTTAATAGTTATATCTGATTATTAAACAGACTTCTATCCATATTAGACAATGAAAGGGAGAACGTGAGTGCTGTGTGTGCAGGTGGTTCCGTTCTCAGCGCCACCAAAATAAGTCTATAAAAGAGCACATCGGCCGATGCCGATATGAAAATTGAAAGATTGAAAAATGCCAAATATCATCCAATATATTGGCCTTGATGATAATGGTAATATGTTATAAATATGAATATGTTTAGTATTAATAATAATAATTGTGATAATAATCGCACAGTGTGGTGTAAATTGTATAACAGAATACCAGTTGCACAGTGTATGCCGTCATACCATCCAGTCTTATGTTTGAGGTTATTGAGGTTATCTTGTGTTAGATCTTGGATACTCTGCTTGCAGTAAAATTCTAATTGAGGATTTGCATTGTCATGTAAGAGGACTTCAGTATATGTTTACAGCCCATATGATTGCCTTTTAAGTGGCCCCAGTGCTCTACACACAGTCTGCTGTTTGTGTTAATAGGCGCCATTGCCCACCAGGAGTCATCGCTGAAAGGCTCTGAATAAGTTATAATGCACATATGAATAAATAAAGAACAGTGTCAGTTTGAGATTGGTCATCAGAGACAATCCATTCCAGGTAAGCGCTGCAGTCAAAAGAGTTTTGATTATTTATTTAATTACCTGCATGATCCCATATCCTCAGAGCACGTCCCGTTGCCCGCAGCAGAGGGCCCACGAGAAGCCACTTCCTGCTTTTCAACCCAGCAGGAAGAGTTGCACTGTGGGTCAGTTCCCATCGCGAGGGCTCTGGGGAACATGAAAAATGCATCAGCGGTAAGAAAAAAAGAAATCTGAGTGGAGGGTGAGATGAGGAAATGAAAAGATGTTAGAAATTATCCCTTGATCCTGTTTGTAAACATGGTTTTGTCATTTAGCTTGTGCACAGCTTGCAGAGAGGTGAACTCTTGGAAAGACTGTTGAGCTGGACTGAAAGGGTGTGTATAGCACAAACCGCAATCACTTCATTCTGTGCTAATAAGCATAAAGGCTGTGAAGAGACTGTGGCAATGTGCCAAAAGTCGACAGGCAGTTAATAATTCAGTAGAGCTCAATAAAGTTTTTGTTTTTTTATGATTTTGAATGAATTATTGAGGGAGCCATGCGCTAGGAGCCATGCGCTAGACTCCCCAGCAAGCAGACTTGCCTAACATTGGTGCAGTTTTTGGCCCCTTTTGCTGCAGGACCCAGCGAGGGTCAGACCTCCCAGCGAGACCACTAGCATCAAGGTGCTTGATTGGCAGTTTCAATGAATAACAGTTGTGTGACTTACAAGGCAGATTCGGTTTCATTTATCCCTAAAGTCGTCCCCGCAGTAATTTCTCTTACCTTCATTTTGACGTCCGTCAGACTCGCACAGAGCTTCTTTTCAGTCTTGTTTTCTGTTCTGCTCCAGATTGCAACTTGAATTTACTGTGGCTCCGTGAGCTATTCGGTCCTGGCAGTAATGTGGAGCACAGCTCCAGAATGAGCCGCATGGAGCCAACTAATTTCAATTCAATCTACTGTTAGGCATTGCGCTTGTTCTACCTTAGACAGTAGGAATCTATTTACTCCATCAGTGGGATATGATCTGAAAACACACATGCGCACACACACACACATGCGATTCTACAACAACCTGTCACATTTCTCACGACAAGCTCGCTCTCTAGGGGAGTGAATGCATATTGATCTGACGGCAAACTATTTACACCAAAGGGCCATTAGGGCGACACATTACTTCCTGTATGTCTCACTCTCCTTTTTCCCTCCTTTACTTACAGCTGAGCCCTGAGTAAGAGATCCATTGTGTGAATGACACACTCGTGCTGTTTTGACTGGAGCTGTCATTCATAGTGCTGTCTGTCTTCAGCGCTGCTGCTGTATGAGGTTGCACATAGCTCAGGTTACCAAGGACGGGGGGCTGAGACAGAGATAGAGATGCACCGCGATCCTCAAGGCTGAATGAAATTAATGACTAGCACTGGGCAGGAATGGACTGAATGCAGGAAAGAAGCTAATTGTGCAGAAAGCATTCACAGTTGTGAAAAAAATATGTCTTCTAAAAATATAAATAGGAGACTGGGGATAGTTGTCACCGCAGAGAATATTCCTCCGGTGGGTTTTTGTAAACCACTTTTTGTAAAGGCACAACACAAAATTAATAGGCACAAAAAAAGTATTGCTTACAAAAGGCAATTACATTTGTCCAGATCATTGAGCATGAGGTGGATGTCAGATTAGGGACTAAAGCCTGTAGGTTTTCATCAACTTTTTAACAGTAAAATTTAAACTGTTTTGAGTTTGGGTCACTTAAAACTCCCTTTTAGGAAAGCAACATGCACCAACAGTCTTCCCAAACTTGTAATGAGAAGTGCTTATAAACTGGCTGTCGTTAACAAAAGAGAATCTTTTGCAGGGTTTCCTGCAGTTTCTGCCAAAATAAAGGCTTGATAGTTTAACTTTTGAAATCGAAGAAATGAAGTCAAGACATAAAATGTTAGAACTACAATTGTACAGCTGTACTATATATTTTTTCTTGAATTCTATATGTTTATTTAGCAGCGATAATAATAATATATATTGTTATAGCCTATAATCCCAAGCTTGAAAAAAATCACAATCAGATTTTTCCCCAAATAGCGCAACTATTAATGTACGATATTTAACACATGTAACAACTTATATGAATTTAAAACACATGCAACCACTGTCCTTAACTTCACAAGTTTGAGCTACAATTTTGCATTAAACACCTAAAGCTAAGTGTACAACTTTGTGCTAGAGAACTGAACGATATCTGAAACTGTGCAGCTTATTGCATGAATGCGGTGTGTACTTTTTTAAATGACTTACTTGGTTGCTGTGGTGTTCCTGGTGGCACAAATCAGGCTCCACTTCGAAGTTTCCATGATGTTCCGACCCTATGGCTTGGGCTTTTAATGTGAACACCACACATTTTCCTCAGAAAAAAAGAAATAAAAAATCTTGGCTCTCATTCATGAAATGCAGTAGAACTAATTTATGTGTAAATAGTTCATAAATCCATCAATCAATTCTTATGTAAATTAACTGAATGTTACAATTTATGCAAGAAAGGTTTTACAAATAATTCTCACATAAATGTGTTCTGCTCGTGTTTCATGAACGAAACCCAAGGCTTCTGTATAGAAATGCATTGGTTTTAAAAGTAATTAATTTGTTTTAACAACAAGCCCAATGAACATGCATAGTTCTCCATTTCAATTCTCAACTGCATCTGTTGGAAGAAGCTCAGATTATATATAGAGATCTCGAGTGACATGAAAAGGTCTTTAGATACACTGGCAGCTGAAACACGCATATGTGTGATTACGACATTTTTGATTCTTTTTCTGATTGCAGATGTAGGGGTGGCTATGTTTAGACTGCTTGGAAAATAAATATCTATTTCCCCCACAGTTGGTTTCTTGGGCAGATGGCTTCATTTGCTGCACTGAAATAAGGGATATATTTAAATAAGGTAGCATGATTGTATTATAATCAGTGCTAACATTGTCAAGGCAAATTGCTGGCCGTAAAGAATCTTGCTTTCGTCTTTTCAGACAACAGATTTTCCTTGATGTCCTTTGCAAGAACCAAACAGGGCAAGCATAGCTTTTGACTTAAGTATCAAAGTAGCTCAAATTACAACTATCACAGCATGCAAAGAAGAAAGTGAAGAAGAAAAAGGAAGAAACACAACTGTGCTTCATCTCAGGCTGAAATGTTTCCCTGCCAGCTAGTGCGTCAATCTCCTTAGGAGAGTAGCTGGAGTGCAGCAACATACAATGCCAAACAGATCTACACCAAACACACACCCTCATTCCTCTTAAAGAAATATAGCCTCCTTCATCTCATTAGACACAAGCTCTCAAATCCACAGCCAAATGTGCCATTAATCAGACTCTGTGAGTATGTTTCAGCAGCACCGACTAAAGGAAAAGAAAAACAGGTTAACGTGCATTAGAGCAAATTAACTATGCATTAGCAAAGAGCAAATTAAAGAACACGGATTCAACATCTCCTTTCCATAATGATCAATGTAATCCACCAAAGGCAACACAAGTTTGCAAATATCACAACCGTGTCAAGTACAAAAGACATGCTTTTTTGGGTGCAAACACCAGTAAATAGATGTAGATATACAACAACAGCATATTAAGTTGGAACAACACAGGCGTGTGTAAATAATGACATTTTTTTATAAGAAACAGCTCTTTTTATAGTTGATTATTACTAGATGTGAGTAGAGGACATACTATATACAAAAAAGTCTGGGTTTAAGTCAGAAGTTCACACGATGAATGTTAGAGAGACAAGAAAATAGGCTTTGCTTTTGACAGAAAGCTTTGAAGTCCATCTGCATCTTTGAAATTGCACATCACAAATGTCAACCCACTGGACCAAGTGAAAAAAATAACATGAAAAACACTAATGGAGCCCAGAGAGCATCTCTGACAGATTTTGTAGAGAACCTGGGTCAAGGTCTGTTGCTATGATAATGCATACAACCGCCCTCATGGGCAAACACCTGTTTGCTTTTACTTCTGGGGATTGAGGGTAAATAATGAGACACTGAGTAGTGGTTTGGGTTTCAACAGAATATAATACTAATTTCTAGAAGTGAATATGAATTCCTAGTACAATTATAAAAAAAAAAATTATTGCTGTAGTGTGTCAGTAGGAAATATCAGTTTACATTTACAAACATTCATTTTGCCATTAATTGTAATAATCCAGTGAGATTTGTGTTTGCACAAGGAGTCTGACAACAGAGAACTGATCATCATCATCATCCAGTCCAGTGCGATCCTAGACTATCGTATGGCTTAACCACATAGTCCCAAGCTCACAAGTCATCAGTTAAGACCATAACCGAGCCTGGAAAGTCCTGGACAAGAAGAGAATAAGGTACCATCACTGGCAAATTCTAAGCAAATATAAGATTTTAAGTTGTTGCAAATTTTACCTCCCTGCATTTTGTTAAATTGGTCTTCAAATGCCTAAATAATGCTGCTCCCACATCCCTTTGCAAAATAATAACAAGACAGCAAATTGGTACCAGATCCACCACCCAATTAGCGTTAAAAGGCTATTGTAGTATCCCTTTCTGTAGAACATAATTTGCCCAAACTGCCTTTTCAATAAAAGGGGCAAAATTATGGAACTCTCTGCCAGACCACTTGAAATGTATCCCAAAATTAGCCATTTAAAAAAAAAAAAAATTGTGGCTAATTCAGACATTGTTATATTTTTTTTACATTTCATTTTTTTTAATAATGTTAACTTCTGTACTGTTTCAAAAGCTTCGCCAGCTATCCCCTGGTGTTTCGGGGGCACTACGCATCTTGCGTATTTTGCGTATAGGGAGGATCGGCTCTGATCCAGTCTGTCTGAATGACAGAAACAGAACAAACTGAGACAGACTGAATCCAGAAGAGCTGTGGCAATGTATCCAAGATGCTTCAAGAAGCCTACCTGCAAAGCTACAATGCTGTTAAAAGTTTTAGGCACGTGTAAAAATGCTGTAAAATGAGGATGCTGTCAACAAAAATGTTACAAATAGATTTTTCTATTTCTATTAACTAAATTAAATCAACATTTATGTTTAAAGCAGCTTTTGCTCTTGGTGCACGTGCACATAGTTTTTCAGGTAGCTTTGCAGAGAGGTCTCTTGAAGCATCTTGGAGATGTTGCCACAGTTCTTCTGGATTTAGTCCATCTCAGTTTGTTCTATTTCTTCATGTCATTCCAGACAGACTGGATGATGATGAGACATGGGCAGCGCTAGGGAGGGGCTAGCAGGTGCTTCAGCACCCCCAAGAAAGACCTAAGTGCACCCCCATAGCACCCCCCCAAAAAAAACAAACAAACAAAGACTCATTATGCATGCATAACATGCAAAGCAATACAATCTTTTACTTTTCGTAAATTTTTTTATTTAAAAATGGATTGGTCTATTTTTTTTATTCATTAAACTATCCACCATGCAAAACCCACAAGTCTGATCACATAGGCCTGTGCCCGACTAAAGATTCTTCTAGTCAAATAGTCGCACGTTTATGTTAAATCGATTTATAAGATAACCTACCAAACCATCCTTTAATATATTACTTGCGTATTATAGCCGATTCCGTGCTCAAGTGCATGCAAAGCACCTGCAAAAATAATGATTATGAATTGGTCTGGGAAAAATAAGACCTTTTTTATCATTATTACTAATCTAGTGCTTTCTCAGTGTTGGCTGCAAACATGAAGTAGCCGAATGCTGACGCTGACTCGCTATCTCCACAGTAATGGACGTGCAATCAATAGAGAAATGCACCTTTTCATACAGACTACATACAGTGCAATTAATAGAGAAATGCACCTTTTCATACAGACTACATAATTAAAGAATATTTATTTTTATTTGAATTGGTTCGTATATTAGTATTGTAATGGAAGGACAGAAGCGTGAGGCGTGCGGATCCATCTGCAAAGCTTTACTAAAAGGGGTGGTCATAAATAAGCATTGGTCGATACACAGCAAACAGACATAAACGAGGCAAGACAAAGAGTATTCCTTAGACAAGCGTGTTAATTATAATTTCATATTAAATAAATAGTACTATATGAAAACAAGTGTCTAATAATGAAGACGAATCTCTCTTTTGCTACTTATGTATTAATAATAGTTTTTTTTGCTATGTAACACCATTTTATGGTACAGTGCAGTAAAATTGTTTAGAAAAAAGCAGTGAAAGAATGACGAAGTTAGTGACCCTTTATATTTTCTCATTGATCAGACTTCACACTACACAAATATATGCATTTATTTTTCAAAAAGGGAATAAAAAAAAGCTTTTTTACTGCCTATTCGTCAACTACCCATATGACAACCCTACATTTTCCAGTTTTCAGTCAACATGTGACCAGAATATAAGACTCTAAAATCATTCCTTGTATCACTCTTAATTAGTAACACATGTCAACAGTTAAAGCTAATAATATGTGCTCTGAATTAATTAAATTACATTTTTCTTTTTTTCTTTAATCTGCAGTTGTTTTCATGTCATTTTCCTTCACACATGAAAAAAACACGTTAAAGCCATAATGTCCATTGAGCAAAATGTAATGATTTTACACACAGATAAATTCATACATCAGCCACATAACAGTGAGTGTGTGTGTGTGTGTGTGTGTGTGTGTGTGTGTGTGTGTGTGTGTGTGTGTGTGTGTGTGTGTGTGTGTGTGTGTGTGTGTGTGTGTGTGTGTGTGTGTGTGTGTGTGTGTGTGTGTGTGTGTGTGTGTGTGTGTGTGTGTGTGTGTGTGTGTGATAATGTATTGCACACATGAAATGCCACTTTGCTTTTTTTACTGCTGGGGCAGGACAATGTAATTGAAACCTTTATGAGAATGGAGGGACAGGCAGAGGAAAAGCCAGGGAATGGGGAGGGTTGGGTCACTGAATCCATAACTCAATTTAATGGAACTATGGACTTGTGGCTGCGGAAAGTAAAACCAGAACACACGTCTTTATTTTCATTTTCAATAATGGGCCGATGACGCAGCAAAACTGCAATCGATTTCATGGTCAGAGCTCTCGCTCTCTCTCCATCTGTCTCCCTTCCCTGTCTCACAATCAAAGTACTGTACCAAAAGCACCGGTTCAGAACTACAATGAGCGCCTCTCTTATATATAAAAGAGTCCTTCAGTCCTTTAAACTTAATCACTTTTCTACCATGAGCCCCATGCTGTGTCATGTACTGCAGTGGACTGTACTAATAAAACCAGGAAATTAAGTTCTGGGACTGAATCAGTCTTTGAATGTCGTCTGCAGAAGAGGCATGACCTCTGTTAAGTGCAACATTGTGGAGTGACCATTTAGTTATTCAAAGCCAAAGTAAATGAAATATCACAAAAATTCCCAAAGAACTAACACAAGCACCAATTACGTATGTGGAAATAATTGAGGCAGGGGTTACTTTTATTCTGTCTGCAGACTTTGATCCAAAAAATCAACTGAATTGTCTGTCATATTATTAATTATGCTTGTTTTTGCCCTTCATTAGATAAATAATTGTTTTAAATTTTCCTTTTAACACAGGGTGCTACGTTATTCATCAACCACAGGCTGCATTCATGGTTTAAGTACAAAAATATAATATGAAATATTTATTATGCCGCTTCAGTTTCTTATAATTCTTTGTTAACACTAGACCAATTTGGGTAATTTATACTGAAAGTACTGTATAAGGCTTATTGGAATCTCAGTTGACAACATTATAGTAATAATATTGATTACTACAGAAAATAATTGTCTCGTCCCTCAGGTGTGTAGTTGCAGGCATATGATGGAAATTAACCAGATAGCATTCTGAGAATTTTAGCTAATATTCTTGTACATTAAGTACTTAAATTGTTCAGTAAAAACATGTTTTTTCCTATAACTCATAACTTGTATTTTTAAGGTGGGAATCCTTATAGAACTTTTGATTTTGCGTTATAAAAATGGTCTGTTTCTGAAATCATTGTGCAGTGTAAATATAAAAAATGCAAACATGCTACTGGGATTACAATGATATTTAAGTTGAAAGATAAATCATGAAACCTAAGACAAGCAATTCATACCAGTGTTGTGGCTATACAAAATTGTGTGGTTTAGAATTTGTTTATTGTTTACTATTCACTATTTGTATATCTCTATAGCTTCAATTTAAAAAAGGGAACCAAGAAACAAGTCTTTGTTGTTGTTGTTGTTGCAATTGACAAAATGCCATATATGCAAATAATAAGCTTGACTAGTGTTCAAACCACAACATTCCTTCTTAAGCATATCATTCTTGCCCTTTATCTAGTTCATCACATGTGCACACTGACAGTTTCTCTTTGGAATTATGCAACGTCCTTTCTCAGCATGAGTAATGAAAAAATGCCAGAATTTGTCTCATTAAAGATTAATTTGTGTCCCATTAGAACTGCATTTCCATTTCTGTTTACAGTTCATGTTAAGCACTGTTCCTCTTGTTTTTGTGCTGCTTTTATTGTTAAGAAAGTTAAAGTCATGGTTAATGGGGTACTTTGTTTTTAATGACAGCTTTCAAGGTTTCAGGTATTAATTAAATATTTTCATATGTATATGTTATAATTATGGAGGTGTTAGCTTATAAACTCTCCCATAAAAGTTAACCTCCCCAAAAAAAAAAAAAAAAACAAAAAACAGTGTCCCATGTGACTTGTGGCAGTACAGAGTTCTGGCATGAAAAACTGATTAAAAAAATAAATTAAATAAAAACAATGTAATTTCTATATTAAATAATTTAGCGCAATAATTAAAACATCAAAGTAAATTATATATTATTACTAAATTTAAGCGATAGGTTATAAGTATATTTTACTATTGTTTGTTTTGTTTACTCAATCTGACCTACTGTTTTCGAGAGTGTATTTACGACTTTGTTGTTGGTTTATCATTTTTGTGATCAGTTAATTTCATGACCTATTCATTCTCAAACAGCTGATTGTTAACAGCTGATTGGTTTTTCCTGGGTAAATAATTATATTGAGTGGACCTGGACAACAAGCTATCAGTGGCCACCAATGAGCTCAGTTGCTTGAGGAAATATTATAAACAATAAAATTAACTTAAGTATACTTATTGTTTAGTTTTTTTCAGCGAATCAGAGATTATTTCCATGGTAAGCATTACTTTAATAACACTTACTGGGAAATAACCAAGTAAACTTAACTTTAAAAAATATATTTAAAGCTACTAATAATTATGTTTAGGGTTTTACTTGGCATTTTTTTTTTTATTTACTAGCCTTTTCTGAGTGAAAATAGTTACCAAGCTTTTTTCAAGTAAATCCTACTCCAAAGTTTTTTTCAATGAGATTCAGCGATAGGTCTAACTCAATCTGACCTAACCACATCATTATCACATGGCTCAGCTGATTGGTTTTCTCCTGTATCAGTGGCCAATGAGCTCATTGCTCAATATTCAAATACCTGGCTTTTGTTCGCAGTAGCAATTTGGCAGCGCACTTCAGAAACCCTCCACCTTCCCCAGCTCCACCTGTATAGATCTGCTGAGAGGTGATTCATGTGTGCTATATGGGGTTATTCATGTGTGTTATATGTGCAGCAGCAGTATTTTCTACATGCTCACAGCAGCATGTTGTGGATGTATTGGCAGTAGCAAGTCTATTATGCCAAGACCAAATACATTAACATTGTCATGTACATTACCATGCCAATCCCTCCGAGAGTTATCATGACAGAAATACAGTTAGGTCCAGATATATTTGGACACTGACAATTCATTTCAAAATCCTAATTTCGGATCTGTATGCCACCAGAACAGAATTAAAAATAAAATAATCGAGATGAAATTGAAGTGTGCAGACTAAGCTTTTATTCAAGGGGTTGAACAAAAATATAACATAACATTTGTAGGAATTGCAACCACTTTTATACACAGTCGTCCATTTTTAGGGGTTAAAATGTAATTGGACAAATAAATATAATATTATTTTTTTTTATATATTTTGTATAATACTTTGCATGCAATGACTGCCTGAAGTCTGGAACTCATGGACATCACCAGAGACTGAGTTTCCTCCTTTGTGATGTTTTGCCAGGCCTTTACTGCAGCTGACTTCAGTTGTTGTTTGTTTGTGGGTCTTTCTGCCTTTAGTTTTGTACTCCGCAAGTGAAATGCATGCTCAATCGGGTTGAAATCAGGAGATTGGCTTGGCCATTGCAGAATATTCCACTTTTTTACCTTCAAAAACTCCAGGGTTGCTTTTGCTGTAAGTTTTGGGTCATCGTCCATTTGTACTGAAGCGCCACCCAATCAACTTTGCTGCATTTGGATGAATCTGGGCAGACAGTATATCCCTATACTCTTCAGAATTTATCCGGCTGCTTGTTTCCTCTGTCACTTCATCAGTAAACACCAGTAACCCAGTGCCACTGGAAGCCATGCATTCTCACGCCATCACACTGCTCCACCATGTTTCACAGATGATGTTGTATGCTTTGGATCATGAGCTGTTCCAAGCTTTCTCCATACTTCTTTCTTCCCAGGTTGATCTTAATTTCAGCCATCCAAAGAATGCTTTTCCAGAAGTGGTCTGGCTCCGAAGTTTTTTTGGCAAAGTCTTTGAGTCAATTGTCCAATTACTTGGTCCCTTGAAAAAGGGGGGGATACATATTAAAGAGCTGTAATTCCTTAATCTTTCCTCCAATTTTTATGAGAATACCCTCAAACTAAAGCTCGTGTGTGCACTTTACGCCCATATTAATTATATAAATGTAACTTGAATATGTTTTCATCAGCAGCTAAAATAAAAAAATAAAAAATGTGCCTGTGTCCAAGTGTATATAGACTTAACTGTAATGTATACAGTATTGACTACATAGAGTATATACTATCAAAAAAGTCAGTAAGATTATAAATATCTCTAATTTACATAATTTAAACATGTTATGGCAAATATATATTTTTTGCCTCATTACTCCAGTCTTCAGTGTCACATGATCCTTCATGTGCTCACATTTCTTATTTTTATCAATGGTGCAAATGCTGTTTAATATTTTTGTGGAAACTGTGATTATTTTTTCAGGTTTTTTTTCAGGATTCATTGATAAATGCAAAGTGTAAAGAGCAGTGTTTAATTTAAATAAAAATTAATTCGCTGTCACTTTTGATAAATTTGATATATCCTTGTTGTTTAAAAAAAAATACATATCCATGTTTGTGGGGACAAATGTGATGGTCATTACTTACATATCTCTCATATCTCTCATCTTCACCACTATCTCATTACTATTCTTATACATTTTGGTAAACTAATATTTTGCACACAAAAGTACATATGAGCACAGGCCATGCAGCTGAATGAAAACCAAACAGCCATTCATTCTGTAAGGACATTCTCCATCTATTCGCTTTAAAACAGCCTGTGGTCTAAAGCAAAGTAAAGGAGAACAACAGCTTTTCTTAAATGTCCTTGGAGCCATTTAAAGATAATGGAAATTGTGTGCTGTGAAGTACGCCAGGTTTCTCTGTGGTAATTCCTCTTTGCATTATGGGTTGAGGACTCGACACTTACCCGCCCTACTGCTCTGATCATTATTCATGGCCGTTGAAAGCACACTCACACACAAACACCCTGAACACAGCTCCTCTCTGGAAGTGGGGAGATGCAACAGAAGAGAGTCTGGCAGAGATCCATAGAATACCACTATCAAAAGAGAGAAAGACAAATACTGACTGTGTGTGTGTGTGGGGGGGGGGGGGGGGGTTCTGTGGGTATGCATGTGTGGTTGGTTGTTAAGAAAACATGGTTGTTGTGCTTCAGTGACCACTAGCTTCTTTCTTGTGTTTTGTTAAAGGAATAGTTAAGCTAAAACAGAAAAATCTTATTTACGTCCACAAACCAGTGTGCTGTTTTTTTTCCAGATGTTTAGAATCTTCATGTATCTCTTGTCTATATTACATCAGCTCACTGCTCCTAAAAGGGCCACAAAAACACCATAAAAACGATAAAAGTAGATCACAAGACTGCTACGATTCTTCTAAAGCCATATGGTAAGACTGTAAGGACGTTGGGAGGCTAGTAAATACAGAATTGTCTACTAAATGTATGCACTCTTAATTTGCTCAACAAAAAAGTGATTAAGTAAAAAAAAAACTTACACTAGCTTTTCTAATGCTTTTGTATTCTATCTGTTGGTTTTCTTTTTATTTATTATACAAATAACAAAAGCAAAAAAGGCCTCTAACACTAGGTTGCTCTATTCGTTTCTATTCTATCTGTTTATTTTTTATTTATTATATATTAAAACACCTTGCTACATTTACTGCATTAAGCTAACTGAGACTTGTTAAACACTGTATATTTTACAGTTTTTAGAAGTAAAAATAACAAATCGATGTATAATTTACAGTCAAAAACTGCCATTCCCAGAATTCCCTGCGTGGCACTCCACATTTGAAAGATTTTTGTTTTCAGTTATGTGCATTTGGGCTTTATGTTACATCTTCTGTTGTTTAATGAAAGTTTATTGCATTATTTAAGTATCATATGTGTTACCATGGCACCATGGTGGTGTTTTGTGTTTGTATGAATGACTATGTGCACCTTCTATATATTACTCTATACTTCTGCTTGTGGCGAAGCTACCTGTGATGAGCTTTGATTCTTCATGTGGCTTTCTCTTTTACCACCTGCATTATTATGGTGGTTGTCAGTATGTTAAAAAACTGATTTAAATAGCATTGTTTGTTGTTGAATTTAGTGGTTTACATTCAGATTTCCTTGTTTGTAAATTACAGTTTAATACTGTAAATGTTACAGTTTTGTTCTGTAAGTGTGTTTACAGTTTTTCTGTAGTTTTTACTACATTCTTCTGGCAACCAAAGCTGCCAGAATTATTTTGTATAAAATACAGATATTTTTCTTTACAGTATAGCACTTGCATTTCATTGCTCTTTTGTTGGTTTTGATTGCTTCTATTGTCCTCGTTTGTAAGTCGCTTTGGATAAAAGCATCTGCTAAATAACTAAATGTAAATGTAAGTTGTACATAAACAATAAAATACTGTTTCAGTCTTTCTACTTCAAATTGTCATGCTTATTTCAATGTGTTACTTCCCGTTTCTTTGTATTTGAGAAACTTACTTGCAATTCCTGTGTTAATTTTTTGCACCACCAATTTTTATTTATTTTATTTTTTTTTATGCTGGCTTCAGAAGACCTGGGAGCTGTTTCATAAAACTAGTTTACCAAATAAGCCAGGCTTATTTCAGTTATTATGACTTATTGTCACTTGATATGGTTTCTGAAAGTAAAATTCCCATCACACAAGCTCAGTCACTGTGGTGACTTGTGCTGGGAAACTAACCTGGTCAGGAGCAGGCTAACTGTCAGCCTAAGTTGAGCTCCTCTAACACGGACCAATAGGAACGCATCAATATTACCACTGACTCTCTCGCTTACAATTAGTTGACTTTATTATTAGTCCAAAAATAAAAGTATACAGAAAATGCAACTTAATAAAATAAAATAGAAATAGGCTGCAACCAACTGTATTTTAATGTATTGTGCCCAAAATGTAATGACCATTTTTTTCAAAGATATTTGAAAACATTTAAACATAATTGCTACTTGCTCAATCAGTTGATCAGCAGTTTCTAGCCATGCAGCATGTCTCTTGGGTTTTATGACAGCTGTACCTTTTATGGTTATTAGTAGAACATTATTACATTACAATCTAAAATTGCTCTTAAAAGCATTAAAAACACTACATTAAAAATCACTGAAAATAAAATGACAATAAAATAAATCAGACTACATTTTAAAGGATAAGAGGAACACAAGTTTAACTCATTTAAGATAGTAGTGCAGTAATAGCCAGCTTACATTGTACTGCTATGATAAAAAATACACTTATATGTAGGATTACAATTCTACATGTGTCATTTAATGTCCAACAACAATATTTTAGCAGAATGTATATTTTATTCAGAATGATTGCACTATTATTCTATTCTGCTCCGTCCACTCACTCACGCCTCGTCCACTCCTGACAGCGAAATAGATTTACATTTACAGATGAAAAATATACCTGTGACGTGTCAGTTATGCACTGAGGAAAACACAACGTCTCAAATGCATTAAACAACTCAAAAATTTGCTGTTTGGCATGGTGGATCGATTTGATCCATGATCGACATTAAGGGCTGCTTAAGCATGCACATCAAACTATCCCAACTCATTAAACCTGGATCGAATTAGTGAGATTGCGTGAACTTAAGTTTGTGAAACTGCTTTAGACCTGATTGATTTGTTAGGTTATTTCAAGTCAAGTTTTGGACTTTAATCCCCGCTTTTCTTAGCGTCTTTTATGAAACAGCCCCCTGGAATATAGGAATATTCATTAAGACTTTGTTCACACTGCAGGCTAAAGTGGCCCAAACCCGACTTTTTTTGCCCAAATGTGACCCATATCTGATTTTCTTATGACAGTCTGAACAGCACAAATCCAATTTTTTCAAATCAGGCCCATGCCACTTTCATATGTGGTCCTAAATCCAGGGGCGTAGATCATGCGGGATCTACATCCCCCACACACACACACTTTTAATATCACGTAAATTCGTCCCCACTCTTTTTCGGGCAAGTGTGTTCGCATAGAAGTTTTCAAGAGCCGGTGTGAATAAATATAGATTTAAATTAAAAGAGACAGGATAGTCTGTGCATGACCTGATGTTTTATTCGGACCAGAATAAGGCGAGATAAACATCACAGAGCGCGTGTGTGTTCATTCATACACGAAGCTGGAGGGCGCTCTCGTGCAGAAAAGGACATTCCTAATATGGACATAATCTCCGCAATCGCTGTTTGAAAACAGTTGTTTTCACAGAAAAACAGAAACGTTTGGAAACATGAAGACAATAAACATGCTGGATTGCGACAATATATGGTTTAGTTTTGTTTTTCAAGTCATCTCCAGATAATAAATAAAGTATATGAACAATGCAGTGCTCATTGACATAGCATTTATTACAGAATAGTAAATATTCTGCCTTATTATAAAAAAGTATTTGTAGTATATAAACAAATCATTATTATTGTTTTTGTCCAGCAGTGTATTTGATTCCTAAGCCAATTAAAAGCTAGAAATAAAATAAAAATAAAGATGCCTATACTACCAGTCAAACATGTTTGAACAGTAAGATTAATGTTTTTTAAAGAATTCTCTTCTGTTCACCAAGCCTGCATTTATTTGATCCAAAGTGCAGCAAAACAGTAACGTTTTGAAATGTTTTTACTGTTTAAAATAACTGTTTTCTATTTGGATATATTTTAAAATTTATTTAAATTTACTGTGATTTCAAAGCAATTTTTTAGCATCATACTCCAGTCACATCATTCTGAAATCATTATGATATTCTGATTTGCTGCAAAAAATTTCAACATATATATATGTATATATACATATATATATATGTAATATATATATATATGTAATGCATATTTTGTTCAAGTGTTTTTGTGTTAGTGTGTGGGCAGTTTAACAGTTTATGTGGTTTTATGAGGACACAAATTTGAGGACACAAATTTTTTGACATAACATTATAAATGGGTATACATAGTTTATCATCACTTTTGGAGAAGGTCAATGTTTATGAGGACATTTTAAATACAAGTATAATTTATATAAATTTCTTACAAATATACTATTATTTCCCCATAATTTAAAACGCTTATAAATCATACAGAGTGAGTTTTTGAGGGAAAAAAGAAATGCACCGTATATAAATATATGTATATATATCAAGTACTGACTAAACTTTTGAATGGGTATAGTGTATAATGGGCAATACGCACATCTTTTTGTTTCAGTAAATGTATAAAAACCATTACGCCTTTTGGAAAGTCCCTACAATTCATTAAATAATCTGAAAACATAAAAAACAAACGTGTGTGTGTGTGTAAATATGTGTGTGTAAGTGTTGTGTGTGTGTGTGTTGTGCGTGTGGTAAAAAAGGTTACAGAACTATTTCAGGTTTCAGGTTGAGCAGAATTATACAATTTCTGTCCCCCTCACTGAAGACTGAGTAATGATGGCTACACCCCTGCAGCTTTGATTGCAATCGGATACATTTTCATCCAATGTTTTGCAATGAAAGCAGCTGACTTCAGTCTGAACGGCCATGTCACAATATTACTGCATTTCATGCAATTTTTAATGTCATTGAAATGCGGCTTGGTGACAGAAAAGTCACAATTTATAAACTAAAAAATCTTAGCTGTTCAAATAGGAGGCTGGAAGATTAAAATCACAATGGCAGACAATATATAGACAATAATATCACAGATTCGTTATTTAGGCTTCGATTGCATATTGACTTAAAAACACAAACTAAACACACATATACGCTAACACGAGCAGCATCCATTTTATTTCCACAAACACAGTGCTCCTCGCAGTAGCAGACCCTGACGATCACTATAATTTCTTATTTTTTTCTGAGCTTGAACTATGATTGAACTGTCAATAAATGGGAAAAATAGAATCAAAATAATGAAAAGTAAGTAAACGCATTACATTTTTACAACAGAAAGGTAGAAAAAGTATGGGGGTATGTTGGTATGTTGTGAGCCAAAAAGCTGCACACCTGCTTCTTCGGGTTTAACTCACTATATTGTCGTAGCTGAGGACATACTGTATCATGGCAATGTTCACATGCTATAATGGATGTCAATACAGTAAATGCGCAGAAAAAATAGTAGCTCATGTGGGAGATCTCTGTACATTTGGCATCTCTAGAAAAAGACGTCACAATGTCTTTTCAGCATGTGCTTTTAGAGTTCGCCTCTAATTGGTCTCACAGTGTGATAGATCACCATGTAAGTGGGTGTTCTGCAAAAAGTGGCTACCCATAATTCAAACGTCTCCCCCCAAAACCCTTGTTCTTTCATTTTCATTTCCTTGTAACACTGCTCTCTCCATATGGCTGATCCCTATCAAAAGCATGAAAGCATCAGATAATTCTTAATTGGGCTTTAATGTCTGCTAGTAATTAAAAATGAGAGGAACAAAATATAATGGACACTCGCAGAGTGGTTGTCATCCTCATCAGAGAGCTTGATTAAAATCTGATATGTCTTAAACACATTAAGTCTAATGAAAGAAAATAGTGGATTGTATTTCCCCCTACTGTCCGCACTTTAAGATGCATTAATCACTAATTCAGCCACAATGACTTGATTATTATGACCCTCATAAAAGTTTTAAAGAGATTGCATGGGATGACAGTATCACACATCTGTTGAAATTGGACAATGGATTCATTTCAAACTCGACCGTGTCCGAGTGGAAGGCAAAAGACTACTGAGCTTTTTTGTACGTGCCTCTAAATACATTTCTGCAAAAAAAAAGAAATTAAAAAAAGATCTATACTTACAAATCGCTGCAGTTTCCAGTTGAAATAAACACTAGAGGCAGCAAGACTCCAACAACTTTTATTCCTTTTCACACAAAGTATGATTTTCAGGGCCATATAGGTTCGATTAATAAAGCCTAATTTTCACACAATTGAGGAAAATCATGTTATGAATCCAAAACAATTTTAACATGCTGCAACATTTGAAAAATGATACTTTTGAATGTTAGCGTCACATATCCAGCTTCATATGTATGGGTTTTTATAGTTCAACTTAAGAGGTAAAAAGCTCAGGTACGAATCCCGTGAAACTACGGTTCCACAAAACCGTTTAAACCTGTATATAAGGAAGTTAGTGCCTACATCAATGCAGTGGTGTATAAAGTGCCTGAAAGCCATACTCAATTAAAAGTACAGATACCTTACCAGAAAACTTACTTAAGTATTGAAAGTAAAAGTACAAGTAAATGCCAAATGGAAAATATATATAAAATAATATATATAAAATAATGTTCATACAAACAGCTTGAGTAGCAATATTGTGTTCGTTTTTAACTCTTTCTTCCATTTTGTATTTTTGGGTATGAATAAGAAGCACTTCATCCGGTAGTGTCTTTCATTCCAACATAAGAAAACATTTCTGGAATCTGCATCTGAAATAGCATTAAGATGTATTTACACGGTTTATGTATCTAAGAGGGGACTGCAGTTACAGATGCATAAATAGGCCTAATGTTTTGTTTTTAACATAAAATGTTGAATACTGATATTTGACATATTTAAACATTAAAAAATAGTCAAAATGTGAAATTAAAACCGCCAGTAGGTGACAGCAAGTGACTGTTAATGAGTGAGTCATTGAGTTCACTTGAAAACCACGTGACTGCTTCAGTATCTGCTTCAAACGAAGCGAACCTCAGCGCCGTTTCCTTTACATTATAACACATTATAATGCGTTAGCATTGTTTTATTTTTATCCTAATTTATATATTATGGTCAAATGAACTTTGCCCATGAAATAACAGTCTAAGGACTGAGGCAGAGTAAACATTGACAGATAACAGATTTAATTCATGAGTTTGTTTGATTTATTTGAATTACTTTTGTGGCAGTACACCGACACAAATGAATGACTTTGACAATGGCCATTATTTTTATACAATAAATTAAAACAAGGAATTAGTAGTAGAACCAGATGTGAAACCAGCAGCTGTAATGAATTACGGCACTTTAGAAGGTGTTGTTCATTTTTAAGACCACTAGATGGCCACAGCATGAACCGTTTTAAAAATGGACCTTTTCCCGATACAATTGGGTTTAAAGCGTCTCTGGTTCAGAACGCTTCACTTCGCCATCACTACTGAACTTGTATAAAATGATTATTATATGTTTTATCATGCTTATATCTGCAGAAAATTTGTACTCTTTGTGTGATATAGATTAAGCCAACAATATTAAATTATATAAATATAAAAAGCATACAGAACCATTTTTGCTGTCTACAATTTAGAATCTACAATTTACTAACTTTTATTAACAAAATGAATAAGACAGATATAGCTTACTTGTGTTGTATAAGGTCTTTTCTCTCTTTTAAAACAAATGCGCTGTGGTTCATTGTTTTATTTTTACATTTTATTTTTTTCTTTATGAAAACAGCAACAATAAAGGCAAACTCGCTTATATTAATCGAATAAATGTAACTTTTATTAACAAAAATTGCGCTTTTGAATCATAGTGTCTCGCATCACTCTTGTCACGTCAAGTGATTCAACCCCCCCCCCCCCCCCCGTTTATTTCTCAGCCCCCCCTGCTCAAAATACGTTCCCGCGGCTATGGCCGTTGTGCGCGCACTTGTTTGCACATGAGCAAAGGTGTTTTTAGGAGTCTAACTTGCAAGCGCCAGACCACTGATTCGTCAAACCTGCTTTACTGCTGTCTGTGTTCTTCTGAATTCTGACTGTTTTGTAGTAAGTCACGAATATGCTTTGGGGAAATGTATTGGAGTAAAAGTATACATTTTAATTAGGAAATGTCGTGGAGTAAAAGTTGGCTGAAATATAAAAACTCAATTAAAGTACAGATACTCTGACGTTTCACTTTAAAACTGCCTCGCAGGTACATAATAACGGTCTTACAGAAATGTCTTTAGAGGCGTGTATTTCAGATCAGCTTGGGTTGTTTTTTTGTCCAGTTAAATGCAAGTTGCAATGAATTCTCTGCAAAATGGCCAGTCAAAATAGCAAATTTCAGATGACAGATGCCAAAAACAACTTCTTGGATCACATCCACAAGCAATAAAACGCATAAGCGTAAAATAACCACAATAGCACACCTCAGAGACAGCTGTGAAACTCAAGAATGTAAGTAACGGATGGGCTATCAGATGATTAGGGAATTTGGGAGTGCTATGAAAAGATGCAAATGGTCACACTTTGTCGCTCTCATCCCATCATCACCATCTCTTCTGTAGCGAAGCAATCGTAGTCCGCCCACAGACACCTGTCGCCATTGTTTAAAAGGAGGAGAGTTTTGGCTCCCAAACATGCATGGGAGGAATATTATGATAAAGTACAAGAGAGAGTTGAGTCATGCTTTTGAAAGCCGACTGACAATCTGCTGTGTGCAACTGTTAAAACAGAGAAGAAATGTGGCTTTGCAATTAACTAGAGGCTTTTCTATGTGTGAGAGGTTAGGTCGTGTTTCTGAGTGAGGGAAGGGAGTCATGAGACAGACAAAGCAGTTAAAGAGCGCTTTGAGCTTGGAGACAAATTGGCCGTTAACTTGATACGGGCTGTAAAATTTGGTTTCCGAGCAGCCGGACCTTGTAGCCTGAGAGTCGCCGTAGCGACAGAGGAATTGTGCTAATGACTCGGAGTGTTCCAGTAAATGTTATTGGTTAGACGCCCGAGCCATCGGTCTCTTCCCAGTCCAGCTAGCACACATTGTTATTAATCTCTCTCTCACTATCTTGCACGCACACACAAATGGATGACAGTCGATAGAATGGAAAGTTTAAAAGACCAAAGGCTTCAAGTCTCGCATTCATCACTCAGGCCTGCAAACACACACACACACACACACACACACACACACACACACACTTATCTCAACTTTTCCGAAGCTTGCTAACACTGGAATTATCCATGCTGCAACAGTGATAATGCATCACTATGGGTTGTTCTGAAACCTAGAGCTGTCTTGCAGACACATTTTGTGTGTTGTACTGTAATTTAAATGGCACATGATTTTGGAACACTCTCCATGTACAATAAAATGTAAATTAATGAAATATTTTGTCTTTGATTTTAAATAAACTAGAGTAAAGATTTTACAATTTCCTTTCTTGTGTCATCAGCTGTGCACCTTTGACTTAAAATAAGTACCCCCTCAGATTTTAAAATGCCCGTATTGTGCAATTTTTATGGTTCCTAATAGGTTTACATGCATGCAATATGCATGCAAATTATATGGCCATTGTCATAGTTCTGTATTTTGAACGCTTTATAGCAAATATGAACATCTTATATTTATCATACAGGTTGAGATTTAGTGGAGCCAGCTGGTCCATAATTCAGGGTTAATGAGCATTTTAAAGAGCAAAGTTTGTGAATCAAAGCTGACTCCTTGGGAGCAGTTCTGGTAAAATTACAAGGTTCAATCAATCTCTATACCCACTGAAAGAAACGATTTCAAAATTGTGAGCATAATATTGGCATTTTAAGTTAATATTTTAATTATTTAACAATTTTTTTATCACAGTTTTGAAAATTGGTCAGATGGCTACTTTCCCACCAAAACTTAGTCTTCACAAGTTTACGCATGTTTGGTCTACCTAATTTATAGTTTACAGAGCACGTGCCAAATCTTAAAAGGAAAAAACAACCGCTGATAGAAGATCAAATCCCTCCTACATTCCTTTTTTCAATAATCTTACAGGGATTTTCAGAGAGGACATTGTCATACATCTGTTCTTTGGCATCTTTAATCAGTATTTTTTATCGATTTCTTTACGCTTTCCAAAAAAATATATTTTGAAGCATCAACAATAAGAAATGAAAAACATTTCTTATATTTATCATACATCGGTTGAGATTTAGTGGAGCTACAGCTGACAAAATAAGATAAGTAATAAACAGGTTATTGGATGTTACACTATGTAAACATGGTCAAGATGATCTGCTGATGTTCAAACCAAGCATCAGAAAAGGGTGATTTAAGTGACTTTGAACAAGGCATGGTTGTTGGTGCCAGACGGGCTGGCCTGAGTATTTCAGAAACTGCTGATCTAATAGGATTTTCACCCATGACCATCTCTAGGGTTTACAGAGAATGGTGAGAAGCAGCTCTGTGTGTGAAAAATGCCTTGTTGATACCAGAGGTCAGAGAAGAATGGCCAAACTTGTCCAAGCTTATAGAAGGCAACAGTAACTCAAATGGCCACTCATTATAACTGAGGTATACAGAAGAGCATCTCTGAAGACACAACACATTAAACTTTTAAGCAGATGGGCTATAGCACCAGAAGACCACACTGCATTCTACTTCTGTCAGCCAAGAACAGGAAACTGAGGCTACATTTCGCACAGGCTCACCAACATTCTGACGAGTCTGGATTTCTGCTGCAACATTCTGATGGTAGGTTCAGAGTTTGGCATAAACAAAATGAAAGCATGGATCCATACTGCACTGTATCAATGGTGTGTGGGATATTATCTTAGCACACGTTTAACCCTCATTTTAAGATACAATAAACACAGGCAATAGTGTCCCTTACTACCAACTGAGCATAGGGACCAATGATTAAACACTAAATTCTACAGAAATGAGGAGAAAAAATATTGATTTATAAATTATAAATATATATGTAATTTTATAAGTGTACTGCTATAAATAAATGTCACTATAATGTGTTTATGCCACAGTGTACCCATCTTGAGCCCAAAAAGATGATGGCTACGTTGTATGTGTCGTTTGTTACAGCAAGATAACTTACAATTTTACAAAGCTCAATTTGGCTTGGTATCATCTCAAAATTTTCTCATACCTCCCAGGCTGCTTCAAAAAAAATGCCATATTTTTTGTGTTTTTAGTGTATTCTCAAATAGTAAGTGTTACCTCCACAAACCTCAAGTCACCAGAACCAACACATTTCAATCCAGTAATTTTTACGAACCTTTTTTTAGGTGTTTGGCAAATTTGACTTTTAAACACTAAATTTGCTGCTGGCCAGTCCCATTTATGTGGTGGAACAAATTTTACAAAGAAATCATCTCAAACTGGTTTCTTCATTCACATCATATTTCAATCCAGGCTGTCTTGGAACAAGAGATCAATATGGAATATAATACCAAAATCTCAGAGCAAAGTTTCTAGCACCTTATTGAATCTATGCAATCTACAATTAAAACAGTTCTGAAGGCAAAGGGGATACAACTCGGCACTAGCTAGGTGCACCAAATAATAAAGGGGTCAATGAGTGTATTAAAGTGTTAAAATGTTAAAAGCACATGCAGATATTGACTCAGTTTTGGAAGGTACAGTAAGGTAGAGCAGCTCGCTAGGTTTTGAAACAGAGATTACCATTAGTATAACAAAGGAAATTATTTAAATATAATAATATTTAACAATAATAAATCACCATAACGGCTATAAAATATATTTATGTCAACACTGATTAAACGGTCTGATATTATTTGACCTCTAAATGGAGTTGTTGCACATGATCCATGTGTGCAGTCTGAATAAAATTGCAATAATCGTGACCCTTGTTACGAATTCTCCCATTCCACCCACCTTTCTGCAGACAAAATATGATGCAGCTATGTGTGTGTGTGTGTGTGTGTGTGTGTGTGTGTGTGTGTGTGTGTGTGTGTGTGTGTGTGTGTGTGTGTGTGTGTGTGTGTGTGTGTGTGGCCGCTATTCAGGTAAAGCAGTTTGTCATATGTAAAGTAAGTCATATGTTTAATACATGAAATGCACAGTTGGACACCTACTTGTCCAAATGAATACTTCAAATTATACAATATAATCCTCCTCTCACAATTTCAATTTCTCTTTCCCTCCACTCCATCACGCCCACACATAAACTCGAGCATACATAATATGTTGTAGTTTTATACTTGTGTACACGTTGTTGCATCATTTTCACCACAAAATTCCCCAATGGGATTACTCAAACTGGAATTACCTGATCTTAAGAGCAGGAGCTGGCCTTTTTTCCAATTACATCTTGAGAGCATACCTGTGTGCAATAAAAAGTAAAAAAAAAAATCCCCTTCAATAATACCCTGCTGGCAGTCTCCATTTGTGTAAAAAAATGTGAAAAAAGGGGAGGGAAAATTCTCCATCTAAATTCTGAGGGCTGGAGTCCTTCAGGGTAAGTGCCTCTCGCCAGTGTCACATAAAACGTGCTGGAAAGAGAGAAATGCTTTGATGAGAATCTCCTCCAAACAGATGGTAGTGAAGGAGAGATATAAGAAAGTAAGAAATATGTAGAATTAAAAAAAAATCCAAAATATGTAAATCCTTTGTTCCATGGGAAGATAGGAAGACACATTTATTTATTTAATATGCCAGAATAAAACAGCAAAAACAAACATTTCCCAAACAAAATTCCTAAATTGTAAATAAATAAAATGGCAACTGTGAATAAACAAAAAATTCCACTGGTAACACTTTTTTCACATTTTTGAAAAGAAGGTATTTTATGCTCACCACATGTGCATTTATGGATGTATAAAACATAAATCCATATGGATTTATGGATTGGTGGATGAGGAGATATCCCCTTACTATGTAAAGTGCTTTGAGTGCCTACAAAAGCGCTATATAAATGTAAAAAAAATATTATTATTATTTATGTAATCAAAAAAAAGAAAAGAAATAAAGAAATAGCATTACAATTTAAAATAATTGGTTAATATTGTTAAAATTAAATTTATTCTTATGCCAAAGCTGATAGTCATTACCCCACTCTTCAGAGTCACATGATCCTTCAGGCATCTAATATGCTGATTTTCTGCTCAAGAAACATTTATTAATATTATCAATGCTGAAAATAGCTGGGCTGCTAAATATTTTGACCATGATACATACTTGCTCAGGATTCTTTGATGAAAGTTCAAAAGAACAACATTCATTATGCATTTATTATACATTATAATCATCTTTACTGTCACTTTTGATAAATTTACTGCATCTTTACTGAATAAAATTATTTCTGAATAATTCCTGAATTATTACGGAATAAAATTCATTTTACTATATTATATATATATATATATATCTTCTGTCTCTTACTGACCTCAAACACTTGTCATCGGCCATAAATAAACACAATCAATCAAAAGCTAGAGAATTGCCTCCATTTTAAGGTAACATACACACCCCCCATTACTACCTGTGGAGAGTGTTTCAAACCAATTCCATTTTAGTTAGAATGGAGTTTTAGACAGTTGTAGCCTATGCAAGCAGTGGCAGGAGTGCAACCCACTAGATTTTGAAACTGTTAAAACATGTACGCAGCTTTTCAAAGCTGTCATCACTGCCATCACTCTCCGTTAATACAGACTGACAGAAAAAGTATTTTTATCAAAAGATGCAGATGTTGTCAAACTAGTCTTTGATAGTTAAACCACATGCCTGCCCAGTGATTTTTATTTACTTTTATTTCGGATCAAAATCTCTCACATCATTTCGCATGATTCCTCGCTCTCGCACATGCCCGGCAGGAAATAAATCACATGCCTCTCATGTCTGTCAAGATCACACGCAGGCCTAAGGCACTGATTAAAGCTCGACACCAAGGCTCTGAATCTGACTGCCTGGTGTTGTGGGTTCTGGATGGTGGTGGTGGTGGTGTGTGGTGTGTGTGGGGGGGGGGGGTATGTCATACTGCCCTGACAGGTTAGGCTGTTTATAGGAGCCTCATTTAGATTCCCCCTCTAGAGGCAATACAGCTCTGCCTGTCTGACTCTGGTCCTGACTGACAGGTAAGTCCTTGTGGTGGCTGCTTGCCCGTGGAGCAAAGGGCAGCGTGATAGAAACAAAACAGTCTGCTAAGGTGGAAATTTCCTCTAATGAGTGCTTAACTTTGATGACATGAGGTCATATAAATATAGCCTTAGGCCTACATACATGAGGTTGACAGTAAGACTGCTCCACATTACCATGCACCAGTATATTGGCATTGAAGATTCTATTCTTGCTAAAAAAAAATACAAAATACGTTGAACTATTTGTGCTCCAAATTTGCTAGTAGATTTCACAAATAATTTACAAAGAAAATGCAAGTAACAAATTTAAAATGAAATGCTAATGCTAAAATCGTTTTTTCTTGCAAGACACACGCCAATCATTTTTGTTTTATTTACTTCATTTTTTTTAAAACAGTGTATTCTATTCTATTAAAAAAACACATGATATTCAATCTCCAGTAAAATCTGATTGGACAGTCTAGGTGCAAAAATTATTTGTTCAATAAACTATACATTTAAGGTAAATCTTTCCCACACAATTCTAATAGTGCAAATTCTGTCTTCATTCACTGACTCCCATGTTGAACCCAACCTGAATGACTTACTTTCTTCTTTGAAAGTTGAGGAAATTGATGTTAGCATGCTAAATATAACTTATTTTACTAAATATAATACATGGGATGAGGGAGAAAGAAGTGACTTGTCAATACAATGACATGTATGTAACCACCCACAACCTAAGCTCTACTATTCACAATGGTAACCACAAAAACGAAAACATAAGAACGTCTTATAAATAAATATCCATTAAACCTCAAGAAGTCTTTCCATTTAGTCAGCAACACATTACAATTTCAACATGTACTCTCCTGATCTGGCAACATGCAAACCATGCTGGGAACTAGAAATCCACCAGTTTAGTTTCAGTTTTCAACAACATTGACTCATGTAGTGCCAAGACAAAATTGTCAGGTTAATTTTTTACACATTAACAAGCAAACAAACAAACAAAAACAAAAATGTTCTGACAAAAAAAAATCATGTGCTTTTAGCTCATTTTAATTAAGTAAACTGTACAAGCAGTTAAAAAAACTTTCAAACGTGGATTGAACATTGAACAGGCCACAAAACATGTTTTAGTAGAGAAAAGTTGGTTGTGCATAAAGTGAAGTATTGTCAGAGGAAATGAGCAATGAGCAGGAAATATTCTTGAAAAAGAACAAATGGAAGAATAAACACTATACTGCAAATTGCAAAGTCTTCGCAAATCTCCAAAAGGCAATATATATATCTATATATATATAACTCATAGCAAAGGCTGAGGCATCTTATCATCTGACTTTTTTTCTCCCTACTAATTCTGTCTTATCATCATCAAAAAAGTTAGCAGTGCAGCAAGAGCCATATGGAAGATTTCACTAAACAGGGAAAGAGAAGAACTTGCTTACAGATGGTCATGGTCTAAACACTTTGGTCGAATGTTCTGTGTTTGGCTCTGGCATCCCAGAATGACCCTCATTATTGGTTTTGGTTCTGCTTTTACAGTTAAAAGCCGATATTGTGTATCAAATGGTTTTATAAAATGACAAACATAATGAGGACTTCCCAGAAGTTCAGTCTATTTTCAAATGATGAGCCAGCAAAATGCATGCCGCACTGACTCCAGGTGCCTTGCAATCCAAGCTTAATTAAAGTAAATAATGAAGCTAAAGACTCATTCTTAATGAAACTGAAGAAATTGAGGATGCCTGGAAAAGTAATTGATTAAAATATCATGTAAAACAGTGATCGATCAAGCTATTGATGTATCACTTGTTAGGAAGCCTTGTCAAAGATGCAGAAACTCATAAGGTTTTTTTAGAAAAGCCCAGGCTCCATTGATTAAGCATTATTAAAGGAACGCATGCTCTTGTATTGACTGCCTATTAAATACATATCAGTAAGCAGAGAGTATGATAAATGATCAGGTTTGAGACTTCATTATTCATAAGCCATTCCAGGAAGATGCTGTAACAATGTAAATAACGATCCCCTTTCCCTCACCGAACCCCTTGGGATGTGATCTAACAGAGGGAAGTGTAGTGGAAATGATGAGGAACTCTGTGTTTCAGTAGGAAGTATGTGTTCAAATCCCTTCTATCAATCGCTGAGGCTTAAAGAGACAATATGGAAATGCTGATCCCAGCAATTAGTGCTGTTTAATCACATGTGGGAGGAATCACATTAAACATTCACATTATGAGAGTGCTGATATTTTGATGTACCACCAGCTGCTGAATGGAAATAAAAAAGTGTCACACATGGTGCAAAAATGATCATTCTGGACCATCTTTTCAAACTGACATGACAGCTGCACTACAAATTCTTCAAGCAAAACTTCACCCAAAAATGTACAATTGTGTCTTCAAAAAGATATTTACAACCAGATCCAACTAAATGTGGCTGTTGATGTACAAAATGACCTCAAATTACATCACTGAATCATGAAAGACAAATCAAATGTCATTGGTTAAGTCTAATAACTAATAATCATTAATGTTAATAATAAGTTAATTAAGTTAAACGTATCTTAATGCAGCATATCTGAATGTATGCATGGTTTTCTGCAAATAACTATTACATTTTCAGTCTGTTCATCACTCAAAGCTTTAGTATGGCTTCAGATGACTTGAATGTGTAGGGGACAAACAGTGTGTATTACAAACTGTTTTTTTTTTACAGGCAAAGCATGAGTTGGCCAAACAGGGAATATATAAATGGGAATTTTAGCAGTAGCCTTCCATTCTCACAGGTATGTGTTGCTTACCTAACTAGTTAGTACTAGTACTGGCCTCATGTAACGTATTCGGTTCATACTTTCACTACAGATAATAATGATTGTGGTTGGTTGGCAGCTGCCTTTCTCTTTGTCAATGTTCTCCTTCTGTAATCCAGTGCTTGATTGGCATGTAGATGTCCGTTTGTGTTTGCGGGTGCGTGCGATTGGATTTTACCACAACAACAACTTGAAGGTACTGTATGTAGAATTACCACCGCAGGTTATCTTCAGAGAGCAAGTTACTATGGTTACTTACATACCCTGAAAGTAACCTCTGATTTTGGAACCGAGAGCTGAGGTTATCCGCTTGCTTATCCTCAAACATACCCGTGTATGTCACATAACCTGCTTTTTGGAATACCCCCATCTCTCCAGCATGTATTTGTTTAGTTGGTCTTGTATTGTTAAATGTGTTCAGATTGTGTTAATTTTGTATTGAGTATGTTTTCTTGTATAGGCCTACTTGTTTTGCTTAAGCTCGCTAGTATTAGCTTGTCGTAATTGTTTTACTTTGTGCGATTTTTGTTGTTGTGTCTGTTTACTTTGTATTTGCTTGCTCTGTGCGCTTTTGCTTTATATATATTTTGCTTTGTTTAAATTTGTTTAGTTTGCATTGCTTGTTTTTTTTTTTTTTACTTGCTTCTAGATGTATTTGCTTTATTTGTTTTGTTTGTATTTGCTTTGCTCATATGAAGATGTGTGAGTATCTACCTTCATTTGGTGCTAGATTCTTAGCTTCACAGTAGGTGTTTTGGGTTTACAATCTTTCCTGGTTTCATAACTAAATATATTTTGGTTCTTAGTATTTCATTGTTTAGTTGTAAGAACTAGTATTATTATTGCCAACCTGAGAAGAGATGATGCCATCCCCTCAGAGGAAATCAGAGGAAGCCAACCCTCAGACAATATACATAATTAATCAAATTTTGCCATAAGTTAAATATATGAAGTTTCTGCAATATATAAATTTATTGTATAAACTTAATTTCCTGTAAAGCTGCTTTGCAACAATTGTATCGTAAAAAGCGCTATACAAATAATCTTGAATTTAATTGAATATTATTATTTTGTTCTGCTTACTTTGTAAACTATTTTGGTTAACTTTTTTGGCCAGAAGCTTTGCAAAAATCCCTTTATAAATCCCAGTCAGGGGAAGATTGTGCGTACGTGCATCTCCACCCCGACTCCTCCCAGAAATCACCATATATAGAGCTTACAACGCCTAGTTATGCATAACCTCATCTGCATATCATTCCCATGCATATTCCCATCCACGTGACACCATGTTTAACACCGTCAAAGGTACAAGACATTATGGAAATATGAGATACTATAAATGCCATTTGTGCCAAATATTAGTTTTTGTTTTTTTTTGCTCAAAGTCATCCAATATCCCTGTTATGTTTTAGAATAAATATATATCAAAATATTCATTAAAAACAAAACTGTTTAAATAGAGATCAAATTTACATTTATCAGATGCTTTTAGCCGAAGTGACTTACAGTGCATCCAGGCTATACATTTGTTTTTACATTTTCTGGCTATTTTTACTGGAAACAGATAGGCCTATATGTATTGCAGTGTAAATACAATTGTCTTACTCGGCCAGTGTTGCCAGATTGGGCGGTTTTCCACCCAAATGGGCTTCTTTTGATCGGCTTGGACCGGAGAATAGAACCGTTGGGTGGGCAGACAAAATTTGGACTGCTTTTAAAAAAATTAAAGCCGCCCAATCAGCTGCTTTTTTTCTTTTAAATTTTATTTAAGTGACAGAAAGTGGCTAAGATACTGATAAAGAGTCTATTTTGGAGTCGGCATAGACTCTGGCATTGAGAGCTGCTGGACTTGAACAGTTTTGTGAAATACGTGCTGCAGTTCTGTCTGAAGATAAAGCACAAAACAAAGGTAAGCGCATTATTGTTGTTAATTGTTATTATTATTTTATTTTTGCTGTCAGATTATCTAACAATTATGTATCGATGAATAACACATTTTATTGTGTGCATGAACGAGAGTAAATGCCAGCTAATTACATTGCTTTCTGATAACTTTATTGTGCACTTTTTTGCACAAAAATTTGCTTATTCTTACTGTGGACATAAAAAATAATGCATGTGTTTTTCCGAGGGTTAAAGTCATCGGTTAATTTCACATTTGCCCTGTTTTGATCCATGTTCCCGTGACATTGATTTGTCTTTATTTTAGTTTGTCATCATTATTTTATTTTAAGGAGACCAAAATAGTCCTTATCAACTTTAATTGAAATGGCAATAAAAAAAATTCACAGCCTTTTGGCAGTTAAAATTTTGGGCTGGTTTTTGTAGAAGTGGGCGGGTTTTGGTGAGCTTTTGGGCTGGAAAATGTCAACCCAATCTGGCAACACTGGACTCGGTGCATCACTGACGTATTTAAAAAACGAAACGTGCAAATCTTACCCTTTACTTGTATCCTTCAAATACAGTGATATTTTTCATAATGTTGTGGAGATGTCTTCACACAACATTAACACCTCCGTGCAGCTGCGGTTGTACAGTAAGTTATTATCATTGGACCTAATCAAACCAGACAATGGGCCGTTCGACCACCGAGTATCCAGCAGTGTCCGCCATAATATCGAAGTAAGTGAGCATCATTAATCATTGTTCTCGCTAAAATCATTTTCTCATAACATGAGATCTGCAGTTTAAAGATGAATTATTGTGCAGTGCACCTATAGCACTCCTCGCTGTCATGAAAATATAGCATGCCACAGGAAAAGTGATGAAGCGCATCCACTACAAATATGATTAAATTCATATAGCCTATTTTTTCTTTAACTTCTGCATAATGACTTTATTTAATTTCAGTGCTTATTTACATTATGAGAGTGGAATATTTAATGTAAATGTGTATATCGACATGAAAACAGAGTTTAAAATCGTTGTTTACTTCATACATTTTCTCACTCCTGGAAAAAGAGTTCATACGCATGGGTCAGAGTTTGCGTGCATGTGCGCATATTTTTCCGTCAAGTTTGTTTTTATAAATCCCACCTTTTGCGTAGGAAGTGGCATACGCCTCTTTCAGGGCAGGTTTTGTGCGTACGCAATGGTTATAAATGAGGCCCCAGTACACTGGGACTGGGTGTTAATTTTTTTTGTGATATAGGAGCCTTGTGGCCATTAACTAGCTTACCTGCCATTGGTTCTTAGTGTTCTTCATGCTTGTTCTAGCCCTTGTCCCACTGTCCGTTAATTATTTTTAAATTGGTGCTTGATTGTTAAAATAAAAGTTTTGTAATTTGCTATCCATGTCTAAGGACATCCTTTTTCAAACCATGCTTCTGAGTGTCCTTTGTTGGTGATCAGTTGCTAAGTATTAATATTTGCCTATTGACAGGATGGCCTAGTCAGTTGTTTCTCATTTCCAACCATACCCCTCGCGACAAATGCATGGCATACTGTGATATCGTGAGGCTCTCTGATCATTCTGGGAGACTCATCCCTGATGGTGTGAATTACAAATTGCAAACTGGAACAGAACTGCCTGAGTAGAGATGAAAGAACGCCATTGTAAGTGGCTGCCAAGTGCCAAGTAATGTCAAAATACCATTCAGGGATGACTTCAATTATTTTTCCTGTCCTCCATCACACCTACAACAGATGCAGCCATGTGAATAAATGCTACAACAGATCTTATAAATATCTGATTATTTGCCTCCTGGATTTCCTGGAGACATAATAGTGGCATAAAAGTGACTTCCTCAAGGCCAATTAAGGATAGAGGCATGGCATGGGATGGGATTTTTAAAAGTGATTCTCACCTTACTGGAAAATCTCCAGGGGATTTAATTCCCGAGTACATTTTCTGACCTGCAGAACACCATGAGAGCTGCACAGCAGAGCATGTGTCTGCCATAGTCAAGTCACCTTTATTTATATAGCGCTTTTAACAATAAAAATTGTGTCAAAGCAACTGCACAATATCAAAATAGGAAAATAGTTCACATTTTTCAGTTAAATTTTTTTTCTGTTAAAGGCATTTTATTATTGAATTCAGTGATGTCGTATTTCCAGCTCAGTTCAGTTTAAATAGTATCTGTGCAATCAAGTCGGTGATATTGCTGGAAATGAAGTATCCCCAATTAAGCAAGCCGGAAACGACAGCGGCAAGGAACCAAAACGCCATCGGTGACAGAACGGAGAAAAAAAAACCTTGGGAGAAACCAGGCTCAGTCGGGGGGGCCAGTTCCCCTCTGGCCAGACGAACCAGTAGTTTGTTCCAACTGCAGCAAAGTCAGATTGTAACATAGTGTATCATACAAGAGACAGCAGTGGTATGTGAAAGGTCTTGAGCCTTTAGCATAACTTCTATGACATGAATGATTGCACAAAAGCCGCCTTTTTTTCCTCGCTTCGCTTTGATGTCAAAAGCGCAGCTTTTCTCTCTCTTTTCTCTCTCAACCTTATGTCCTTGTTTGCTTTAGGTATGTTTATCTGTCTCAGTTTTTAAGTCTCTTTCTCACTTTCTCCCTCTAGTCTCCGCCCAGCTCATCTCTCTAGACAGCTGGTGCTGATGAGCCCAGCTGTGTCTGGGAACATCAGGGAACCATTTATGAGCTTAAGAGGCTTTTGCAGGAAAAGGTGTGTTCGGCTATAATTCAAATTATTCAAACCATCTCTCAAAAGCACTCAGCACTCAATCCCACATTTCATCACATCTCCCACCCCCTCTATCACTTCATCTTGCTATCACCGGCTGTCGATCATTGTTTTTTATTTCCTCCTCTCTGATGGAGCTTCTACTCCACGTCATCCTAATCTGTAAATCTCATCGGAGATATTTGAAACTGTTGGTAGACTTTGAAAACCCCATTTGCGAGAACTTCAAACCATCATGAGCAGATGAAAATCTAATAAAAGTCACAGAAGAAAAATGTATATCAAGACGGGAACTACTAATCATTTCATCAGCATGTTCCAGACTCCGTATGTTCAAAGAAAATGGAAGTTCTATCTATCCATCTTTCGTTTGACGCAGAGTCTGAAAGTCTCCATTTAGCTGAAGCAAATTGAATATTCTTTTCTATACATTTGATAATATCCTTCAAAAATTATAATTGTAAGGTCAAAGTAACTAAAATGGATCTTGAATAGATGCAAATGTTTCGTATCTCAGACTGAATAAGTTCCCATCCCTTTAAAAAGCATTTAACATGACAGGTGTTTTCATTACGCTTGCTACATGTCATTATGTTACGGCTGGAGATTGCATGGGGTATTGGAAATTGTGGACGATATTCACAGTTGTTCTTGAAGACAACTTTCTTTTCAAGCTGTTTTCACCTGTTTGAAGAGCAAACAGGTGCTTCCTGACAAAAAAAGGGAGAAGGATGTCTGTATAAAGACAAGGTTCACGCCTGTGCTGAAAGCTCAGACAGGCAGATGGGTAATTTGTGTCTTGCAAGAGCATAGATGTGAAGTTATTCTCTTTGATTCTCTCTCGCACCGGTCGGTGCATCAGTAGAAATGTGGTGAATCCGTGCAACCTTAATGAATAAACTTTTACAGGAGATCAAATGCTGAACAAAATAAACATGTTTTACAGCTGCTGGTATACTTACATGCTTAATTTACAAAAGAGGGATAAGGGAAGGCTTGAGTCAGTAAAAAAATAAGTTTATCATTAACTTTTAGACTGAATGTGAGTCATTCATAGACATAAAGGCCAGTCTGGAATGGAGGTCAGTCTGAATATCAAGGATGCACATGTGTTTCTCATGCCAGATCGGGGTTTGTGTGAAAGCTGATCCCCAGTCAGTTGTGGTCGACCACCGCAGTATTGGCTTCTCGTCTGACATTTGTTCTCAGATCAGATTAGTGAGGAAAAGCGTCCTCCCTTAGGAGCTAATGGGGTTTTTATCTCTGCTGTAAGGTATGTGAAGCTCTCTCCACTGTCAAAGGCACCGCTAACTTGTTATATGACCTATTGTTATCTAATACTTTCAGATATGAGAAGTAGTACCCTGAAAAGTGCTCTTTTCATGGACACACTCGCATAAATGTCTCACTACGGTCTGATTAGGCTCAAAGATTATCATCCATTGTCCTCGCTGTTGTAACCATGGTTACATTTTCTGAAAGTGTTGATTGTTCTGTTTCGCTCCCTGAATCAAACAAACTACTAGAACTACAGTACTAGATCCTGTATGCTCATTTTCTTGAGGGTCACTCAAAAAAAATTATGTCATCCTTTAGTCGCTCCAAACCATTAACCTTCTTCCTTCTATAGAGTGGAACAGAAAAAAATAAAATATATATGAAAAACATGGTTTCCCCCATACAACCAAATTTACTGATCAGAGAATGTAATGTTTCAAAATGATTCTGAAGAATGATTTTGTTTGTCTATTTCTCACAAATTGCGCTCATTTGTTTCCCATGGAAGAAAGTAATGGCTCATACAGGTTTGGAACTTAAAATAACGTACGTATTGAGCAGCTGATCTACACCTGAATATTGCCAAATAATTTCCTGCTATTAACATTCAAAAGGAACAATATGAAATTAAAAGCACATGTATTCGTATCTACTTTCAAATGTGAGAAATTATTCAGTGTGAGATTTGAACTCTTTCCCTTATGGTTTCAGGATCCATATCTCACCATCAGAAAGCATTAAATTATGTTTCATTAACAAAGATTAAGTTAAATTAAGATTTAGGAGTGTATCAGATACTTAGCCTAATTAACACAAGAGGAGCGCACTCAAGTTAATCAACACCATAGGTAAAAATACAGCTGACATACCTCTATCCTTTGACGGTTTAATCAGCATTTGGTTCGCCCGTCTAACGTTACTACCATGTCGCAAAGACAAACCTCCTCGTCTGGAAACAATTCCAGCTCTCCTCCGGTCCCATCGCCGCAGCCAGCCTGCCTCAGGACCACTCCATCCCCGCGTAGCAAAGCAATCGAGCCCCAGGCTTCATCTCGCGAGTGATCTTCGACTTGAGTAGCCACTTGCCTCCCAAGACGTCTAGGCCTACACCTGCCACCTCCGGCGAGAACCCCAGCCGACTCCCCAGCATCCTCCTACAGTTCAATCGGGCCAACGATTCCGCCCATAGGGAAGTGGACTGTATCGAGTCTTGGTCATGTTGGCGAGTTCCTCCCAACCACACAACTTTACCCTTTCATCTTACGTTTGGCGTCCGATGCTTTATCCCCATCGGATCCGACGTGCCTCCCGGCCAGACAACCTCACCTTTTCTAACCTATATTTGGCGAGGCTTACCCGTCCGACGCCGTGAGTCTTTATCTCCCATCGGATGCCGACGAGTGCCTCCCGGCCAGACAACCTCACCTTTTCTAACCTATATTTGGCGAGGCTTACCCGTCCGATGCCGCGAGTATTGACATCCCGTCCGATGCCGGTGAGAGCCTTCCAGCCAGACAACCTTACCTTTTCCACCCTACGGTCGGTGAGACTTTAACTTTTTCACCATATTCTAATTGTATGAGATGCACCTGTACTGTACTAAGTTATGATTGCTACAGAACTGCATCACTGGAAATGGAAAGAACAGGACTGATACTCATGTTTAAAGAGAACATAGACTCTCTTGTTCTGCTTTGGTTCTCTAAATCAGGGCCAAATCCCTTGGGGATAAAGGGCAGCATGTCCTCTGGCCCCTCTGGATAAAGTATATAAAGTTTTATCTCTTACCTGTCTCTCAAAAACTCCAAACTGCCTGGCAGAAATCCAATTAGCACTCTTAAGGCATAAGAGGCAGAAGGGGCTGACCTAATCACAGTGGAGATGCTGTCTAACAGATGGCATTATGGGATGTTGGGAGAACTGGGGGGATTTGTCAGTGTGCTGCTTGTTTTGCTCCTGGCTGATTCCAAAGGTGTTACTTTCAGGAAGCTGATGTACTGTGAGTGGTGGAAAGGAAGAGAGGAGGAGGAGGAGAGAAAGAGAAGAACTATTAATGCTGAAGTATAAAGCATAAAACCCCCAAAATCTACTGAATTTAATATTTGATTGTTATCAATGAGTATGAACTTATGAGTTAAATTCAACTGGTGTATCGCACTATGAAACAATGGTTTAACATTTTATCTCTGGGTTTCGATTTTCTGGGTTGTTTCACCCTGTTTTAAAGATCAACCTAGGCCACATTTACACTGTAAAGCCTAATTCCTAGATTAATATTGTATATGTATATTACATTTTTAGGGTGTTTTCACATATAGTGCAATTTAAAGTCTGCATCTATTGTTCCCTACTGTGATGTAGATCCAAGTGGCTTCTCAAACGAGGAGAAAAAAAAGTATAGCAGGACTGTATGTGTCCTTTTACTGCCATGGACGGAAGAAAGAAGTGCAACATGTCATATATATATGGAACTGTAAATAATAAGAGTAATTGATGCGAGTTTTGATCGATCACATTTTTTTTGGCATCTACGAGTTCATACGAATATGCATATACTAAAGGTCTTCGAAGGACCCCAAAATTTATATATTTTTTACAAATATAAACAAATTTTGATTTTGATGGCTACAACACACAGCAAAAAAGTTGATACAAAGCCAAAATTCTTGCCCCGTCTTGCTTGATACAAGATTTCAGCTGCTTAACCACGCTAGTGAAATGGTGGGTTTTTGTTAAATGTGAGCCAAAATTATCACAATTAAAAGAACCAAAGACTTAAACTACTTCAGTCTGAATTTATTTAATGCACAAGTTTCACAATTTGAGTTGAATTACTGAAATAAATTAACTTTTCCACGACATTCTAACTTATTGAGATGCACCTGTATATGTCTCTGTACAATCCCCATATATGCCTCCATGTAAATGTTACCTTCGCGTATATCGCAGTCACCCATACCGTTTGCACTGATGCACCCCATACCATGACAGACGTTTGCTTTTTCATCTGATGAAAGTTTGGAAGGTCCCTTTGGTCTTTTGGACTGAGAACTCAACATCCTTTTTACCCAGAAATAGGTTGAAATGTGGACTCATCTAACCACAACACATTTTCACTGTGGCCCAGAGAACCCCAAGGCATCACTGCATAGAATTTATGTATAGCTTTCTCCTAAAATAACTGAGATTCAAGTTGCATTTATTGTTAAGTACTCCTGAGCCCATGTTGTTATATTTAACACCACAGCATGAGAGTTCTTTATGCAATGCCATCTGAAGGCTCAAAGTTGATGCACATTCAACTGAGGTTTCCTGCCTTGCCCTACACAGACTGAGATCTCTCTGGATTCCCTGAATCTTTTCAAAATATTATGTATGGTAGGTGGTGAAAGACCTCAATTCTTAGCAATTTTTTTTATAAATTAGATTTTTGACTTGTTTAATACTTCTCTCATGAAATTTGGCACAAAGTGATAAGCAATGATCCAGATTTGCTTGCAAAGACAGAGATGCTCCTTTTATAACCAAACATGATACCCTCACCTATTACCCATTCACCTGCTTACTGTGAACTGTTTCAAATCAGATTAATTTTGATATGCTATAATGTTTTCACTTTTATTTTGCCTCTGTCCCAACTTTTTTGGAATGTGTTGCAGCCAACAAAATCAAAATGTGTTATTATTTACAAAAATACGTTTAAGTTGGTCAGTGAAAACTTTTGCAATATTTTCTTTGTACTTTTGTCAATTAAATAAAAGTTAAAGAGAATTAACAAATCACAGATTCTCGATTTTATTACGTTTTACAAAACGTCCCAACTTCTCTGGAATTGGGGTTATATGCTAGGCCTTGTCCACCACACATCAAAGACCTTACTGCACCAAACAATACAGCAAAGATCTTAGCTGTCCTCTTACCAAAATGCACTACAGGACGATCAAATGGATGAGACATAATACCAGACTATCATAGCATAGAAGGCTACGGCCGGGTGTGTGTTCACGGTGTATTTGTTCACTGCTGTGTGTGTGCACTTTGGAAATGCGCACAAATTCTGAGAATGGGTCACCATCCTTGGCCACACGTCACTTCACTTTCACTAAATTAGTTTATGTCTGGCTGCGCAAATCATTTTACTCCAGACTGCTTTCTGAATGAGGGACAATTCAAGGCAAGTTTTGTTAAAAAGTTCAAACTAAAGGCAGCAACCATTGTTCATGATCCAGCTGCACAAGAAGAAGTAAGTCACTTTATATTTTTTTATGATTATCTGCAAATCGCCTTTGCTCTTCCATGAGCAGAGCTCATTACATGTAAAGATCACCGAAACGAGTCGCTGTGTTTTTTTACAACCGAGACCATTTCAAGATTACCCTAAAGAATCATACCAACTTGTGGACATCGATGTCCCCTTTGAAGCACAGCCACTCAAAATCAGACTTACTTTAAAATCATTATGAGGTTAAATACAGATGTAAAATCATAACAAGAAATTGTTTAATAGCTATGATATTGATTTTGAAATCAAATCTTTGCATAGCTACATGAAACACTGGAATAATCCTTAGAAAAAACAGTTAATCTTAAAAAAAGCATATACATAAACCCATATAGGAAATGACTTAAAAACCATGATAGAAACATTGGTGCTTCATATTTTAGAGCAGTCACTGCAATTTATGAAAGAAATCAGTTAAATCTGTAAGTGTGCAGATGTAACCCTCTTTGTAATCCTTAACATTTTCATAAGTAACTGTAATTTAATTACACATCTTTTCTTAGTAACTGTAACTAATTACAATTACTTTTATTTTGTAATTAAATTACGTAATTCTGTTACATGTAACTAGTTACTCCCCAACACTGTTGTCCACCACACATCAAAGACCTTCTGCACCAAACAATACTTCTGCAAAGATCAGCTGAATTGTCAACAAACTACATCAGGACTCTCGTTCAAATGGATGAGACATACAGATATCATACTTACGGACAGTTTTACTAAACGGGGCAAATTAGCGCAAGAGCGCAATTCTAAAACAGCGACTATTTCCAAAACAGCGAGATTTACTAAAATCAGCCAAATTAAAGAACACAGACGCACACAACATCTTATTTACATATCGTCCGACACAATATATCAAGCAGAGTGCAAATTAGCATAGTTGCAAATAAAGAAATAAATAAGACACAGTAAGTTGAAAAGGACCGGAGGCCAAAAAATATAGGGTTGCAAGAAGTTTTGATAGATCTGGTATTGCGTGACTCCTAGTTTAGGACTCCAAGTCGTCTTTTATTTCCTGAAGCTAATTAAAAATAACATGGCTTGCCAAACGATATGTCTGCATCATGTGTTCTTCTGGAATTCCAAATAAATAAATACGTGTGGAAAAAAATCCTCTGCCTTCTACCACGGGCTCTCTGTTCTCTGTGCTTTCTCCTAGCAACAATAATTGCAGCCATTTCAGGTGCAAAACAGTTTAAGACATGCTTTTTGGGGGCGTTAATGGTGAAAATATCAGTAATTTAACGAGCGCAAACATTAGAAAATCTCATTGCATGATTAATTTTAATACTCTCCTCCCATAATTTCCGCGTCTCAAAGGGAAATTCCTACAAATACATATTTTATAAGGTCAGGCACAAAAATAACTGTGTAATAAATCCACGCATTTTCAGCACTAATTAATCACAGCACGTCTTCAGTAAAACCTGACAGTACAATTTTAATGCCAAAAGACGGTTTGCGCTGGCGCAAGCTTATAGTAAAACTGGCCCTTAGTCTTATTAATTCAAATATTAATCTAATTATTTCTACAAAGGTGCGTTTGAACTGAGAGACTAATGTTTCATCAGCACCGATAGCCTCGTGGGCAGCACTTCGACATACAGCACTGTTGCGCTTTGGGCGTCCCGAGTTCGATTTCTGGCTTGTGGACCTTTCCTGATCCTGTCTTCTACAACCTCTCTCCCACTTTGCTTCCTGTCCTATCAAATTAAAGGCAAAAACGCCAAGAATAAATACAAAAAAAAATAAACTAATGTTTCCTTCATCCTGAGGATTTGCTGCATATCAAATATTCCCATAACTTTGTGTTTTATACTTTAACCCTCGTCCTATATACCAAACTGTTTGTGTGTGTTAGAATAGTTTGTGTTTTCTTCTTTGTATCTATTCGACGGACGGACGGACGGACGACGACAGACAGACAGACAGACCATGTCCTCATGTCCTTCCTGTCTCTTAGAAACATTCAATGAAACATCATAGTACAGCAGCAGGCAGCGAGTTGTTTCTCCTATTAAAGATAAACACAAAAAACGAGTAGTCATGTAACAATGACAAAAAATATAATGAATAAGAGAAGAATCAGATATGAATGTTTAGACATAGCAGGTCAAATGCCAAGATATCAGATACATATCGGATTTAGAACCATTTCTGAAAACGGTCCAAATCGAATGCAAAAAAATATAATATCATATGTATCAATATTACAAGTATGAAAAAAATTGTAATTGATTTACTATGTAAGATGCTGATCAATACACTAAAAATAAATGAATAAAGGAAGAAAGAAAGAAATTCAGTATTTCACTTCTTTAGCTTGTGTACTACTTCAGATGGTGCTAGATTAAAAATATTGTTTTTACGATAAATTGCTTTGTGATATTCCTTACTTCTAAATAACTATAAGTTGCTGCTGCAAAATCAATTAATGTAAATTTTTAAGCTAGTTAGTGCTGGTCTAGATCATCAAAAATCATAACAATGCTGTTGACCAAATGTCAACCGTTTTTGTGGGAAAGTTTACTGGTTAAGCTAGTTAAAAACCTCTGAAGTGGTACTTAGACCATACATCATTCAAAATTCATATCCAAGTCTTTTCAACAGAGCAGTGTTCACTCTCGATCATCTGCCACATTAGCATCCGTGTATATATCTGCCATTTTCTTTGCCTGACTCCATTAGCGATGGCATTATATCTTTGACTCTATATCGACTTTCTTTCATCTTCTGGAGGAAAACTCTATAGCTGTAGATTACAGACTAACCCTAAGGCTTCTTGATCAAGAAGAGAGAGAGAAACATACGCCAACTAAAGGTATAAGACACACATAGAAAAGCCTATGACAGGACGGGAAAATGCTGTCATGTTTCTTATAGTCTGAAAGTGTCTAAAGCATTCAGCCAAGCACATGTTCTCTCACCCACTCAACACCGCCTCTTTCTCGCTCACACACACACACACACACACACACACACACACACACACACACACACACACACACACTCAATTATACACATGTGTATGATCTCCCAAGAATGAGTTGGTCTGTGCTTTTTGAAGACGAGCGTTTTATTGGCTTATCACTGCTGACTGACGCCGTTTTCATTCCTTCTTTCTATCTCCTTATATTCCAGCACATTCAAACTGGCTTATTGCCCTTCCTTTGAAAGACAAGCCTCCTCTAAACACCTGTTTCACAGCGAGCATTGCAGGTGAGCTAAATCCCCGTCTCCACCATCATTAAGAAAACACACACCCTGAAGAGACTAACTGGAGGGAGGATTTACACCATATGATCATTTTCTGTGTCTGAATGTGAAATCGTGATGTGTGTGTGTGTGTGTGTGTGTGTGTGTGTGTGTGTGTGTGTGGTGAGAGAGATTTTACTGTCTAATTTGGTGCAACCTGGGCTCCATGTCCAGACACCCGATACCACACGCAGCTCAGCCGGGCAGGTAGAAGAGGAAGTGGAAGGGATCGATACACTTGTTAAAGATTGCAGATAATGAAAATATGGAAAAAATATATTCTCTGCCATACATTTTTTATGAGAAGTAAGCCCATGGATGCAAAAAGACGCAATTGTAGAAATAGTATACTGGATAAATAATTGAATGAGTATCCTCATTGATTTGTCAGTCTTATTTATTTTTCATCGTCTTCAACCCTTTTTTAAAGGCTAAAATCTAAGACAATGGATCTGAAGGTCACATCTGTGCATCATACATTTACATTCAATTATGTTTTATCTTTGTAAAGCAAGCTTTCAACAGCATTAAAAGGATAGCTCACACTAAAATGAAAATTATGTAATTTACTAACTCCTATGCGGAACATAACTAAAGATGATTGAAAAGTGCATCAGTGTTTTTTATCCATATAGTGAAAGTCAGTGGGGTTCAGAACAACACTGAAATGCACTGACTATCATCATTCTTCAGAATATGTTTTTCTGTGTTTTGAAGCCTGAATACAAATTGGCAGAAGCAAAAATCTACAGTTCTAAACAAACTACACTACGGTCATACAACTTCAGTTCACCCCTATTAATTACTGTCAACTCTTTTAATAATTATTTATAATCTACAAGTTGAAAGTTCATAATAGGAAACAAAACGAAGCTGTAAAAGTGGACTTAAAGGGATAGTTCACCCAAAAATGAAAAATATGTCATCACTCACCCTCAAGTAGTTCCAAACCTGCCTGACTTTCTTTGTTCTGCTGAACATAAAGGAAGATATTCTGAAGAATGTGGGAAACAGAGCAGTTCTGGGGCACCATTGACTTCCATAGTATTTTTTTTCCCTACTATGGAAGTCAATGGTGCCCCAAAACAGCCTGGTTACAAACGTTCTTCAAAATATCTTCCTTTGCGTTCGGCAGAACAAAGACATTCAGACAGGTTTGGAACTAATTGAGGTTGAGTAAATGATGACAGAATTTTCAATTTTGGGTGAACTATCCCTTTAAGTTTACTTGCTCACGTGATGATGTCCTCAACAACCTCTGTATTCTTATTAAGCCACTTGTTAGAATTTTTTTTGTTTTTTCAAGACAAAAAATAATAATTATAATTGGGGAAATACTGATGTATTTTCTGTTGTTGGATGAAACATGAAAATATATTTAGTTTCCTTTAATCGTAGTCCTTTTTTTCAGGCATTGAACCAAAATCCAGTAAAAAAAGAAACATTGACTTTGGGAAGTTTAAAAATGATAACTTGTTTCCAGGTTTTAGGAATCAACACTATAAATAAACACTATAAAAATATGTTTTTTTGCCATATGATCTATTTTTGGTTTCCATGAACCTCTCAATGAACATAACTTTGAAACACAATTTTTTTGTGCTTTTTGGAAAATAGCATATTTGTTTAGTGATAAATGGTACACTAAGTGCAAATAGCTATAGATTCTGTTTACACTGTGTTAAAATAGCAGAATGTTCTGCTATTTATATTACTTATAGAAAATAGTGGCAATTATCTGCACCTCAGTATTGTAGTACATTAGATTTTTTAAAGTATGCAATAATAATGTATATTATTAAATTGAGTGTAAATTATCATTTTCATTTTAATTATTAAATGGATGCCACCTTATTGGGAAAATAAATCCTTCCCTACAATTACCATACCTGATACATAATTTTTCAACTTTTTGAGTATTTACTTCATTTTTATTGATGTGATATGAGATTTGAAAGGGGAGAGAGAAAAAAAGTTTGGCAAAAGGCAAATTCGAACTTGGGTCGATCATATCAAAAAGCATGCACTTTCCATCGACGCCACCAGAACTGATGTGCAACAAGTGTCTTTTGTACTTTAGACTAGTCCAATCACACATTGGTGGGTGGAGTTAGTGTAAATAGCCTCTGCCAACAAGGTGGGCTATTTGCACTTATAGTGTAAATAGACACTTAGTTTTTCTCTTAGTTTGAATAACTAATATGAATAACATTTTTACCCCATTAAGATCTTTTGCGGTATGGAAAGATTCTGTGAATGGTAAAAGGTTCTTCATGGAACCAAAATACCATCAAAGCACCTTTATTTCTTATAGTGTATGTTTGGAGCAACATCAGGGTGAGTCAATAAAGCAGAAAAATTGATCTTGCATTTCATATTTCAGTGAATTATTTGGCAATAATAAGCGCATTTCTAAGCTAGGACGCATTCTGAATTGTCTAGTTACGCCTGAGACATTTTGCAGAGGTAGTTTAATGGTTTGTGTAGGACTGGCTAATTTACTTGAGTCTAGTTCTACAGATGATAGAATAAGATACAAACAAAACACTTCAGAAATCAGATCTCATCATTGTACTATAAATGTTTGCTTTTAGATCTCCATGGGAACAGCATAGCAAATATGTCATTAGAATGCACCTGTTCCGCAGGCTTTCATTAGCTCAAGCTTAGTTTCAAACGCTAAGGGGTTTAATAATATGCAGACCAGACGATGCTCTGCATGAAGGCACGAAGGAGACACGTTGAGACTTGCATGGAGGCGTTGAAAATATCTGCTGCTCCGTCAAGATAACCTTTACATCAAACAGAGTAACAGCTGAAACTCACAGAGAGAGAGAATTTAGTATTCTACAGAATTTAAATATATGCAGAAACATCCTACACATTTATGCATTTAGCACATTCCTACACATTGCAGGGATGAAATATATAATGTGGAATAAAGCAGATAGTCACTAATAATTAATTAATATCTTAAAGACAGTACTAATTTCCCACTTTGAAGTTAAAGCTCACACAACACACTTCATAACACTGCAGCATCCCTTCAAATGCAATATATGCTCATAATCAATCACAACGTTCCTCAAGCTGACTAAAGGTGAATGAATCAAGATGGATTTGGAAGAGCTTGCAACTGCTTCTATACAACAAAGTCTATAATATCTGGGGAAAGCTATTCTTCAATGGAAGTTCATGATCTTAAATGTGCCATCTTTTCCTCATCATGAGCTGCCATGTGACTCTCTCTGGAGCAGAGGATAATGTACTAACACTACAAGAGCATACAAAGTCCCAAGCCTTTCACTAGCCACTATCCTGAGCTGTGAGGTCAAAGACAGCAGAACATTTCAAAAATGTCCAAGTAAGTTTCACCCAAGGAAACAACTTCATCTTAAATTATGTATGAGATTTTGTCAGAATATTACAAAAGTACATTAACTTGCACCATTGAGCATTGCCACAATGATGCAGAGTACAAGTTACAGATGTTCAAAATCAGGCTGTGGTATAACATCTGCTATAATATAAAGGAAGTTTAAAAAAAGCTATCAATTCACAAAAATCCTATTTTTAACTATATAGCATAGTTTCAACATCCACTAGAAGGCACTCAACTGTATTAGGTTAATCAGCCAAACCTCAACCTTTTTCTTTTAAAGCAGAAAGCAATATATCAAGACCATAGTTTAAGAGGCAGTGTGTAACAATATATTGCTTGCTATCACACACTATCAGTAATAAATGTGTGTTTTCATATGAGTATATATAGATATTATATTTTATGCCCTACTTTCATCACCCCACAATATCTAAAAATATATTTTTGCACTTTATTCAATATACTATACTTTCTCCTTAACTTCTAACCATATTATGTAAGTACTTAAATGCTGTAGGAATATTACAGTCCTCTACACTTATTGTGTGTCTCAGTATTTTAAAGGTCTGGTTTGAGTAAACGGTTGATGTATTCGATTAATTAAACTCCAACCTTGACTGTAAAGTGTTTATTTCTACATTACAAGCCTACTGAAATGCAACGCATAGATATAGAGTTCAGAAGTTTTTATTTAAAAGAGCTGTTTTCTATGTTAATATTTTAAAATATAAATTATTCCTATGAATGCAAAGATGAGTTTTCAGCATAATTACATAAGTATTTAGTGTCACGTAATCCATCAGAAATCATTCTATTATGCTGATTTTGTGCTTAAGAAACATTTATTATTAATGCTGAACATTGTGCTGCTTATTATTTCTCTAATATTTATATATATTCAGGATTCTTTTAAAGTTAAAAATACACGCATTTATTTGAAATACTCAAATAAAAGTAATAGAACACATGAATAAGATGATAGAACAGAGATTGTGTAAATCATCACTTGCCTTATCACATCAAGCCTTCTGAAAATTAATCGAAAAAGGTGGTGGGTGGCAGAGTTCTTGCTTTTCCTCATCAGTGGAAACGATTCCCATGTCCGCCATTGAGTGAAGGGCAGTGGAGATGAGAAGGCAGATTATGCTAAAAAATAAAGGAGAGGAGAGATTGTTTGCAGCTTAAAGGGTACGCTTCATTTCTCTTCATTTACTCTGAATTACCCCAGAGTCCCTCGGGAGACTTGTCTTGCCCGGTGCCCTTCAGTTCATTCTACAGAGCCTTGAGAAGTTCACACTTACTTTACCTAATAGGAATCTGAAGACCCGCTGCGGATAGAGGTTATGTAAAGTTAAATGAATTCCATCTCCACACCAGCTGTTAACCAGTGGTAGATAATAGAGGGATCGTGAGGGTGAATGTGGTGGTTCAAATACACATTATTTGAACTAGCAATCATTGTAAACACCACAATTTTGCTTCATAAAATTACTCATATATATTTTGTTTCATAATAAGAGATATAATTGCACGTTTTAGCTAAATTAGTCTCGAATATTGTTCCACACAGTTTTAATATTTGTATAAAATGTATAACTTCCTTGTGGCTTATTTACAGAATATGTATCTTTATTTTTTTTCCCTCCAGTCAAGTCAGAAGTGCTGCCATCAACTGTGTGACATCTTAAATGCATCTCTTTGATCTGATGTGCCTTTGATCTCCTCTCTGCTTTCTTCTTTGAATTGAAGGATATTCACCTTTGATTAGACGCAATACACAAGTTTTATCAAGAGCGCATATGGATTGAAAGGTCAGACAGTGGCATATTTATAAACTCAATCATTGTAATTCAATGCTTACTTATTCATACACTCTTCTAAAGATACTCCCACCGCAAGCTGTCAGCCAAACCAAACTTCTTCATTAGCAGATCCTACGGTGTTCTTCATCTGTACATCTAATCTTGAATCTTCAGTTCACGCTCAAAAATCAGCACTGATGTAGTCAGTCTATGAGCAGTTTTTGTATGCGATATGTGTCAGATGGTTAGTGAAAATGAGTGGTCTGTGGGTGTAACTATATATCCAACTGGTGGACAAAAGATTGACATATAATAAAGACATAAAATGGGCCTTTCATCTGTCATCAGATTGTATCTACTTAATTTCCTCACTTCTGTTTCTGCAATATTGAAGTGAATTGAACTCCAGCGTGGAGTGGATGTCTCATGGCATTTCTCCCACACAGCCAAATCACCCTCTACTCAAGCTCCACAGCGGGAGTTCAGTAGGTCTGACCTGTTTTAATGAGACACGCAGACAGCATGCGTGAGAAAAAGAAAGACAGAGACAGTGTATTAGAAAGTTGTGTTCACATCCTTGCTGCTCTTTACTCTGGAAAGGATCAAACAAACATGTCCTTCAGATATTTACTCAGTCTGAAGCTCATGTTTTCTCATCACACACACACACAGAGTACTCCCTTGGCATACCAATATGTCATGGTGATATCAATTCAATTCTCTGACATGAAGGAACTCTCAATATCACCCCAACGATCTGTTATCACCTGCTCAACACCAGCCAAACAAAGTAGAATATCATGATCGGAACCATAAAAATAACTTGTATTATAGATATATGAACATTGGATTACAAGTCAAACATTTATAATGACGTGTTATTGTTTTTGGGTAAAAATAACTTATGCTCACCAAGGTTGCATTTATTTGATCAAAAATACAGTAAAATATTCTAAGACATTATTACAATTCAAAAACATTGCTTTCTATTGTAATATATTTTCAAACATTTATAATTGTGATGGCATATAGATGATTTAAACCAGTTCATTTATGGTGAGTTCAATACAATTCTGACAAATAGGCTTTATGACTGATAGCCCTTTAAATATCAGGAGACAATCATACGTAACAGTCATTAAAAATTGTCACAAGGGTCTTTGCCACAATGAAAAAATTTTGACTTGCCTGACATTCTTGTGGATGCAATCCAGCTTTAGTCTGATCTCAGCAAACACAAGGAAAATCCACCAATAAATGAGAATGCTCTTCTCAGACATAGGCCATAAATAATATAAACTGCATACACAGTTGAATTAATCATGGCCTAACTGAATTTTAATGTTTTTGCTTTAAAAAAATGAAGCCAAGAGATAAGGCTTGGGTCCACAACATAAGATTGCCGTTATCTCAACAAAATGTTGTCGTGGCTTCAAAATACCACGACGTATCACTCACATTCAGTAAAACTAACTGAACAGAACTTGTTCTTTCCTGGACACTATAGTTCTCTGCCATTGAAATCTGCAGGACTGTAGCTCTCCAGGAGCAGGGAGGGAGACCTTGCATTACAGCATTTCATACAGGTATCGCGATTTTATCAATTTTCATCATATATGCTATCAGGTCTATAGAAAAAAAAGAAAGAAAGACATGCTCAGCTAGATGGTATATTTCCTTTGTGGAGCTCTCCGTGGTCCTGAAACCGAGAGCACGCCACCTGTATCCTCAAGCACATATTATTCAAAAACGAGTGACTGAGATCAGCACTGACCCAGAGAGAGAGAGAGAGAGAGAGAGAGAGAGAGAGAGAGAGAGAGAGAGAGAGAGAGAGAGAGAGAGAGAGAGAGAGAGAGAGAGAGAGAGAGAGTTGGATCAGTCCTTCAGAGGGATCTGAGGAAACGGCGGGAGGCGCGCGCACATTCGTGGTTGCATCTCATTGTGGCGGGAGTCCAGGTGCTACCTTCACGAGACTTAAGGCTTTTCCCCTAACGGTTTTAACGGTCGGAGGTACCTCGGAAGTGTGGAGCAGAGTACTTTTCCCAATATGAGATTCCACAGCGGCATTGGAATTCTTCTCCTCACGACGTTAAGCGCGTTAACTTCAGTTTTATCGGCGAATAACTGTAAGTTAATTTATTTATTCTGTCAAATACAACTGTGAAACAATATGTCGTTGTATTAAACCATCTAAACGCGTACAAACATGAGGGACCTGAAGAAATCCAGTCAGGTTGCTTATACTGAATTGAAAAGCATGCTTGTAAGCAGCCTATACGCAAATCTGTGTTGTTTGTTTATTAAGTATCAATGAATTAACATTCATTGTGTCTGTTATGTATTATGATTATGAGTTGTTTATAGCATTAGATAACTTCTCTAAGACCATTGTGGCTTGTTTTAAGTGATCGACATTGAATCAAGCTTTACATGCCTTCACTGAAATTTGCAGTTAAAAGTTCCATCTTCGCTAAAACTGTGTATAATTTTATACGCAAAAATGAATATGTTAACTTTAAATGTGGGGTGTGTTTAAGGCCATATATGTTATCACAACTGGTCTATAACGTTACTCACACAGAAATGTCGTGAACCCTCTGGAGAGTTAAGAGTCGGTTATTCATTAAAGATACAGAAATAATCGCGTCAAAAGAGAAAATAAAGAAAACTACTCTTTTGACAACAAAAACAGATTGTGAAATATATTCGTCTATCATCTTTGATATCTCTCTCTCGCGCGCGCGCGCGCACATATACAGTAAGGCGTGCGTGAGCAGAAAGACACTTCTTGAAAAGTCACGAGCTTACCATTTCATTTCATCTGTTTGGGTGCAAATACGAGAGATGGGAGGAGTGCTACAGGGAAAAAATGCTGGCGATGCCTGTGAAGATCTGCCGCGATCGAACAGCCTCAGATACTCGCATGAAAGGATGCTGTGAGCGGGTCAGGTGTTGACTACGTCCTCTCGAGAATAGTTAATAGGAAACATAGCAAATTGCGCATTCTAGGAAATGTGTTTATAAACGTACAATTCCTTTATTAAGATGTACACATTTTGAAAAGTGTGTATTTGAGAGTAAGGACAAACAATATTTCGCTTATAAACGTACAATGTCTTCATTAGGATGTAAACATGTAGAGAATTTTGTATTTGAGAGTAAGGACAAAAAAATATATTATTAGCTCAGTAAACAATAAAATAGCAGGCAGAAGGCTTGGAAAATTCCCATTATATTAGGGGGGAAACTGGTAAAAACTATATTATAAGATATGTGTGCAGAGGTTTTGCTATACCTGTGTTTGTTTGTTTGTTTGTTTGTTTGTTTGTTTGTTTGTTTGTTGTTTTATTTGTTATGAAAACCTGTCAAAACTAACTGGGTATTTTTTTTTATTTTCCTCACTTGGAAGGGCGAACATCTTTTGATTTAAACCTACTAATATCCATCTAGGTTTGATTGAGGCTTAGGCTTGGGTTAGTGTTTAGGTTTAGCAAACTTCACCTCCATATGAACACCACTATAAGGAGTCCATGAGACTCATAGTCTATGAATGCTCACTAACAGGGAAAGCATTAAGTGTGTTTCGTTCGTGTGTGAGTGTTTTGAAGGTTGCAGTAGCCTGGGAATTTGAGAGAGATTTGTAGAGTGCTCATGCAGAGATTTTCAAACCTTCTTCATTCCAAGTACCACCAGTTATTTTGATTTCATGGGACTGCTCTCTTAAGCTTCTGGAAATATTTTAATGAACAGGCCCATTTATAGTGTGTAAGTAAGGCAATATATTTGTATAAATTTTCATTGTACCATGTGTGTGTGTGTGTGTGTGTATATATATATATATATATATATATATATATACTGTAGTACTGTTAGATATATATAGTACTGATAAAATAATGTTAACAATGTTGGATAAAATAATGTTAACAATGTGAACCCCATTATTAGGGTTGGTATTATTGGATATACTTTATATTAAGTGTCCTTAACTACTATGTACTTACATCAAAAAATAAGTACAATGTACTTATTTTGTTCATATTGTATTACAAAACACTTTTGATGCTATTGAGGTGGGATATGGGTAAGGTTAGGGACAGGTTTGGTGGTATGGGTAGGTTTAAGGGTGGGTTAAGGTGTGAGGAATGGGTCGATGGAGTAATTATAAATGTAATTACAGATGTATACATATAGGTATTTTTACAAATATAAGTACAATGTAAAAACATGTATGTACACAATAAGTGCATTGTATAAAATTATTAATTTAAGTGTAAGTACATCGTAGTTAAGGCCACCTAATATAAAGTAGGACCATATTATTTGTTTAGGCAACAGTTAAAATATATATGGTTCAAAGTGTTGCTTGCCCTGACAAAATCTTCAATGGCCCTGCCACAAAATATTAGATAGTTGTTTTCATTGTTTTTGAGCCTTGTTATCTTGTATTCTCTCTTTGTGCATACTGTGCGTACTTTAAAAAGTGCTGAATTTAGATTTTTCACAACTTTATGAACTTGAATGGTTTAAAATTGCTTGAATGTTTAAATTGGCAAAGCTTAAAAAAATGAAAAATTAACAACTTTAATGAGGAGTCAGTCCTTATTGCTGAGCCCTGATATAAGTGTTGCACAAGTTGTGTTTAGCAGGGTTGAAGTAAGACTTAGACTGTAAAAAGTACCAAAAACTGTAAATAATGGGAGCCAATTTAGCAGGAGCATCTGTAATCTTAGCAGTCCAATTGTTTGGTGTTTTAAGAACAACAGTCTTTACGATTGTGTGTACACAAAGCTTGGCAAGGCTTCATTAGTGAAGAAGAATGGTGGGCAAAAACTAAAAGTGAATGATAGGATCCGGGAAGGAATCTGTGCCAAACAAAAGAATTGCTGCTACAAAGTGACAGCAAACCTCAGTATCTACCACGAAAATTACCACAGAGAACTTCAGAAAGCTACCATCTATGAAAGAGCTGCAAGTGCTAAAACGGACAGCAATGCTAAAACTGAGAAAATATGTCATGATCATAAAACCTGGACAGTTGGAGCACCAAAATGAGCTTTGTTCATTTGACTTGAAAATTATCAAACCACTGTGAGCAGTTTTAGAGAGAGGAGTGAGAAGCCGATTCCCTTCTTCAACAACTGGCAGATGTTCTGACAGACGACACTGGAGAATATTTAGAAGTTGTATGAATCTATTATAAGAAGGTTGGAAGCTGTATCAAAGGCAAATGCTGGTAGAATACCTTAATAAAGAAGTATTGCCTATTTTGCAGTTGCATGCTTACATTATTCTGTCCAGCCCCTGTATTTCAAATTTATTTGTGTTGCGCTTTCACAATAAATTTGGTTCCAAAGCAGTTTTTAATAGAATATTGCCATAGAAGACGGCAAAACTGCTAAGTGATCAAGCTAAAGGCAACACAAATAAAAGCCACAGTCGATTGTACAAGTGTGATTGGTGTGGTTTAGTGTGCAGTAAGAGTAGTGCGTGAGAGTGATGAAGTTGTGAGTGTTTTGATGGAGGAATGTGGAAGGCTGCTGTCTGAGAGCAATCAGTACCGCCCATGTCAGGCAGAGGTGCTGCAGCTTCTGTAAGACAGAGAAGTGGCGTTTAACTCGCTCCCCGCTGAGAACAAAAGCCCTCTGCGGTTTTCAATCTGTCTCTCACAGACTTCAGCGCCCACGAACAGGTGTGTGAGTGATTGAACTCATGGACCCTTGCCAGGAGAAAATAACTTTCCTTTAAATAAGTTACGCTTTGGAAAAAGTGCTCTGAAATAGACAGTAACTGTGAGATCAGGGCTATATGAAGAACCAGACAAACCCCTAGAGAAAATGTAGCTGATTATACTGGGAGAATGCTTTTAACAAAACTTTAGACTCAAAATGGTAGGCAGAAATAGTTTTTTATTAACTTTTACACCCTTTCAGCTTTCGGTAAATGAAGCAGCAATTATATATGAGCACTTTCACTTTGAAGTGTGACAGCGTCGTTCTGGCATCATACCACAGAAAAGCAAATTGCAGTCAGTTGTATGGCAGTGCGGTTTCTTAGGCATTTGCTAGGGGCTTACATGTAATTCAGGCACATGCGTGTTATCATTACACTGGTAGAGCAGCAGAATTGTTTATTTGCCTGCACAGAATGTTCTTCCATATTGTATACACACACACACACTTCTTTAAGAAACAGAAAACATGCTTACATAGGCTTCCAACTGTTGATGTAGATTAAGGAATTTAGGCAGTCAAGTCTGCCTGAATTATGCTCTGTCTGCGTGCTTCTGAGTCATGTGTTTACAGTCTTTTCTGCTGAGTGTTACGTGTGTCTTATGGGTGTTTATTTATGGAGCCGTTTTCAGTTGGTTTTCACTACATTCATGAAATGCTGGAGGGACGTCTTGCTATATTTATAATCCTTTTTGGGCGTCACTCCAAATACTGAAGCTAGATTTTAAATCATGTAGTTTTTCAGCAGTGAAGCTATTTTATTGATTAGTAGCGGGGCAGAGCTGACAAACTCTACAGCATTTCATTTTTCTGACAGTATTCAAGCGATCAAGTCGTGTTTTTCTCTCAGCTGTTTAGAATTGGGCCATACTTTTTTATTAAGTGAGAAAACAAGATAAACATTCTCAGTTTATTAGAATTGTATTCATAAGATGAATTATGAATACAACCACAGCGATGCTTGATTCCTGAATCATTCTTTTGAGTCAGGTCTTTTCAGGAAAACGTCATTTGGACAGTTCACTCATGCACTGAATCGTTTGGAGTGGTTTCTCACTCAGTAAAACTTGAACGTAATATATATGAGCATATGTTATAAAGTGTTGAACATGCACACAGAGACAGGCAGCTGTGAATCCTTCGGGACAGAACAGAGGTTATACTCACCTAATCCTCCATAAGGTATTCAATTAAAAAACGTCTTTCACCCTTAATTCTAGGGCCTTTATTTTATCCTCCAGCAGATCCAGCTCTATATGCTGGTGTGCAGGAGTGCCTATCTATGAAAAGCTCAAGAACGTTCAAGTCAGAGCAGAGCTGATGAATTAAGAAAGGCGCAATCTCTATGTACTTTACATTAAGCATGAATGTTAAATATTAATTAAACGAACCACACAAATCCAAAGCAGGTTTGAAATGCCAGCAGCAGACGGGTATAAATAATCACAAAATGCCCTGTGTAAGAATTCATTTGTTTGTGAGTGGCACTGATGTCTGAAATAATCAAAATTCAGCTTGCCAAGAGATCAGTGTGATTGTTTTCTGCTGACCCTAAAGCGGCGGGTTCAGTCCGTGTCGTCTGCAGGACGGCCCAGACGTTGCTCAAATCCAGAAGGAATTACTTTAAAACTCAGGATGCGTTTTATGTCAGAAAAATTGAATGCAATGACTTTAATTTGACTGTATCCTCACTGACCTCATCTTTACGTTGTTTATTTATTGTGAAAAGTATTAGTATTATTAATGTTTTAGCCTAATTGGGAGGTGTTACAAATACACTGAGACATGACAAGTAACGCATTGAATTATACATGAACATTTAAAAGTAGAAAGACTGAAATTGCTTTTTCTTGTAAGATATACTCTAATAATTAAAACTTTACAGTTTAATAAGACTGACTAATCTTGAGATCGCATACTCCTGAACAATGTCTGCACTAGTTATCATCACTAGTACAAACTCATCTCGTCAGGACAGTATGCATCATTAAAAATGCGTAGAGCTCAGATTACAGATATTAAGATTTAAGCATACATCACACAGTCTGTAAGGCAGGCATGCTAAGTAGGGCTCCCTCCCGCTTGATGGTTGGATTACCTCTTGATTTCAGAGGAAGTTGTTGCTCAGCCCAGAAACCACAGCTGACAGGCTTGCCTCATTTTGTTAAAATGTCAGGATTACTCAAAGTTATGTCTCTGAATTGATTTTTCTGAAACTTTTATGCTCAATAATGCACTGATGGATAAGGGAGAGGGTGGCTGAAAATTTAATTTGTATAATTAGATCATCAGGTAAACACGCATCTGAAGGTGAAAACAATTTTGTCTTTGCATGTATTTCAAGACCTACATTTTGTGAATAGAGTCTGCATAAACAGCTCACTATTTGCTTATTATAAGTTGGTTTTGATGCATCTTAGGGACTCTCTCTCTCTCTTTTTTTAACATGCTTTCTAATTTACAAGGCTCGAAATTGCGACCATTTTGGTCGCATATGCTCCCATAATTTTATATGTGTGACTTCAAAACATATTTAGGAGCATTTGTGCAAGTGCATATAATTGTTGTAGTGCAACCTGTTTTAATTTCTCTAAAAACGTTCACAGTTGTGTGCTGATACGGTCTGCCGTTCTATCAAAGGTTACATAACTTCATCTTTACATTCTTAAATGTAATGTAGATTTTAGATTGGTTAATATTAGCGGTCAATCACTCAGTCACTGCTTTCCGCTGTCAGGTGACAGGGCGCTAACAACCGCGGGAACAGCAAAGGGCTGAAGAAGAGCGGAAATGAAAAGAAACACTGACAGATTTCTTTTGTAAAACACCTAAAGTTACAAATAATGGTGCTGGTGATAGCGATCATGTGGTGAATGTTGATCCACCAGCCGAAAAGTCGGCGTACAGTTTTCGGAGAGAATGGTTGAAAGACTTCGAGTGGCTCCGCTATGAAAATGCACTGTGCTCTACGCACTGCATTCACTTTAAAGCCTGTGGGATGGAGTTTGCAGGTAATGGCATTCGCCACCAAATCTACACATTTTAAGCTCGAGAGCTTGGTTAAACACGTAGAGAGTGCCAAACACAAGAATCGCTGGGACAAGTGTGTGGCAAAATGTTCAGGATCATCAGGTTCAATCGTTAAGGCCTTTAATCATCAGGATGCTCACATAGGGGTCTGCGATAATATCGTAATTGTTGTTTTAACGATGTGCGATTTGAAAATATTGAGTATATTGCAAAAAACACCTACAGAGAGTGCACGCATACGTGATGACGTGATGAAATTTAGTATATTAGATTAGTGCGCGTGCACACTTAGAGTGCGTTTGTTTTATAAAAAAACTCCATATTTCCTCTTTTTGCACCATTTCGACAGCAAAAATAATTCCAAATACAGCCACAGCACTGTTTCACGTCTCTGAGCAACATGACACGTTTCGTTCCTGATTTAATCAACCGTTTAAATGATTTGGTTCAGTCACAGTGACTCACTCATTAACAGTGACTGACGGTTTTAATTTCACATTTAAAGTATATTTTCTTTAAAAAAAAGAGTCAAATATCAGTATTCAACGTTTTATGTTTACAGTATTACAATTATATTTGCATGTGTAACTGCAGGTTAAATGCATTCATGTCCTGCAATAAGCAGTGTGTAAATGCATCTAAATGCCACTTCAGAAATTACAATTCAAAGATTAATTTTGTTGATACTGATTTAATTTGCTTGATAACAGCCCAAATGTCTTATTCTAATTGACTGATTAAATTATCATGCACACTTTTAGAAAAAAATTGCCTAATTGTAAAAATGACCATAATAGGTAAAAATCTATTTAAACTTATTGGAAAAGATTAATTTCTCTCACTGCTGTGAACTGACCACCACACAGAATATGAAGAATATCAAAGTCAGCTGTCCACGGTAGTTCTTAAGATCAGCACAATAACACACTCAATAAAATCAATAAAATCCTAGAAAATAGAGATACAATTTTTTGTCAATATCGCACACCCCCTAGCTGCCAGCCGTTCCGCGCAATTGGCAGAGCTGAATGTAAAATTTAACATCGCATACACCATCCTAACCCTCGCCAAAGAGGAGCGCTCTCTCTGTGTTTAACCAAACTCAGATTAACTTAGGTGGTTTACGAAATAAATCTGTCAGTGTTCTTTTCATTCTCTTCTTCAGCCCTTTGCATTTCCCACAGTAGTTAGTTCCCTGTCACCTGACAGTGGAAAGCAGTGACTGGGTGATTGACAGCAATCTAAAATCTGCATCGCAATGTAAAGATTAAATCTGTTAATATAGCATTTGTAAATGTGGTGCTCCTACATTTTTGGTGGGCGCTCCTAACTTTTTAAAGTTGGGAGCACCAGTGCTACCAAGTAAAAAAGTTAATTTCGAGCCCTGAATTTAGCATATTGCTGGGTCTGTGCAGTTCTTAATTACATTACAAATTAAATGTTTGATTTTAAGGACAATTTGTTTACCTTTGTAGAAAAAAAAGCCTTTTAATGTCCTTTGAAGTTTGGTTCTTGGCAGAAAATACCACTGCCCTTTATCTGGGTTTGACATGAAAAAAGGGAAGAAAAATGTTTTAGGGGTGTAATAAATTCAGCAAATAATGTTTTATTTTTTTTCTTAATAAAGGCATACAAGGATATGTAAGCAGAATAAATGCTTCAAACTGAATTTAATAATTATTTAATTATTTATACACCTACTTTAAACTTTAGAAACTGTGTAAACTTCTAATCTTAGTCTATTCTTCCTATGTGATGGGCAGCCCAGACAGAAGCTACACTGCAAATAAGTATTTTTCAAAGTTTTAAATAAATCTAAGATTTATGGAGAATGTTTTACAAGAAAATCCTATTTGAGTTTTTCTTCTAAACTGCATGTTTAATTCAGTGTGTTCCTTGCCATTTGTTTATAATTGTCTGGTTGACATTTTAATTGTAAATTGACATTTACTAGCAATTTCTAAATAAAAAATGTCTTCACAAAATTTGCACAAAATGCCATATACAGTTACCAAAATACCAATAATAACAAACTCCGAAATTCACAAGGACTCGTTTTTTGAAATTTCGAAGCTTTACTATTTCTGGCTGCTCATTCATAAAGATGAGGGATATGAAATAAGCACTCTTACAACCATCTACATCATACTGTATAGCAATGTAAATACTATGAAGTAAACCTTGTCATAATTCATCAACTGTAGATCATGAGCAATCTATTTGCATACATATTCATTGATTGCGAACTGCTCTGAAACTGAGAGCTCATAGAACAAACAACAGCAGTCGCCGTACTCATGCCTTCCCGGCCATACCCTGGTTGTTTGTTGCCATAGCCAAGTTGATTTCTTAGACTTTGTATGCACCTGCATGGACTTTTTTTATCCTCGAATGTTCTCCTAAATGCCTTTTAAAGTTCACACACATCTATTTTTGGTCCCAAATGCTAGTGAGAAACTTGCACTGTTGAGCCCTGCTGAGCTGCATGAGGTTTAGATATGAGGATATCATCCTATAGTCTCTTTCTGCTTTCAGTCTATCTTTGTAATCTGAAACATGATAGATGAGTTATTCTAAGGATTCGGTCGGGTGGGGGAGTTTGGCGAAAGGGCCCTCCCAGTCACACACATATATCGAGAGGACCCTCCCACTCACACACAAATGAAGATCAAAGAAGGCAGGCAGGGATTTACAGAGATTAAAGCAAAGTGAAGGACAAACAAAATCCTCCCGAGTTTTGATGAGGGGAAATTAAAGCCACGGCTCAGCATCGGATGAATGCAAACAAATAGAGCGCCTGCCAAATGACACATCTCAGGGAAAAAAATAACAAGTGCACATGCAAATAATGTTTTTAACAATGATGTCATTAAATATATAATTAACTATTATGTTAAAATCAAATAAAAAAACTGCCATTATATCGTTATAGGGTCTGTTGTCTTAAAAAGGCTGCTTGAACTGTCATGTGGTGCAACATGCTTAATTCCATGTAAAACGTCTTTGAACAGCATTTTTCAAATTGGATTATAATTCTTTATGTATTTTTATTTACATTAATTGAGAGACCACATGAAATATTTGTCCTTTCAAAAATCCATTTGTCTCACTGCCGGTGTTCTGTCGATTTGTGCTACCCTGTCAGATTTTCCTACCTCCCATTAAAATAGTGGGTAGTACAATTCGACAACTAAAAATTCTACCTGTTAAATTATGTTTTATTAATATGTACACCTACCACAACCTTAATCCTACCCTTACAGTAATGCACATACAGTAATTACGTGTTATATTCGCGGTTGTGGATATAAGGGATACATCTAGTACCGAAAACCAACAATTAATATTTTTTCTACCTATTAGATTGTGTTTTATTAACGTCTACACCAACCCCAACCCTATACCTACACTTACAGTAATGCAGATGCATTAAATATTGTTGTTCAGCGTGAGAGAAATTATGAAATATTGATGCGCGCATGCGCAGTAAGCCGAGGTAGGAAAATCTGACGGGTAGGATAAAATGTCAGGACACCGGACCATTAGATAGAACTAGTGAGACATTAAAAGTGTTAAAATCTTGAAATCTTTCATGGACCTTTGCCCAAAACCCTCTAGCCATTTTTGGAAAGAGATTTCATATTCTTTTCCTGTGGTTCGAATCTCAAAAAATTATATCTTAAATCAGATATCTAAAGCTCAAGGGCCAAACTGAGTTATTTGTCAGGCAATCTTATCAAAGCTCCTATTTACACTGCAAGTACTGCTGTCATTCTGCTGGGAGATGATTTAAACAATGCCTGGCGGAAACACTGAGGAAACCCGTTAATCTGCCATTAATCTCCCACCTTAATCAGCGCTATCGTGGCGGCCCATCAGATGGGTGATCGATCCCGCTAGCTATAAATAGCTTAGAGCAGTGCGGGCTAAACAACTCTCTGATGTGATGTACCTTCATTAGACCTGGATACTTGGGGTGTTTAGCACATCCTGTCCTCTCAGAGGTGATCATAATCATTTCCTCTCTTTTTTAATCTTTCACTCTATCCAGCCTTGTTTACAGTTGTTAAAAGCTGTCCCATGATTCCTCTACACAGGGGTCGGCAGCCTTTTTAACATGAAGTGCCATGTCAACCTCTGAATTAATTGTATTTTATAATATAGATTGTAATACAATATGCAGTTGACCCAAAGATTATAGATACACTTTTGCACACCATTGCACAAAATGACAAAATATTATTAAAGTTTTTCACAAAACTTCTCTGAGCCATTTTTTGCGGTTTATTTTGACTGACTGGTTCCAAAGAGTTTTTCAATGAATGCAACTATGAATATGTTCGACTCTTTTTGTGACAACCAAAAATTAAGCAATTTGAGCAATTTGTATAATTTGAAACTTAACTCCTTGGTGGGAAATGTTTTGCTTAAAACGTGGGACCACTGTAATAATACAATACTATATAGAAGTATTATTGTTTATTTGTATTTGTATTAGTATAAGTCAAAACATGCATCATTGTGAGTAGGACTGCACAGCTACTGTAGAGCGTTCCAGCTATAGTACAGTGCAGATCATTTTCTGGTTTGCGCTGTCTGTAGGTTGCGCAAGTATATGGAACGGATCTCTGCGCTGTTCAGTGGGCCGTGCAAGTAAACAGATCCGCTCTCCAGTGATTCGCGCTGCACGATTCAACTGAGTAGTGCAATTTTGTCCCACTTTTGGAGTATTTGGATTCCCAAACAGCTTTATAACTCAATAAAACAGTCTGTGTGATTACAAAGAAGGGTTGCTGAAAGATTCATGCAGATATGATTGAATTCAGCATTTCTAAAATAAACAAAAAAATAAAATTATATGCGTAATATTCTTCTCGCTCCTCTCTTATTGCCAGCATGCCAGTGATTACACCTCCATGTTCCAATGGCATCAAACAAGCTTTCCCAAGTTCCTTTGCCTATCCTTTCTCTGTACTCGTTTCTTCACAGCCTTATTACCAGCATTTCCCTTCTCTAATTTCTCTCTGCCATTCCCGCTCTCTTTCTCTCTTTTCCATGTTCCTGTGACCACATGATTAAAGCACTCCTACCCATGTCACAGTGAGGCAGCACAGTAATAATGTCTGACCTTTTGAACAATGACCATGTTGAATGCACTCTCAGGCTGGTCAGATTGAAGAGTCCTTCAGGGACACGGACCTGCCTGAAACGTCACTGACTCAGGCCCACCTTTCTTAGAAAAAAAACACATAATGTCTGTCATTCAGATACTACAAAATGCTGCTGCTCATGGGTTATTTCATGTTGGAAAAATATAATTATGTCCCTGTTGCTAGGCAAACACTTTACTGGCTCTGTGGTCTCTGTCATCGTTATGTTCGGATGTGAGTGTGTCTGCGTGTGTGTATGGCCAAAAGGTAGTGAGAACGATTTGAAATTGTGATTTTTTTTATTCTGAAAGGTCAATGAGATGCTCCTGCTGTAGATGAAGAGGCTTGAAGAGAGGTGCTTTTGTTGTTTTAACTATGGAGGGCCATAAACCATTTTTTTATCAAAGATAAAAGCACACATTTTGATAGGCCAGGGGTCCAGCTGAGGGTACTTATGAAATCACCATCAAATGTGGAAGAATAATATTTCATTGTTATTTTCAGTATAAGTAGTTAATTGCATGAATTGACATCACATAGATCAAATCCATTGAATGCTTAGTTATTAAATTGTCTGTAATGACCGTTGAGGATATTTATAAGTAAGATGGGTTATCATTACTTGGCCTGTTCCTGGACATCTGCCGTCCTGTAAAGTTCAGCCCCAACCCCAGTCAAAAACACTTGAATCAGCTAAATAAGATCTTCAAAAACACATTAATAATTACAGCCATTTGTGTTGGAGAAAGGCTGGAACTAAACTCTACAGGATATTAGATCTCCAGAAACGGGACTGGGCACCTCTGAGCTAAACTTTGAGAGAATTCAGTTCTTAAAGGTAATGATGAAACTGAAGTAGCAACAGATCTTTTCTTCTGCATTCACCAACGAGAAGTTTGTTGTTTCACTGAAAGATCAAGTTATGATGTTTTTGATTAAGAGTTACAGGGTCACATTTTTTAAAAATGAAACATTTGCTTAGAAGAATTATTTCGAATAAGATCAAGCATTTAGAAAATAGATGTTACACCAGTCCAATGGCAAATCCTGCCCACGTTTGCTCTGAAGATATTTGTCAATACAGTGCCTATGAATAGGTTCGTGTTTGATAAAATGGTAAAAAAAAAGAGATTGTTTTTTTCCTGCTGGGTTTATGCGTGCTCTAATATGCGTGCTCTAATATTTGATAGCTTTCTTGGAAGAGAAGTATTGACAGGAATAGTCATAGTCATTAGTCGATTCTAAAAACTGCTAAAATAACAGTACTCATTAATACCTCTGTAGAGATATCAGCCATGTTTTGAAATCTAAAGCCAATCATTTAATTATGAGTTGCTTGAATGAGGCTAATGTAAAATTAAAATGATATATGGCAGGATCTGTAAAATATGTATTGAATTTCAACACAAATTCACTCTCTCAGCTTTTGTAGTGATTGTCAGTTTCTCTCAAAATGGGTCATCAAGCAACTGAAGAAAGCTAGCAGGATCAGTTTCACAGTGCATCATGTCCTAGTCTTAGCCATTGTTTGTTTGTTGCTTCCACATGTAATGTTTCTAAATCTTGAGTGGGATTATTAGTGTGAATATGTCCATCCCTAGTCTGTGCTTATGGTAATTAAATATTAGGCCAATTTTGTGTGCCCTTATCATCCGTAACATCTTTGGGTCTAGACACTCCATAGGGAAATTAACTTTATGTAATGAAAAAATCCTGTTAGAAATATCGCTGGAGTCAACAAGACCTCCAGTGTGTTTATAATCCTGACAGTGCCTGTTTATTAATTTCCCACGCAGAAAGGGCTTGATTACTTTCAAGGCATGCAGAAGTTCAGAAATATGCACTTCAGTGAAATTTATAAGGTCCTTCTTGTGAATTCAGACATGAAATATTTTGTTGTACCCATCAAATGATGTCATACCCTTGAGGGTGTCACATAAACGTCAGCTATATTATTTGTAATCCCTGAGGTTGTATTTTCAGTGCAAACAAATCAACCTCAGATGAACTTTGCAGAACATTAAGTAGGACATTTCATCACTTTCTTCCGTGAACTTTCTTAAAATGCTACTTATTACAGTAGGAGTAAATCTGAGGGGGCTGCTGTGTGTCATTTGCTTAGCTGAGAGTGAAAGGACGATGCTGCAGCTGTTCTCTCTGATGCAGCGGAGAACACTGCTGACTCAGATTATAGCTCCCTTATGGTGACGATAACGCATGTGAGCCCCTTCACAATGGTGAGACTTCTTGCTTTTCTCATTAAGTTGAAGAGAAAGTGGGAGTGAGTATGTGTGCGACGGGGAGCGAGGAGGAGGGAAAACAGAAATTGAAGAGTGGGTGAACAGAAAGATGGGCAATATTGAGGATGAGAGAACAAAAGAGATGGAGAAATGGCCACAGGGAGTGTCAAAATGGGGAGTAGACAATTCAATGTCAAATGAGTGATTGTCAGGCAAAATGTTGCCACAAACGCAAAGGCCCTCTAAATAAGGACATGTTTTTTTCCCTAGTCCATGGAGAGTGCTGCAAAGTGCTTACGCTGCGGAAACAGGAGAGAGCTTTAAAATGCTCCCTGGACACAACTAATGGCTCCCTAACCTGCTGTTCATTGTTTTGTTATTCTGACGATACATGCATATTTTGGAGGCTCGAGACTAATGTGCTGTCGAGCTGAGGTTCATTAGAGTTCTTTTGATCTGTGAGTTTCCATGGAAAAGGCCATTGAAGGATGCAAGAAAAGCAAATTACGGCATGTTATTTACCTTTAAGGTACAATAGTCTTACATCCGGTGCGGTCTCACATGACCTTCATGGCATTTAGTCTTTTTCTGTATAAAAAAAAGTTGTGTGCTTGATGGTTGGTTGCATGGTTATCTGTATAATGTCTTTACATGGGTGATATATGAAAAACAGTTTGTAATTTGGTTGTACATTCCTCGCTTTAGAACTGACGCCATAGAAATGCTTTTTCAGTCGCTTTCATCCAAACCGAAAAGGGCCTTGATCTTTAGCAAATTGGTATTCTTGCCAACCACACTGAATAAAAAAAATAAAATAAAAAGACTAAAAGTACCACTGCTGTAATAAACTGACAAGATTGAAATGAACTGTCTGATTCAGCTGGTACTGTCACATAATGTACCGATTTCAAAAATTATCATATTTGAACCTTCCTTTTCCCAGCTTTGGTTTTGAATCCTATTATGAAACTCAAGATCTTGAAGAAGGATAAAGTTCCTGACAATCCAGACATTTTCAAACATGAAACATTGAAATTAATTCTTTAAAAACAGACTGGGGTCAGTGACAGACTGGCACTCTCAATGCAGGCGGATGAAAGGCAGGCTACATGTGACAGCTTGCAAGACTCAAGGCTTTAATTAACTCTCACAAACTCTCCGTCTTTGCAGAGAGCAGATGTCTTTACATTACACCCTGCAATATGAGACTCCACCACTGCAATCAAAGTTGTTTTGTTTCAGATTTGAACCCCATTAATGAGCTGAAATTATCTTTTTAGTAAACTGTATCTGGCAAAACAAACAAACAAAAAAAATATATAGTTTTATTGCATGCAATAAGATCATTTAATATAATCATATTGTAAAATAACATGTAATAATATTTATAATATTGAATAAACACTGCAAGGCTGCAATCAAATGGTTGCATTTTGTGATAATTTTTCTTGCCAGTGCGACAACATTTTATTAGAGGTCGCACTGGGGTGATCACCACATTGTCCATCTGATAATATCTGCCATTTCTGTTGCATCTGAGAAACATTAAACGAATTTAAAGTGGAACAAAACCACAATATTCGTTTGAGCTGTGCTGCGTGGACCACACTTTTTGTACTTCAGTATGGAAAGTTAGGAAAAGTCACAAAGTCTCAAGAAAATCTCAAAAGTTCTTCAAATTGTGATAGAATTACATAATAGGCACGTACAGAGCACTCCTTTTATAACCACTGAAGCTGTCTATCAGTTCAGTATGATATAGTATAGAGTAGAATAGGCCATTTATAATTTTCCCTATAAAAATAGGTCTTTGATTAATACTTTTAAAAGTTCATCTTATTAGCTCTTTTTTATTTCAAATGAACAACTAAAGGTTTTTGGTTGTAATGCAAGTTTTCATTATATTTTTATCCAGATTACTGTGAAGAGCCACTGGTGAGGACACTACCCCCATCTTCCTTCCAGAACTCATCACAATTATCTGACAGAAGGTCACCACACTATGCTAAACTCAACAGAAGAGAAGGTATGTGCTCCTGTCTCGTTGTTCTCCTGCCCTGTTTGTACCAAATCACATCCATAGTTGTCTGTGTTTATGTGACTAGAGAATTAAGCAGAAGGGAAATTTGTCCTTGTCAGAAGAAAGTGTTGATGTAAAGCTTTTTTTATGAATACCTCACACAATGCGATTTAACTTCCACAAACACAGCAACAAAGTATTAGAAGACTTTATACTTTCGTTGAAGGGAATGTAACAGTCTGCTGGTGTCCATGAGCAGTACTGATGTGAAAAGCTCTGGTGATTAGCTGTGCCTGAAGCAACATTTTAAGATTTTAAAAGTCATTTCTCAAGTGTGACAAGACATAGACAAACATAAATGTCTAATGACAATATGCAACAACCATTGAAAAAAGTAAATTCGGACTCGAAGGAAGGTAAAGGAATTTTAAAAAGTTTTGAAGTTTTAGTAATCAGATGTTATTTGTCAAGGGATTTTTTCTCCCTTAATGCTTGGTGTCAGTTAATATTCAAATCCTTATTTACAAATTCCCATTCAGTGTTTGCAAATTTTCATCCAATAGCTTTTCCGGGGCTGCCAAAAGCATTGTAATTCTAAGCAGATGGTAAAAATCACTGGCACCAATAAACACAGCCATGGTCATAGTTTTTTGAATGAGAAGTTTTACATTAAGATATTGTCCTAACATGAACTAAAAGGTAAATGTACTCAAAATGAATATTTTGTCACTATTTGCTCACCCTTGTGTCGTTCCAAAACTGTATGACCTTTTCTTTCCACTGTGGATCATAAACGATGATATTTTGAATGATGTCTGTTATTTTTTATTCATTTATTATTATTATATATTTTTTTAATCCATACAATACAAGTCAATTGTGTCCAAAACCTTTTTGTTACAATACCAACATTCTTCAAACTGTATTTTGCGATTCACAGAAGAAAGAATGTGAGTAAATTATGACATTTTTATTATTATTATTATTATTTTTTTTTGGTTGAATCTGAAATCAGAAATGCCAGTGGATGCATGTTTCCTGAACAACAGCAGCCCAAAAGCCATCAGGAATCAAATCCAGAAGGAGTATAATGGCTTCTCTTGGTTTGCTTAATGATCCTGAAACACTCACTGTCGAACTATTGTGCCAGACTGAGCTTTGGCAAAGCACGGGGTATAACAAGAGGACTGTATAAATTATGACTAAGCAAACGTGTTGTGGTTTTTTACTTCAGGGAGGTAGAGAGCAGTTTGATTAATGCAACCTTACAATCAGCAGCTGATTACAGTCCGTCGAAGCACTTGAGAAAACTCCCCAGCCAATTAAGCAGTTAAGCATAGACATGTCATAAATACCAGCTTACGCCGTGGCCATCTGAGAGCTTTGTTTTGTGCACTAAGATGCTTGACCTCATGGCCCAAACACACTCCAAAAATGTGCTTGTGATGCTTGGTGGCACTCACAAATGATCACACCACCAAACTCTGAGGTGGATTCGTAACTTTTTGGATCAACGGTGTCTTCCAGCTGTAATAATTGGGGCTACGACATGTCGGCTTGTCCCTGTTGCCCCCAAGGCATTTCTTTTTCTTGCTTCGTAACAGCAGGAGGTTTTCTTTTGCTCTGAGACACAGACAGGCAGTTCGTTCCCAGTCACTGCCAGCCTGATCCAAACGTGTACAGACACCAAATGTTGTTATCGTTTGATCTACCCATCTACTCATTATCTGTCTCTGATGGTCATTGGAATACAGGATCTGTAAGTTATAATTTATGTCCGCGTTTATTATTTGTCAGTTTTTAAATAATTTAATAAATTAAATAAATTGGTTTCCTGGATGCACATGCTGTATAAGAATGTTTTAACTTCCTCCTCATGAAGGCTGCACTGGAATGTAATGAGCTCAGAGTGTTCATCCTGACCTTTTGCGAAAATCTTCACAGATATGTACCCAGTCACTGAACAGCACTGATGAAGCATTTATTATCTGACCATCTTGTTCAGACTTGCCCCGAGGCAACCCTGTCACACCTGACCTTGAGGGTTTCCTGTTTCCACCCCAGCTTGATGTCCTCTCGAAAAACAGCTTTAACTTGAGCTAGGAGTTTGTGTCATATTGACCAAAAAAAAAATATATAAAAAATCTCTATATATTTTCTGGGATTTTGTCGATAGCTATATGATGTTTCAATAACTTTTCCGCTATGAGGCAATATTTTTACCTTTATAATGCCAATTGTTTGAAACTTACAGATATATGCATTATATGTCAATAGCTTAATCCTTCCAAGACACTATTACCAGTTAAATTAAATCAGTATCAACCTTAATCCATCTTTGCATTGCACAAGTGGCATAAAAACTATAGTAGGTTTTAGAACAGAAAGTTTAATGTAGTTCGGAGTTGCTTACAAGCATTTACACTGCTTTTACAATTGCATAAGTAATGCTATGAAGTAATTTTTTGATACACTTTTGAATGAAACAATTATTATGAAATGATTTTATATTTTCTAAGGTGCATTTATAATCCTAGTATGGGTTTTTCACTGGGAGACGGTCATAATGTAGATATAAATCATTTTTACCCTCAGTTTACCCTTGCACCATGTGTTGCTCAGAGGCGCTATGGTTCCATTTGGAAATATTTGTTTGGCAATCTAAAGCGAAAACAGACAATACTGAAATTATTGTGTCTAAATTGTAAATAAAAATGTTAACTTGTACTGATTGTATGAAGTAGTTTAATAAACAATGACAAATGACATTTCACAGTCGTGCTGATATTTGTGAAAAACAGCACTTTTGCTTGTGTGATTATTACTTAACTATATAATTTGATATAAACATAAGACAAAACTGAAAATGGCCCTCTATATCTTAAATTCCATTGGAATTCTTACAGTACTAAAATAGGTTACATCACGCAGTGGAAGCTTGCATGTCATTAAAACAATAATTATGAAATTATTGTAGAAAAAACCTATTGCACAAATAGCTTGAACCTATTTCTTCGGGCTGCAGTTTCTGAAGATGTTCTGCATTCATTCCAGAAATTATTTTAGAAACCAAAAGCTAATTTTGCATTAGAAAACGTGGGCAGTGTTCTTTATCATTGTTCCAAGGTACATGTAATTTCTTTGCTATCATGCGACCTGCAGAAATCAAACACAGCTCCTTTAATGTACCGCTTGCTCGGTTTATAGATTGTCCTGTCTGCCAGCATAATCCTTCATGCAGGTTCCATTTACTGATTTCTGCCGAAATAAAAAGAAAAGGAGAGGTTGGTACTCAGTACATCTGCTTGGGTGGACAAATATTTCCAAGAATTCTGTGAAGTTGTTGTGTGTATGTGTGAGTGTCTCCTTTCTGAACAATCGATGCAGAAAAAACTACAATAAGACATACAAGTTTAGAAATATGCTGTGTAATTTTCAAATTGCCTTTTTTAACCTCTGTAATATTATACTGCGCTGAGGTCTGTCTGCTGTCCTCCAGGGATGGACTGATGATTTCTATCTCAAAAAGAGAGAGGCTGAGCCACAAAACTGCTGGAACAAATTTAATTCATTTTTTCCTCTGACCACTAAGCTTCAGTCCTGTCATCATGATGAACAAGAGTATGAAATCTTAGTGAGTGCTTGAATCATGGGGAGTTACGCCCCAATTCTGTTTCATTCCTCAGTATTTTTTAAGGGACTGGCTCTTAATCTGTGCCTTTAGGTGGTGGGGGATGGTCTCCAAATGGAGAAGACCAACAACCTTGGCTACAGCTGGACCTACGGGACAGGTTGAAGGTCACATCCATTGCGACCCAGGGTCGGTGGGGCAGCTCTGACTGGGTCACTCGCTACCAGCTGCAATACAGTGACTCTGAACAAACCTGGAGACCATATAGACAAGAGGACGTGATATGGGTGAGTCTAGCTAATTTCCAGAACATATGCATCTTGAGTATGCCTAGATATTATTAGGAATTGTTTGAATTATAGGACACAAATGATAAAGAGTGAGAAATAAAATCATCGCTACCATGACTGACAGATAAATCCTCAGACACCCTGCTGTAACAGGGCCTGTAATAATTCTTAAATGTCCAAATGGCACTACAGAGAATGCTATTAATGGTTTCATTTTATAAATGAAAACTGAAAATGGTTTTAGCGCCATCAATGCCAACCTGAACGGCATCAAAAGTCACTGCTGAGACTGGGTCAGGTCCCTTTTATGTTTGTACAGTGATGTTAAAGATTAGGAAGAAACAAAAAATGTTGGACTCTGAGAGGAGACCATATGTAGGATATTATTTGTATCCAAAGCTACAGAAAATGTATTCTCTGATTTTGTATTATTTATAGTGCTGGGCGGTATACCGGTTCATACCGAATGTCGGTTTTTATTTTTGTTATATATTCTTTTTTTAAATATCGCAATACCAGTGTAAGTCACTTAAACAATGTTCGGAACGCAACACTGTTCCCTTTTCACTGTTGCACTGTGGCGAGGACACATCTGCATGTGTTACTAAGTGTGATGGTGAAGCTTGATAGACATTTTTCTGAATTATTCCGAAGTTCTGAAACTGAAGCTGTAGAGCTAGTAGAACGTGACGACACAGAAGAACTTATCCACAATATCCTCACTGACCATCACAAATCATCGCCCGCTGCCATCAGCTCCCGTGTCACGAGCGCGACTTTAGCAGTAGATTTAGCAACTTTCAGACCCTTTTAGCTGCTTTTTTCCCATAAAAGGTAGGTACATAATGACAAGCCTAGTGATTTTTTGGATAAACCTTAGCTATCATTGAGTTGGAAGATTTTGCCAGTGCTGCCCTGTGAGCACGAGGTCTGACTTCCCCGCCGCAGTATCGCCTCTCTCAGCGTCTGTTCTGTGCAGTGAGCGGCAGAGAATCATCGCTTTTAGCTGGCCGTACCGCAGCCAACTCGTCAATGGAACAAAACAGCAAGCACCTGTCACTTTACTGACTGTTTGGAATTATACATTTGAACATAGTTTGTCTGTTAGTATGCACATTGTTTGTTACTCCGACAAAGGCAGTGCGCTGCATGAGACAAAAAATTATGTAGCCAAAACCGCACAGCCGCACTTTAGTCTAGATTCATGTTGATTTTATCAGACAATTACATTTTTGGTCATACCGCACAGCACTAATTATACACTCACCGACCACTTTATTAGGTACACCTGTTCAACTGCTTGGTAACACAATTTGCTAATCAGCCAATCACACGGCAGCAACTGAATGCATTTAGGCATCTAGATGTGGTGAAGACGACTTGCTGAAGTTCAAACTAAACATCAGAATGGGGAAGAAATGGGATATAAGTGACTTTGAATGTGGAATGTTTGTTTGTGCCAGACGGGCTGGTCTGAGTATTTCAAAAACTGCTGATCTACTGGGATTTACACGCACAACCATCTCTAGGGTTTACAGAGAATGGTCTGAAAAAGAGAAAATATCCAATGAGCGGCAGTTGTGTGGATGAAAATGCCTTGTTGATGTCAGAGGTCAGAGGAGAACGGGCAGACTGGTTAGAGATGATAGAAAGGCAACAGTAGCTCAAATAAACACTCGTTACAATCAAGGTATGCAGAATACCATCTCTGAACACCCAACACGTCAAACCCTGAAGCAGATGGGCTACAGCAACAGAAGACCACACCGGGTGCTGCTCCTGTCAGCTAAGAACAGTAAACGGAGGCTACAATTCGCACAGGCTCACCTAAATTGGACAATAGAAGATTGGAAAAACGTTGCCTGGTCTGATGAGTCTCGATTTCTGCTGCAACATTCAGATGGTAGGGTCAGAATTTGGTGTAAAGAACATGAAAGCATGGATCCATCCTGCCTTGTCTCAATGGTTCAGGCTGCCAGTGGTGGTGTAATGGTGTGGGGGATATTTTCTTGGCACTCTTTGGGCCCCTTAGTACCAATTGAGCATCGTTTAAACGCCACAGCCTACCTGATTATTGTTGCTGACCATGTCCATCTCTTTATGACTACAGTGTACCCATCTTCTGATGCTACTTCCAGCAGGATAATGCACCATGTCACAACATGGATGTGCAGCAACTCTGTAGCAACTCTGTGATGCTATCATGTCAATATGGACCAATATCTCTGAGGAATGTTTCCAACACCTTGTTGAATCTATGCCACAAAGAATTAAGGCAGTTCTGAAGGCAAAAGCGGGTCCAACCCGGTACTAGCAAGGTGTACCTAATAAAGTGGCCAGTGAGTTTGTATATATACCATTATAGTATTTACTAATATGAATGAATGAATGATGCATTTATATAGCGCTTTGTTGTGCATTGTTGTACACCCAAAGCGCTTTACAATCATGGGGGGGGGGTCTCTCCTCAACCATCACCAGTGTGCAGCATCCACTTGGATGATGCGACGGCTGCCACAGGACAATGGCGCCAATACGCTCACCACACACCAGCTACAGGTGGAGAGGAGAGAGAGTCATAGAGCTAATCAAGTGGATGGGGATTATTGGGATAAGCTTATATTTTATATTGTATAATATATTGAATAAGCTTTTATTTCTCTCATTTTCATTTTAAATGTAGTTTTTAGTAAATATATATATATATACTCACATTCTGAAATATATATTATATATATATATATAAGCTCACATTCTGAAATATTTGTTTATCTTGTTCACGTTAGCGACAGTTATTGGTACCCAATTATTTCAATGTCCTTTCCCAAGATAACAGTTCTGAGTTTTCTTCTATAATGCCTGATGAGTTTGGAGAACACTTCACAAGAGACCAGAGACCATTCCTTGATCTCTTCCTTCTCTCCAGATCCTTCAGATTCCCAGCTCCATGTTGGTGCTTCTTCTCTTCAGTTCATCCCACTCATTTTCTATAGGGTTCAGGTCAGGGACCTGAAACAGCCATGGCAAAAGCTTCATTTTGTGCTCAATGACACATTTTTGTGTTGATTTTGATGTTTGTTTTGGACCATTGTCCTGACGGAAGATCTAAACATGGTCCATTATAAGATTTCTTACAGAGGCAGTCAGGTTTAAAAAATTGTATCTGTTGGTATTTGATAGAATCCATGATGCCATGTATCTGAACAAAACGTCCAGGACATTTGGCAGAAAAACAGGCACACAACATTATAGTTCCAGCAGTATATTTAACCATGGGCATAGGGTACTTTTTATCCCTGTTTGCACCAAACCCATCTGGTGGGTTTGCTGCAAAAGCAGTGCAAGTTTAATCTGATCATAGAAGCCAGTCCCATTTGTCGTGTCTGACAACTGAATATGCTGTAGTTTATTTTTTCTTGAAACCCATTTGAATAACATGTAGGGGCTGTTTTGTTTGTATTATTTTTTTTTTTTTTTGCTTTCTGACCCCAAGCTTCAACAACTCTCTACAATTATCCAGCTGTGATCCTTGGAGAGTCTTTGGCCACTCAAAATCTCCTCCTCACCATGCATTAGAACAATATAGACACACGTCCTCTTCCAGGCAGATCTGTAACATCTTTAGTTGATTGGAACTTGAAAATGGGGGTTTTCAATGTTTTAGATATTTTCTTACAGCCATTAAATGATGCAGATCTATATTCACAGCCGCCTTCGCTCTTATTTACCAAGGGTGCCAAAATTAGTGGGCGGCACTGTAGTTAGTTAGTTTTAGTTTTATTTCAGTGATTCAGTTTCAGTAATTTTTTTGTGTCCTAGTTAGTAACATTTCTGATACATTTTTCGTCTAATAATCCAATTTGTTCAGCTTTATTTCAATTTACCGAAAAATTATTTTGAATAGTTTTAATTTTAGTCACTGATTACTACACTGACTCTCTGTAGAGACACTGTGGGCTTTTCTTATGGGCATAATAATGCAACACTGTGCATCTTTGCTACTAAGCAGTTCATGGGTCACCTTTTTTATTTTGGATTAATTTACTCCGTTTGACTGTCAAATATTCCAGCTTGTGTTTTGATTAAAATAACCATGATCTAAATGCTGCATATGGCATTGATGCAAGATGCAATGAAGCACAAGGCATTATGATGCATTATGAACTGCGTTCGGTGATGGAATTTAGTTTGGAATATGTTGATAAATTATTCTCCATGTCTAAGATCAATAAAACACACTTCGGATCACTTAAGACCTGTCAGTGCATGCGGCACATGCAAATGATTCATTAGACTATGTTAATTAATCCTGCAGTTCTCTAGTGGCTTGTTTTGGTGAAATGATTTTCCTCTCTTCAACTCAGAGAAGATATTTAAATGGACTTGTTCTCTTATTTGAAGTACATTTAAGTGTCATTCAGACCCAAAATGTGAAGTGCAGTGTTACATTTCCCAGAAATGTCAATCAATCTTGTGTTTTTTTTATTCCCATGAGGATAAAGTTGCATAAAAACCACCAAATCAAATAAACTGATGAGAGGGAGTATTAATTATGAATGTATTCTTAAACATCCAGAGTCCACACGGTGACAGTTCTTGTGACACATTGACTTGAGCATTAATTATCTTGAAGGACATCTTGCTAATTTGCTTAATTGTTTTAGATTATTAATTAATAAGATGAATATTTCCCACTGGGATGACTTAATAGTAATTTGAGCAGGAAGAAACCCTATTGTGCAGCAAGTAACCCCTGTAGAGATACATGTGCATGTGGTACTTATGTCAGTGACTTCTAAGATAGATAAAAGATTTGGCTGACAGAAATAAATCATAGAAATATAAAAAGAATCGATATATTCAGCATATCGATATATTTTCACCTTGAAATATCGAATCTGTCACCAACAAAGATGGTGTGAGCTTTGGTGTGGCCAAAAGGATACACGTGAAAGGAGAAGCTGAGCTTCTCTTTGCTGTCGGGCACACACTGGCAGTAGGACCTTGAATTTTGCTTGTTTACAGAGGAGCAAACCATCTCACAGAGGTGCCAGTCTGTGCCAAGGTGAGTTGCCATGCCAGCTGGAGCAGATACCAATGAATCAGACAGCCAGACAAACAGAATCTGATGCCATCTGTTTAACGCCAGAATACAGTCACACACTTTGCCTAAACTGAAACACGCTGCCCATTAGATAAGGGTCTCCTCATCACTACTGCACACTAGATACTAGCATTAATCACGGTAAACATATGAGTTTCCATCAGTTTAAATCCAAATGGTACGATTGTGCTGCTTACGTGATATATATGAAGCCATTCTCGCTGTTCATTTGTGTATTAACATTTTTGGATTGGTAAAATGTCTGTATGTACAGTATATGTAGACAGGACGTATAAAATGCAAAAACATTCTATAGGCACTGTAGGATTGAGGCTAATGGATGGAAGAGAACAGGAAAATACAGTGGTGATCCTGCAAAGAGACAAATTTGTCATGATTCAGGCAGCTTTTTAGAAGGGCTGCAGAACTTTTCCATTTCCAGTTTTATTTTTTTTTTTTAATCATGGACTTTTTGTGGAACAGATAACCCTCTCTGTCTCTTTCCCACCATCTGTGTGAGTGCTTTCTGGGGCCTGGAGTACAGCTGAAGTGTTATTCCTGCTGTTTTATTCTCACCACAGCATGAAGGTGGTGCGCTTTGACAATTAAATCCTACATTAGCCACCATCCCCTCCATCTGCCGCCCCCCTTTTTTCCCCATCTGTACTGTACCTTTTTCACCTTTCCTTTGTTTTAATCTGTCTGCACCTTGATGTTTGCCTCCTGTGCGCATGTGAGAGAAAAGATAGAAATTGAGAACCATTATCCAAGTAAAGAACTAAAGACACTGGGTTTTATTCACTAGTCATTTTAATATTGTTTATTTTCACGTACAGAAAAGATGCTCAAGCTGATTTTCTGCGAAAACAGGTGTGTACACAAAGTTTTTTTATTCTTACCCTCATTCTAATGTTAATTAATCTAGCATATTATGAGTGAAGAAGTGCATATCTTTGATTAGTAATTAGCATAATACAAGCCAAACCATGTAAGGGCTTTCTACACATACCCTATGCAAGTTTGAAGTCAGAATTAAATAGAAAATTCTGAATTAAAAAGATGCATTAAACTCATAAAAGATGATAAGTACATTGTATATATATCTTTATAAAAAACAAGCTAGGCCTATTTAACTATCAATAGCCTGATTCGGACAGTAATAGTTTCTCGTATGGACGTCTGTAAAAATAAATGTACATATCACCTCAGTGATAAAACTCATGGATTCGGACGGCGATTTATTCACAGTGGAGGAGCGAGTTCTGTGATCCTGCGCACCCGGGAAGGCGCTGCTCACGTGGCCAGTCACATGATTGTCTGCTGTAAATAAAATGGATTTTATTTACAAATTTAGTCTTATTATTGTGTAAAATGTATTTAAAAATTACCATTATTATGTAAAATATATTCTTATTATTACTATTTTTTATAATATTTATTATTTTATTATTTAAATCTCCTGTTTAAAAATAAGAAAATAGGTGCGCTATAGTTGTATATAATTATACGCAATGATAATACACATTTTTTAATTGTATTGCATAACAGCTGCTGCCATAATAAAGCCCCATTTCGAATGTTTATGTGCTTTTCTTCTTTTATGCTCCGAGTCGCTGTGGTTGAGCAGTCATGAAGTATAGTTCTTTTAAATACTTAACATTATTTCAGAAATAATATGAATGCAAATTACACTGAAGTATAACGTTACCTCACGGTGTATGAGCGTGCTCAAAAAGGGTTTAAATGTACAAGGTTTATCCTGCTCATAAGTGATTGGTAACGTCAGGATTTTGTCACTGAGGCCTCACCACCAATTGGTATAAATCCAAAGCCTCTAAAAGTAGTCTTGAAGAATGTGTTGCTCTTTGAACATGGCTGAGATGAAGAAGGAGCAACGGGTGCGAATAAAGACCCTTTTCAATGCTGGTTGGAGTTACTGCCAGATTGCCAAGGGCATGAGATGCAGTCCAATCACTCTTAAGTACACTTTAGACCAGGGTTCCTCATTTAGTTTTTGCTGAGGGCCAAATTCTGCCAACAATACCAAGCCAAGGGCCACTGACCAATAAATATATATATATATATATATATATATATGTTGCTTTTGTTAAAATAGTCACAATATGGTCACAAGATATATATTCAGATTTTTTTTTCCACCAGTGCCCAGAGTTATTTTGCACTTATTTCTTCTGCCGAATAGAGACTTATGACAGAGCCCAGAAGGGAGTGGCATGCTCATGGGTGACCCTCCAGGTGAGGGGAGCAATGCTAGCTCTACCGACAATGAGCTCTGGTGAGCAGAGAACTCATTCTCATAATGCTCAAAAGGGAGCGGCATGCTCATAGGTGACCCTCTAGGCTAGGGGAGCAATGCTAGCTCTACCTATAATGCTCAGAAGGGAGCGGCATGCTCATAGGTGACCCTCTAGGTGAGGGGAGCAATGCTAGCTCTACCGAAAATGAGCTCTGGTGAGCAGAGAACTCATTCTCATAATGCTCAAAAGGGAGCGGCATGCTCATAGGTGACCCTCTAGGCTAGGGGAGCAATGCTAGCTCTACCTATAATGCTCAGAAGGGAGCGGCATGCTCATAGGTGACCCTCTAGGTGAGGGGAGCAATGCTAGCTCTACCGAAAATGAGCTCTGGTGAGCAGAGAACTCATTCTCATAATGCTCAAAAGGGAGCGGCATGCTCATAGGTGACCCTCTAAGGTGAGGGGAGCAATGCTAGCTCGACCGATAAGGAGTTCAGAAAGGAGTGGCATGCTCGTAGGTGACTCTCTAGGTGAGGGGAGCAACTGCTAGCTCTACCTACAATGCTCAGAAGGGAGTGGCATGCTCATAGGTGACCCTCTAGGTGAGGGGAGCAATGCTAGCTCTACCTATAATGCTCAGAAGGGAGCGGCATGCTCATAGGTGACCCTCTAGGTGAGGGGAGCAATGCTAGCTCTACCGAAAATGAGCTCTGGAGAGCAGAGAACTCCTTCTCATAATGCTCAAAAGGGAGCGGCATGCTCATAGGTGACCCTCTAGGGTGAGGGGAGCAAGGCTAGCTCGAGCAATACCTTGCTAATCCGTGGGACTGCGAATCAGATGAACCTGTGGACCGAAGATGTTCCCATGGAAACCTCTGGGGAGGCCTCAGGTCCGGAGCATCAGTAAGGCAGTTTCGATGAACATAGAACCTGACCGAATCATCATAGGTCCAGTCTGACTGCAGTCTAGGTTCCCACTTAACCTAGGTCAGGTGGGGTAGATGGTGATTGCAGGGGAATTAGAGAGGTTAAGGGCTGGTGTTGTAAACCCCCTCCTGAGAGAAGGGAGTAGACTTTAGTCTCTACTCTGGTCCGGACGAGGACGTTGCTGAGGACGTTCCGTCCGGATCACTTCCCTCAGGTCTTGTCTACCTCTTTTTGACTTGTATCTCCCTCTACCCCTACCCGCAGGTGGGGGAGGGGCACGAGTCGCGACACTAGCCTTCTGCGCTCGTCTCCGATCCTCAAACCAGGACGAGTCAGGACCCCTGCTCTGTTCAGACTGAGACCTGGACCTTCTCGGAATTAAGGTTTTAAAAGCTGCTGAGCGCGCCCTCGCCTCCCTGAACTTCTCGGCCACCGTCTCGACGGAGGTACCGAAAAGCTGGGAAGGCGAGACTGGAGCGTCGAGAAGAAAGCCCTTCTCTTTATTCTCGAGGTCTGCCAAGTTCACCCACAGATGCCTTTCCGTTACCACCATGGGTGCCATAGACCTGCCCATAGCAGTGGCAGCCTGCTTGGTGGCACGGAGGGCCAAATCTGTGGTGCGGCGCAGTTCAGCTACCTCGTCAGGCGACAAGCCCTGACCGTTATCCAGGTCTTTCAGCAGGTCCGCCTGGTATGCCTGGAGCACCGCCATGGTGTGCAATGAGGCGACCGCCTGACCTGCTGCTGTGTACGCCTTGCCATTTAAGCGAGATGTATCCTGAAGGGGCTTAGATGGCAAGGAGGGAACCTTTAGAGAAGTCGTCTTACCCATAGAGAGATAGCTAGCTAGCGTCTCTTCTACAGGGGGCATCTTCTCATAGCCGCTTTCACGCATCTTTTCAATGTTAGCATAACTGGTATGCTGGAATCTATGGATGCGAGAGGAAAACGGCTTTTTCCATTCCTTCTCGATCTCTGTATGGAGATCAGGAAGAAATGGAAGGTTCACTCGAGCTGGGCGTTTATGGCCAGAAAGGTATCGCTCATCGAGACCTCAAGCCTCACCGTGGCGCGTTCCATAACTTCCAACAGCTCTTCGTACGCAGGGCAGGAGATTTGAGAGAGTTCATTGTCCACTTCATTACCCTCAGCCATCTCCTGTTCTTCCTGGGTAAAACCCAGTAGAGCACTAGCCGCTGGATCAGATGATGTCAGAGATATCGCATCATCATGATCCAACGGCCCGCCCTCGTTCTTAGCTGACTCGTGCGAAAGGGAAAGCTCCCTCTCAAACTCGTCGGCGAGATCCATCTGCGATCCCCATGATTTCATTGTCCTCCGTGCCTCAGCAACGGTGGATCACGAATCGCGGGAGGCAGATGGCTGGCCCTCTTTACTCGAAAAGAGGGACAGACGAGAGCGAAGCTTTCTCATAGAGAAAAGCTCACAGTGCGCGCAGATTGCCCCCTCAAGGACGCGCGTGCGTGCCCTTCGCCCAAACAAAAGACGCAACGATCGTGTGTGTCATCAGGTGTCAAATAACGTGGACACGGATCCACACATCTTCTAAACGCCTTGCTAGTGCTCGCCATGATAAAACAAGGAAAACTGTATTCCTACCAGAATGCAGGCTTCAAACAGACCAGTCAGTGAATACGAAGAAGAGGATGATGTGTCCTCCCGGCGTCCCTTATATTGCGGTCGCGCCGGTAGTGACGTCATGGGCTGTCGCCGGCCAACAAGTGGTGTTTTTGTATTGTAGACTAAAGACACGAGTCACGCTGAAGGCGTTCCCCATAGCGACCCCTAGGGGACGCAGTTCGAAGTTCCCATGAAAGGGAACAATATGTCATTGCAATCAGTTGCAAATATTTTAGTTCAACAAAATATGAAAGAAATCATGCATCCATTCTTCCACAAAACATGCTTGTATAGTTACTGAAATATGATCCTGAGTTAGTAATTATCTCATATGGGAAGTATAACAAATCATAAAAACTGATGTGCGACCTAAAGCCAGGGACACACTTTAGGACTAGCTGCAACATTCTAAGACTGAACTGAGCACAATTATGATTTTAAAGGCTGACTGTAAACACCGACTGAATGCAACTGGCACTGACGCGTTTGGGTGTAAGTATCAAATTACATTCATCAGTCTTACAGTCATAGTGTGTTCCTGGCTGAGCTGGCAAGATGGCTGTTTCACATGTACCTGGCTAACACGTGTACCTGGCTAATTTTCAAACATAGGGCCAGGCCATAGTGCACATTGGCATTATAATATATCAGCGTATGTGAATAGCAAATAAAGAAACCACTCACCATTGCTCCAGAACAAAACAGCAATTTCATGGTCGAAAAACTCTGACACAAATGTGAACGAATTGTACTTCAAGCCTGTTCATTCACAGGAAGTATCCGAACTGAATCTACTTTTAGTTCCAGGCTGATGATGCAAGACGCACAGCCGAAGATTGCTGAACTGTTCGTTGATCTGTTGATAAATAACATTTTATTAAAACCTTCTAGTTCATGTAGGCAGCGCGCCAGCATACAGCACTGTGCACTGCGGGCATCTTAAAATTCGAATCCCAGCTTGAGGACCTTTCCCGATCCTGCCCTCCTCTCTCTTTCTACTTCTATTCTTGTCAGATCTAAACTGTCCAATCATAATAAGGGCAAAAACGGCAAAAATTAATCTTAAAAAAATACCCTACAAAATCATTTATGTAGAGAAATGTAAATAAATTGTACTATAGTTTACTGTGCATGTAGATTAGGCTATATTTTTATCGTTTGAGTTCATACTGAGCTCACATACTCACATGGTGAGGATCACAGTATGATCACATACCGAGCTACATACTCCTCACATGGTGAGGATCGTTTGAGTTCATACTGAGCTCACATACTCACATGGTGAGGATCACATATGGTGACTTCATACTGAGCTCATCACTCACATGGTGAGGATCACAGTATGAGGATCGTTTGACTTCATACTGAGCTCACATACTACTCACATGGTGAGGATCACAGTATGAGGATCGTTTGACTTCATACTGAGCTCACATACTACTCACATGGTGAGATCACAGTATGAGGATCGTTTGAGTTCATACTGAGCTCACATACTCACATGGTGAGGATCACAGTATGAGGATCGTTTGAATTCATACTGAGCTCACAAACTACGCACATGGTGAGGATCACATTATGAGGATTGTGTGATGTCACTGTGATCATAGCATGATCTCACATGTTGACTGGGTTCAAGCGTGGAACACACCACTTTTCAAGTGTAAGTCCACCGAAGTTAATACTCTCCTCTCTGATTTGTGGTTAAGGCTGGAAGTGAGCTGCAGCTACTGGGCACGCGCATTTACATATTCTCCGAGCCGACAACATAACATGAAACCTATGAAAATGGTTTAAAAAAGCACATAGCGCCATATTTTCATCACTTTAGAGCAGTGGTTCTCAACCTTTTTTTCCACCGGGCTGCACTATGTTTCCAAGTGCAAGTCTCACAGGCCGCACGCATGTCATTTACACATTACGTCATCAATACAAACCAAACAGATTTATAATATTATTTATAGCCTAAAAATTATGATATCTAAATCAAATGATTACATTTATTGAAATAAATTAATTAATTCTACTCACCATTAATAAAACACCTGATGCTGTCGGGAGCTGACCAATTTAGTGAAATTCTGCTCGAAAGGAGTAACAGCACAATGAAGTTGCGATTGTAAATTGCAGTCTGCAAGACGCGCATGGAAACGTGACTTAACACGTGACATTGCAGAAAGTGTGCGTTCACAAATGTAGCCTATGTTGATCCAAACATGAAAAGCATTTTCGAATTTAATAATCTGAGGTTCTCTCCAGAGATGTTTTGCCACATTTCTGTAATTAAGGATGATTGCTGCATATTAGCCTATGGATGTTTCTTTTTGCCTGAACATCTTCAAGTGAGTGGCGGGGCAAACCGAAAGTTGATGCCGAAAAGTCCAGCACTCTCTTCACTGCTGATTCTGCAACAATTCTTGTTTAAATGTGTTCGCTGGCCTTTTTTCACATTTCGTTTTCTCCCTTAACAAATATGTCCATTCTGATGCTCAATTTTACAGAACTAATGGCTGCTGATGACTATTTGAATTGAATTCTGCCAAAGTGCGCGCCTGTAAGTGTTCGTTAAATGCGTAACATTAATTACTTGAGTACATAGGTCTGCTCATGTTTGAAAATAATATATGAAAAACTAAATTATGTTACATAAAAACATAATACGTGAATATTGAAATTACGGAATATTGACATACATATTTACAGCTGGTCTATTCGCATGGGATTAGTATTACCTGAGATAATTCTTCCGGACGTTATTACAGAAGGTAAAAGTTGCCGTAATCTTTACTGACTTCGTCCATAATGATTACTGATATGGCACATTCGGACGGGACTAAAATCACTGAGAAGCTCTGATGAAAATTTTACCGCACCTCTCCATGTAAAACTAATCCCATCTGAATAGGGTTTATGAGACATTAGTGTACTTTCCTGTACATCCATTTAAAAAGCAATTTATACACAATAAACACAAATAAATTTTTTATGCAGAATATATTATAGTCCATGTTATAATTTACATGTACTTTGTTACTCTGAAATAAGTATGACTTACTGTAGAGTAATTTAGTTATTTAAATTCTAATCAAAGAATATTTAAATAACAAATCCATGTTTCCAAGGCTACTGGGAGCCTTTCACACATGCCTTTAAATTCTGTTCTAAATTTAGAATAAATGTAAGGCATGCTTATTTATGAATCATTATTTCAGCATGAAAATATTAGCATGAAAATATGCACACACGGTTAGTGATTGAGACCCATTGTGTATGTTCTTAATGACAGACTGTCAAACAACTCTCAAAGACGTGTGTGTGTGTGTGTGTGTGTGTGTGTGTGTGTGTGTGTGTGTGTGTGTGTGTGTGTGTGTGTGTGTGTGTGTGTGTGTGTGTGTGTGTGTGTGTGTGTGTGTTATAGAGCACACTGCTGATACCTTTGCCACTGTTGTAGTGTCAGTGTAATGAGGCATGGCATGAAGCAGCATGACAATACAGGAAGCCACATCCACTCTATATCTATATTCAGTATCCTCCTCAGTCCTTAAGTGCGCACACAAAGACATACGCACTATATGAGACAACGGCCGAGATATTACACTCCAGCTTCTCCCTGCTCTAATGGTCATGTTCAGGCAAGAGAGACTGAAGTGACTGTTTGATGGCCATATCCTGTGCACAGCAGCATCCAGGAGAAGTAAACACCACTCTTCCTGATGCACTGTATGTTTGGGCACGCAAGATAAAATGTTTCAATCCGATGCGGAGGCAATACCTGATATGTTCCAGTCCAATACTGTTGAACACAATTTACTGCCTCATTGTCCCGGTGCATGCAGACCTAGTTTGGATGTTGTTTTTCTGGCAAGGTGACACTACATATGTTTGCAGGCTGATATGAACAGCTTCAGATACAACTGCAGCCCTTTGTCTCATAAATACTATCAAACACATGCATTTTGGCTTACATTCAGTTTTCTCTCAAATGTATGGGTAGATCAGGAATGGGCAATTCCAGTCCTGGAGCATCAATGTCCTGTAGAGTTTAGCTCTGTACCTATTCAAACACAGCTGTCTTCAAGTCTTCAGAATTATTTGAAAACTGCAGACAGGTTTGTTTGATTAGTAATGGAGATAGTGCTCCCTAATATGTAATTATTTATAATAATGGGGTGTTCCTCATCTTAGACCCCAAGCTGATTTCCGTGTTATGTTTCCCACTTGTCGTAATGATGTTGTAATGATGAATGCCAAGCTCAGTGGTACAAGTTTCCAAGGTGCATTGCAAGGCATCATAAACTCTGCAGGACAGTGGCCCTCAAGAACCAGAATTGGCCATTCCTGGAATAGATGTGCAACTGTTGTAGTTGAGCAAGATGCAAACAATGAGGAACTTATCAGATTTATGCCAGATATGTTTTATGTGATTATGTTTGTTTGTTTTTAAGCCTGTTAACAGCAGACACTTATCCAAATGAGAAAATACAAGCATATGCTATTAATCTAGAACAAATGAACCACTATCTGATTGTTAGCTACAGAGGAACAACAAGAGAAAGGGAACAAGACAAATGAAGATTCATGCCAGCAGACAGCAACTTTAATCACAGACAATACAATGAATGGGGATACGGTAGTACTAACGGATTTTCACTAAAAGGTAGATCTCTATATGTAATTACAAGAACATGCATTTGTGTCTTCCTGTATGAAAACAAGAACATAGATGTACATATTTTTTGTACATAGATTTGAATTGCTTTGTATTTCCCGTCTATGTCCCTTTAAAAGGTGCAGTTCTGAGAGAGATTACTGGTGGCCGAATTTTCACTAGTCTAAATGGCAAATGTTAGTTTGAATCAGCTTCTCTGTGAGGTACAGAGATGGAATGTTTAAAATTGATTGGCTGTTCAATAAGGGATAGCAGTACAGTGTTAGCATTGGATTGCCTGCTGATGGAGGTATACAGGTAGATGTTAAAGCAGACTCTCCAGAAATGAACAAAGCAGCAGTGAAGGGGTCTAGTTTTAAGGAAGCTTCTTTGAAGCATTGCTTGAAGCTCAGGCTTACTTTCATTCAAATTGACATTTTTGAGGAAAAATGTGCTTAGTATCAAATTCTATGTTTAATTATTTATTTATTTGTTATTGTTTATTAGAAAACTATAATGTATTAATGCATATACAGTACGTGTATACAAATATAATGGAAATGTAATTTGACTCATTATTTATTTATTTTGTCAAATTATTAGACTACTATTATATTATTGCTTTATATATGTCCAAAAAAAGATTATTTTAATACAGCAGGTCTATTATGCAGTAGTCAGCCACTACACACAAGTTCTGGTTCACACACACTGACAGACAAACTAACCAGGATTTCATAGGTTTTTATGTCCTGTCTTGCACCTCAGACCTTATTTTAACTGATTTCATTATACCAGAAAATGGTTCCACCAGAAAGGATTTTAACTGTAGTCTTAATGGTTTATATTGGAGTTATTTGGACTAAATTTCAGGCTAATCATAAAACATAGTGGAGAAAGTTAAAGCAGGGGGGCATAAAAGACACTATTAATTTCCTGCTGAATGATTGTTGATGTATGACCAGTTGATGTGGCTCCTGCTCCTTGGGGCTGTGCATTATGTAGAAATACATCAAATGAAAAAGATTTGCTGGTTCGTTATTAGAGGAAATGCTCTGTATAAAACTGATCCCCGTCCCCCCAAGAGGAATACAGAGGTCACCTTGTTGTCTTTTTGTATAAAATGCAAAACTTGTACTTTTGAAAATGTCAAATGAATAGTAAATTACAACTGAGAATTGCTAAAACACCAATGATCTCTATAATTTCACAGTCTTTAATTATTTTAATGTCACATTTTGGAGTCGGTGGTTTCAGAGCCTAAAGACCTGATGTTGGCAGATCTATTTGTCAAGATGTACAGAAGGCACTCTGCAGAGTTATTGTTTGGATTACTGTAGTGCCTCCCATTGACTCTAGTTGTCTTTTCTTTAGTTTGGGCTTATTGCGACATCTCTGAAATCGATTTCCTCGGCTCCTTTCCTCTGCTGCTTTGTGTTCACGTGATCCACCAGGTGTAAAGCCCCAGACTTGCACAAACCCATACATGTGTACACATTCACACAAAATCAATATATTTAATTTCAGAACTCTCTCTTATCTGTTCCTCTGTGCTTGGATTGGTAAAGAAGATTAACCTACACCTTTTCACTAAAATAATACTATTGCAAAATGGTGCGGCAAATATGAAAGACCCTTATCTTGTACCATAAAGATCGGCTTTCAGTTTCCTGTTAAAGCAATATTTGACATCCAGGATGAGCTTCTGAGTAATAGTTTACTTGAATAATGCACATTTTCTCAGAGAATAAATATGAGTGCAGTGTTAAAAGAAATACATAAATTTTCATCAAGTGTCTTCAATCTCTAAATCCATAATTTAAGTAGAATATGGGGTGGTATTAAAATAGTGAGTGATGTAATTGTTGATATTTTCACATTTTGAATTGATAATGTTTTTTTTTTTTTTTTTTTTACAATTAAAACAAGCATTTGAGGTTGGATAGCAAATTTAATCTGCAGCAGCATGAAAAGGTCAGAGCAGCTATGTTGTGTTTTGTGCTTTAACAGTGATCTCCAAACCTTTTCATAATGTTTCTTTTTCATTCAGGGCTTTGATGCCTTTGCTCTGCAAACCTCCCACTTTTTATCCCACATAATAAGATTTTGTTGTCCATTTAAAATCAATGGCAATGACTGGGAGGAGCTTTAGCGTAAGCCGCTAACAGCAGCAATTGTGGCAAGGAGGATTCATCACGTTGTGACAGATTCTATTAAACCACTCTAAAAAGGTCAATCAGTTCAGAAACGTGTTTATAGATATTTTCTCCCGGCCATTCTGATATGCTGATCTGTCTCTGTCTGGCTCCAAAGTTGTTTTAGGTGTGGTCCAACATGTCTTTGTTTTTCCACAGAGCTGGAGGTGACCATTGAAATATTGATTATGTTGAGCTCAAGCCACTAAAGGCTTTATCGGATCATTTTACTGTTGTGAAGAATCTTTCAGCTGAAAGGGCTTTGGCTGCAACATGTTTCTTTTATCTCTTCCTCTCTTTTTATATTTAAAGGACTAAACTTTTTTAATTATTCAAATGCTAAATAAAGAAGTATGACTCGACTAGGATCATGCACAAAAACAATATTAACTCAGAATAAGCCAAATGGGAATTTTTAGCTCGAAAATGCAGTCTTCTCAAATTGTATACCTCTGCTTTCAAACAAGGGTCGATAGCTCAAAGTCAATTGACCTTCTTCTTGAACTTTAGAAATGACACAAAATGTCAGATGTACCTTTTAAATGCAGAATAATTAGAATTATAATAAAAAAATCGATACCTGCCGTCTGTGTATTGACTCTGTATCGGAATGAAAGAGCGTCAGAGTGTTATACTGTATTGATTAGCTTCCCCCCACTTTAGTTCAGAGCATTCAAATAGCACCACATTGGCCAAATAAAGAAACAAGGAAGTTGCTAGAGAACAATTCAGTTAGAATCGATATAAAAATACATGGTAAACAATATTTTGCAATTTAAGCCTGACTTGGAGATTCTTTGGTTGATAGATTCTTTGCATACCTTGGATTTTTAGGTGAATATAAAACACTCTGGGAGATACTGATATGAAGAAGACCTGGAATGTCTATGGCTGGCCTATATTTTTCAAATTTTATGATAGATTGAGAACAATTTGCGGAGCAGCTTATGCAATAATGTAATACAAATTTAAAGGGTTTGTTTTAGTTTTGTTTTGTACTTCCTATAACACACAAAGCTTGATTAATTTAAAGTTAAACTTATTTTATAAAAAGGAACTTCACTTTGTTTGCATGTTAAACAAAGTACCATCTTCTTTTTAATAGCTTTGTTCAAAGCTTAAGAATTTAATTTGTTTCAATAAGTGATATTTACAGTTGCTTAGTCCGCTCTGCTTTGTGTATCTCACTAATGAACGTCTTTGAGAAGCTATTGTACCTGTCTTCGTCTCTTTCTTTCTTCCTCTCACTTTACCTACGCTAAATGAACACATAAAACTAAGCCTATTGTTCAGTATGAGGATTAAACACCTAGCCCTTCATCCTTGAGTTGAGAAGGTGAATCACTTGAAAATTAAGTTTTCCTGTCGTCGCCCACTGGGATGTTGGGGGGAGTTAAAAAAGCATTGTATTATTCCATTATTATCTGAATAAATCATACATAGAGCATTGTTGAATTATGGATAGCATTTTTGTGTTGCACTATTTTTTATGGTTTGTCTCCTAAATACATTCATGAGCACAAAAAAAATGATACTATGGAAGTTGTTGCGGAAATATCTGACGATATGTCAAAATTGGATAGCCTCATTAAACCAATATGTGGGCCATTCAGACATGATTTTCCAGCATCCAAAATGATATTAAAGTAAGTAAGAGAGTATGGCTTTTTCCAGAGATTTCTGAGAGTTTCTGAAATTTTAAAGCATTTCCTTTGAAGAAAAACCAAGGCTAGAAATTCACTGTAAGGTTTAACGAAACAAACCATAAGTCTAATGATCAACATTTGATTATCAGCTGACTCCCTTCACCTTTCTGGCAGAACTGTGGTATTATTTTTATTTTTGTATTTTAATAATTAAAAGTAGACCATTGGATATGCCAGTTCATATGTTCATGATGGAAACTTGTCATCCATTAGTCAGAGGTTTAATCATCCCCACAGTCTGTGAGCAAGGGCTTAAAAATCACTTGGCAAACATTCCAGTCACTCTCTCCCACAGAAAAAAAGAGAGATCTTTCGCTCTATATAAGTTTTCTCATACTTTCCCATTGTTTCATCACACCCTTGATCTTTCATTAACTTTAATGATGCAGACAAGATGAAGGAAATGAGTTTATTCTGGTTTGTATGCTGTCGGCATGCGTTAGCTCGGTGAAAGACAAACAGACTGGCCACCATCTTCCAAAAATCATTTGGCAACTTCCCCCTTACAAGCTCGGAGAGTGATTTATTTTCAAGGATCCTTTAATAAAAATGACAAAACAAACCAGCCCAGCAGAGATGAATCAGCACACAGATGAAAGACTGAGAAGGTCAGAACTCATCAGAAAAACATTTAGTCTAATTTCATCAACGCTGGGGAGCAAAGAACCAAACTCAGTGGATAATTTGTGCTAATATGATGTTTGCATCGTACAAAGCATTGTATGCTAAATGGTGTGTGCAGGCCCTGGTTAGCATGGCAGCTGTTTTGTTGAAGAGCCTTTAATAAACTGTCGCTGAACTACTGTATGTTGAAAACACCCATTTGTTTCACTCTATTGTTTAACCAGCATTTTGGTTAACAGCTTTGTTTGTTTGTATGGAATGTAATGGAAATGTATTCTAGTCTTTTATGCAGAAGTAAATTAATGCTTTTATTATGAATCAAGAAAGCATTAAATTGATCAAAAGTGACTGTAAAAGTCATTTATAATAACTTTCTATTCATCAAAGAATCCTGAAAACAAATTGATCACTTTTTCCATAAAAATATGAAGCAGTTCAACTGTTTTCGACATTGATGATATTAATAGATGTTTCTTGAGCAGCAAATCAGCATATTAGAATGATTTCTGAAGGACCGTGTGATGCTGAAGTCTGCAGTAATGGTAGCTTTTAAAAAAGATGTAAAAGTATCCCCAAACTCAAACTATTAAGAACTGCCTTTACAAATATCACTATATATGTGTGTTTTGGTGTGTCTGTGCATATATTTACAGACATTTACAGGAAACAGTGACACAGACACAGTGGTCCAACACAAACTCCCTCACTCAATCAGAACTCGATATATGCGTCTTCTGCCCCTTGAGGGAAGCCCCAAAGGAGGAATGGGTCTACGGCTGGAAGTCTATGGCTGCACATACAGTGAGTGATATCTTACATGAACTGGGATGAGAGATGAGATGATATATTTGTATATCCCATACCCCTAAACCTCACCATTACATAAAACTTTATTAATTTAGCCCTTTCCATATTAAGTTTTTTTTTTATAAAATAATTTACTATCCTTTCCACAATGCAGGTAAAACCTGGTGCACACACACCCAGAGGAAGCATAAAAAGCATATTAAAAATGTAATTTTGTTGTCCATCAGCATATTGTATACCATATTTAAGATCTGAAGAAGTGAGCTGCATTCAGGCATTCAGTGCAGCTTCATTTTTGAATCAACGGGAAGTATCAGAGCACACAGATCTTGGAAGGTCAGAGAAAGTGCAGAGAGTCTTCTCACATTCTCTTTGATCTCCTTTTGCTGTCCTCCTCAGAGTCCGATGTGGCTGACTTCGACGGCCGCAGTGCCATACTCTACCGGTTCAACCAGAAGTCCACCAGCACAGTGAAAGATGTGATTTCCCTGAGATTCCGGAGCCATCAGGCAGAAGGGGTTCTGGTTCACGGAGAGGGACAGAGAGGAGATTTCCTCACTCTGGAGCTTCAGAGAGGAAGACTTATTTTGCATCTTAATTTGGGTGAGAGAAAAAGAAGGGCTGGACACAATTCAGATTGACCTTATATCATTTTATTCACACTCATGCACACGTGTCTCGATGGATCAGAAAGTGAAATTAGAGATTAAAGAAAAGAACCTGAGATGTAGTGAGTTTAGATGCATGCCTGAATTCTTTGCTTTTAAAGGGATAGTTCAGCCAAAAATCTAAAGTATCTCATTAATTACTCACCCTCATGTCATTCCAGATCCTTAAGACCTTTATTCATCTTCAGAACACAAATTAAGATATTTTTGATGAAATATGAGAGCTTTCTGTTGAACATCAATCTCTCCTATTTCCTTGTCTGTATATTCTGGTTCAAATATGTAAGGCTGGGCAAAAAATTAATCCTCTCTGTCAAAATCTCCAGACATGTTTACGAAGACTGTTTTATGTACAGCATGCATCTTCCTCTGCTTGTAAACAAGGTGCAGTGCATCCGGGTTCTAGTTCAGAACGCCGGCTCCTGTGTCAGCAGCTCCACACGAATGCATCGTGATACTCTCGTGAATGCACGACGAAGACTGACAGGGAAGAGAAGATATTGTTGAATGAAGTCGTTGTTTTTGTTTTCTTTGCACACAAAGTATTCTCGTAGTTTCATAAAATTACAGTTGACTGATGTCACATGGACTATTTTAACGATGTCCTTACTGCCTTTCTGGGCTTTGAACGTGTCAGTTGCATTGATGTTTATGTAGGGTCAGAAAGCTCTCGGATTTCATCTAAAATATCTTAATTTGTGTTTTGAAGATGAACAAAGTATTACAGGTTTGGAACGACATGAGCGTGAGTAATTAATGACAGAAAATAAAATTTTAAGTTCCTAAGTCTATGTTCCTATTCTGTCTTTTGCTGTAACTGTACAGATGATGCCAAGCCTCAGTCTACTGGTCGCTCATCTTCTGTGATGTTAGGAAGTCTGCTGGACGACCACCACTGGCACTCTGTTCAAATTGAGCGCTTTAACAAACATGTCAACTTCACTGTGGATGGACACACGCAACACTTCCGCAGTCCTGGACAGGCGGAAACACTGGAGATAGACTATGAGGTGAGAGCTGAGTGTAAATTATAATAAATCTGAATTAAAAAAAATTTTATTCTGTAATTTATGTTATTTATTCATACAATAATGAAAATATGATGACAGGCTATCCCTAATAAACAAAAGTCACTGACACAGCAAAACATTTACAAATAACTTCTTGTCATAACAGAACAAGACAATAAGAAGAAAAGAATAAGATCTATTACTGTGACATGCATAAAGATATCCCATTCCCTTGTTATCTGAAACCATATTTCAAAACATTGTATTCAGTCACTCTCACTGCAACTTATGAAAGCCTGAAACAAAGTACCATAGAGAACAAAGTCAGTGATTCCAGGAACTTCAGCACAACCAAACAAACACACGCAGACCCTTTGAAACACACTACCATTCAAAAGTTTGGGTTTGTTAAGATTTATTATTTTTAAGTCTCCCATACTTAAAAATACAGTAATATTGAGAAATATTATTACAATTTAAAATGACCGTTTCTGTTTTAATATATTAAAAAGTAACTTATTCCAGTGATGGGAAAGCTGAATTTTCTAGCATCATTACTCCAGTCCTCAGTGTCACATGATTCTTCAGAAATCATTCCAGTATTCTGATTTACTGCTTAAGAAACATTTCTTATTATTATAAATGCTGGAAACAGCTGTGCTAATTAATATTTTTGTGGAAGCCATAATGCATATTTTTAGGATTATTTGATATATAGAAAGTTGAATGGAACAGCATTCAGTTGAAATAGAAAATTGAATTTTGTAGCATTATATTTATACTGTTACTTTTGATTAGTTTAAATCAGTAAAAAAGAATTGCTATCAGCCCAAGGGCTTAAGTGTTTGTTTGTTTTTCTCATTTTCTTCCTCATTTAGTTTTGGTTATCCATTTTTCTGTCCTTTTCACCTTCAGTTCTTCATTTCTTTAAGCTCCGCCATATCTTCTATCCCTCCATTTTTTATTTTGTGTGTATAAGTGAGTATTTCAAACATGAGAGCACACATCCCCTGTTTTTTTTTTTTTTTACTCATTTCCGCTTAAATGATTAATGGGTTCAATACTGAATGAAAATTGATACCATTTATTATAGATTAACCTCGTTACAAACAGCTGAAATATTTAGCACTTCCCTCACTCTCTGTTTTTTTTTTCTTTTCTTTCTCTCTTTTGTTTTTTAAAGAGCTTCCGATCTTGACAAGGGCAGCAGAGTATATAATTTTCTCAGGGAGATTGTGAGTGCCTGCTTGGTACGTTGTAGCATTACTATGAGGTTGCAGCACTCAAAATAACAAGCAAAAGTGCACCTGCACCTCAGTCAAAGCCCAACTAGATATATGCTCTGAAAATACGGCAATCAACGTATTGATTGTATTAATACCTGGGTAAAACAGGCCCCACAAAATAGCCTTTGAGCTGTTCTTTGCTATTTTGTATTTTTTTATTCTTTGTTACTGATCTCTGGGATATGTGGTTGTTGTGTGTGTGTGTGTGTGTGTGTGTGTGTGTGTGTGTGTGTGTGTGTGTGTGTGTGTGTGTGTGTGTGTGTGTGTGTGTGTGTGTGTGTGTGTGTGTGTGTGTGTGTGTGTGTGTGTGTGTGTGTTTCTGTGTTTGTGTGTCCTTATTCAAGCTCAGTTTCGGAGGAATCCCTTTGCCTGGTAAGCCTGGGACGTTTCTCAATGAAAATTTCCACGGCTGCATAGAAAACCTCAACTACAATGGTGTCAGTGTTATAGACATGGCAAAAAGACGGAAGCCGCAGATATATACAGTGGTAAGTATGAACTTTTACAAGTAATTTTGTAACTGTAAATATTGCTTTTCAACATGCCCATCAATTGTGAGACTCAAAGGGCACCTAGTTAGTTTGAAGGCCATCAAATCTCACTCTCTGTCAAGGTTGTGAGTTGAAATCTCTCTTCACAAAGTAATTTGAGATCACAAAAGCATTTTTGACTTAAAAAGCATGAAGCATAACTTTCTTCACACAACAAGCCTTTACATCTAAAGCAATTTACCACAGTGTCACATGGCAAATTACAGTAGCTCTGTGTGTATCTGAAGCGTGTTTCTGCAGTTGTGTGAAGTTGTGTGCATCGCACCATAAAAGTGCTCTCTTTTCCTAATTAAGCTGTGAAGTCTCTTCTCTTGTCCATTTCTCTCTCGCTCACTCCGGGTGGACTAATACACTTATCACAAAAGGAAAAGAAGAGCAGTGCCACATTGTGATCTTCATTTTGTCTTTCCGTCCCTCTTGCCAGAGGCATTTTAAGATAAATATCTTACCAGCTTATTACACTACAGTACATGTATAGATTGAGACGTTCCACACGTCACTGACTAAATAATGTTCATGCAGTGCCATACCTATTTATTATTTATATTGTTGTAGTATAATATAATTTAGGGCTGTAGGATTTTATAATTATGATTATTAATTGTGAATAACAGGCTGTGGATTATAGTTTACACTTTCAAAACAAACTAAAAACTTCAACTTCACAAAGGTCCTCAAAACAATAGTTAAATTAAACACAGCGCTACCACATTCATGCACACATGTTGTAAATAGGAAACCTTCATGGGAAATTGTATGATTTTGAAAAATGTTGTATTCCTGAAACTCTTAAATTCAGTTTGATAAAATGTAAGGTCATAAAAAAGTACTACATATCTTAAATGGTGCAACAAAATCTTAATTATAATTGAAAGAGGTCTTACATTTGGAGGAAATCCATATATGGCCTAATGTGATTATTAAACTTCAGAATATACAGTGTAAATATATATATATATATATAAATATCAGCACAATAATCTGTTTATTGCCTTTCTTTAAACGCATTGTTGTTATATATGAGAAAAATACAATAGACTACAATACATCGACGCAGCGTCGCGTTCCTCAGGGAACAATGGTTACATACGTAACCTGGGACGTTATTTGTGCAGGTCTTAAAAAGTCTTAAATTTGATTTTAAAAACCAGTTTGTTTGGCTTTAAACTCTTTACTGAAGAATTTTTTGGAATGTCTATGATTCATTTTCTTAGAGAGCCTCCGGAAGAACACTTGCACTCTATCATGTGGTTTTGCAATGAGGTTTTTATTCACTAGATTTCCACAACAGCCCCCCCTCCATAGACCCCAGTTTGAAAAATGCTGATCTATCGAGTGTTAAACTGTTTGCTGAGGTAAAAGATAAATGTTTTTTTTTATGTGTGCTTTTAACTCTTTTACCAGCACACATCTATTGCTTCAGTAATTCACTTAGGCTGCATTTACACTGCAGGTCTTGATAACCAATTCCGATTTTGTGACTATATCCGATTTTTTTGGACAACGTGCTTACATTTCTTTTAAAAGTGACCCGTATCCGATGTGTGCATTTTACACTGCACTTGATGAAACAAGCCAAAAATAGCATATATGACATCACATCAATTTGAATAGTACATTGAGTTTAATTTATTGACATGGAATTAATATAGAAACATTTTTAATGCAATAGTTGCATCTATACATCAAAATATTATATAGCCTAGAACTTCTTCAGGACAGTGATGATCTTCAGCTCCGCTGAAAGCTTGCAAGTGGAATAATACTCAGGTGGTAGATATTGTTAAGCATGTCACATCTTCTGTGTTTTTTTAGTAATTAAAATCAAATGCGTTCATCAGTGATTGTATATCAAAGGCAGGGGCATGTTTGTGTGCATTTCATTTTGTGGTTTCAACTGAACGAACGGGACTGAAGCGCTCGTCTGTACACGAGCCGTCATCACTGACAACAGCAGCAACGAGCACTCCGCGTGATTTCAATAGCAACACATTTCAGTGTCATATCGCCTTTTATTTAACACAAACTAACAAAATGAATAATCTGCTAATCAACTAGAGATGTTTCATTTGTTACAGGTATGTTTGTACCGCGAAATGTTTAAAAAACTCACTTTTCTATGACGTAGGAGTCGCATTTACAGGGGAATATCCGATTTTTCCGCTTACACGGCAGGTGCAAATGCACATATCCGATTCATATCTGATTTATTTACACATACGAATTGGCCTGAAACCGATCTGAAAATATCGGAATCCATGTGACTTTTTACTGTTTACACGGTCGTGGGCTATATCCGATCTGTGCCACATGGGAGGAAAAAATCGGAATTGGGTCACTTGAACTATGCAGTGTAAATGCAGCCTTACTAATGCACCATGTGCCAATGCCCACGTGCATTAATATTATTTAATCCTCCCTTTTCCCTTTCTTCCACTACCGTTTCAATTCTCCTATCCACATTCTCATACTTTTGTTTCATTATCTTCTTCCCATCTATCTTCCTTACTAAGGGCAATGTGACGTTCTCATGCTCGGAGTCTTCCTCAGTCGCTGTGACATTCCTCAGTTCCACGGGCAGCTTCCTGATGCTTCCAGCAGATTACAGTATGGAGAGTCTCTCTGTACGACTGCAGTTCCGCACTTGGAATCAGGAAGGGCTGCTGTTCTCAGTCCCGCTCTCTCGTGATCCGGACACCATTAACCTGCTTCTGCAGCTCAGCCAGGCTAGGCTGCACCTCTTGCTCTCTGGAGGGCCACAAAACTCTGATCAGGTTTTCAGCGGTAAATTGTATATAGGTCTTTATGATTTCCATGCTGTGGAATCCATAAAACTGGAATTTACTGTATAATGTGGAATGTCATAGAATTTGGCTAAATTTGGATGAATAAAGCAAAGGTAGGGCTGTAAAATGAATCAAAACATCATATGGACTAGTGTCTGTGAATATTAAAGTGCAAAATGATTACCGAAATATGTAATCTGCATGTTCTGCATGTCTCAAACACATGATGATATCAGTATCTGTTGTCTCCCTATATGAGGACATGAAGACCTGAACTTAATCTCCAGAGCTGCTCTGAGAGTCACTTCACCAGATTTACACCATTTCATTTGATAAAACTATTGTCAGATATAAGCAGAAATTTAAAGGTCATGGCAATCTGTCAAAAAAAGTTTGATTTAACTTGAAGAAATTGTTACAAATATATTACTATTGCACAGAAAGTAGATCATAATATAATACTAACAATAATAACAATAATGATAGTTGATTATTAATACAACTGTATTTAAAGATTTTTTTAATGTAATTTGGGAAAAAATAAAACAGAATTAAGTGTGGTATTTGTGTAGGAGCAATAATTAATTTGTGGATACATTTTTTTAATTGTATACTAAATAGTTGTAGATGCACATGATTAAGTGATTCATTCGCCCGAGCATTCATTCTGAGGACTACATTGTTATTCTTCCACTGTGTTTCAGGTCAGAATTTGAGTGATGGACAGTGGCACTCCATAGCCGTCGAGGTCAAGGGTCAGAAGGTGTCATTAACAGTCAACAACCAGAAGCCTGTCACAATGGAAATCAGTGGGCTAATTCAGAACATGCAAAGAACAGCCATCTTCATTGGAGGTATAGCATCAGAAATTGAATTAGCTAGTTTATCCTGATTCTTAGAAAGGGTTGTTGGCTATATTTAAATGCAGAGAGAGTAACATATTTTGATCCGTTATCCACAAAGCTCAGTTCTGAACTAGCCTGATGGCTGCAGACAAAAAGTGTCTATTACCGAAAACATTTTCCTGAATGCAAGGGACAATTTTCGTCTACCTTATTAACTCTAACCTCCATCAACTGAAGGTTCCTCATATTCCTGAATAAATTACAGGCTTGGCAAGCTGAGCGCATTCTTATGGTCCATTCATTTCACATGCATAGCTATTATTCCCAAATCTCCTGCTTTTTTCTTGAAGGTTTTTTTTCTATTTAGTTCATTCAGGCAGCTCAAACCACATTCAATTACTGTAGAGGATAAATGCAGTTTCTTTAAAGCTGTTATTGAAATCTTTGACTCAAACTTCCAATGTCTTAACTAAGACCTCTAAATCTCTCATTTTGCTTACTTCAGGGACAATGCAGTCCTGCTGAGATTGTATAAGCTGCTTTGCATGAATTTCTCAGAACAGAGATTTTTCTTTGTGCAACTTGGTATTAGTTGTGGATGTTGTTTTTGATTTGAAAGACAGTAAGTTGGGATTTTCCATTATTTTAGGCTGCCCTTTATTCCAGAGTGATTTCAACTGCGAAAACCCCAACAGAGGATATCAGGGCTGCCTTCGTCTCCTTTTCATAAACAACCATCAAGTCAACTTCCTACAGATTCAGCAGGAAAGCCTGAGCAACTTTAGTCAGATTAGCTTTGATGTCTGCAACATACAAGACAGGTCAGTTTTCCCCATTGATTGTCTTGTTCACAAAGTTTTCTTACCATTTTTTTATGATTATTATTCACTCTGCATGTCTTCCAATACTGTGTGTAGTGATCAAATATGTAATTTGGCTTATAACCAGGCCCATATGGAATTTGCTGATTTATTTTGGACTTTTTAATTCTCATTTTGGAGGAAAATCTATGGAGTTCTTTGGAATGTGTATAGAATAGAAATGGGTTAAACAAAACTCAAAGCTCAAACAAAGTGTTACACGCTTATTCTTGAAGTATAATCAATTCAGTCAAAATATGTAATAAGCAAACTTGCAAAGAGCAGGGGATGTGTGGAACATCATTCTAATTATCTGGATCCCATGCGGGCCGACTCATAGCCTATTTGCATAGTTTCAGTTTTCTATCTACATTTGTCAGGTGACAATTAAATATCTTAAACCACTTATACTCAGAAAAGAGTATTCTCAATAAGCTGCGTGATATGAGTTTTTTTTTCATGTATGTAGCACAAAGATGCAGGATAAGCTACATACAGTAATAAAATGTTGGCATGAGTGTGAGCAATAATATGAATTATTAAGCAATAGTTTCACCATGGCATTCACCATTGTTTAAAAACACAAATGCAGATCACTGCAGTTGAACATGTTCATCCCAACAGGTGTTTGCCCAATCTGTGCGAACACGGTGGTCAATGCATCCAGTCATGGGACCAATTTTACTGTGACTGTTCTGGAACAGGATACACAGGAGCCACCTGCCACAACTGTGAGTTATGCAAAGCCCCAAAACACCCCATGCCTTCATGATTACTCAGATATCAGCTTGTTTTCACTGTGGGATTTTTCATATATATATATATATATAATAATTACATTGTCAACGTTTTCTATGTGCTAAAATGTATTATTTAAAAAATGAGTGCCTAGCAATTGCCATCTACAGCTGCCAACATTGTCTAGGAATAAGTACCCTACTAAGTTTTACAGTCAGATCTTAAATTAACTTCAACTTCAATTAATTTGTTATTATGTTTCAGTAAAGTTGATGAGGTCCTTCTTTCCCCATATTGTTTTTATTATTCATATAAACTGTATTTATTATTTAAAATATACTTATTAGATTAGTCCAGTGCTGCTTACTTTTTGTCTTTAAATCATTAAAATTAATTAGAGTGTGCATAATGCATCACTTGACAGCTGCAAGTCTATGTGTCATGTAACGATGATTTGAAACTGCGCACTTACCAATTTATCCATTTGTCCAAGTGTTTAGAGTAATTATTTTTGGCAGAGATATTTTTACGGTTCCTTGCTGTAATCAAATTTGTTGGATCAATATGTTCTAATCTGCCACCACATGCACCCTTTTATCATGCGCTCATGACTGTACATGTTCTCTGGAGGAAAGAGAGGCACGACAATGCCATCTGTTAGATTTATTGCTTTAAAAGAGCGAGAAATATGATTTTTACTTTTTACAAGTCCTGCTGTGTGATTCACCGTCAGCAAAACAACACGTGCAGCAAATTAGCTCACTCTACCGCACAGAGGACTTCTCTGTCATGACGAATGGGAACTAAGTAAACAATAATTACCTCTGTTTGCTCACCGAACTGATTGAAATGGTTATGCCATTGTTAGGAATATTAATTTAATATAAATGAAAGAAGACTCGTTTGCATGTCAACACTTTTTATGTGTGACTGATTTAACAGATATCTACTATTAATGGAATTCAACCAGAGTGCTCTCTCTGAAGGATATTGCTGAATAGCAAAAGTTGATCTTATATGATTACACTTTAAACTTTAAGGCAAAAAAACAATGTTCTTGATCTTACTTTTGTGTTTACCTCTTACTACAATCTCAGTATCCCTGTGCCAAGCATGCAGGTGCGCCAAAATGCAAGCGTTCTGTAATTAAGCACAACATAAAAACAGCAGCAGATTTATTTCCATCATTTCTATGATTCATCATTTTCAGCAATATATGAACGATCCTGCGAGGCCTTCAGGAAAACAGGAAGCCAGTCGAGTGTGTTTACAATCGACCTTGATGGGAGCGGACCTCTAGAGCACACTCAAGTCAACTGCACCGTGGCAGGTGACTGACCCAAATACGCATACTCAGCTTTGCACATTTCTAGACGTATTATACACTGATATTCATCATCATGAATGATGAAGCTCAAAGCTCAGCACTTCTCATTTACAAACCTGATTCAGTGCATGGACAGGTGTGACCTCAGCATGTGTGGGGGACTGCCTGGAGAAATCACACATCTCATAAAGTGAGTTCAGCATCTCATGCGGCTGTCTAGTTCAGCAGGTTGGATCAGGTTTGGCCAACCTTCCTCTCAGGGAGTCTCCGGTGAGGCAGATTTTTTGCTCAGGCACCACACAAACATCCCTGATTCAGCTAAACTGGATCCAGAGATGTAGATGATGATTGTTACCAAGACATTTAGATGACGTGATATTGCTGGGGTTTTCATGTTTTTGTGTGTTATCCCGACTGTTGGGATGCGGGAATAATTTGCATCTAGCATTGTTTATTTTCATTGATATATGATGGATTATTAGTTTTCCATCACTTAATCACAATTTAAGCAATGACTCCTGCCATGATTTCTAGACACGGCACACTTGAGTGGTTTGGAGGAGGTTAAGCGAGAGATGCAGGTTTTTGATTGATAATAACAAAGAGAACAGAAGGACTGCAAACGTTTAATGAATTTGACCCTATACGGTATGTTCTCTTTTTGTAGTAATTTCACACTGTAATAAATAAACCAATAAAGAAAAATCAGTCTGCTGTGGTAGTTTCATGTATTACAGAATTATTCAAATTTATTTCGGTAAGTTATACAATGTTAATATACCAAACTACTTGAACTACCAAAATCTTTTTAATAATAATAATACATTTTATTTATGGGCGCCTTACTTGACGCTCAAGGACACATGCGAATTAAACATGCAAATAAAACACATAAACAGTTAACAAGCAACAATACATTTCAAAGCCCACATTCAGTTCTTTACAACCATTAGGAAATACATAGAAATATCACCGGTTTGCATGCCTAAAAATATGTTTACCTTAAAATGTACTAATATGAATATCATAAAAATACAAGTGGCACAATAGTAAGCCAAATGATGTAATTGGCCTGTCCTTAAAACATGCCCAGTACTCATATATAGACATGCACAGGGTCATACACACATATGAGTGAATAATAATAATAATAATAAAATAAACCTGAACTAAAAAACATAAATATAACCTAAAAGACACTAAAATACACTACTGATAACATAAAAAGGAAGAAACAAAAGCATTTAAATAAATTAGAATCATATGTGATGTGTCACACACACTTTTAGTGTGAATTATATGGCAATTCACTGTTTTTAATCAGAAAAACTATATATTTTACTGTAATTTACTAAAGAAATCAATGTGTAAGGTAACTTATAGTTAAACAATTAACCAGTTTTTAAAAATACACTTGTGTTTTTTGTTTTCTTTTTTTGGAATTGACATCTAGTGATGAACTCTCTATAACCGGTTTTGATATGGCAAGATATAGCTCTTTATATCACTTACATATCACCTTACCAAGACATGTAGGGGCAAGCAGATGCATCCTCTATCGCCGGGAACAATGCGTTTTCTCACATCTCCTGTCAAGTTTCATCACCAATTTCACCGACCTTGGTTTTTGGCATCTGACATTACTCTCCGCTGCATCAGATGTTGAACTGATCTATCTCTGAGATAAGACTGTAATACATTATATCATCATGCAGGGAAATTCAAGCCCCATTATGTCAGCAGCAGGGAGGAGCGCAGGTGAAGGAAGAAAAAAGTAAAGGAGCATGTCTGCCTGCAGAGACTGGCAGCGCATACTAGCTGCGACTGATAGCTTCATTTTTCTTAGTTTCATAGGCAGCGGGCTTTGAGATTATTGGAGCTGCAAGCTGAGCAGAGAAAAGTAAGCACCGGGAAACTGTCATACGCTGTGACCACCTGCTGCATGTTGGCGCGACTAAGCTGGCTTTATTTTATAAAGTTAGCTTTTATTGAGCTTTAGCCAGATTGCAAAGTTAGCTTTCTCACAGTGAATGCATTAAAAGATCCAAAGTCCCAATACAAATAGACCTTTTCTCTAAGGCGACGCCAACAAGCACTGGCAAGAAAATCGTTTGAAACTGACCTCAATTACAGAAGCTATTAGCCATACTAATTCTGCACGACACGGCAAACCGGCACCTTTGGACATCGCATGCAGCAATTTCGATTTACATAGGGAAAGGTGCTAGCGTTGACTACCATACTCTCATCATTTCACACTCTCCTGAAAGAGTGACCTTCTGTTCTCTGCTTAATATTCATCAGGTATTTGCATATGACTGCATCACTCCGTTAATCTCTCATTTTCATTCACAAGCACATACGGTCGATTGAGTGCAGACTTGAGAGGGTTGATACATGATCCGAGTCAATGGGGATTTCAGTCTTTTTGTGTGTGTGTGTGTGTGTGTGTGTGTGTGTGTGTGTGTGTGTGTGTGTGTGTGTGTGTGTGTGTGTGTGTGTGTGTGTGTGTGTGTGTGTGTGTGTGTGTGTGTGTGTGTGTGTGTGTGTGTGTGTGTGTGTGTGTTTCTTGCACAGAAGATAAAGTTTGGACCGTAGTGGGGCATGATCACATGAGGCCTATCGACATTCGAGGATCCACTCCACGCAGCCCTTTCGTTCTCATCTTCAACTACACCATCTCGCCATACCATCTCCGCTCGCTCGTGACCTCCTCGGAGCACTGCCAACAGGAAGTGAGATATCGTTGCAGGAAGTCTCGGCTTTTTGACACCTGGGGTTGGTCTTGCTTTATTACTCTAGTCTATCTTATTGTTTTCGTGTACTGTAGCGCTAAAATGTTGTCTTTCTTATGAAGTGTGTGATTTATGTTACCTCAGGAATTCTAATCCTCTAAATTCAGCTAATATGTTCCTCGGGAACAAAAAAGTACCTCACAGCTAAATGATTCACAAAAGCAGGTTATTACCACAGATATTAAAGGGGCTCAAGTGTGACATGACGACAATGCATGGTGAATGATGATGTTCACTTAAAAAGCGGTTAGAATGTAATTCTTGTCATGCAGGGATGGCTATGGAACATGATGAGAGCATTTGAATTGCAAAGGCATGCATAAAGCCTTAAAAAAAGATTATACACTGGTACTCTAAATTATTCCATATGTTTTTTTCTCACACTGCTTTAATACTTTCGACTTTGTGGGGTTGATATGCTTAGGCTTTTAACTGAGTTGGAGTTAACTTATTCTCAAACTCTCGGCTCGTACTTTGGGTTCATTTCGATTCAACAGAATGAGATCCAGTGAAGCCTTTGAGCAAAAGATCAACCTTTGATCAAACATCGCTCAAATAGTGAACCTCCAGCACCAGACATCTTGCATATCTGATTGCCATTTGTCATTGGCTAAGCTCTTGGCCAGATCTCTGCACCACTGTGATAGCAGATGTCTGGCCACGCACATTGTAGCAATACGGCTACTTGACTGACAGGAGTCTACGAGCCCATTACTGACCAGCAGGGGCAGGAGACCAGATGTCATCATGCATAACTAAATTACATTAGACTCCAAACAGTGTTTTCATGATTTGCATAATTATTTACTGCCAGATCGGTAAAGATATTCTTATCCTTGGGGCATTTTGTCCATTTTCAGATGGAACTCCTCTGTCATGGTGGCTGGATAGAGACGGAGTGAAAAGAACATATTGGGGAGGATTTCTGCCTGGGGTCCAGCAGTGCTCTTGTAGTTTGGATGGCAACTGCAGGGACATGAATTATTTCTGCAACTGTGATGCAGACCAAGACACCTGGTAAATCTTAATTTCACAGTGAATCACGGTTGCCAGTTCTGTGTAACAAAACGAGCCCAATGGCCAGTAAAAAAAATAGCCCAATGACATTAACCCATATATAAAAAAAACATAATTTCCAGTCACTTTTATGTTATGCACTATGTAATAAACAGTGTGTTTTTTATAAAGGACCTCACAAAGGCTTCCTCTATAAGTACCCATCTCTCAGAAAACATAACATCTAGCACAGATTTTCCCGTACACATGGCACTGAATGAGCAGTTTCCCCTACTTTGTAAGGTAATTGGATTGTAATTTTTCATGGAACGAAATAAATATGAGGCAGATTGCAGAGATTTAGTAGATTAAATTGCTGTATAGGAAGTGCGCTTTAACACCCTTCATTAGTTTTTCTGTTAAAGTGCCCAAGACGCAGCAGAAAAAGCTTAATACTCGCCATAGGGCAAGAATTACTGGGTTTTTTTAAGCAACAAGTGAGGCACACTCGCTCCTCGTAGGGCAATCTTCTACCTCTGAGAGAGATTAAAAAGACTTTCTCCTAGCCTTTCGCTCATTACCTCATCTCTTGCACATTCTCTCATTCTCTTTCTCCTCCTGCAGGGCAAATGATACTGGTGTGCTGTCTTACAAAGACCATTTACCCCTTAGTGAGATCGCCATTGGAGACACAAACCGGACAAACTCGCAGGCCGAGCTCCAAATTGGACTGCTACGTTGCTATGGCGACCGTGGGTGTTTTGTTTACCACATTTAAAAGGGGACTGGGGGGTAATATGGCTCTCTACTGAATATATTTTCATATTTCAAAATTCAGAAGAGATGGACCTTTTTTATCGAATTCAGTGCACAATTTATTTTTCAACACGCTGTGTGCTTTCTTGCCTGTCCCTCTGCTGCAGGATTTTTCTGGAACTCTGCATCTTTTTACCAGGAGTCCTCCTATCTGCATTTCCCCACCCTGCAAGCTGAACTGAGTGTTGATATTTCACTCTTTTTCAAAACTAGTTCTCTCTCAGGAGTCTTCTTGGAGAATCTGGGTGTCAGAGACTTCATAAGGCTAGAACTGAGTTGTGAGTGCTTATTTAAATATTGCAAAAAAATACTGTTTTTCTTATTCTTTTTTTCATGAAAATATCTAAATTATAAATATAAATGTAACTTTAGCAAAATTACATAAGAAGAATAACAGTTTTATATAGAAAAAAATACCTTTATGTATTTGTCATTTTAATTGGAAAGCAAGAGAGAAACAATTTACATAAGAGTTCATTTTAAGGATAATATGTTGGTGCGTCTGACTTGAAAATAAGGGTTTCAGCATGTTTGTTGTGAAGAAGTGCTCCTTTCAAGAAGTACATTCAGTGAACTGTCAATGAACTTCATTGTAATACTTTTGTTTAAACCACAGAGTGTGATATTTTTTTCCCTTTCTTTCTCAGCTCCATATACAGTGAACTTCACTTTCGACCTAGGGGACGGACCGGTTATCCTTACCGTTCAGTCACCTGTAGCTTTGAATGACCGTCAGTGGCATTATATTCGTGCTGAACGAAATGTGAAAGAAGCTTCTCTACAGGTTGACTCCCTGCCACCGAAGCTAAATGAAGCACCATCTGAGAGACCTTACCGGCTTCAGCTCAGCAGTCAACTCTTTGTGGGTGCGCAGACATGTAATCGAGCAAATGTCACTAATAATGAAAAAATACCACTGAGTGTACTTTAGCTTGAGCTAAGAATACCTCTGGGAACAGCGAAAATTTAGATAATTTAAATAGAAGGAATCTATGGTGAAATGTATAAGTTAGGAACCATGGTGTTGATAAATGTTACAGGGTTGAAGATCAGTGCAAAAATATTATTAGTGCAAGCATTTCACTCGCAATTTTGCAGCTACAAATAGATGTGTGCAAACTGTAAAATGTATTTAGCTGCATGTGTGCAAATAAAAAGTATTACATTTCGCTTCATCAAATTTAAGGTCATAAAAAGTCCAGCATTTCTTAAACTGTATAAAAAATGTATTATTATAGAGGTCTTACATTTTGGGATGGAAAAACAAGAATCGCATTACGGCCTAATGTGATTATTAAACTTTTAATTAATTAGTCTCTGAAGTAATTAAATGAATGCAAGCACTGCACGTTTCAAAGTAAAATGTTGCATGTTCTTGTAGGCGTTCTGTGGGCTTACAGTTTCAAAGCAGTTGCAGTAAGTGAATTCTGTGCATTTATTCCCAGTATTGCTTATGATCATCTGTTAATGGATTATGAAAACGTTTTAACTTTGTTTTTTTATATGCAATATGTTCAAGATTCTTTTAAGATGCATGTTTTATCTTCCTCATTTGTTTGAGTGAGCAGCTTGAAGTAGTAACGACCTTTTAAAATAAGCCCCGCTGCCCCAATGTATTTTGGGCCTGTGTATAATCAAAAGTCCCATATTTATCCCATATGAAGGTGTGATAATATAATGCCATACAAGCAGGTAAAACTGTAACCTATAAAACATGTTAATGTGTAGGGGTGACGAATAGGTACATGTAAATTGATATTAAATTGATATAACCTTTTTGTATGGTTATATATTAATCAAATATTAATTTTTTTGTTTCCTCTGAGTATTTGATAGAAAACCATCAAAAAATAAGATTAAATTCAGTAGCTGGGACACACACAAAGCACATAAATTTAACTGTTTTTTTCTTTCAGAGAAATACACTATTATAGACTTCAAAAGCCCTGGCTTTCTAATATGCCTATGACAATTAATAATTGTACTCTCCCCCATTAGGAGGAACCGCTTCTAGGCAGAGGGGCTTTCTGGGCTGCTTACGTGCCCTCACCATTAACGGGGTTACCCTTGACCTGTATGAACGTGCAAAGACCACCCCGGGGGTGAATTCCGGCTGTCCGGGTCACTGCACCAGCGACAGCGTCTGCCATAATGGAGGGAGATGTGTGGAAGAGAGGAGCAGTTACACCTGCGACTGCACGCAGACAGCCTTCGACGGGCCACACTGCAGAACAGGTGAGGTTACGATGGCCTCCGGGCGAGCTCGCTTTCATTGGTCTTGCTGCACCTATCAAAAAGAGCTGAATGAAACAGGCACTCTGGACTTAAGCACGCCTCAGATGCTTGTAGCTCTCAAACACTGTAGTGTTGGCATTCCTGATGGCGGAATTGTTTTTATTGGATTTACACTGTAAAATCACACAATTATATCAAAGCCTTCAGAGAGAAATCCAATCAGGACTCTATAGGAGTTGATTTAATATCTGTTTAATCCAAGACTTGTGGTGAGCTGTTGGAAGTGGAATGAGTCTCACAACAAGAGACGTTTGTACCAAAAATGTGTGCAACAGGAATTAAAGTCAACCCACTATATACTTTATTGAAATTTCTCAATTTCATCCGTTTTAGACAACTTTTCGTTTTCTATTAGATCCGGAGGGTCAGCCGGCGGTGGATGAAAACATGCCCTTGATGGCATATTCACCTTGAATTTCTTAAGGCTGGGCTGACAGGCCTTGGCAGAAAAGCTTTAACTGACAAATGGAATTTAATTTCAGCGGCCATTCATCTGCCTCATACCCATCCAACAGCCTGTCAGTCAGATTAGTGATGTAATGGCTTTGTTTCTTTACAATGCAATTTTGCGACGGGTCCGCTCAAGCCACGGCTGTTTACTGCTAACTAGAATAGATGACCAGAAAATGAGAAGAGACAGACAGAATCAGTAGGACACCTCTCCGCCACGGTCTCATCTGTGGTTGGGGAGGAAACAATGCTAATGTTGTTGTTTTTATAGCTCTAATAATGACAGATGAGACATAGAGTTCATTGCCTTTGTACGCAATCTGAATTTGCATAGAGATGATGATGATGTTCTCAGTGAAGTTCACCAGGGACTGCTTTTTCTCTCTGTGTCCCTCAAAGCTCTAGCAGCTTCCTTCGAAAGTGGATCTTCAGTCTTGTACACTCTCCAGGAGCCATTTTCCGGAATACTGAATGAGGAGGCCAGAAGATCACCGGCCGGTTTCCATGATGCTGAAGTGACCAAATCTCAAGAGAAAGTGTCGTTTGGGTTCTTGACGCATCATGTGCCAGCCTTGATCCTGACAGCGCACACTGTGGGCCAGCACTATATGGCTGTTATGCTAACATCAAACGGTACCAAGTCATACATTACTCTAAACCAGGGGTGGGGAACGTTGATCATGGAGGGCCGGTGTCCCTGCAGAGTTTAGCTCCAACCCTAATCAAACACACCTGATGCAGCTAATAAAGGTCTTCAGGATGCAGTTAGGTTATTTTTTTCCAGGGTTTTTCAGAGTTCGAGCTAAACTCTGCAGGAGAGTGGCCCTCCAGGATCAACGTTCCCCAGCCCCTGCTCTAAACCTTGAGGAATAGTCATTATTTGCTCGTCCTGTTACAAACCTAAATCAAGCTTCAAAAAGGACAATTTCATTCATTCATTTATAAATTTTTCCTTTGTTTAGCTTAGTCGTTATCTTATTTCACTGAGTAGAAAAGAGCAGCCACAATACTACAGGTTAAAAGTCATGCAAGTCTGGAGGGACATGAGAAGTGTGTGTGTGTGTGTGTGTGTGTGTGTGTGTGTGTGTGTGTGTGTGTGTGTGTGTGTGTGTGTGTGTGTGTGTGTGTGTGTGTGTGTGTGTGTGTGTGTGTGTGTGTGTGTGTGTGTGTGTGTGTGTGTGTGTGTGTGTGTGTGTGTGTGTACGTCTTTGGTGTGCAGCGGTGTTCTGAAATGAGGAGGCAAATTTCTCAAAGTTTTTTAGTTTTTTATCAAATATAAATTCATGGCCCAGTCACATTTTCTTGTTTAAATAAGCATTACTTTCACTATCAGATTTTTTAAATATATTTGTACATTAACAATTAAATCAATATTATATTTATTAAAGCTAAGTATGAATCTCATCAAGTTGGTGTTTTTAAGCATTTTACAATTATTCCAAAATAATTACTCAAGGCAGTAACAATTTAAACAATATATTTTATTTGTTAACTTATGTTCGGCTTTTCTTTTTAATAGTTAACTGTTAACTATTTTTTATTTTTTTTTGGGTCATCAGTCACACAGCTCAATAAATATTGGTCACAGATGTGGATATTTACTTAAAATTTTACCAAGCTGATTACTCACTACAAACTCACACAGATCATGTTTTCAGGCCATTTTAAGTCGTATTTTAATGTAACAAAGTGGTTATATCTAACACCGGTTTCACACTGCACGCGTAAGCAGTGCAGAAGCGGTACATATGCAGAGCAGGAGCAACGCGTGCCCATTGTGCTGTCATTGTCCAAAACTCTCGACTCTTGGTACCTAGGATAGCAAAGTCCACTAAAAGAGGTAGAACTTTTTCATATTTCGCTTCCAAACTCTGTAATAGCCTTCCTGATAACGTTCGGGGTTCAGACACACTCTCTCTGTTTAAATCTAGATTAAAGATCTCTTTAGCCAAGCATTCATATAATGCATCTCATAATCTTGTACTGCAGTTATATTTGATCAAACCCACATTATTATGCTTTAGCTTGGGTTGAACAAATAATTTTTACTTGAATGGAACAACAGCTACGCTAATTGATTAAATGATTAACATCCTGTGGTAACTAGGAATTACACAAGAATGAACAATGGAATTACAATGAACCAATCACAGCCGAACATAACCAGTCATATCCAATCATATCGCGATGGAGGCATTGCCTCCTCTCATATGACTTACCCCCATTCATTCTCAGTTACCCCCCACACCCAGGCTCATGGCATTTCATCAAAAATGCAATAAAGCCTATAATATTGTTACATATTAATTTAAAAGAACTGTTTTCTATTTCAGTATTTTAGTCATATTTTAGTCTCCAATGTCAAATGCTTTTTCAGAATCCTTCTAATATGCTTATTTGATCAAATATTTCTTATCACTATCAACATGCTGCTTAATATTTTTTCCAGAATTTCTTGATTATATAACACATCTTTTGTAATTCTATAAATGTCTTTACTTTCACTCTTGATTAAAGTAATGGATCCCTGGCGAATAAAATATTTAATTTACGAGCCCAAACTTCTAAACGGCAATATATGCAATATCTGTCTTCCTTTGAGCTCTAAAAATTTGATTATAGCTATGCAGATAGGGTTTTTACAGAGCAGTAAAAATACAGTTTTTCCCTTGATCCCAAAATAAGTCAAGGAAACAAGTTTTGTTGTTGTTGGCTTTTTTCTTCATTTTCACACTGTGTATCTTTATTGTTGGCATGCACCGTTTCAACCTGGCACCTCAATATGCTTGTAAATTACACATATTCATTAAAGCGCATCATATGCACATATGCTCTATTTCTTTCTGTGTAACACCTACACCCTTTACCTAAAGAGCACAAGGCATCTAAATGGAAGGCTCTTCCAACCATTGACTCATCACCATTTACAGCACTCTTTAACACCTCAGCTTTTAAAAAAGCCAGAAAGCAAGCAAATACTATAAAAAATAATTAATTACAGAAATTGTTGTCAATTTAAATTGACAGAGTTAAATAGTATCATTAATCAGCTAAAGTCAAGTTCAATGTCGATTCAATTCAGCTCAATAATAGAAGACAATATAGTGTCATTGTTCAGCTCAACTCAGTTCAAGTTTCATTCTCATCTGATAGAGTCAGTGCAGTCAAACCAATATTATTACTGAATGCTAATTGTCTTTTAAACCGCAAATGAGAGGGCTAGTAGATAGAGTTAGTCATGTTACACCTACAAGGGGAGTAATAATTCACATGAGAACTCTTCAAGTGCAGAGGTGATTGCGAAGACTTGCTTGATCTTGTTATCCCAAATGACTGTTAAACATGTTCAAGCATTCATAAATCACAAATTGTTAATTACAGTGAAATGACAGAACACTGAATTAATGTACAGAGAGTCTGTTTTGGGAACTATTCGTTTGCAGGTGCACTCAGTCTCTCTATTTAAAATAAAACAGTTTTTTTTTCTTCCATTCAAAAGCTTAAGAGTCTGTAAGATTGTTTTATGTTTTTTGAAGAAGTGATATAAGTCTCTTATGTTCATCAAGGCTTTATGTGGCATTTATTTGATCAAAAATACAGTGAAACAGTAATATTGTGAAATATTATCACCATTTAAAATAACTTTTTTTGTATTATTTTAATATATTTTAAAATGTAATTTATTCTTGTAATGCATTCTTGTGAATGTTCAGCATCATTACTCCAGTCCTCAGTGTTAAATGATCCTTCAGAAATCATTCTAATTATTTATAATTTCATTTCTTATCATTATTAATGTTAAAATAATTGTGCTGCTTAATATGTTTTTGTGAAACTGATACATTTTTCAGGATGTTTTACATTTATTTGGTTAAAATACTGTAAAATATTTCATATTTAATGTCAAGTCACGTTAATGTATACAAATTGTTCCAAAGCACTTTCACAGTAATAAGGAGGAAAATAAGTGTTGATGTTGCTAAATTAATTATGAAGTAAGTAAAATTCAGCTATGAGCAGTTCTACAGAACACAACTACCGTATAATTATTCATCTCAAGAATTTTAATGCTGATTAAATTTAACTCAGTGAAGATGTTGCAAAGTTCATGAATTATGAAACAAATTCCATTCAGCTATAAAGCAGCTACACAGGAGACAGTAGTGTCATTATCCAGCTCAATTCAGTTCAATCTGTGTTCTCATGAAAGTCTCAGTGCTGTCAAATCACTGATATTACTGAATATGAATTGTCTTTTAAACCCCAACGGAGCAAGCTATAGGCGCCAATGACTAAGAACCAAAACTGCATCGGGTGTCCTTGCTGGATATCAAAATATGAATGTCTTATTAATAGCAAAAAAAAAAACTTACTGACCACAATTTTTTTAACATTAAGTCCTCATCTTACATTTATAAAAGGTGCTTCACTTCTTATATGTAAAACATTGTTTTAATGAGTGCACTTTTAATTGTAAATGGATTTATTACATGGCTTTCTGGAATAGTTCATTCTAATCGGTCAATTGCAGCATTCTATGGTCATATATTTTAATACAAATGTAATGCATTATTAATCATTTAGCAGACACTTTTTTCCAAAGCGACTTACAAATGAGGACAACAGAAGTAATCAAAACCACTAAGGAGCTATGTTTTTTATATAATAAATATAAAGAAAATAAGTGGATAGAATAGAAAAAGAAAAGAGAACGCTAGTGTTAGAGGGTCATTTTTTATTATAAATAAAAAGAAAACAAGTCAAAGGAATAGAAAAAGAATCGAGAACACTTGTATTAAAGGGTCATTAAAAAAAGAAAATAGTAGAATAGAAAAAGAAAAGAGAATGCTATTGTTAGAGTCTTTTTTATATCTATCAATATTATATTATATCACTAAACATGATCAAACATGGTCCTATGCAGACAATTTCCTACATATTTATTCTAGTGCATATTTCTTGTATCAACATAACATCACTTATTCTTACTTAACTGAATGATTTCAACTCAATATTTCTTGTCCATTCATTTATTTCTCTGGTTAGTAGCCATGAAAAAGATTATAATTATCACACACCCCGTCACGGTGAAACAAAACACTTTACATGGGGTCTTGAACAACCTGTCTGAGTTTGTATTGCAACCCATTACTCTGTAAATGTAAAACATTATTTCTACTTGTCATGTTACAACTCTGCATTTATTGTATCGAACAAATACCTTATGACTTTAAGTCAATAGCTTTTACTCTGATTTCCCAGGCAGCCTGCAAATACGATGCTTGTTGAACAAAGAAAAACAAACAGAAACGTTCAGCCCAGTGTCATCCAGTCTAGCAGACGGACGGTTCCACTGGGTCAAAATCAATCGAAAGGGACAGGAGCTTTTTGTCCAGGTGAGTCTTTGTCTCCATTGCAACAAGTTTTAACACAGTGGCTCGTTTCTGATTTCTAAAGGGGTGTTACTTAACCTTCTATACTCGACTCTCTACAGGAATGAGAACGGATGACTTTTATGATTGTCTGATAAATTGTGACATAAATGTTATTTCTAAAAGCATGTCATAGTGACCTGAGATGGGTTTTTTTTTTCCTGTGACCAATTCAAGTCTATTACTGGTATCAATCTTCCCAAGTTATCTGCCATTATCTGTCCCCTTCCAGATTGACAACACAATAACCCAGCAGTACAGCCTGTCTCCTGGCTCTGCTCTCAGCCCGGCGAGGTCAGTGATTCTGGGGAGAATCCAAGGTGAGTTTCTGACAGGCTTTTGAAGAGGACTCATTTCTTCATGTTCCTTGTGTGCTATTTCACACATTTCTATTTCACTGGTGTGGCGTCAGGTGTTTGAACCCAGGCAGGTTAGGACAGGGTGAGTGGTTGTCTGGGTAGGGAGGCACACTTTTGACAGCGCCGTCACAGGTGAGTTGCCAAGTCAAAGCCAAATGGAATGTCCCAGTGTTGCCTAGGAGACTGTTTCTTTTTACCTTATAGCCAATAAGGATGGTCTGAAAGTGGCACGAACCCCAGTGCTTTGATAGAGGCGAGTGAACATTTAATACAAATCAGCTATAAAGCACTCACACAACTACAACAAGCTGCTTTTAGACTCATTAGTCAATCCAGATGCAAAATAGAAAAGGAACCAGCACTGAATTAGCTGATTTGTTCTGTTTTAGAAAGGCTTTGTAGACACTATAAAAAGGGGCTTGAGTAATATAATAATGCAGCTTGTTAAAAAGGTTATTAAGCAGATTAGAGGTTACTTGTGTGATTCCACAGTCGGCTCCTTTTAAAATGAAAGCTGTGGAGTGGTTACATAAACAGTTTAACAGTTGACTTTGAATTCATTTAAAGGTGAAATGCATAATTACTCTCCAATTACTCTCCTCGTCTTCCATTAGTCAGACAAACAGCTAACTTCACTCCAAACTCATGCCATTTGTTAAGCCAAAGTCACTAACAGAGCTTTGTTTTGGTTACTCTTTTCTCAGAAGTGTATACATAGAAATTGTTTATATACAGTAGATTACGTTCAAATTTAATTTTTAAAGAAATTAGTACTTTTATTCAGCAAGATTGCATTAAATTGATGAAAAGTGACAGTAAAGACTTTTTTATCTAAAACAAATCTATTTCTGAAGGATCATGTGACACAGAAAACTTTAATAAAATTGATGCTTAAAATTCAGCTTTGCCATCATAGAAATAGATTACATTTTATATGACATTAGAAACAGTTATTTTAAATTATAGTAATTATAGTACTGTATTTTTCATCAAATAATGCAGCCTTGGTGAGCATAAGAGACTTCTTTCAAAAACACACTACTGAAAAAAATATATTTCTGTCCCCAAATTTTTGAATAGTAGTGTCGTTGTCTCTGCATATAAACCTGGCATGGGAGAATGTGTTTTAACATGTAAATATTACATTGCTCAATTCTTTTTCCTGTTTCAGGTATTGACATTAATGATAAGGAACTGGTTCAGGCTGGATTGAGAGGGTTTGTTGGCTGCTTGTCCACCGTGCAGTTTAATCAGGCTACCCCTCTGAAGGCAGCCCTGCAAAACAGCCAAAGCCCGTTAGTTACTGTTATCGGCCGCCTGGCAGCATCAAGTTGTGGGACGATATCCAGCTCGAACACTTTGAGCGATACACACACACGGTCAGGTAAATGATCCTTTTTAATAGTTTCCACACTGCAGTGAGTCTCATAAATGACAATGTTTTTTCAGCCTGCTGAAAAGAATAAAAAAGCCAGTTCATTGTCTTCCTCTTGTTCTCGTTCTCTGCTTGCAGATGACTCAGCAAAAACAGACAGAGGCAAAGATCCACTTAAAAAGGCTGATCAAAACGACTTGGCACTAATCGGAGGTATAGATCCCCATGATACTGTGCTCAGGGAAAAACTTTTCAAAATAATACTCCGATCTGACAAGTAATAAACCATCCTTAGAAATGAAACTGTACAGCCCCATTCATCTTTAGTTATATCAGAAGTTTTATTTCATACTGTTCTCATTTGTTCCACTGCAGCACTGCATTGCAGAGCAATCAAGATACATTTATGAAGCCGCACCATTGTATGCAAAGTAGTGAACCAGTGTAATTTATTAATATTTATCATGTTTTCATTTTTACTTTGTTCATTTATCTACTAAACAGGGGTAGGGGCTGCAGTGGTGTTCATCACCCTCTGTGCTTTGGCCTTCATCATCCGCTTCCTGTATCGTCACCGACGGACTCCAGCGCCCCCCGTAATCACCGGAAAGATGCACCGACCCAGCATGGAGCACCCTCCGTACCGGGCTGCACTGGACCTGCACAAACCCAACCACGACAGCAAAGAATACTACATCTGACCTCGCAATCTCTCGCCTGGCCTTTAATCAAACAGCCTGTCGCCAGTGTACATGCTAACAACCCCACCGCACTGTATTATCTACACTGCAAGCTGAGCAGCCAATCAGAGGCCAACAATGACCCAACAGGCACAAGAAATTACAGAGACATTTTGTTTGTTTTCTACGAAGAGAGTCAAGCTTACGTGAAAGTAAGCGTGCGCCGGCCTCCTGGATGATGACAGCTGTATATTGTTATTTTAACGGCATAATAATAGGTTATACATGCACAGCACACACACTTTCCAAGCAAACAGCACAGCAGGAGGACTGAAGCATCACTCTGAATTGTCTTTATCCAGTGTGCCTGCTCAAACCTGTCTGTCTCAGAGCCTGCATATAGAGTGGGCTTAAGCTAATGGACTGAAACCCCAGCGGAGAGGGTTCTGAGAGAATGGCTTTGTGGCAGAGCAGCAGACCTTCCCAGATGTTGTTTTTAAAGGATCGATCATCGCTCAACATGTCCAAAAAAAACCTAAAGATTAAAGACGTCCGCATCCGACAACCCCACATTTGATGTTGAAATTATTGACTGGTGCAAGGAGCTGCTAAAGGCTGGGATTAACCACCAAAGGACTATAAGAATATATCAGCGGCGGCTGAGGGATGGAATATGAGTCATTTGTGTCTATACCAATTCCCATGTGCCGGGCAGATTGAGGCAGTTTAATTCTCTTTCCCACCGCAATCGAGCTGGTCTCGCAACTGAGCGTACCCAGCGTGCCCCAGGAACGAAACCTCGTCCTTATTGAAGTGCATTATATCTCCTGACTAGAAATAAATCAATACACACACAAAAGAAAAACACTTGCTTTCTATTGAGAATTAATTCTATGGCCGTTTTTTTTTCTATATGACTACTGTAAATGAATGGTGTACATACATTTCATAATTATATTTAATAAACGGAGCTTTCTATGAGCTTATGAGTGCAGATAACCTATTGAAATGATTTTGGTATATTTATGCAGAAATGAAAGTGTGTATGGCAATGTATGGAATACTGTGCTTAGGCTCAACAGTAGGGATTGTTTCGGGCCAAAATTTCACTAGCTCCAACACATCAAATTAGAAACTTCACATTTTTTTCCATTTAAATTGAGAATTTTATATTGTATTTTTTATAGAATTTGTATAATTACTGGTTTGCAAAGCACAAAGATGCATGTATGCTACCGTTCAATAGTTTGGTGTTCAAAACCAATACTGTTCAATACCGTTCAAAAGTTTGTAAAAATAAAAAAAAATATTAAACATTTTATTGTAAGTCTCTTTCATCAAACAAAAATGCAATACAAACAATATTGTGAAATATTATTACAATTTACAATGTTAATTCTAAATAAATGAATTTAAAATGTAATTTACTCCTGTGACGCAAAGCAGTGTCACGTGATCCTTCAGAAATCATTCCAATATGCTGATTTGATGCTCAAGAAACATTTCTTATTATTATCAGTGTTGAAAACAGTTGTCGCTTAATTTTTTTGTAACTCTACTGTCAATTTTGATCAAAAAATTGCTTAATAAATGTCCATGTTCAAAAAATGTTACAGATATAGCACTAACAAATATCCATACCGTTGAGCCCTAGTTAGATTGCCATACTACTCTTATTATTTCTGCAGTGCATATAGTGTGATTCTATGCATAGTGTGCTGTTATTCTGTTTCCATGTAATACAACCTTGCGAAATGTGCAGTATACAACATAGCACACTGCGTTGGGTACTCTATTCTACAATGCAGTCTTTTTGACCTTCTATTTCCTGTGTGTCAAATGAACTCCTAGTAATATAAGCCAAGATGGAAAAGAAAAAAGAGAGAGTGAATCAATTGCGAGCCCTTAGGATACAGTGGTAATGAAACAACTTCTCTTGGCCATCTGCTGTAACAGGTAGGCTGTAGACAAAGCCAAACAACACCTCTCAAGGTGTACCTGATTGTCTGACAATCACAATGATCGCACCTTCAAAACAAGCCCTCTGTTCCAGGCGGCTTCACAACATGTGAACGCACTTGGCTGAATTTAGACTACCAGTCAAAGTGTGGACAGGATTCCTCGTGATCTTAAAAAACTTAGAATTTGTTGGCTTGTAGTATGCTTTGCTTTGTAGAACTATATTGTTGTTCCAGCTGTGACGTCACAGAAATAGAAGCTGCTATTAAATTAAAAACTTTGCGTGTCTGTTACGGCAGGTTAGGACATAAACTCTGATAAACATGGAAAAGATAGCCTATCTTTCTTTGTGTGTCATGGTGTCGCGTCGTGTTTAGTTAGGACTCTGTTTAATATTCAGATTTGCTGCTGAAGAAACAATTCTTATTATCAATGTTGAAAACCGTTGAGCTGCAGTGCTTATATTTTGGGCTATCCTTTAAGGTTATCGACACTAACCTAACCCGTTGAATATTCTGTAAAAAATGCACGGAGCAATAAAATGTTTTAAACATTGATAATAATAAGAACCATTCTTATTCAAATAATACAGTTTTTTCATCAAATATATATAGCATAAGAGACTTTGTCCAAAAACATAAAAAAATCTTAATTGCTAACTTTTGACGGGGTAGTGTAAAATATGTTGTGATTGTTTAACATTTGTGGCCAGTACATAATTTAACATTTCATGTTTTTGTTTTTTTTTACATTCAAATGTAGAAAATTTAATGACAAAAAAAGATATGACAACAAATGCACAAGAGACAGGCTACTCGGGCTAATGTTTCACATGACTAACTTGTTCTGCTATTTTCTCTGAGCCAGATAAAAGGAAAACAGAATGTGTGGAGAAAAGAAAAAAAACTATGAAGATTGAATTATCGGTGAGCCCAAATTCAATTCGCCCCCAATATGAGTGGATATCTGGAGAAAAGTCTAAACCTGAAAATGCAGCATGTTGAAAATGCAGCGCACCAACCTGAGAGTGGGTTTTCAGATACCTTTTTAATCAACACCTCCAGCCTTAAAGCAAGAAAAAGATGGTGAAAGGGAGATAAAAAGAAATGAATTGCTCTTTCTTCTCTGCATGGATATTTGGCTTGAAAAGAAGCTGAAAGATAGACAGAATACCTACGCCTAAATTAATTTCTATGAGAGTTAAACTATAATAATTCAATTGTGTGTCATATTCATTTTTAATGCATTCGCAGATGCATTGTGCCAAAAGTACATTTGCTATTATAGTTGAGGTGGATGAAAGCTTTAGGCGGCGCAATATAAGTCCCAGTCTGTTGATTGAATATGTTTGAACCACCCAATTACTATAAAATACAATAATAGTCCGCATTGATTTTAATTGGATGCACAGTGGACAGTCGAACGCCAGGAGCGAAGACCAAATCAATGCTGGTGACTAAATCTCTTTTATTTAATGCCTTGATTAAACCCATCACCCTCCGCACTTAACACAAGCAAAACAATTTTGATACCGTCGATAAGCCTCTGGGGAGTCCAGGGAAGCCAATTAACCTTGGCTGCCATTTACTTTGGGATGAGATCTGAGGGAACTCTAACCCAGTCTGTCATCTGCTACGTGATCTCATGGGGAAAAGCTGGCATAAACCTCGTAATTAATTTTTCTGGAACTGGCAGCATTTTTAAAAAGTCAGCTGGACCAGTAGACTTGGGGGTGGCTGGAATGAGTTCTGGCCAGAGGACGTGAAGAACAGGAGCTTTAAGCATACTTGTGTGTTTTTAACCAGATTAATTGGTGGAGTTGGCAGCTTCATCTGCATTGGCTTGAACGATGGTCCAAGTGAAGCTTTAATGGCATTGCAAGATAATATCGCTCACATACGCGATGAAGAAAGTCTAGTGCAAACTCCAGAAATTGGATAATGCCTATATATCTGCAAAGAGAAAACTGAGGGGAAATAGCTTGAAAATGTTCCAGATATATTTATTTAGCTTTATTTGTGAATTTAATTATTAGTTTATATATATATATATATATATATATATATCACTATACATTACAAATATTTGTCTACTTAGTTGACCACCCACTGATTTTGTACAATCTGAAGCTGAATTAAGAATACTAATTGAGGTAGTTGACAGATACAGAAATGTATATAGTTTAAAATATTTGTTGTCAGAAAGTATTAATTCATTCATTCAATCATTCATACTGATTGAGGTAGTAGACAGGACACAGAAATTTAATTATTAATTAATAAATACAAATGGAATTTGTAGATCAAAATGTTTGTTGCCAGTAGGAATTGTATTGTTATTTTTTATTATTATACTGAGGATAGATGTAATACTCACTGAGATAGAATACATTAATTTATATACAGTGTAGTATTTTAATATATAGGCACAATTTTGAATTGTAAATGTATTTATTGATTTATTGATTTTCCACAATTTTGGGGTCACTAAGATTATTTGTTTGGTTGTTTGTTTGTTTTTGTTTTTTTAAATGCCAAATATTTTTATTAAGCATGGACATTAAAATCAAAAGTGAGTTTACAATATTTATTGAGCAGCAAATCAGCATGTTAAAATGATTTCTGAAGGATCATGTGAGACTGAAGACTGGAGCAATGATGCTAATATTTCAGTTTGGCATCACAGGAATAAATTACATTTTTAAATATCTTAAAATAGAAAACAATATTTTCCATCGTCATGAAAATTTTCAATGATGCAGCATTGTTGTGCAACACAAGAAATTTCAAACAGTATTTATTTTATTACTTTGATTTATTTATTGCTAAATGTATGTTGGACTAATCGCTTGCGTTACTGTGTCTGCATTAATTAATTGAATGTGTGTAAACGAATCCCTTTCCCGAGGTACCAGTCACACGTGCAGTTGTCTGAACACATGACACTGTTTTGTATTCTCAAGGCTGCTAGTAAATCTCAAATTGCAGCGATATTACCTGAGCCTCCGCACACTTCAATTTGCAAACTTGGCAGGGTATGGGAAATGAGGCTCCACTGTAGCACAGAGGGGTACAGTCACACCTGTTCACACGCACACACACACACACACACACACACATACACACAGACTTTACATCTGGCGGCCATCGCTTTTTTCTGCCAGCTACGAGAGTCATTGATTACTCAAGCAGGATAATTGTGTAAATTTACTGCAAAATTGCCTCTGCACATGCAGTTGAGTTACTGGAGCTTGGATGCATTTTTTTATTTGTTTAAATGTTGCTGACAAGCTACAGGCTCGGTGCTCAGCACGTCTCTGAAACGGCTGGATGTCCCGGGCAACATCTTTTCCCATCAGGCATCCCCGCTGATCGACCCCGCAGGCGTACACAGATGAACCCATCCGCGATGTGTTTTCTCCTGCCTCTGCTGCGCTCGGAAGCATATTTATCTTACACGTTTGTTAGAGCTTAGAGTTTAGGGTGTAAATATTCATGATCTACAGTATTAGACTGTTGCCTGAGAGCAATGCACCATCAGGGAGGTCAAATGGATTCTGCTGTATGTGGCGTTTGTTGTTTATTTGTGCCAAGCAGCATTGTGAGAAATGTTCTGGGTTCAAGTTAAGCTTAAGGCAAATGTCATGATTAAAATAAGGTCCTTGCAGCATCTGGAAAGTTGTAATGCAAACATGTTAATCCCATTTCTGATCAAGCACTTACAATTAACAGAATATATAACCCAAGAATGAGAGTTTGCTGAAAAAGTGCTCACCCCATGAGTTGTTCTTATGTTGATGTTTTTTTTTTTTATTTAGCATGACATCACTTGTTCACTAATGGATCCTCTGCAGTGAATGGGTGCCGCCAGAGCAAGTGATGTTATGCAACCAAACATGTCTAGTGAGTGTGGAGCTACACAATGGCTTGGAGAAATTTTGCACACAACTCTGCTTCAACTCAAGTGATGTGAACTTTTCAGGTTGTCCCTTGACATATCTTTTGTGCTAAAATCAGGACTACAGTATAACTTGGCCTTTCCAAACATTACATTTCTTCTGCTTTAAGCACTCAGTGTAAGACTTGTGTTTAGGGTTGCAGGTTCTTCTTTCTGTTGAGCTTCAGTTCACAGAATGAACCTTGACATTCTTCTGTAGAATTTTCTACTATAAAGCAGAATTTATTTTGACTAAAGCATGATGAACTTCTGCTAACCTATACGTTCGAAAGTTTTCTTCTTCTTTTTAAAAATAAATAAATAACATTTAAGGACACATTACATTTAACAAAAGTGACAGTTAAGACATTACAGTTTTTTCAATTGCTAACAAGCATTGTTCAATACTGAAACCATATTTCCAAAACTGTTCACACAGTCTGCATTACCTACACGAATCTTTGCCAAACAGTTGATCTCACCTCCAAAACTCACTCAGACCAACAAAACACTTCATAGATGTCTCAAAATAAGCATGACACTGGGAACAATTCTCATTCAAAAAACATATATTTCATTTATAACACACTGATTTAAAAAATACTAACAACAGGGATCATATAACCGATTAACTTTTATCTTTCAAGTTTGAATGATTTGTCACATAAGTATTTCATTATTGGATAAGAATAACATCTTTTCATTTTAATAACTGTATCACAGCACAAATAATTAATGTGATAATCAGCAATTGCACCCTATTTCTTTATATACCAAAAACAAAACCCATCAACGTTTACGTACTTGTGAAACAAATACATATAAAAAGTTGAGAAAAATATATATAATATAAAAAAATACATTCTGAAGCAATGATTTAAAAAAACATAATCAGTCTAGTATAATGAGGTACTGTATGTGCAGTATTTGGAGCCCCAGAAGATCTTTGAGTGTTGAGTTTGTATGTTCTCTCCATGTTGATGTTGGTTTCCTCTGGGTTTCTCCCACAATCCAGAGACATACAGGACAGGTGAACTGGAGACTGTAGTGAGTGTGAATATGAATGTGTGTGATGTGATGGACTAAAAATAGGACATCTGGCTTGGCTTTCAGCTGAATTACATTTACTTGTGTTTGTAATAATCATAATTCAATTTCATTATAAATATTCTGTTAAGATTTTATATTTCAATATAATTCCTGCAGAAATGGACAGTTTGCTATCGTTCTGATCTGCATGTGCTTGTATCAGTTTTGAAAGCAGTCAGTGTCAAAGTTTAGGTGTAGGAATGTAGGGCAATAGCACATACTGTTTGTACAGTATAAAAACCATTAGCATATGGAGAGTCCCGTAAACCATAAAAACCAACGTGCGTGCGTGCGTGCGTGCCTGTGTGTGTGTGTGCGTTAACGATACATAGCAAAATGAGAGTTGATCAATAGATTTTAGGCTTGATTTCAAATAGGTTTATAATTTGTTGTAGCATGTGCTACTAGAGTGTTAATCACTCACTAAAAACTTGAAAAGGTAACAAGCTTCCATCTTGTATTACACGTTTCCCGAGGCAGTCAAGCTGTGTGAAAGACGTTCATTTTACAATAAGGTAATTGTGAACGTTCATAAAGACATGAATGTCCAAAACATCAGGAGAGTATGTGCTTTTAGCATAAACGTCAGATAGATCAAATAGCTCGATTTAAATGAAATTTCCTTTCAATAAAAGATTAGAAGTGCTTTCTTTGGTTAGATGGTTTCCTCAAAAAAACAGAGGCAAGCGCATTTTTCTGACCTGTCACATGATGCTCATGCTAGTAAAGAAGAGATCAGTGAACAGGATGAGGCTCAGTGCTCTTAGAGGTGGAAAAATGTGTACTTCAAAGTCCATTGAACAAAGCCATCAGTGAGGGGTCTAATGATGCTTTCGCACAAAGCAGTATTTCCAGACGCTCCTCAGCTGGAAGTGTTCCCTGAATGCATTGCCAGCCTCATGCTCTGTTTAAAAAAGTCCCAGTAATAGAACATGTATTGACTGCCATGACAATTACAGGTGTGTCAAAAGTATTTACAGTCATTTGGTGCAATTTTCATAAGCAATTAGAGTTTTCAATTGCTTATGAAAATTGCACCAAATGACTAAATACTTTTGACACACCTGCAATTGTCATGGCAGTCAATACATATATATATAATCTGTTGTGACAGGAAGTCATAATTGTTCATATACTGTGTGTATATATATATATATATCACCAAATATGATTTCCTGTTATGAAACTGTAGAGGACACCAGGACTAAAAGCATGTTTATTGTGCATTTTGGAGACATAACAATTGAATAGGGAAATTATTTATTTATCAATTGTCTTATGAAATATTAAATTTTATTATGAAAATCTTACCATTTATTACTCCCATTATGGAAATTCTGTTTACAACATGATGTCCCAACAGCAACACATTAATATGCAAATTAGATACAGTGTATAGATACACTGTATTTAAAGGGAAAACCAGTTTATGGACATTTTTACACACATATTGCATAAAACAAAATGGTGTATCAAATAATTTTATTATATATCTTATAACATAGTTGAGAATCATCCTTAAACAAAATTGAGTATAAAAAAATCCTGAAACCTAAAAATGTATTGATGTTTTTTTTTAAATCCCATTGTTTTTGCCTTTTTGATTTATATTCATACCATTTCATTTTTATTTCTACAGAGGAAATAGGAAAAAATATGAATAAAATATAACTTTTCAAAAATTTTATTTTTCCATTTTTTTCTTATGGTCTAAACAATGTAATGGCATGGGAAAAAAATTAACAAAACATTTTTGTGGTCTCAGGAGGATATATATGAGATCTGTAAAGTTGCAAAGAATAAAATCTCAAACCCAAAGAGATATTCTTTATAAAAGTTAAGACTCATCCACATTTAAACATGCCCCCACAAATCTACGTCACTGTGTTGCAAGATTTGCACAACACCGCCCAAATGTTACCCAAGGAAAGAAGGTGTAACTTTTATTCTCGCTGTTGTATGTATTGTTGCCGCCACCATTTCGTGGAGACGCTGTGTGTTTCCAGATATGGTAAGGGGAATAACATTTCCGTCACATGCTTGAGGTATTCAGCAGATCACAAAGAAATGGATATTTGGCGAATCAGAGCACACCTCCCTTTTCAGAATGATGAGCTTTGTAAAAATCGACACGTTTCAGAAAGGCAGGGCGGAGAAGAGAAACAGAGTACAGTATGTGGAAAATAATGTGTTTTTTTTACCTTAAACCATGTAAATACATTGCATTACACCAAATACACAAAACAATATTATTTTAAGCATCGTTTTATGACCCCTTTCAATTGTGTTCTGAAGATTAATGAAGGTCTTGCGGGTTTGGAATGACATGAGGGTGAATAATTATTGACAGAATTTTCATGTTTGGGTGAACTATCCCTTTAATATTATAACTCTATAGAATGTGGAAGGTTTTTAGTCAGAAAGGATTGACACATGAAGTAAAAAGTTTTTGATGTAGCCTAGTGGAACACAAACTTCTGCATATATTAATACTTGCTATGCCACAAAAATAAAAGTGCTACTTAGATTTTGATCACTCCGTTCCCTTGATCAAAGAGTCGTGAAAATATAATGATTGGGGTGCAGAGAGAAATGGGACTCATATTAGAGACATTTATACATTTACATTTATTCATTAAGCAGACGCTTTTATCCATGTGACGAGAACAGACAGTTCCTTCAGGAAATTAAGAGGATGATGGTAAATGCAAGGCTGTGGGCTTTTTTATCTTTTTTTATCTGTGCTGTTTGAGCTCTGGACATGAATGATACCTCACATTGAGTGTAGAGGTGTGCTCTGAATAAAAAACTAGTTTTTTACTTACATAAGAACAATAAAAGAGTGAAAAATTGTAAAGACTTACATTGAAAGAAGGTGCTGGGAAAGTAACAATTGCTACTCAAAGTTAATACTTGGAATTGCTCAAAGTCTGCCACTTAAGCTTTGATGGGGTCTCCGCATCTCTGTAAACTGCTGATTGGGAGTCTCTAAGGCTTGTATTTGACATAATGGGTTTCTGGGAATTTAGGCCATTTCAAGAGCATGGTTATGCCTCTGGGGAAATAAAATCGATACACAATTAAAGTATTTCAGGAAATGGAAACTCCATTAAAGTGTACTTTGAACCTGAAACTGCAGCACTGGTATTTTTAAATGACCAGCAACATAGTTTTAGCAGGCTGTTTTATGTATATGTCAGACCTCTTGCTTTGGTTAACACCATCACCAGCAGTGAGTTTAGTTACTGTAATAGATCTGTTTAATTCCATTGTATTAAGAGAAAACAATAGTTGTTTTATTTTATATATTTTATTAGCATTTGTTTGCTTGCTTGCTTGTTTGATAGTCTCAGGCAGAGCTGGGTAGTATCTGATTGCATGAAATCTGGATTACGTGATTAGATTCCAAAAATTGGTAACACTTTATTTTAAGGTGTCCATAATACAGAGTAATTACCTAGTTATAACTGTTGTACTTACATGAAACTAAATGTACTTACCATGTACTTACATGTTTTTAATTATGTAGATAAATTAGTAACATATGTAACAGAGTCTGTTACACAGCTACTTAAGTACAATCTTGAGACACTTTATTTTAAGTAGCTTATGCCTGTGTAATATTCTGTCATTTTAATGTAATTAGAAAGGTATTACATGTATTTTAGCTGTGTAGTGGTGGGTTAAATCAAACTAAGGTGCAGCTGGACAAGGTGTACAGTATAAATACACATTAAGTACTCTTAAGTACAATCTTGATACACTTATAGCTTATGTCTGTGTACTTACATTTATAATTATGTTGTATAAAGTCTGCAACACATATGTAACAATCTTTTGATTACTTAAGGAGCTGTGTAACAGACTCGGTCTGTTACATATGTGTAACAGTAGCTGCCTATTACATACATAATTAAAAACTGTAAGTACAGGCTGTTCCATAACTTAGTTACATTGTAAGTACATTTAGTTTCATGTAAGTACAACAGCTACTACTAAGTACTTAACTGGGTAATTACTCTGTTATTATGGACACCGTAAAATAAAGTGTTACCCAAAAATCAAATACTTGTGATTAGAGCATATTACATTTTAAAATGCTCATAACCAGATTACAGTTCCTTTTTTTATGAACTACATGATTACATATTATTCACACAATGGCAGTAAATCATTCATAATTTGAGTCTCCCTAATTCTTATTTTTTTCACTTTAAATTTTCCTCTCTAAAAATCATACTGTGTCATATACCATTTAGCTTTTTCACAATATAGAATGGCCATTTTAATGCAAACCATGCTTCTGAATTTGAGTGAAAAAGCACCTCTCAAGCAATTAGACCGTGTATGAAACTCATAATTATGCAGGTTTCTAAACACGCGTGATGTATAGCTGTGAAACTGTATGTCTTCATCATTGATTCTGGAAATCTGAAATATTTCAAACCTGCTGGGTGTGTACTGTCATATTTATTAATGTGAGTTCTATGCAAGTATTCCCAAATGTTTTTGTCAGCCAAACTCCGTTGACATGAAATACTTACTTGAAAAATCTATGAGGAAGCTACATTTCAGTAATGTAACAACACATTTGCACATTATTAGCCTTTTTATTACCAACGTCCAGTTTGGGAAACACTGGTGTAATGTAATATTTAATACATAATACTTTTTTTACGGTATAGTATGTTTAATGGTAATTGTAAACCAAGTTAGATTTAAAAAAAAAAGTAATCTAAAACGTAGTCAGAGCACATTATCTAAAATGAGTAACCTATGTTACTAACTACAGTTTTCATCATGTAATCAGTAATGGACTACAATTTGTAAGTAATTTACCCAGACCTGGTCCCAGCAGGTGACTTTAAAGTCATTGAATTATATTGTACCAAGACAAAACGTAGGGTTTGTTTGTTTGCTTGTTGTTTTGGAGCTTGACAGTCCTAGGCATCATTTACTTTTACATATGAAAAGGTTTAGGCATAATATTCTTGAAAAATATGTTCCTATGAAGACAGAAAGTCATACAGTATTTAAACAAAATGAGAGCAAGAAAATAATTATAGAATTTTAATTTGTGTTGAACCGCTTTGCATTATTGTACCTTTAAATTTGCAATAGAAACAGATGATTATCATATAAGAGCTATTTAATGAACATCCAGTCATTTACTGTAATTTCAGTTTAAATACTTTTGTTCATTCTATGTGCTTTGTGTGAGTGTGTACGTGTGTAGCATGAAGACAAACTACCCACACTCCACTACCTGAAATGGCACACCTCATAATCAGCCCGTAACCTCTCATCATGACACCATTAAAGCTTCAATCAACATTTTCAAGTAACCCTCAACCTTTTCCATCAAACACACACTCTGTAGAGTAGACTATTATGCTACTGCAGCAGATGCTTTTCGTACAAATCAACATTCACTAATTTCAGATAAATCCTTTCCAAAGCAAAGGAGCAATGGCTATGGAGCAAGACCGGTGCTTTATTTAATCTTCAGTTCATAGGTTTTACCGATTTGGGAATGGACATGAAACATTTGTGTGATCAGCCCGAATCTATAGCCATTACACAACTTCCACATCAGGTAATGTGCAAATTTACGAGAAGAATCATAACAAAACATGCTTAACCTTTAGAAAGAGCAAACTGAATTTGTATTTACATTTTAAGATTTTATACTCACCAAAGCAACTTTGGTAAGAAAACATGTGTAATTAAATCACATTATTAATGCCAGTTACTTGGACAGATAGCTGAGTTCACATAATTAGGCAAAGAAACAAATTCCAAGAAGAACCACATGTAAATTCAAGGGTTTTTTAATTATATTACTTCCAAACAGAGCAACTGAAAGTAGTAACGTAACTAACCCAATTAACCCAACTAGTGTAGTTTCTATAGTTTTCAAGCTTCAACACTGTGGCCAAAGTAAATCAGCGCAAGGAGTCTAAATAATCAATAACAAGAAGCAAAGTCATTTGAAGTGAGTTAAAAATAAATAGACGTGTTGATTATAAGAGAGAGAGAGAGAGAGAGAGAGAGAGAGAGAGAGAGAGAGAGAGAGAGAGAGAGAGAGAGAGAGAGAGAGAGAGAGAGAGAGAGAGAGAGAGAGAGAGAGAGAGAGAGAGAGAGAGAGAGAGATTAAGAAGTAGCTGTGTTAGTTTCGGCCAAGAGTTAAAATACTTTTGAAGAGACATTTGCTTTAGTAAAAAGAAGCACATCTATTAAAATATCCAGCTAATTAGCAGGAAATTACGTGACAGCCCAAAGGCAATATGGGTATTTTTTTTCAGAGCCAGTAAAACTATAATGTGGTAAGTTTTGAGACTTCGCTCTAATGAGGACATTTGCAAATGTCCTTCTTATGAATTTTTTGTCTTGTTAACAACCTTACAAGTTAAGAATTATGGGAATGTTCTCTTCAAGAAACGCATAGTAAAGTGCTCCTTGTTTTACCCATTGGCTAAATGTAGCACTTAAATGTAGTTTAACTAAACAGTCAGTTCATAATATATTACTGCTAGTACAAGTTCTACCCTCACTGACCTAAAGAGCCCAAGGGGCACGTAACACACACACATTTGTTTTTCTGTCATGGTGGGGACTTTTTATTAAACGGACAGTTAAATTTACTGACTCTCAGTCTCAGGCCATTCAAGGTGTAGATGAGTTGTTTCTTCATCAGTATAGATCATTTGCTCACCTCTTGGATCCTCTGCAGGGAATGGGTTCTGTCAGAATGACAGTTCAAACAGTTGATAAAAACATCACAATAATCCAAAAGCAATCAGCACAACAGTCCTTCAGTTAATGTCTGGTGAAGTGAAAAGCTGTGTGTCTGCTAAAGTCCATTATTGTGATGTTTTTATCAGCTGTTTCATTCTGATGACACCCATTCACTGCAGATGGCTTTTATTTTTTAGAAACCATTTTCCTCATGGGGTCTGCTGGCTTGTCCTCTCAATGTAGATAATTTCAGGTGTTACTATTATTTGGGGGACATTCTTTCCCCAAAATGCAGGCAAAACCACACGCTCTTGCACATTATTTTGGCAACGCTCTCTGCAAAATTAATTTAAAATGATCAAAGCTGCCAAACACACACACAAAAGCCAAATTTCCTAGTTTGGTTTAAATATAGCTCTGTGTTACACAGCATTTGGTTGAGGAAAATGTGTTCTGTTGGGAGTAGGCCAGAGGGGAACGAGATCTAATTTGGTATTCTCGTCGATTCCCCTGTATATTTGTCTGGAACAATCGGGTGATTACGGTAGCGGAGTTGGATAGCAAATCAATGGCATGCCTTTCCCTGTTGTTTCTCTCGCTCTTTCTCGCCATCTCATCAGGAAGGCCAGATTCAGTTCAGACACACAGAACATGCAATGCAATATGCTAAAGGTTAACAGAGCACAGGTCAGCCTTAATCAGATCTCTTGAAAATGTCAGCAGAGGGCAGAATCCTTAAAACTGCATGAGCGCATTAAAGGAATAGCTCACCCAAGAATGACAATCATGTAATTTTCTCATCCATTGTGTTGTCTTCATAAAAAAAGAGATCTATCATATCAGTATATGTTAGAAATGTGTAAGCATTCGTCTTTTTGTGTATTTGAAGAACAGAAGCTCAAGTCAAGAACAGTTTTAAAGGGATGGTTCATCAAAAAAGGAAATTCTGTCATGATTTACTCTACCTCAAGCTGTTCCAAACAGGATTTCTTTCAGCTATTGAACACAAACTGCGTATCATATGCACGCCCACAAATTTCGTATCATATGCATGTGAAAACTGCGTATTATATGCACGCCAAACACATTCGTATAATATTCACGCCAAAGTCCAATTTTGCATATCAATACCACGAGTTTTCGTTTTTATTTCTCGTACTATTTATACACATTTTCATGAGACCGGCTCACCAAACTGTTGACTGTAGCCATTGAAGTCCGTAGTATTGAAAAAAAATACATGACAGCTACTAATGGCTAATGATGACAGAATTCAGTAGACCGACTGCCTAAAATAAACAACATACAGTGCCACCACTGCAGCCGAATACTGAAACAAATGCATCTTATGAACCACGTCTTTTTAGTAACTAGTTTAGTAATATATGAGTTAGAGGTTTGACTCAGTCTAAAACACTGTCATGTGTAATTCACAGTATTAGCAGATCATTTATTTCATAAGCAACATGGACAGCAGGCTATAACTGAAATATGAACCTAAATGGATTGGAATGGAGAATCAAATTGATAGCTTCTGAATCACTACTGTTATTGCCTGTAGAAAAGTTATTGTGCATGTATATGTATGGGCTATTTATTTTTCATTAAAATGTTTTTTTGTAAATTGTGTCTTATGTCTAGATGTGTTTGAATGGACTTTGGTTTAAAAAAAAACCTGAAGGTCTGTATGCTTGCCTTCATTTTTAACTTCACAGCTCTAAACTAATGCCCGCTAATATACCAAGACATTACGTAAATGGCAGACTAGAGATGTTTAATAACTTCATCTAAATACAGCGAGGCAGGGAGTCTTCAATCAGGAGGCAGGCGATGACATTTAAACAGGCACCTGAGCAAATTAAACCCGGAGAAGGTTAAGCTCTGTTAACACCATCGCCGTGTCAAAAAATCCTGCATAAAGTTACTTTCCCATGCCTCTTTTATTTGAGGTGGGATTCAGTGTGATGGCTCACAAAGCCATGAGAGCTCTCATACTGTGCTCTGTCTGAAACAAATTATCTGCTTTTAGCTTACTAGGATTTGTGGACAGAGAGTACAGCGAGAGAAATGGGATACTGTCAGTGTGACCCCTTGGGGAGGGTTGTGAATTTGGTCCACCGTCGTCCCTTTATGTTCCTCAGAAGACCTGGATGTAATGAAGACTTTACTTTATAGGCGTTTTTGACAAGGTAATGGTGCAGCAAAGTTATCCCATTCTAGATGGAGCAAAATTATAGGTTGTTTTTGGTGGAGCAGTCCTGTCAGATCTTTAAGCAACCCATTCACATGTGAAATTTATAATTCTGGGTTATCATTTTTAACCCCAGGTTATCTTGTTCCATGTACATTTTAGGCATTTGGCAGATGTTTTAAAGTGACTTCAAGCTATTTTTCCAGTATGTGCATTCCCTGAAACAGAGCATTAGTTGAGCTATAGGAATGTTTCACACTGTCCTTACACTACTGGATGGTTATTAATCCCTGGGGTGGTCAGGTTTTGAGGTTAAATACTGCACATTTGAAAACCATAATTATGGTTAATATTCTTGTTTGCATTTTAATTGACAATATTTATAACTTTAATTGGACTAATACAGAATACAAGCACGCAATCTGTATAACTCCATATGTGTAAATGTTGCCACATAAAGCCACTGTGGTTGTCTTGTGAAACACTGACAAAATGAAAGGAAATGAAGAGTTGTATGACACTTTATTTATTGCAGAGGAGCATGTTTTATTTATTTATTTATTGCAAATAAGAATTAGCATTGATTGATTGATTGATTGATTGATATTTCACTCACATGGTAAAAACTAAACATAGTACATTAAAAGTTTTGCATGCTTGGATGTTTTTGTCACATACGTTCCTGTAGTTCAAATAGTAGCACATCGGCATCAGTCTGATTAACAAAGAATGCATGAACTGATCAAATGTTTACTCTGAATGCAGTGTACTTTGCTTTGGTTAAAAGCATCTTTTAAATGCATAAATGTAAAATTGAAACATTCATGCTCTGCATGCTGTATACATTGAAAAGGGCTTTATAGCCCATTAATTAAATGTCACCATCCTTCTCGCAAAAGCCTTGTAATTGTGAAATGTTGCATAACCCTCTCTGGCTTAAAATCTGGGGTTAAAAAAGATGTTAAGATTCACTAGAATAACCAAAATTAATTGAGACATCCTTCACTAGAATCAGCTGAGACATTATTTTTTACCTCCATGCTCAGACATTTCCATTTCCATGAGATTTCAATTCAGTGTTTTTTTAAACGACAAACAACTAGTTGATCTTTACCTCCCAGATAGAGTCCTGGTATAAGAAACTGCTTGTTGAAAATTGGGAAGAAAAAGAAACATATATTTAGGCAATATAATCTCCTTCTTGTCCACAAAATAGATGCTTTAGCATTATGTTACTAGAAACGTCCTCAGACCAAATTTGCCCAAAAGTGAGCAAAACTTTCTGTCACACTGATGAATGATGCAATTAAACATTGCATCTCAAACTCACAACATCTAATTCACCCCCCACATTTCACAAGTTCATTACATGCTGTAGATTTAATGCCATTCTTAACTAAGATATACGTGAAAGCATTTCCTTTCTGCCGTGTTCCTAAATCCTAAGAAAATGAGCCAGAAAAATCGATAGGTAAAGTAATTTCACTTTAGTGGCTTCCAATCAAACACCAACCCAAACAAAAACACTCAAGCACACTTTTTCCCCCCGATGCACAAGCCATGCTATCACTTGTCTCCTGAATAAAACATGCGTCCCATTTAGATTCACTTGGCTTCATCTTGGGGAGAGAGAGAGAGATCTGGCCTGATGGGACATTGAAAAGAAGCAGCGTCTAGAAATAGTTTTGGCACAAAGAATCGACTTTGATTCGTGGATAATTATTTTGATTCGTGGATAATTATGTCAATTATACAACTCTGAAAACTTGCTTCCTCTTTACCTCAATAGCTTGCGATGAAGATGTCTGGTTGCATTCAAAAATCTCCACTTGAGAAAGTAAGTAAACCAGAAACCTGCAGCTCAGAGCACCTGCCATGATGGTACTCCTCTCAATATGCTAATCAAGGAAACAAAAAGTAGAAGATTTGACAAGTACAAGATGTCGAGAACACTTCTCAGTCACATATGCTGGAGCATATATAGAAGAGAGGCCATTAATGCGAGCCCACACATCCTGGCTGCACTTCTCCAGACGTTTCCCTCTCTGAACTTTAGTGAAGAGAAAAGCAACTTTGATATCGGCCGTGTTTATATCGGATGAGTGGGCTACCATAATTTTCCTCGCCGGATCAATAATATTAATCAAAAAAATGAACTGGGCTATGTTTGGACAACCAGAAACCCGATAAGCATGGCTGCACCTGCGCTTCCGCACACAGATCTCCGGCTCTGCGCTTGTCGCTTTCCTTTATCCACCCGGAAGGTTTTCTGTGTGTGACACATATTGACGTTTTCCTTGCATACTGTCACCATGATAGATTTTCAGTCCTTTGCCATAACTCCCCGCAGTCCTGAGCCTCACTGTTTCCATCAGTCCGTCTCTCTTTTCAGCCTTCTTTCTTTCTCCCACACAAATTGATCCAACACGTGCAGGAGTACCAAGCGTCTACACTAGTCAATCAATGCGTCCTATCGTTGAATAACAAAGTCTAGCAAGTACGACTATTCCCACTCAGCATGAATAATTAAAGACGGCTACTCTCATGGACACAGGCTCTTTTCTTATACTTCATTGGCACTAGAATCGGCCTCTGGGCACAGCATGATTTTTACACACCGAGATCAACAAACCAAATGCACTGTGGGCTCTACAACAAATATCTTGTTTGATGTAAATCCGTAATTAGCAGACACTATACACTTCTGGCTTCCAGCTAGCCATATTACAGCCTATATTTCAAAAGTGTAGTTAAGATTATTTTTTTTGATGGTGCTCTCATAAAGGCGCAACATAATCAATGAACAGGGAGAGTAAAGTCTATACGGCCCAGCGCGTCTGGATAAAAATTAAAGATGTTTATTAAAAGGCTGCTCAGTGAATAGAAACAGTGCTATTCAATAATGTAAGGATGTAACCACATATTCAGGATTGAGGGAGAACAAATGTAGTTATATATTTATCATACTAAAATATAATAAAACAATTATATTATATAGTATGTGTGTGTGTGTGTTGTGCGAGGGACCTCATCCTAATATTTAAAAAATCTATAGTTTCTTGGATAAAGACCCAATAAATATTATAAATATCTAAATATTATTTGAAAAAAAAAGTTTCTATCAAGTTATTACATTCTGTTCTACTCACAGCACTGTACTGTACTAATGTATTATTTATTTACTCATTTATTTTCTCATTTTAATCAGATATTTTCTTTTAAATATTTATTCAAATCCAATTATTTAGCTGTTTATTTTTATGAATAATTTAATTATTAGGGTAAAATAGGGACAGAGTGTATACTTTTAAATAGTAGCATAATTAGATATACAGTATCTCACGAGAAGTGAGTACACCCCTCAAATTTTGTAAATATTTTATTATATATTTTCATGTGACAACACTGAAGAAATTACACTTTGCTACAATGTAAAGTAGTGAGTGTACAGCTTGTATAACAGTGTAAATTTGCTGTCCCCTCAAAATAACTCAACACACAGCCATTAATGTCTAAACCGCTGGCCACAAAAATGAGTACACCCCTAAGTGAAAATGTCCAAATTGGGCCCAATTAGCCATTTTCTCTCCCCGGTGTCATGTGACTCGTTAGTGTTACAAGGTCTCAGGTGTGAATGGGGAGCAGGTGTGTTAAATTTGGTGTTATCGCTCTCACTCTCTTCATACTGGTCACTGGAAGTTCAACATGGCACCTCATGGCAAAGAACTCTCTGAGGATCTGAAAAAAAAGATTTGTTGCTCTACATAAAGATGGCGTAGGCTATAAGAAGATTGCCAAGACCCTGAAACTGAGCTGCAGCACGGTGACCAAGACCATACAGCGTTTTAACAGGACAGGTACCACTCAGAACAGGCTTCGCCATGGTCAACCAAAGAAGTTAAGTGCATGTGTTCAGTGTCATATCCAGAGGTTGTGTTTGGGAAATAGACGTATGAGAGCTGCCAGCATTGCTGCAGAGGTTGAAGGGGTGGGGGGTCAGCCTGTCAGTGCTCAGACCATACGCCGCACACTGCATCAAATTTGTCTGCATGGCTGTCGTCCAGAAGGAAGCCTCTTCTAAATATGATGCACAAAAAAGCCTGCAAACAGTTTGCTGAAGACAAGCAGACTAAGGACATGGATTACTAAAACCATGTCCTGTGGTCTGATGAGACCAAGATAAACTTATTTGGTTCAGATGGTGTCAAGCGTGTGTGGCGGCACTTCTATCTCACTTCTGTGAGATACTGTAAGTTTAGCATGTGCAGGGTGATGATGCATCATATAAGAAATAAAAAAAAATTAATTCAGTTGTTAGCACAAAATTAAAATATTAAAAGAGGGGTAAGAAGCCCGCTAGATAACTTTTATAGACTGTAACCGACTTTATGACAGTAGCCTATATAGGCCTAGCTATGTTATTGTGAAGGTAAGGTAAAACTATTCTAGGATTTTATACACCCTTATACTGCAAATGCTTGAATCTGATTGGCTGACAAACGTTCTGAGGTGCACAATTATTTTCATGGAAACGCACGGCAAACGTAGTTCCAGGCAGCTCTCGACCGCATTACAGTTCTGTATCACTTCGCCAAAAGATTTCAGTTATTTCAAAATGTCTTTCAACAGCAATAAAGCTAAAACCAACACTGGCCAAATACATAAATATAGTAAGCAATGGGATAAAAACGACAGATAATTTCCTTGTTTTATTTTGTATGTAAGGCACATACTCTTTTTCTCCCACTCTCTCTCCCTTACAGACACACAGTTTACACACATGAAAACATACGGTTTTGTTAGCGCTGCTCTGACGACTTTGTCATTAGTTTAGCAACTTAAAAGTACATGACATTTCTCACAAGCAAGCGAGGTAACAACGGCACTGTTCGTGAGGAAAATGAACAACACTAGGAACACTGGTAAGAGATGGTTGAGATGCGAAGTCTGCTATAAGGGCTCAAGCCTAATTTAAAATTACCAATACAACGGAGGTAATGGTTGAGATGCGAAATAAATAATCCTACTCACAATAGCGATTTAAGTACAAAAACCGGACGAATCCCTTGAAATATATTATATGATCGATGTGTTGAGGTGTGGCAACCGTAGTAGTATAAGTGGAATAATTGACTCCAGACCGTTGAATTATTAGAAAAATAATGCACACCCGATGTGTAACGGCCACGACGCGACCACCTCGGGTGTGCATTATTTTTCTAATAATTTAACGGCCCTCGTCAATTATTCCTTACATATTTAATTGCCCAGATTTTAATTGAAGATATATGTGATTAGCAACACTGTGAAGGCAAATCTATCTATCTATCTGTATGTCTCTGCCTATCTGTCTGTCTATTAACAAACAACACTGAAATCTAAATAGAAATACTGAGGAGAACAATATCTGCAAGGTTACAGCACTGCCGTGACGACATGTATTGTTGAAGATTATCTCTGAGGAAACTAACTAGTCAAATCCACCCTCTTCAATTGATCTCTTTGAGAACTTCTTGAATGTGTCTCATTGTTCGGTGTCATTTCCTTCTCTGGTTTCATTTGAAAAGACTCCACAGAGGAAGAGCTGCTCGCATGGAAATGACGAATTGCTGAAGCCCTTGAGAGCAAAGAAATTAGCGCGGCTGAATGTAAATTACTGCCATTGTAAATTATGACAGAGGCGAGGCTACACCCAGATAATATTTTTTCTGCTTTTCTCACTTCTGCTGTTGAGCCGTAATAATGGAATCAGTGGTATTGTTTCATTTGTACTTAGAAGCACAGCTGTAAAGGGTAAGACGGCGAGCCTGTTCAGCGGTTCAGTGATACTGGGTTGTGTATTCAGTTCAATCCACCTCAGAGCACTTAATATGCGTTGCATCTCTTTTCTTTTTTCTAAATCTTTTGAATGAAACAATTCAACCATGCACTTCAACTCAGTGTAATTCTAAAGGAAAACTAGAGAAGGAAGAGAAAGTATTGAAGAGGTTACAGTAGGATTGAGGGCCTCGATCTTTCAAACGAAATGCAGCTTTCTCTGAAAACGTTCAGCTGTAAGATTCTGGTCAATGTAGCAGCGCCACCTGGTGACATATTCCCAAAGAAGCATCGCCTCAAACTAGCAATCAAACCGACAAGACTCTTTCTTTTTAAAACAAAATATGATATCGGCCTGTACTTAACACTGTGGTCCCTTATTTCGTGTAGTTCAGAAAACTTAGAATACTGCATGTGATTATATAGACTATTTTGTATGGTACTTTACGGTGATGTTTGCCCGAATGACAATTTTATTATTGTGCCTTTGAATTTTATTGGAGTGGAAGTTGGGTCATCCATATACACTGTTGACTGCAAATACATGTAGGTTGAAGGGTGTTATCTATAAGTTAGTTTTGCACATTTGTAAGACTACACATTTATAGATGACCTTATTAGACATGGACTTAAAACAATCACACAATTACATTACAAAGAAAAGGTGAAGACATCAGATTGAGTGCATACTTTATTAATATATTTTGATATTTCATACAGAACAGTGAGATTTATTATTTAAAAGCTGCCAACAAGCATATTAATACATATTTTGATGAATGCATCATTCAGTGAATGCAAACCTTTATGCATTCATAAAGTAGTTTTGCAATGGCTTTAAAAATTACTGTTAAATAATTCAAATGAAATGCATGACTGTAATAATAAAACATATTTCTTAAACTAGCAAATAGCTAAATGCATAATCAAACAAAATATAATGTGAGTTAATACTAAAAGAAATGTAGTGAAAATAAATGTTTCCTTTTTATAATGTCCTTTACACTTAAAATAGATTCTGAAATCAAAAACAGTCAAATGATGTTTAAATTTAGTCAATTGTAACAAATCACAAGTAATTACTGTAAATGTAGGTAACAATACATAAGGCACAAGTTCATTATAATTGGAGATCATAAAAGGCATTTTTCTCCTGAAAAATTAAGGCAGGCATTTCATAAAACTAAACTTCAAAAATGAAATGAAAAAGACAAGGATGTTATGACACAAGACAGTCAACACCATTCATAAACCTCTTATGTGGTCTAACTTATTGCATATTTTGAGAACACAGTAAGGGCTTTAATAAAGCAAGATCATTTAAGCTGGGGAGGACAGCCTCAGCATTTTCAGCGGAGCAAAAAGTTTGGTTTAGAGCTTGTGTTGATCCAGGCTCATTACATCATGCATTAGCTTCTGATCCCCTGTCTGACAGATAAATATGAGGCTTGAGCATACATTCAATTTCAAATACAACTCTCAGATCAATACATCAAAGCTGGGCCCACGGTCAAGGACACAAAAGGGGTTCAGCCTTGAAAAAAAGCTCAGTGGCATTGCATATGAAGCAACAGAAGTCACAAACGTGCTGAATAATCACTCTGAACAGTGTGAATATAACTAGTATTATCTTTATAAACATGCAAGTACATATTTATATATCAAACAAAATTAAAAGTTTTGTTGGTTTTGGTTGCAAAGTGTTAAGACACAAGAACATCTGTTGATATGAGACCAAAGAAATCTGCTGGCTACTATCTGTCATGGAAAAGCAAAGTTTAAGCACGTAAGACACTCCTACGACTAAACCAAGATAATTTGCGGTCCAGATTTAGTTTGGTCTCTGTTCGTACATTAAGCACCATAGATGTAACAATTGACCATCCTTTGACTCCCCCTGTGGGCGAGGAGATCTACTTGTGGCCCACAGTCTCCGCTAGCTTCTTAAGTCTCTTCTTCAGCTCCAGAGGAAACTTCTCGTAACATTTCTTACACACCGGCTTCATGTCAAATTCCACAAACTTGTTCCTAAAACACAAATAAAGTTTGCCTTTAGGAGTGTGATTTTTAACACATTCATGCCTGATACATAATCTACATGTATGCGTCCCATTCCAACAAACTATCAAAATAATTTTTGATAAAATAAAGCTGAAATAAAATAAAGATTGTTGAAAATGTAACAAAAAACAATGATAATCAGAAACGCTGCTCTGGTAGTTAACTGTAATTAAATAAATGTAAGCTGAAGTACCAAAACAAAAATAAAATACAGCTAAATATAAAAAATAATAAAATTGACAAAAGCACAAAAATAAAATTAAAGCTAAAATGATCATTGAAAATATTAACAGTTTAAAATATTAAATGCTATAGTAAAAAACTATAATAAATAATTTAATAAAATATTGTATTATTTTAATAAACATTTTGAAGGCCACGTCATGCATTAATTAGATCTATGAGTTACCAAAAAATGGGGGGAAAACATAAATAAAATAATAAAAATATGATCATGCTGAACTGACAAATGAATACTGGAAAATAGAGATGCATCTATATTGAAATTCGCTAAATCTTTTTCTCAAATATGGACGATTCGAGAGAGAGATGAAAGTTGTGTGTACGTACATCTGTGCATCTCTCTTTATAATGAGAGAGTTTACATCAAAAACAGATTTAGTATTTAAACTGTTATTAATAAAATCACGTGGCAGAGTTGACAAGATTCTTTGCTCATGGCTGTGTGAGCAGCGTGATCTCTGATAAGTATGTGTGTGTGTGTGTGTGTCAGTAAGCAGGGCATTAATATAGAACGGTAAGGCTCTAATGCACACCAGTATAGGTGTGTGTATTGTAGAAGCTAGACAGCGTATAATGTATAGTTGACGTGTAATGGTATAGTAGTGGTGTCCCATTTCTTAGAATATTTTTACCCCTATCCCTTGCCACACTGTTTCAAGGCAGAAGGGGAAGGGGTAGCCGTAAGGGTAAAGGTAGGTTAAGGGGCATTAAATAGAATTGGCATTGGGCCTAAGTGAGCATTAGATGATGGTAAATGTACAGAACATTCTCGTTCACCATTCCTGGCTGGTGGAATGATCTTCCCACCCCTATCCGGAATGCTGGATCCCTGTCAATCTTCAAGCAACAACTGAAAACTCATCTCTTTCAACACTACTTGACTTTATCCTAAACTTAAAATAAAATAAATAATCTTTATCTTTCTCTCCTTCCCTTGCTAGCTTGTATTTATTTGAACAATGCCTGAGACTTGGTGTTACGAGCACTTCCTCTGTCTGTTTGCCTCTTCAAGATGAATCGCTTTATGTATTCCCCAATTGTAAGTCGCTTTGGAAAAAAGCGTCTGCAAAATGACTAAATGTACATTTACCCTATAAAATGGGGGGGACATTTATGGTCAAAAATAGGGAACCATGGTGACATGCATAATTAAATATCCAATAATGATTAATGATAAAAATACAGGAATGGTTGCTGAAAATGCTGACAAAAAAATGGTAAGGCTGACGACACTAACCAATGATAATGAACGAGTGAAGCAGATGAAGGAAAAGGAGAGAAAAGGATTACAGACAGACGGAGATGACTTTCTTTCGCCGTTCACGTGAGTCACGTTCACGTTTCGCCAAACGGCGCTTGAGATCTTCCGGCAGGCGTTCGTAACAGTGTTTACACACAGGCTTCAGGTCCACCTCCACAAACCTGTCCCTGCAGGGCCACCGTCAGGGACAATGAGGGAGGAAAGAGGAGACGCAAGCGAAAAGGAGGGGAAATTGGATGGAAGATTGGAAGAGGAATGGGTTTGAAGTGGGAAAGAGAAAGGGAATGCGGTAGCATTTTGAGAGCGAAGGAGAATCGAATGGGACAGAAGTAGAGAATAAAAGAGTTAGCTGGAGAGAAAGGTTAGTAATGATCCAAAGTAGTACATCACAGCTGCCGAGAGAGCCAATTTAAAGGCACTTCTGCACAAATTTAAACACAGCTACCGAACAATCGCTAAGAGAAAAAGTAAAGAGGACAGATTGTGATATAGGCCGAGTACGTGTGTGTAAAATCACTTACTTGAGGGTGAGCTTGGTGTTACAGGTCGAGCACGAGAAGCAATTCACACACCAAGCCTTATTCAGAGCCGACACCACTGAGAGAAAACACAAAAACAACTCAAAAGAGCAGCACCCCTAGCCATAACCACTGCACATCAAAGCGTTATTTTTTGTAATTATTATATATTGAAGCTTTAATGGTGGGGAACTAAATGTCAATATGTTCAAGTAAAGAGCAATTACCATCTCCTTCGATCACACGGTTGCAATGATAACAAACATCACCAAAGAGCTGCACAACAGACAGAACAGATGCTTTAGTCTCACATTAAAACCTTTCATTATCCACAACACAGCCTTTTCAGATCAAAAGGGGCTTTGAAAGAAGAGTCAGGCATGTGTTACCTGGTTGTAGTGAGTCTCGCAGTAAGCAAGTCCTTTTCTCTCGTAATGACGGTGTCCCAGGAAAGGCTTCTCGCACTTGGCACAGACAAAATGCTGTAGAGACACACAAACACACAAGCTGTGAGCATGCTCTTCAAATATAAAACTACCATTCGAAAGTTTTGAAAAAATGCTCACTAAAGGTGCATTTAAAATAAGTGTTTTCCACTGTAATATATTTTAGAATGTAATTTATTCCTGTGATGCAAAGCTGAATTTTTAGCATCATTACACCAGTCTTTAGTGTCAAATTATCCTTCAGAAATCATTCTAATGTGCAGATTTACTCAAGAAATACTTCTTATAATCAACAATGATGAAAACAGTTGACTGCTTAATAATTTTTTGGTGAAAACTGAGACTTTTTTTTAGGATGCTTTGAACAAAGTTCAAAAGAACAGAGAAAAAAAAATACAAATTATAAATGCATTTACTGTCACCTTTGATCAGTTTAGTACATCCTTATGGAATAAAAAAAGTTGATTTCTTTAAAAGCCATATCGTCCAGTCAACAAAGGGAAAAAAGACTGGTATTATATTGTTTTATTTCCATTTTTTACAACACATTCCTTTAAATAAACAATTCAATATCAATAAAATATTTGCAAACTAAATATGACAACAGCATGAAACATTTATTTTTCACCATTTAATACGTTTCATTTTTCAAACAATTATTTAGGTACGCAGTCAGTAATAAAGCACAAATTACAAATAATAGAACAAATCAAAGAAACACAAAGAACTACATGCTTGAAGTTTAGTACTTGATTACTGAAGTACTCAAGTAAACATCCAGAAAGTGTAATATGACTAATAAAATAAATGACCTGGCATAGTTTTCACTGCATGATTATTATATAATACACATTAACACCGATCTGATGCAGTTTGACTGCAGAGAGCTTAATTGAAGTACTACAGTTATCCAGGTGAGAGCAGTTGCTCCTGTATTATTGCTTGATTACTATTACAAACATAATAGACTGTGACAGGGCTATTGTACTGCAAGGCCTCCTAAAAAGAAGCGATATCCCATGTCCAGATCTGCTTAAATACACTTAATACATAACGGATTGTGTTCGCATTGATTCCTCTTTTTCTGCATCGCCTAACATCCTTAATTAAATATTTTCAGAAAAATTTTGGTGCACACTGTACTAGAACTGTCACTATGCTGAACATAATTGTAAAAATCTAAATAAAATACACAGACCTCAACATGCCACTGTTTGCCCATGGCGTTGACCACACGGCCCTCGATCGGACGCCTGCAGGCTCCGCAGATCGGCACGCCCATCTTATCATGGCAGGGGAGGCAGTAGAGTTCCCCTTTCAGCTCGCGAGCGTCAACTGTCAGCTCCTTACTGTAATACACACAACCTCAAATTCACATCACTTACAGTAAATGGACACAGCAGATGGAATAATTTAGTGTCGTACTGACCCACAGTTACTGCAGTTGAAGTGGTCGGGATGGTAGGGGTCGTTTTTGAAAATGAGGGGCTGTTCCTCGATGATGGCGTGACACTTCTGACAGATGTACTTCCCGAGGCCCCGAGCTTTCTCACGGTTATGGCATGGACGGCAGAGATGGCTGGAAAAAGCAGATATGCAACCATCTCAAAAGGATGATTCTGGTTGGTAGGACTAAAAACCCAAATTTAAGAATCAGAATAGCTTAAGATAATTCATTAATGAAAGCTGATCATAGACCAATTGAATGTATGCAGCCTGTCAGTCGCACAGTCACCCCTCATTGGCTCTAAACTCACCGGCCGGCGTTCTTGACAAACCCAACATCGGCGAGCACGGCTTGGCAGATATCACAGCAGAAACAGTCAGGGTGCCAGCTGTTATTCATGGCCTTAATCACACGCCCAATTATAAACTCTCCTGTGGGAATATGAGGGACACAATTCACAATAAGCATAGTCAATAACATCACCTGTTCATATGTTTGTGCGTCTCTTACCACACTGGTGACAGCAGGGAGCAAACAACATCTGGAAATCATGCTCACAGTATTTCCTTCCCTCAAACTATGGACAGAAGGGAGAAAAATCAAACGTAACATCAACTCCAATGGGAATACATCTCAAAGTCAATCAATTGCAGACAAAACGTACTGTAACTTCCAGAACTTTGAAGAAATGTCTACACTTTTATAAATAAATAAAAATATATATTTCTGAACTAAGATATTTATATTATTTACTTATATTTATTAGGGCTGTCAAAAAAATATCTAATTTTGGATATTCAACGCATTTAAAATAAAAATCCACATTCGAATGCAAAAATTGCATTCAAATTGTATGTGTCCATCAGGCTGCCTTATCAGTGGCGCACAAGATGTGATGACGATGGGAGTGTCGTTGCATTTGAATGCTTTTTTTAGCCTATCCAGTTGAACCCACTGGATGCGGCGCTGCTCATTCAAAATATTGCGGAAAAAGACAACATCAATGCGGAGAAGATGTTTACATCAAAACTGAAACCAAGCCGTTCGTTACAATACAATAATACAGAGTACCATCAAATGACCAGCTTCAAAAACAAAGCTGTTATGAGAATAAGTGACATCGCATTTTCTACAGGGACGTCTATCACCGTTGCACTCGTGTCTCACACAAGAGAACCACATGTTTAGAAAACCATGTAAGATTAATGTAAGTTTAACTTTTAAAAAAAATTGTGACTTGATGGCGGTTCTTCTGCATCCCACTGCATCTCATGTTTTTAAATGAAAAAGTACTTTTTGTGATTGGTTTTCAGTCCTTTGTATTAAACTATACATTCATACATGATGCTTTTAGTTCCTAATTGTTTAAGCTACATAATTAATTGTATATGGTTTATAAACATTATACACTTTTTCAAAGATAGTCGCGTTATTTTTATTGCTCTGAAGAAATGTGCATTAGTAATATTTTGATGGATGCGCCCTGTTGTGGCCTCAGGGCCAAAAGCTTTTTCCCCTACCAGAAATTATGCCTTTTAAATTAGAATCTAATTTGAATATTGATATTTTAGTACAAAATTCTAATTTAGTTTTCAGCCAATTTGACAGCCCTAATATTTATATTGTACAGTACATTTATAAATGTATATTATATTTCAGGTTTTTGCTACAAAAAATATTAGGCTACACAACAAATCTAAGTGGACCTCAGGGTCTTCCTATAATAAAATAAAAAAAGTAATCTATGATATTACTCTTTAAACTCTTCAAGATTAAATGCTACATGACAGGTTTAATGCAAATACCTCATAAAAGAGCCCTTCGGGAAACTGCTGGAAACACTGTGCGCAGACGAAGCACTGTTCGTGATACAGCTCGCCGTTGCTGTTGACGATCTTCTCCGCTGGGGCAAATCCGCTTTTACACCGTTCACACGAGGCATTTGCCAGGGCATTGGACATGTTGCTGTTAGAAAAACAGATCAATGTCAGGAGAAATGAACAGCCGTGACCATTAGCCTATAGATCTAACACAGCATTACGAGTCAGCTTTTTGAGCATCAAATCAGCATATTAGAATGATTTATGAAGAATCATACGAGACTGAAGACTGGAGTAATTATGCTGAAAATGCAGCTTTGCATCACAGGAATAAATTATGTTTTAAAGTATATTCAAATAGAAAACTATTTTTGTTTTAATTTCAACAATACTTTAAAATATTAGTGATTTTACTGTATTTTTTTAATCAAATAAATGCAGCCTTGGTGAGTAGAGACTTCTTCCAAAAAGCATTTAAAAATCTTACCAGCCCAGCTTTTGAATGGAAGTATATATAACCATGTTTGACTTAAGTTGAATGTATAAATTGATTATATGTATTTTTATTATAGTGAATTAAAAAAATAACTTTACAAACTGATATATTGGCCAGACAGACTAATCGGAGTATAATTGCTCGTTTCACGATTACTGGCATTGTCTTAGCTAATAAACAGAGCAAGCCCATGTTTAAAGGGATAGTTCACTCAAAAAGGATTAAATTCTGAAAAATAGTGTGTAAAAAAACAACCATCGTTTAATTTCAATTATGCATGTATTTCACTGAATATTATTAAATTGATTTGATAGCAGTATCATATTGTAATTTGTCACCCTGCTCCTGAAAGTGCTTCATGCTGATGTTTCTCTACTCAAAAATCCCATGTAGCCTGTCTGGCACTTTGCAAGATATTAAGTTTCACCATTTAAGAGTGACCGGGCAAGACTGCAACCACTGTTTACATCACACAAACAGAATTAGTCTGCCGTGGCCTGTGGTTACACTGCCAGACGTGATCTCAAATGACTCATGGAATTTCTCCTCTATGACATCACAGGAGATGTGGCTATTAGGGGATGGGGCATCTTTACAGCTTCCCCTCATTCCCTTCACTTCTGGCATAGCGTTAAAGCAGACTGATTATTCTAAGGCCGCATTTCCTATATGGTGAAATGAAGTTGAGCAGAGAAGATCTGCTTGTGTACGAACACAGCGCAGATCTATAAATAGATAATTTGTGTGTTAAAGAGATGGAGACTGTTGTATGTCAGTTCTTATTAAATGCAAGAGCACAAAGAGCAACAGTGGAGGTCTCACACTGCTGTGTGAAGAAGTGGGAGCAGTGCCATCTGTGTGTGTGTGTGTGTGTGTGTGTGTGTGTGTGTGTGTGTGTGTGTGTGTGTGTGTGTGTGTGTGTGTGTGTGTGTGTGTGTGTGTGTGTGTGTTTTGAAGATTTGGTTATGTCTGTGACACATTCCCAACTTATCCAGCATCTATTTAGGAAGAATATACAGTGGGGTATAAAAGTTTGAAAACCTGAACAAATCATAATAAAAAAAACATTAAATGTTCTTTCTTTTTTTAACAAAACTTTTAATACCAAGTATTTTCATTAGTGTACTTAGACTTTAGAACCCCATTGCACATGCAAGTAAATATGTATCAGAAAACATAATCTGAATATTACTCAGAATACTTTTTGTACTACCCCTTAAAAGTTTGGGATCTATAATTGTATTTATTTTTAGTCTCATAAGTAGTCTTATATGCTTACCCTTATTTATTTATTTTATTCACTTTTTAACACCATGACAGCATGAAGGCTATTTTCATGGCAATCTCAGGAAAAATTTACACCAGGTAGCCTATACAATTATCAAAAAATTATAAAATAAAAACATTTCAGATCTACACTAGACACAAATTGTGACAAGACATTGTGACCAGGGGCCTTTGAAAGCTTAATCCGGGCCTGCCAACAGCACCGACTACATAAACATCTGAGAATCTTTTTCATATGGATGAGGATCACAGTTTTCCAGAAACACTGTGAAATAAAATATCACAAATCATATTAAATAAATGGAATAATAATGTATTTAATTATCTTATAACGTATTATTCAGGAAGTTAACTACAGTATGACAGGACTTATCTAAACACTTGTGGCGAGTTCGATGTCTTTGCAGCTCTCTCTCTGTCTGAGCGTGTGTGCGTGCGCGTGTCAGGAAAACTCCACTAGGGAGGCTAATTAGCTTAGCATCCGCCCTCTTATCTCAATCCATTACATTTCATAGTTTTTCCGCTACACCATAACACAGATTTCACACTAACCGTTTAACAGTAGACAAAGAGAGAGGGTGGAAAAAAGAAAGAGAACTAACGTTAAGATGATAAAGTAATAAATTAAAACTGCAGATATCTTCAGCATCTCTGGTTAAGAGAATTTCTCCGTAACATATCAAATTATAAGTAAAAATCATTTTCAAACATCGTACCTGCCCGTCATCTCTGACACCCCCAGCATCCCCTTCAGCACAGCTTATCCTGAGAGACGATTCAGACTTTATTCGACAACATAAGACGCCCCTCGGATCTGTTGCTTTTCCGCTTTTTTCGTTCTATCTGAGACAAAGATGTTTTTCTTAAAAACAAACTGTCCTCTCTGCTCGCTCTTCCGGGTCACGTGCTGCTCAGCTGGACTTCTGATTGGTTATATGGATCAGCTCTACAGCTATGCAGAACCTTCTAACTTTATTTGGGTACTGCATATAATATAATATAATTTTTTTTTTAAATAGTTTAGAAATTAAATTCATAATTTAAATGTCAAATAATAAATGTCAGAAATATTAAGTTTTCAGTAATCAACTGTTATATTTTCTGTAACACACTTAGCCATAGTTCTTTAAACGTTTGTAAAATGACCACACAAAATAAATGTAAAGCACAGACCTCTAAGAAACATACGTTTAATGTATATTAATTATAAATTATACATTTTTTTTAAAACAATTGTTTTGTAAATAATTGTCTTTGTATTGTGAAATATTCTGAACACAACAATGCTAAGCACTGATTGTTGAGCCCTCTTGTGGTCGTTTCGAGTTAATACGGAACAGTAGTGAAAGCGGCGGAGCAGAGTGGACAGGCTAGAGTCCACAATAGAAATGAGCTACACACTTCATCTGACGTCAGCACCGTTCTACTCACTTCTATCAAATAGAGACTTATATGGCATTGATTCGCGACAGCGCAAAATCCACTCATTTGAAGTAAAAATCCTCAGCCTACGGGTCTGTAAACTGTATCTCACTTGATTCAGAAAACAGTTTTATTTGGTCAAATACACACAACATGCATTGTGAAAAGTTAAGTTTTGAAACTATGTTGCAGCTTATATTGCATTATCCACCACACGAGGACGCTAGTGCAAAAAAAAAAGATAAAAAGAGCTTGCACACAGTAAATGTGAGAAAATACATATGTGGTTGCTCTGCTAGGACACCTGTGTGAAATGTGGGTAAACTGAAACATCCAAGTAATTGAGATTGCAATATTTCTCCACGTATATGTTATACGGTAACAATAAGCAAAAATAGCTTTATAAAATATAAATTAATTTTAGTATTGTTAATCTTATTTTGTGTGTGTGTGTGTGTGTGTGTGTGTGTGTGAACTGGTATATATGGTTTATGAGGATACAAATCTGTATAATAACATGGGTATTACAACATGAAGGTGGTTTATGAGGACACTGCCTATGTCCCCGTAAACCAAAAGGCTTAAAAAACATACTAAATGGTGTGTTTTTTTTTTCTAAAAATGCACAAAGTCTCCTGTGAGGGCTAAGTTTAGGTGTAGGGAAGGTGTAGGGCAATAGCACATACAGTTTGTACAGTATAAAACCATTACGCATATGGAGAGTCCCCGTAAACCACATATGCCAGACTGTGTGTGTGTGTGTGTGTGTGTGTGTACATGTATAATAATAACCACAACAACAGTCAATGTAATATATAAAGCGATTTGTGTTATTATAACTGGAAATGTATATGTAGGTTATGTCATTTACATATATACATGTATTGTAGTTGTTGTTTTTGTTATTATTATTATTATTATAAATGTAACTTTTTCTTTTAATTGTTTAAAAAAAATCTTTAAATAATTTAGCCTATTATACCCTATCATTTACACCCAGTATTTTGTACAAAGCCATTTAATATGATTTTTGAAGGTGATATCTGTATTGTAAGCAGTACAAAAAACATTGCCATCATTTGCATTTTCAGCAACAGTGGTTGATTGGCTACTTCAGAGAGAGAGAGAGAGAGAGAGAGAGAGTCAGTGATGTTAATGTACCCTTATAAAGAGCAGCCGAGTCTAATCTTTCTGTGATTGTTTCTAAGCTATAATCTTGTACACGCAAAAAGCTGTTACTGGATTTCAAATCTCTCATTTATACATTATCATTTTTTTGGCCTCTGGGTTCTGCCCTTTAGTCTGAATGCATCACCTCCTGGGTATCGTTGTCATGGATACGCATGGATGCACAAAGGTCCATCTGAAGTTCTGGGTAAGAGAAATGCACGATTCCCTGATTAACATTCAGAGTTACGCAAAAACGGTATAATCACCAGAAGGCCTGATCAAACATGTCGCTGTGATGTGAGATAAACAGATTTATAACGCTATTCATCTTAAGGTCATCACTGTTTTAGAAGAGTGTTGAGACTGAGAGACAATCATTCATTAAGTGGAACTTACAGACCAAAGTTAGGTGATAACATTCATCTTGGCAAGCGCATATTCATAAGTATATGCACGCAGTCACTTTTATGATTTCTTGGTATGTCGGTCCTTGTCAAGTTTTTCTTTTGCCTTGTGAGATTTGAATGAAATAAGCAACTGTGTTTTGGCATGTGCATGATAAGCTCCCACAGAGGGGTTTTACACTTCACATGGCAGTGAAAGGGATGCTTGTGGTACAGAATATAGATACGAATCAAGATCTCTTCATGAGTGTTTTTGAAATCAACTCTGGGGGTGAAAAATATATATTGACATAACAAATAAACATTGATGCATTCATTACAGAATTAAAAAATCAGTTATAAGAGCATCTAATGTATTACATATTAATTTCATATCCAAAACATGATCAATATATATTATATACAAAATTAAAATAATGATTTGGCCCAGTAAATTAAAAAATCTGGTTTATTATTTGTGGTAATATTTCATTATGGTGTAATTTGTTCATTCAGTTACATTTGTGTGTGCAGCTTTTTTAAACAAATATGAATCATACCAAAATGTTCAAATAAAATCGAACCAAATGAACTAAGCATGATTCATCACATCATTTGTGGTAATAATCACATAATCAAAGTGAATCACTGTCAGAGCAAATATTTACACCTACAGTACACAGTGGCTGAACATCCACAATGATAGATAGATAGATAGATAGATAGATAGATAGATAGATTCGTCAAAACTTTCCAGTGTAATGGTATTTCAGAGAGTGGTTCCCGTTGTTATGTGAACAACACAGCTCATAAACATGTGGCATGAAGCATGAAAACACTGTGTCTGGTGTTAGTACATGTGGCTCTGTGCATCTGAGGGTCTCAGGATGAGTGAGTGAGTGTGTTATTGGAAGTGCAGATGAAGACAAACTATTCATAGATTACTCAGCATCTCTTTCAATTAATGTAGATTTCTAAAAGTCATTGAGATGTGAGAAATTCACCGCACATTGATCTCCCATCCTGTCGGAACCCTCGTGAGTATCACACACTTCTATTCACGTCCTTATAGAGTTGTATTTTTACACCTCTCAAGTGTAATGTGAAATGTCAAAAGTATGGAAACCCCCTTCTGTTATTCACAGCATTCTGCATGGAATCGTTTTTTTCCTTTTTTTATGAAAAAATGCCAAATGGTGAAAAATGTTTCTTGTCTTAATGATAATCAATTCAAAACAGCATCACTGGATATTAATATAGGTCATTTAACATTAATCCCGCCTTCTTTGATTTGATTGGCCACCTCAATCATTTTTACATCAATGAATGCTGCTAGACTTTTGAAGCAGACCAGATAAAAAACGTAACTTTTTGTCAGCCCAACAAGAAAAAGCAACATCAATCTGGCCTTTGAAGTTTTTGACTCTACTAAATCATAGAAATACCATAATATGTTTGCAGATATGTAAGAAACATGCAAAGTTAACATATTTGTTTATCTGAAAAACAATGCTACAGTCAGTTATTCTCCTTTGAAAATGTGCTTTCCATGTCGGAATGTCTGTCTCTGTTTTGGTCTGCTTAAGTTTACCCAATTGTATTTCCAATTGTTACCCAATTACCCAATTGTATTTCGGCATTGTATCCGGGTTGCCAGTTGGCAGAAAACACAGCGTATTTAATTTCAGTCATGGAAGCTGCCAAGGAAGGTGCGCTCGTTCCTTTTGGTGTCATCAATCTGGCAACCTGCGTGTGGGTCAAGTAAGGAGGAGGGGCCGGGTGAAAAAAGACCCTCTCCAATATTTAGAATTTGGAATGCAATACCTAGTTCAACCACTTGGTGTTAATCCTACATTTACATTTATATTTAGTCATTTTGCAGACGCTTTTATCCAAAGCGACTTACAATTGGGGAATACATAACGCGATTCATCTTGAAGAGGCAAACAGACAGAGGAAGTGCTCGTAACACCAAGTCTCAGGCATTGTTCAAATAAGTACAAGCTAGCAAGGGAAGGAGAGAAAGATAGAGACATTTTTTTTTTAAGTTTAGGATGAAGTCAAGTAGTGTCGAAATACATACATACAGCACCTTTAATCTTTATGGTGGACACAGCTCTTCAGGTTCGAAAAGAAAAGATTCACAAAGTTTCAAAAGCACCCATCACTTGTTATTCTGTCTCTGTGATATTCTGGTCTCTAAAAGTGTTGTGAAAGGAGACTCACACAGAGGATTAGAATGACACAGATTACTTTTATTGAAGTCAACAGAGGCAATGGGCAAAGTGGCAGGTGAGTAGGAAGTTCAATGGAGAAGTTCACGGTACTGATGAGGAATGTAATGAAAGTCTTGTTCTTACAGGAGATCGCGGATGAGACGGATGGAGGACAGATGACAACACACCTCAGTATAACAGTTCAGGGTAATATTCACACGGAGACTGGGGAGGAAACACACATTGTAGAGAGGCACACTGGAGAAGGCACAGGAGGTAAGTACACAAATGAGGTAGGAGTATCAATGTTCAGCTGCAGTAGCAAACATTGATACGATAGTAGAAAGCACCACTGATGATGCATGAAATCTCAAAATCTTCTGTACGAATTCTAACAAGAAACATTTTTGATCTGATAATATGTATGAGATTATCATAGTGTTAAACACTTTAGAGCCCGGTATGATGTGCTTTGAATGCCGATCCATTATTTGACAATGAGATTGAGGAAGGGGTGGAGGGGGAGTTGAGTGTTGGCAAAGTGAGAGAAAGAGAGGGAGAGCGAGTGAGCGAGAGAGAGAGAGAGAGCTAGTGCTGCCAGTGTCCGTACACCACACACAATCCCAGCTCTCTGTCTCTCTTCTCTCTGCCACTTTATCCTCAGCAAGGGCTGCCCACTGGGATAACATTCTCTATCTGTCTTTCACGCGCATTAATCAGACATTCTCTGGCTTGTTCTCTTCCTCATTATTTGACACTTTTTCTCCATCCTCCTTTCTGTCATCTTCATCTTTCATCTCCCTGTCCTCCTCCTTTATCACTTGCTGCTCACATCATCTCACAGGCTGGAGAACTCACAGGACGCTGGAAGACAGACAGGTAAGACTGTGTGTGTGTGTGTGTGTGTGTGTGTGTGTGTGTGTGTGTGTGTGTGTGTGTGTGTGTGTGTGTGTGTGTGTGTGTGTGTGTGTGTGTGTGTGTGTGTGTGTGTGTGTGTGTGAGAGAGAGAAGTAAAATATCCCGTGCATGTTTAGACGTTTGATATGTCTGATTGATGATCATTTATAATCTGTTTTACTGTAAAAGTCTGTTTATTTCTCATTGTGTTGCTCTAGTATAGCTTCAGTTATTGTTCTTTGAAGTAGCAACTTCGTCTTAGATGTTTTAAAATGCTTTAAGAGACAAATGAGACTGTCATTGTCATATACAGTGTATACTTTAGTTAGAGTGTAAAGTTATAAAATTACTGTAGGATGCATAGCTCAGGTTGTTCTTTGTAGTTCATGTGGAGATCTCTGACTTTCTGCAAATCTGAAGCGTTTGTGACATTGATGAGATTTCTTCTAAAACTCACATGTGAGATTATCTTTGTCTCAGAGTAAAACTATATTTGTTTGTTAATGTTATAAAATAATTGATCTATATAAATCTAATTAATTTTGTTGTTCAAATTTCTCGAAATCTTGTAAACGCTGTTATTCTGTGGTGCTTTCTAACATTGTTTATTTGAGTGTCTGATTCGCCAAACATCACAACTTTGACTCAACTAATATTGTACATTTGTGTGCAGGACTAACTGTTTTAGAGTAAGTGTCTGTGGAAACCTATCTGAAAACAGTTATTTTTTGTGAGTGGAACAGGAATTACATATTTCACCTTTGATGAAACTCTCCATTTGCTTTCAGTGCTTTCTATAATTAATAATTGAGAATTGAATAGGTGATATTTGTGCTGTTTTAATACTAAGACTGTCCATTTCAGGTTGTTTCAGGCAGTCAGGAAGTTTCTCTCGAGCTCATCAACCAGTCAATAGACTAATTTAGAGAGCCGATAAAACCTCCCTCCTTTGAGACAGAAGGAGAAGGTGACAAAAATAGCAGGTTGAGATAAACAGATGTTTCTATACATGTCTGAAGCCATTTATCTATGTGAGCAAAGCGACCTTGATGGCAATCCACCCACGTCTCTTCATGTTGTATTAAGTTTTAAATAAAAGCGAAAAGCAGGTGTTTTGGTTTCTAGAGCTGGTGTATCAGTCTACCCGTGACTTCACCCTGAATTGAGACATATGGCTGCTGTCTTTTTCTGCCCTAATTTTAATTGAAATTCCACTAAGGTTAAAGCAGGCGAAGGCTTACCTGTGGTCTTCACAGATGGGCTTCTAATGACTCTAATATTCAGTGTAATCTCCCTGAAACTAATTTCTTATCTGCATCCGTCCCTCGCTTTCCATCCATATGTCTGCCTGCCTATCTGTCAGTCTGTCTATCTATCTGGCCATCAAACTGTCTGTCAATCTGACTAATTATCAGACCGTCTGACTGCCATTCTCTCTATTGTTCTTTCTATCTGTCTGTTTGTCTGTCAACTTTTCCTTCTATCATCCTTTTAACTCCATGTGTAAAATGTTCTTTTTCTGGGTCTTATGACTTATTTTTTGTTCTCTTTAACATTTATCTCCATCTCTGTCCTTCTTTTTTTCTCCATGTCCCCTTTATGTTCCACCCTTTTTCTTTTCACAATGGCTGGAATCTCGCTGTCACTTTGACAGATCTATGTTGTGATGGATTTGCGTGTGTATCCATCTATACAGCCATAAAATATTTGTGCGTCTCCATTTTATGTCTCTGAGGGTCATGAATTTGGAATGGGCCCATCGGTGCATTGTTCAGATCCATTGGGAGAGAAGAATGCAGTGAGCGTGTGTGCAGAGAACATGCGATTCCCGTGTTACAAGTGCAGATTAGTGACGAAAGATGAGTGTGTGCTGTGGACCGGAGTGGAGTGTGATGTGGCCAGTTTGTGATTCATAATTAATGCTATTTTTTTCATAATTTATATGAATGGGTACAGTAGTTGGGGGGCACTTAGTAATCAAGGTTTTGCTGGGGTAATTATGTTAATTGCTTTTAAAAAGGGTCAGGCACACCATTTCACATATGCAAACTGGTCTTTTAACAGTTGAAAGTAAATTAATTTATTTTTGAACTCAGAGGAAGCATTTGTGCTATTATTGTCAAGAAATGATTTCAGTGCTGCTGTTGTATTTAATGTCAAGTGTGTTGCCATGTTGTGAACACCTCTGACTGCACGCTTGGGTTGTTCTGTTCAATAATTAATGGATATAATTATAATTAACATTATATTTCAGCAACGTTTCTCAACTACAGGTCTCCACTGGGAAAAGCATTGATTTGGTTTGGGAAAGGAGAGTCAGGTACTGTTTTGAGGGAAAGGAAAGTTAATTCTCACTTAAAATGGCTATATAAAAGAGACTAAACTGTATGTGCATGCATGTTTGTGAGAGCGAGAATGACTTTGTGTTGTTTCCTCTCTGCGGAAATCAATCCAAACATGGAGTGCAGGAGTGCTCATTGCTATTCACACATGCGGCTGTCTGTATCATATCTTTAAATCTGCTAATTAACCTCATTATGATGCTCAGCCTGCAGGGGATCCAGTGTAAACCAAAGCATACGCTCGTACACACACATAGATTCCACATGAAAACTTCACAAACTCAATGCAGACTGCTTCTTCAGTTTAAATATGAAAAGCCCATGAGTTAATAATTAATACGTTGGGTCGCCCTCAGCATCTCACTAAACAGAGGCCAAGTGGTCATTGTGGGCCAGACAGACATGCTCTAAATAATCCAAACAGACACAGACCTCTGTAAACTGCCGTCTGCCAAAAACATGACCCTTGCAACTAAGATTATGCCCTTCACCACACAAAGCACGCAATACAAGCCTTCTGTAGATTTACACAAAGCCTGATCATGGAAATAAAAGAAGCTCTAACCATACAAAATCTAGTAAACATGTTTGTTTTTTGCAAGGCACAATGATGGTGGTCTTTCAGCTTTGGCAGCTCATATAAATAACTGGAAATTGCACTTATTCAAAAACAGGCTTGACTGATTCTATGTAACAAAGCATTTTAGCAGCAGTTAGGTGCTCAGAGCCCGTTGTAAGGCCCTATGAAATCTGTTTTAATTGTTCGAAAATTCAATTTAATTTTTTCCAAATTCAGTTTTCTTTCTATTCATTTTTTTCTGTATTCCGTTTTTTTCTAGACCCTATTTTAATGGTTAAATTAAATTGTATTAATAAAAAGCTTGTCTCATTAATTGAAAACATGAAACTTATAATATTATACAGCAATTTATTAAAAGTTTAACAAAATTACATTTTAAGGCCCCATGAAATATGTTTTATTCCTTCTCAAATTCAGTTTTATTTTTTACCAAATTCGGTTTTCCATAAATTTTCTGGATTCCATCTTAATGGTTTCATTAAATCTCTAATCAATTGATTTTATCTATTTAAAAAATCCAGAAATACTGTGTTGTGTATTTGTTTTTCTGCTAAATATATTCTGGTAAGTATTTGTTTAAAAATTATGTTTAAAATGGATAGTTCACCCAAAAATGACAATTCTGTCATTAATTACTCACCCTCGTGTTGTTGCAAACCCGTAAGACCTTCCTTCATCTTTGGAACACAAATTAAGATTTTTTTTATACCCTTTATAGACAGCAACACAACTGTAATGTTCCCCTGATGTCACATGGACAATTTTACCAATGTCTTTGATACGTTTCTGGACCTGGGTTGTGTTACTGTCTATCAGGAGGGATTCAAATTTTGTTCGAAGGGAACGAAGGTCTTACGGGTTTGTGCGCAAAGAAAACAAAAATAATGACTTTATTAAACAATTCTTCTCTTCCTCATCCCATCTGCAGCGGTGTACTGCAGTTATGGAAAGAGTATATATGAACCTATATATGACATAGTTTTACTCAAAAGAAATGGTAAAATGCTCATGAAGTGACTCTCAGAGCAGTTCTAGAAATTCATGTACTCATTGAGGCGGCAGAGGCTGAAAACACTGCAAGCATCACGTGCACTTCAGTATGTTGTCAAGTCAAGTCAACATTATTCATATTGCACTTTTTACAATGAAAATTTTGTCAAAGCAGCTTTACAGTATTAAACAGGGAATTAGTGTGTCGAAATAGTGTGCCGTTCTCCACTGGCCAGATGAAACCATGCAGTTTAGTTCTAGGCTGCTACAAAGTCAGATTGTGCAGAGGACTCATCTGGTTCCTGTGGTCTTGTCCCAATGGCCGTCTAGGTGATGTGGTCTTCGGAGGGGATCTGTCTCTGGGGCTCATCTAGTTGACATGGACTGACATGGTCTCCATCTGATCCAGATACTGTCTGGATCTGGGTGGCTACAGTGACCTCAGAATAAGAATGAAACTGACTAATATTAGCGTAGATGCCATTCTTCGATGTAACAAGTACATTGGATGTTATGTGTGTCTGCACCACTCATTCACACACTCATGCAGAACACACAGGATTCATATTTAAATTATATTTTTGTGGTTTAATATTCACGAACATTAGTCCATTTCGTGTTTTGATTTAGGTGCACTGACCTTATCTTGATGTATCCATCCAAATTTGACAAATTCTGTGACATTCCGCATTATACAGTAAATTCTGTTTTTATGACTGGATTCCACGATTCTGTCCGCATTTCCACATCGCGGAAATCATAGGGCCCTACAGTCAGCAGATAACATTTCACATACATGGGGAAAGACTCTAAATGACCATTTTGGAGAAAAGCGATGAAAGTTCTGGGAATACTTATTTTCCTTATTACTGTGGTTACAAATACATTTCTGACAAACTGAAAGTAGTAAAGAAAAGGGTAATGTATTCATAGTGATTTGCTAGCATTAGTTGTGGATTTGGAATCTCAGGGAAACCAGATACTGATAAAAACATATCTTGAATGCAAGCTTTTCATGGTACAAGCTTTATGAGAGAAAGTATGACTGATGTGTTAAAAAATAAATCCAGGTTTGCTGTAAAGATGTTATCCAAAGTGCAGTCAGGGGACTGAAGCCCATGGGTAAGCATTATGGTAGTTTGTGCTTCTCAAGACTCTTGCTTTATTTGATCACTGATATGATTTGCTGCACACTTGAAGGTTCCTGGTATCAGGCGTCATATGAGAAAGTCTCAGCATCTGCTGTGCAAAAATAAATTGTTGTAGAGTGAGATTGATTTACAGTAGACACTGAAGTGGCGTAGAGTGAGTATGTTTGACATCTCTGTTTGCTTCAGTTGATTTCTTACTAGGATCCAGTAATGGTGGACTGTAATGCACTTGTATATTTAAAAAAAATGTTTTATCGAAACACAGTGACTCTTATAATGATTATATAACATAATTATTTTTTGAAAGCAGCAAAATTATTTTTTTTTATTTACATTATAAGCAAAATTTGTACCTTTGTATATGCATGCAATGTTTTTAATTTTAAGTGTTTCTTTTTTCAGCTGATGTAATTTGCATGCATTGACTATATGTTGTGTTGCTTGCAGCATAGACGGTTTTCTTCTAATGGAAGGTTTTTTTTGGCATAACATTGCTCATTTACCATGTAGACAGGTACCATATTAAGGTTCTAAACTGAAAAAAATGAGTATGATTTGCTTTAAAACAATTCATAAATAGCAAATCTCACAAAAAATTGGAAGAAACTACAACTATCACATTAAATGAAAAGTGAAGTTAAAAAAAAAAAAGACTAAAATGGTATTTTCTTTTAACAGAAATATTTTTTTTTAATATATTTTACTGTGTAAGATGGTAGATACCCCAGTAACAAGGTGTTATACTAATTAAGGTAAAAAAAACATTATTCACATTATTTTATTTTGTGACAGTTTATCTAAGAATTGCCTTTGAGATGCCTAACCTAGTGTCATTCAATTGATGTTCACATCTAGCATGGAACATACACATCTATAAGTTTCCTCTGTCTTATTCTAAAGTTGTCTTTTCTCTATCATTCTAATTGAATGTTACAAACCAGAATACTAGACAGCAGCATTCTGCTGTTTGATCTCAAAATACTGCTGTGGAACGTCCGATGGAGAAGTCCAGGACTTTGTCAAACTCGCGAAGTTGTGCTTGAGTCTGAGAACTGTAGAGATGATCCTGCAGTGATGATAGAGAGGCATCAAAGGACTGACAGCACCTGATTCTGTCCGGCCCTTCAAAGCATCACCAGCATCAGAAGTGTGGTGTCCACACCAGCACTGAGGGGTTTTCTTAGAAGCAACAGAGTAACTTTGGAAATCCCAATGCATGTCAATGTGACATAATATATATTGTGGCATTGTGAGAGGTAGGGTGTCATCAAAGTGTGGATTGCTTCACAAATTGAGTCCAAGCTGAGGTCAAGTTATAAGTTTCTTCCTCTTTTTTATCATCAACTCCAATATCCAAAAGTTACAACAGAGGAAAACCTTGTCCAGCTTCTCTCCACATTTCCACGTACACACACAAGAAGAATCAAAGTCCCTTTGTTCCCAGCTCATCACCAACTTTTTTCCTTCATTCTGGTAACTGTAGTTCGGGACCAGGTGGCCATCTTGGTTTAATAATAATAATAATGTTTATAATTATTATTCCATCTTGGTTTGGCCAGATTACAGGGGATGGCCATCTTGGTTTGTAGTCCCCATGCTGCAGCCATTTAGATGCCACACACCTTCCCTCTATAACACAACCTCTCACGATGCCACATATATATATATATATATATATATATATATACACACACTTAAAAAATGCTGGGTTAAATACAACCCAGCGCTGGGTAAAATATGGACAAACCCAGCGATTGGGTTGTTTAGACCCAGCGGTTTGGGTTACTGCCAGAAGGTTGGGTTAAACATTTAACCCAACTGTTGGTTGAAAACAACCCAGCATTTGTTCTGTCCAATATTTACCCAGCACTGGGTTGTACTTAACCCAGCATTTTTAGAGTGTATATTGTATCTTCCTCTATATATATGTTGTATTTTTTGTTTTACTTTATTTAATTTTTCTATACTTATCACTAAATCTGAAGGACCGCTTCCCAATCTATCAGTGCTAGCTCACTGTCTAATCTTTCATAAACCCACAGCCTTCACAGACAAAACAAGAAAGCTTTATAAAAAAAAAAAAAACATTGACATTTGTCTGAGCATTCCTCTCTGTTGTGAAAGTTGAGGCAGTGACTCCAGCTCTCATAGATCCTGAGCCCAGCTTTCAGGCCTCACGGCTAAGCATTATAATGGGACTATGAAGAACAGATGAAAGAAAAGACAATCAAAGACAACTCAAAAACATGTTGAGTTTGCTTTAAGTGAAACACTTTGAAACCCACTTCCCGGGATGTTTTTATGCAGAAACTCTCATTAGTGTGGCACACATGAAAACAACAGTATTTCAATCTGTGTCAAAATTAGCTCAAAGACTAATAGACTCTCTGTGTGTCTTCCCCTGTGTCTTCAGTTTTACTGCTGTAAGTCGTAACTGTTTGTCAGATGTTGAGATATTGAATGACGGATGCTGTCACTGAGAGGTCCTCAACATGGCAGTTCACTTTCATCTCAGCTAGGAGAAGGCATAGATCCTTTATTTTTGATGCACTCGCACAAGGTCCAATATTAGATTTTTGTCGCACTGGCCAGTGGAGGGTAAATTTAATGACCATAAATCTTCCTTACTGGCCACAAAATTGTATTTTACATTATTTTTAATATTAAAGCTATATTTCCATCCCTTAGGCAATGAAATTATTCCACTGTTTTCTCCAGTGCATGTCACTGTGCGACTCGCAGCATTGAGATCTCTACTGAAACTATATCTGACACTTGATTTTGTTCCTCATATTTTCATATTGGTGGTTTAATCACTTATTGTTTGTTTATAGTACGACCAGCAGGCAGATTTTTCTTTTTGGTCCTTGCTTATTTTCTTTCATTTTTTTAAAGAAATTGTTTGTCAACAACAGTGGTTACAATAATAATAATAATAATAATAATAATAATTATTATTATTATTATTATAAACATCAATGTTGATGTTGTTGTTTAATTTATTTATTATTTTAATAGTGCTAAATTTATTTTAAATGACTGTAAATAAATATATTTTTTATTATTTTCACTGCAATAAACATATGTGTTGTATTATGTTACATAATTGTTCATGTCCTTTTGATCAGTGTTAGACTATCACTTAATCAATTTTAATTAAACCATGAATTATGTTGTAGTTCCTATTAAAATAAAATAATAATTTTACTTGCATTTGGTGTCTAGTGAATGCGAATTTAGGACCCTGAACGTCATACATGAAGTGGACTGTATTGAAGCCTGAAAGCCAATTTCAGAGCCCTTGGACAATGAGCCCGTGCACTCGCTCCATTTCCCATACACTTTACCAATTAAAGGTCTACACCTCATCGTATTTTAAACCTAGCTGTCTCCAGCCACCAAGGAAATTACAAGAACAGATGTTCAATCCAGCAGCTACGCACAGCTCTCATTTGAACCCTATAGAAACTGTGTTTATTGATTCTTCCATTTCCACTTGGGTTCATAAGTGTATGTGCGACAGTTTCCTGCTGAGCCGGTGCTAGTTTGGCCGTATATAGCTGCCATATGCTTCCTGCTGCAGAGCTCAGGGCCACAGCAGGGTCTGTGTCCTAATTGAACTGTAATTGATCGCATACAATAAGTCGTCGAGCCCTGTTACCTGATCTGACCAGTCATGACTCATTCCACAGGCTCTGAGATATTCTTTTTACAAGATAAAACATGAAATTGATGCGTAATTAGGAACGCACACACAGAAGAACCATATCAAGTGAAGCAGAGAAAACATACATACTCAGTGACGTGGATTAACACTGACACTAAAGTAATTACCTATGTAGCTGACGCCATTGATTCTTGGATTTCTGTCTTGTATGTGAACACTAATTAAAGACAACAGGAATTTTACTGGCCTCACTATCCTGTTCTATACACAGGTTCTGGAGGGGAAATTTATATTTGACCTTTTTATTTCTGAAAAACAAAAACACAACAAAAAATTCTTTAAAATGTGTTTTAAAAAATCTTATATTCTTTGGGGTAAGTAATATATATATATATATTACTTACCCCAAAGAATGTAAGATTTTACATTCTATATATATATATATATTAATTAATACTTGTATTTAGCAAGGATGCATTAAATTGAGAGTAGTACAATCATTTATAATATTTAAGAATGCGAAGCAGCTAAACATTTTTCAAAAAAATTTAATTCAGTTTTGCCATTACAAGAATAAATTATATTTTAAAACATAAAACTGACATTTTAAATTGTAAAACATATATCTATAATATATAATATTTCAGGAGGTTTTTTTCATAAAAAACTTCACAAAACTCAATGAGTAAGAGTAGAGTCACAAAACTCAATGAGTAAGAGTAGAGTAATTGTCAAACTGATCTGAACATACAATTGCATAAACACTGCACAATTTAAAATATCATAGGAACAGAGTATCTCAGTGTTTCCAGACTAAAACCTAGCATCATTAACCATGCACTAAAATGCAATTCAATGCGCATAGTCAATATGTTTGCATTGTGTGAAAGAGCATTGTTAAAGGCCAAATGAGCGTCACTTGAAAGTGCAGCCCTGTGGATCCTTTTGAAATTGCTCTCTCTTCATTAATGCGACCTATGGATTTGCACATTAATTATGTATTAATAGAGAAAATAAGATCTCTGATTCATAAAGAGACAACATCAGTGAGAGCAGCCGCTGCAATAACGCAAGATTAGCTCTGCCTCTGTCGTTTTCTGGGTTAATTACTACAATATACCGCTGAAGCAAATGTTAAACAAAGGTGAGTCTTGTTGGCATTTAGCTTGGATATCTGAGTTCCTCCTCAGCAGAAGCGTGAAAATTTGCGAGAAAACTCGAATTCAGATGCTATGAAGGAAGGGTGAATTTTAACGCAGGAGTTAAATGTTTTAAAAGAGAAGCTTTTCCAAGGCTGGTATTATGAAAATGTCATTGCGCTTCTAATGGGTGAAAAGTGATTTCAAGTGGTGAGACGCCCTGCAAACCCACCTGAAAATTGCTGTGGAGATGAATGTGCTTGCTATGAATAAACCTGGAAAAAGCCTTTTAAATGCATATGTATTAAACGACTTACCTTGAAACACATTGCCCAGAATAGGCCTATTAGGAAGGGGGAGTTTGTGTCTAATGGTGCCTGTTTGCTGGAGATTAAGAAAATGTGTTCATTATTATTTTCCTTACAACCTCTCGACCCTCAAAAACAGAGCTGAAGATTTCTAGGTTTAATGACAAGGATGCACCCATTTAATCAGCCAAACATACTATTTAATTAAACTTTTCAGTGGATTCTTGAGCCCTGCAATTCCTCAAATCAATCCAGTCTTCTTGAAAAACGAGTGTTTTAATCAGGCAGCCGTTTGTAGATTGCTATTTCTACTTTGTGTGCGTGCGGAAGCGTTCGAGTCTGCACATGTGTGAGAGCCCGTGAGTGAATGGAGTCCTGTCGGAACTGATTAGCTTTGTAATTACTCTCCGGTCAGCGCTAACAGACGTGTTTAATGCTCTGCGTCAATCTACAGTCTCACGATGAAACGAGCAGGGAATTCTGAGATAACAGCACTTGGTTGAACGCAGCTCTCGAAGCTCACTTCAGTTGTGACAGGCTTTTCAAACTGTATGACAAAGCTGAAGCAGCTAACCAAACATTTGGTGCAGATCCAGTCAGTGCTGTAGTACTGCTGAATGGAACATTTTTGGATGTAAATTGGAGTGATGTGGGGATTATGGCAAAGGGAAAAGACAGATGTGGGGAAAAAGGAGGAATTATCTCTCAGAAACATCAGGGGAAATGGAATGGGAAGTTATGGAGCTGAGTAGCTAAGTAACATGGGAGTATTGGAAGCTGAAATAAGAGAGGTTTGCAGGCTATTACAGCCAGTGAAGCTTCAGTAAAATGCCATTCAAATGTGTGTTGTGAAATGTGCAGTTGGTGTTAATAAATAATAATAATTAATTAATCATCATAAAACTATAGGGATTGGATGTCACATGGTCATTATTATATTTTACTTTTTTTATGCATTTAGCAGACTCTTTTATCCAAAGCGACTTATTTTTATTCAGTGCATTCAGGCTACAATTTTTTTCATCAGTATGTGTTCCCTGGGAATCGAACCCACAACCTTTTGCGCTGCTAACGCAATGCTCTACCACTGAGCCACAGGAACATGCTATGAAGGAAGGGTGAATTATATGCTTATATGCATGATATACATACACATCTTTACACATATGCATAAAAGGTGAAAACAGTAATATTGTAAAATATTATTACAATTTAAAATAGTGGTTTTCTATTTTAATATATATTTTAAAATGTAATTTATTCTAGTGATGCAAAGCTGAATTTTCAGCATCATTACTCCAGTCTTTAGTGTTGACATGATCCTTCAGAAATCATTTCATATGTTGCTATTTTGTTAATCAAGAAACCTTTCTTCTTATTATTTTTGTTGTGTTGTTTATTATTTTGTGGAAATGTGAAATGTGAGTTTTAAGGATTCTTTGTTTATTAAAGTTTAGAACAGCATTTTTAAAGCACTATTTTGTTACATTTTAAGTATCTTTACTCTCACTTTAGTATAGGGACCAATTCTCACTATTGCTTATTAGCATGCCTATTATTAACACATTGGCTGTTTATTAGTACTTATAAAGCACATATTCTGCATGACCATATCCTACATCTCTAATCCTACCCAATATCTAAACCTAACTACTGCCTTACTAACTATTAATAAGCAGCAAATTAAGAGGTTATTGAAGCAAAATTCATATTTAATGGTTTGTTAATGGCAAGAGTTGGACCTTAAAATAAAGTGTGACCCAGCATCCTTTCTAAATAAGATCATTCTTCTTACTGTTGTTATTTTAAATCTTACATATAAATTAATATAAATTCAATAAATCAATATAAAATATAACAGTTTTAAATGTCATATTTAGATTAGAAAAAATATTAGCTTTCTTTTGAGTTGACATTTTATTTATTTATTATTATTTATTTATTTATTGTCATTCCACACTATATTGTACAGTACCATATCATTCAGCACTGAACCATATATGCCATGCAATACTGTTCTATTCCAAACCAGATCATCATGGTAGTAATGGAGCTGTACATACAAACAGAAACACAGTTTATAGGCACATTTGGAGTGGTTTGACTGAGCTGAGGACCTCTCTCATCCTTCTGAGAGGGTTAATAGTCTACTGTTTGTCTGAAACGCATGTTTCAGTTCAGATCTACACTTATTAAGTGGATCAGTTAAGTAAGTGTCTTCTCTCTCTGTCACTATACAGTATTTTGTCTTTATCTCTTCTGCTTTTTATCACCTTCTGTCTGTTCTCTATTTCCCTCCTCTTCTCTCCAACCTTTTCTTCTCTCTCCTGAGTAACGGATTTGACATAGCGGGAATGTGGCAGACGTAATTTAGCTGAGTGGAATCAGCCATGGCTCTTTGTGCAGCAAAGCACCGAGTGTCCTGTTCATCTCTTTAAATGTTCTCCTCGAACAGAGCTCACGCTTCATCCAGACAGCTCTAACGAACCCTTCAAGAGCCTGCATGGATATTTCTCCCCCTCAGGAAGGTGTTTATGTGTGCCTTAGAGACAGACGAATAAAACCAGATAAAGAGGGAGTGAAACAGATACGGAGTAGGGATTTCACAGGTCTAGCTTTTCATGTAAATGTGTTCAGTGTCTCCAGGGACGTATTCTTCTGCTTCTTCTCACTTTCTCTGATTGATTGTGCTAAAACTTTTATACAGAGATTTTAAACCAACATCTAGGTAATGAGACGCATCTGGATCTGTGGCTGGAAGTTAATTAGCACTGAGCTGAAGCACTGGAGTTTTGTATAAAAGCATTTTTATATAATATTGCATAATATTTCACCATTTTGACTTTCAGGTTAACTTAAAATCTTAAAAACATAAACTTTTTTAACTTCACTTTTAGTTGCAATGGATTGTTCGATTAGTAACCGTTGACAGAACTTTTGCAGAGCAAATTAATTGTGTTCTTGAATTTTATTACAAATCTAAAAAGCTACTTTATGAGAAAAAAGGGCTATTTAGGCATAATTTAATATATATTGAAGTTACCATTTGAATGTATTATTATAATTCATGAACTACTTGTTGCAAAAACAGACACTGCAAAAACTAATGTAAGAGACATCAAAAACAATTTCAAACAACTTGAAACACAAAATATTTCTGTGAGATTATAATATAATTTGTCTTGATGGATAAAATGTGATATTTCTTTTGACAATTGTTATTGAAAAAAATATATAATTATTATCAATAGACATGAAAGGTCCTAAATTGTAGGATGACTTGGGTGTGTTATGTTATGTTATGTTATGTTATGTTATGTTATGTTATGTTATGTTATGTTATGTTAGCGATATACCGGTACGATTAACCGGTAGAAATGTGTCAACTGGTAGAGATTTTGGACTATCATCTCTATAGCGGTTACATGCTCACATGACATTACTGTGCTACGTGGTTGCGAAATCTTATCATGTGCACATGTTTTTAAGTATTGCGGTTTAATACAAGTGATTTTAAGCTGTTAAAATTAAATCAGCAGCGAAAGAGAAATAATTTCGCTATATGCGTGCGCTGTCTGAGAGACTGATTCTCAGCACATATGAAGATGGTGCTCATAGACTGCGGGAGGTTTTTTGCCACTTTATATGCCTTGAACAGTTAAATACACACACTTGTATGTGTAAAATGCCCGTCTTTGCATGGCAAGTATCCTTGTAAACACAGTAATTTTGGTCTTAAGTGAAAGCAAACGGCAGAGAAAAAACACACGTGTAACAGTAAATTGGATCCGTGCAGCTCTTAAAGTGACAGCAGTCTATTATTACTGTCTCTGTCATTTATGTTGATCAAACAACAAAAGAAAAAGTCTCTCATTGCTCTTGACTAAATCACTTTTATAACTTTAATATAAGAAATACATATTTAATTTACACTGAAAAATGCAGTGTTTTATAAATGTTATTACTTTATACAATGTATATACTGTAGCATTTCTTATTTATTTGTTCTACTGCAGTTTGTTGCCATGTTTCTTGTAATTAGCTTCTTATTCTTATTTAATCACTGAATATTTACTTGTCTTTAGTGAGCTTGAGTTTTTTGACAAGAATTATGACATTTCTACGGTGTCAAAAATGTTGATATAAAGACCTTATTTAAAGCAAAAATAACCATTTGATATCATCACCATGAAATAAAATGACTCCTATCATGAACTATTTTTCCCACCCCTAGCTTGATGGATACATTCTTGTATACTAAGATTAAAAGAGGGTCTAGAAACTAAAATTTGACAGACTTTGACCAATGAAGTGTTCTTCAGACCTCTTGTACCTGGTGTCTAATTTTCCACAAAACATAAGACATCTACATAACGCTTTAAATATCTAGAACTAACTAACTAGCTATTGTGTATATTTATTCTTTGCAGGTTAGATGCCAACAGGCTGACAAAAGATGGCATTTCTGAAGGGTGAGATTACCTTCGTCTTCTCCCTGTGGGCTTCCCTCCTTTATGTAGCACTAATGTCTCTTCCACTGGGGGCAGAGGCACCAAAAAGAAGCCAGTACATCTGGAAAACAGGTGAGTTGCCAATATTTCCAACATTAGCTGTTTTTTTCTGGGCGACAGAATGAAATTCATTTGTGTGGCCCCTAGTTGAATTATGAGTGTTTTTCTACCATGATTAATTGTTTCTGTCATCATTCACTCACTGTCATGTTGCAACAGTACACACCTATATGACTTTCTCTCTTCTGTAGAACACAAAAGGGTCCCTTTTGTCCCAAAAAAAGGGTAGTCTTTTGTCAGGCCAAAACAATCATATCATAACTTGGGAATACTTTTATGGTGCTTTTTTGGTCATTTTTGGATTCTAACACCCCAGTCCTCCTTTGCTTTTAAAAGTGGCCAAGTTCACCTTTCTGAGCTCTACAGAAGAAAACAAAAGTGACATCATTTTAATTTGAGCATGAACTGTTTCTTTAACGGTGCACAGGGTAAATCTTCACACAGACATAAATGCAACAATTATTTCAAGGTTTTGAGAAATGCTAAACACACAGCTTGTGTTTGTAAGATCCATCCACAGAATGAGCCAGAGAATTCTGTCACATCTCTGCCGTTTCTCTGTGTTCAGATCCAGTTGAAGAAGTCACTTGTTAGGATTGCATAATCAAATGTGTGAATGACAGTGTTTGGTACAGTACAGGCAGTTGAGAAGCAAGGTAATGCACATTTCTGGTCTGCATTTGATGGAGGAGAACAGAAGTGGTAAATAAAAATAGGTCAGGTTGGATATTGATCCTTGTTGTCGCAGATGTGGGATCAGCAGGCATGTATGTACAGCACTTCAGAAAACTGTGAGACCATCTGCCTGTGTTATCTGTGAAGTCTGATCAATCTTATATCCAGCTGGAGTTGCACTGAGAATTCCTCATGTCACCATGGCAACAATTGTTAAGTGTGAGATTGACAGCTCGCAAAGAACAGAAGATCATTACTTGGCCTATTAATGCTGTCCGGCGCATGCAAGCTACTGTGAGCTTACATTTCAAGATGCCGCAATTAAGCACTTCTCCAAAACGTGTAAGAAAACATCCAGCATATGTTTGTGAAGACCTCAGGTTCATATCAAGAAACTGTCATTCTCAATAAATAAATACAGAAATGAGTATCCCTCAGTTTCTCTGGCTGGATGCAGGGACCAAGGTTTAGGTGATCTGTTCAGATGACATTATTCCATGAGAAAAAGATCCAGTAACGGAGAGGAAGTATTCGGACGGTCATGAGCTCTGAACACGGAGGCCACCAAAACAGCCTTTGATAGGGTATGTTTAGCATATTTATTTTATGTTGGTGTTATACTTTTAAATATTTTTTACTATGCATTTCTTTATGTGTAAAGCATTTTTAAAGAAGAAAAATTATATATTAAATAGTGCATTCTCTCATATAATTAATTATGTTTTTTTTAAAGCAATACATACTTTTATTCAGCAAGGACTTCTCAACTTTCTATTCATCAAAGAATCCTGAATCATGCTTTTCACAAAAATATTAAGCAGCGCAACTGTTTTCAAAATTGAAAATAATAAGAAAGGTTTCTTGAGTAGCAAATACAAATTTGAAAATTAAAAAAAAATTGACAAAAATAGAAAATTCAACTTTGACATCACTAAATTGCATTTTTAAATATACTGTATTCAAATACAAAACACCTATTTCAAATTGTAAAAATATTTCAGAACAATACTGTTTTTATTGTAAATAAATACATAAATGCAAACAAATGCAGCTCTGGTGAGCATAAGAGACTTCTTTCAAAAACATTTAAACATCTTACTGACCCAAAACATTTTGTTTTAGTATGTTTATATTTCAACAAGATTAATTATATTTAAAAAAATCAAAATAAATATCACAGTTTTGTTTTAATAGATGTAAACTAGTTGAATATGGCCTCCAATTGACAGTCTCTTTTAAAAGGGACTCCTTATTGTAAAATTCAAACACTGGATGGATGGATCAAAAGGTGTCCAGTGCCGATGAAGGCATGCTTTATGGACAAAGTGGTGATGATGAGGATGCAGAAGTTTTGTGTGAAGCGGTGGTCAGTTCTCGGAGACTCTGAGTGAGTTTCTTCACGTGCTGTGTGTGGATCGAAGAGCAGCTCTGCAGGGCCACAGGGGTGATGATTCCTGGAATGTAAAATCCATACTGGTTTCATCCTGAAGGAGTGGGTCCACTTTCGTACTGCCTATGAAGAAACTCTTTTGTACTCAAGGTCTTATTTTCTTCACCTATTTTGTGCTTAATTTTGTTCAGTTTCCCTCTTCTGGAAATGAGAAAGCTGTGTGCAGGCAAGAAAGCTAATTCTTGAGTTTGAAGCACTCTGGTGGCTTGAAAACCTCATTTTGAACCTGTTTCCCTGGAGTTCTTCTGTCTGACGTCACAAGCTGGACAGATAATGACTAAAACAAGAAGGTGAAAATTAACCTTCAAGAGAGAGATGAAGAAGGCTAGCATAAGGGGGTCTCGTAGCTAACAGACATACACTCTTAAAAATAAAGGTGCTTCACGATGCCATAGAGGAACCTTTTTGTCTAAATGGTTCCATAGAGAACCTTTAACATCTGAAGAACCTTTCTGTTTCACAAAAGGTTCTATGTGGCGAAAGAAGGTTCTTCAGATTATAAAAAGGTAAGAAAGAGATGGTTCTTTAAAAGAACCTTTGACTGAATGATTCTTTGTGGAATCAAAAATGGTTCTTCTATGGCATCACTTGAAGAACCTTTTGAAGCACCTTTATTTTTAAGAGTTTACTAAAAGCCACAAAGGTGCTTTAATGCAGGAATTACTTTCATGCATCAGCCACACTCAACCTTTTCAGCTACACTCTTCATACATAAAATGCAACTCACAAGTGCTTCACAAGTGCCCTAGGATTCACTTTATATGGTGAAAGCCCAAAGAACACATCACCATGATGTTAAAAAATGCACAATATATGTTGTTGTGTTTTTCACATGGCATGAACAGAACCAAGAATGAAATATGACTGCCTATATGATAAGACAGTGGTGACCTCTCACACTATAAACTCTGTAAACATGTGTGAGGGTTGCATATGAGAAAAAAAGAGAGAATCTTTTTCTCCTGTTCCAGTTAATCTTTTTTTCTATTGTATGAAAGTGCCCACAGAAAAGAACTGAGCACTTCTTCAGCAGTGAATACCGAGTTTCAATTCTCTGTTTTTCTTTTGTTTTCGGTTTAATTCATCAATTTCTCTAAGTACTCATTTCTTTCATTCTTTCGGTTCGACTGATTTACTGAGGAACCAACACCGTGTACAGATGTACACACACTCATAGAGCCTTTCACAAAATCATAGTTGTGGTCATGAGATGAATAGGATTCCTGTTAAATCATAAGTCATTGTTCTCACAGTGGAGTTCTCGTTCACAAAAGACTATCAAAAGGTTGGAATTACATAGAGACTAGAATGGAGAATTGCATTATCTTCATGACCTTTGTCTCTAAATCTGACTAACTACATTTCTTTATTTCATACAGTACTTAAATAGTAGCTCCAAAGCGTATACGTTTACGCATACATTCACAGGAAATGCATTTATACTTATATAAATAGAGTTCAGGGCTTTGAGCTCTATTGATTTCCATTTTAATGGACAAAAAGTGAAAGTAAGTCATATGCTTGGAACAATAAGTTTTGGATGAAGGTACCACACTTTAAAATAGCATTGCAGGTTTTAAATGATAAAACAATAGAGATGTTGCTCAAAATGGAAGTACTTGAACTTTCAGTCGTCAGATGTTATTGGAACATGTTCACACAATGGTTACTGTAATGTACTTCATTTGCAAGGACACTAGTGTACCTTGACAGTAAACTCACGGCATTCATGTTTTACATTCAAGCAAACAAAAATATGCCTCAGAATCGTTGCTTTCCAGAGCAAGATCCAAAGCCTCTCACATTTAAGACACCAGAATCCGCCAGTCCTAAATCCAGACTCCAACCAAATTGTGACAAGCCAAAAACAGCTCTATTTCCTTTGCTAAAGCATCTGTGAAAGGCAGAAAAGCACTGTAATTGCATCTGTGGCCATCAGCAAGTAATTAATCTGTCATGTGCCCTATTGTTTCACCCAGAATGCATCCAGAAAGTGTGTGAGTGTCAGACTAGAACATTTCTTTGTGCTGTTGAGGGATGATTTTGCCGTCTCCAGAGACCTGTGGGTCAGGAAATGTGTTTTATTTTTTTTATGTGTAAACAACACTAATGGCCCTGACACTTTCAGACATCATGAATATATAATTTGATTTGTTTCAGCATAAACAATGGTTGCATTGTTGAGTCATGCTGTGTAGCATATGTACCAATGCACTTGTTCATTAGGCACTAGCCAATCTCCAATTATACTTAACTCTCTAAATCTGCTAAACAGAATGTGATTTGGTTTAGCATTGCATCTATGTACATACTCTTAGTCATCTGTTTTAACATGTTACAAATATAAACTTTTTAACATAATTGTGTAGCATAGCGTCATGGCATCTAGCAATAGCATCTACATTTCTGAAGTCACAATAATTACTTGCCTAATATCTGGTTTACACAGATAATATTTTTAATGTATAATACTTTACCGTGCAGAAGTTTCTAGGGCAGTAAGAAGTTTTTTTTTTTTTGCTAAAGAATGGAATATTATCCAAGGGTGTATTAAATTGATCTAAAGTGACAGTAAAGACATTTATATGTTGCAAAATGTTACAAAATATTTATTTTACAAAACTTTTAATTAATCAAAGAATCCTGTGTTGCAACGCTTAAAAAATAGCAGCACAACTGTTTTCAACATTGATAATAATAATAATCAGCATATTAGAATAATTTCTATAAGATCATGTGACAGAACCGGAGTAATGGCCGCTGGAAAATCTGTTTTACCATCACTGGAATAAATTACATTTTAAATTATATGAAAATAGAAAACCGTTATTTTCATAATAATATTCACAAGTTTGTACTGTATTTTGATCAAATGAATGCAGCTTTGTTGAGCATAAGAGACTTTTAAAAAGCGTATCAACCTCAAAATCTTAAATGTTAGCATATACTTTATTTAAAATATGAATTGTTCTCAGATGCTTACATTTTGCTTAGTATCACATTATATAAGAGCTTAAGATCTTGTTGATTATAATGAATGCTAACATATTTCTAAGAATGAGAGTGATCTACTTTTGTTGCAGTACCGTTTGCAGTATGGTAATATCATTGCACTAGAGCACTAAAAAACTTTCCACAGCTGTTAGCTTGATATTTTTATAGGTTGGAGAAGACTTCATCTCAGAGTATGCAGCTAACAATGCTAAGGTCACAGTTTAGATTGCCTGGGAATGCATGTGCTGATGAATATGTATAACTTTGCATTGTTTAAAGTTGTTTTGGACTAGAAGTATCTGCCAAATGCAAAAAAAAAAAAAAATGGAAAGAGACCAATAGCTGTTTTCAGCATGCTGTAGTGAGGTGATACAGCGGTACAGTGTTGTTGTTTGCCGGAGGTCTTTATAATGAAAGTACAGCCACTGAGGAATCCCATCATAGAGGGAACTCTGGGAGGCTTGTGTGTTGTGGGTGATTAAAGCTTTTGAAAGTTTAAATAGTGGAAAATAACCTGTCTCGGGTGTGTTTGAACCAAAGCGTCTGATTGGCACTAATGAAATGCATCCAACAGTGGAGGCTGATGGGATTTGCCAGGGCAAAAAAAAAAAAAAAACACCTGCAGGAATGAAAACCAATTTCAGTTTTCACTCAAAATTAGCTTTTTCCAAGTTAATAGAAATTGATAACGTGGATTCTCCCAGATAAGATATCATACTTCAAACTGTATCTCTGTCTTTATGCTGCCAAAATAGAGTAAAACCACTCCCGATCTTGCCGACAGTGACTTTGCTTGTGATGCCCTGGGAGTGACCTCATCCCATCTCACAGCTTTAAGTTGCTGTGACACCATGGGACAGGGTCCTGCTCGTATCTCAATTCTGTTTCTGTCTGCCTGCATTCTGCGTTTCAATGATGACCACATGAGAGACCGAGGGAGATAAAAGATCAACTCCCCGGGAGGCACACAAGTCAATCTGAAAGTTGGAAGAAGCTTGTCACAGCTGTGAGGGTGATTGTGTGTGCGTGTGCCTGTGCTTATGCGTGTGCGTGTCTGTGTGTGTGTGTGTCTGTGTGCATGTTTACGTGGTTTATGAGGACACAAATTTGTATAATGACATGGGTATGACATAGGTATTACAAGGAGAAGGTGATTTATGAGGATATTTTCAGTGTCCCCATAATTCAAAATGCTTATAAATCATACAGAGTGAGTTTTTTTGGGGGAAAGTAGAAATATCAGGGCGTGTAGGGCAAAAAAACAATGTGTGTGTGTGTGTGTGTGTGTGTGTGTGTGTGTGTGTGTGTGTGTGTGTGTGTGTGTGTGTGTGTGTGTGTGTGTACGTGTGTGTGTGTGTGTGTGTGTGTGTGTGTGTGTGTGTGTGTGTGTGTGTGTGTGTGTGTGTGTGTGTGTGTGTGTGTGTGTGTGTGTGTGTGTGTGTGTGTGTGTGTGTGTGTGTCTTCCAACAAAATGTACCTAAAAATATTTGGATTCTTTAAAATGACAAAGTTGTTGCATTAGATATCAGAATACCAAACTAAGAGGCATTTATTTATTTTAAAGACAAATAGCAAATTTTCACAAAATTGGTGCACTGCAAAAACACTTAATGGTTGCAAAATATTTGTGGATTATGGGTCATTTCTGGGATTCTATAATATTTCAGTCTCCCTGTCCCCAATTTCTGAAGTGGTGGTTTACCAAAATCAATTGCTTTTGACAATAATGCCCATTATAATTACTAAAAACAATTGGTGAATTTTTATCATTTTTAGCATAAAATAACATCTTGTCTATCTTTAACAAGGGTTTTGTCAAGTCCCTGAGGCACTTCACTGAGTTTGTTCTTAGAAAATTATTAACAAAATGTGCATAGTTTATATGATTTTTGGCAATAATGTGAAAAAAAATATTTTTTCCTTTCTTGTGAATTTTTGTATTTTTTAAAAGCAAAGTTTTGATAAAAAACAGACTTTAAAGTTATGTCCCACAGTCTGAACTCAATCCCATCACACAAGCCATTCTTCACCCATAATAATTTAGTCTCCACACATATGTGACATAATTTACCAGAAATTACATCATCCAGGTCCCTTTAATAGTGGTGCAGAAAATGGTTTGTATTATCATATTTTTCATTGATATTTTTGAGGCGTATTATAGTCAGGGAGGGTACTGTCAAGCTTAAAGTTGCTGTATGTAAGTTTTTGACTCTACTAAAGCATAAAAATACCATAATATGTTTGCAGATATTTAAGAAACATGCAAAGTTAACACACTTGTTTATCTGAAAAACAATGCTACAGTTATTCTCCTTTGAAAATGTGCGTTCTGTGCCGGAATGTAGGTCTATGTTTTGGTCTGTGAAACCTGCCCACTGCTAGATTACCCAAATATATTTCGGCACCCCGGGTCGCCAGTTGGCGGAAAACCCAGCGTACATGTGCGCTTGTTCCCGTTGGTGTCGTTAATCTATCAACCTGTGTGTAGGTCAAGTAAAGAGGAAGGGCCGGGTGAAAAAAACCTCTCCAATATTTTGAATTTGGATAGCAATACCTAGTTCAACCACTAGTTGAATCCTACATACAACACCTTTAACAACTCAACCCCCATCACATAAAATGATGGAAAATTATAATTTTTCAACATTTTATTTTGATCCATACATATAAACAATGCACTTATTTTATTGCTGCCATATGTTGTCTACTCTCCTAACTACACGAGGAGCAGTGGCCATTTTGAGAGAAAAACCACGACCCTGTCACAAATATACTGTATGTGAACAATTTCAGATTTTTTAAAATCAGTTAGTCTGTGGTTTTCCTGAATTAGTAAACTGGTTGGTCTTAGGGAAGACCTGTTTAATTAGACTGGTTTCAGGTTCATTTGTTCATGATCAGACGTCTGTTTCTTAGGGGGCATTTAGATGGAACGCAACTACTTTTAACTTTCGCATAACTTATAACTTTTTTTTTATTATTATTCCAGTCAGTCTCTGCCGCCATTCACAAAAGTATCGTGTGCTGTTGCTGTCCCTTTAAGTTTTCAAATACCACACGTATCCACTACAATTACTATGGAATTGCAATAAGGGTTTGTTAACAAGACAACAATGTACTAAAAACGGAAATGTTTTTCCTTTGCATTTTTTACGTACAGACAACAACATTGTCAAAACGATCCCCACTCACTTGGAGGTGTGAGAGTGACTTAATGCTGTATAATGCATGCAAGGCCAGTGGTTGGCAATGTCACTTTGTAAAGAAGCTCTACGCGAACACAAAATACGCATGCGCATGACTTCACCATTTTCACAAATTCTTTTTTTTTTTTTTTTGCACAGAGAAGGTAATGATATTGTTTGAAAAAATTTACACTTTGAAACCCATTTTCAAAAGTTTGCTTTGCTGAACTAAATGAACGGCCAGAACGCATACAACGTTTTTAGTTGAAAATGGTGTTGTGTAAACATACTAAGGAAAAGTACTGAAGACTGGAGTATTAATGCTGAAAATTCAGCTTTGCATCTCAGGAATAAATGACATTTTGCAATATATTAAAATAAAAACAGCTATTTTATAACACTCACGATATACTGTTTTTACAGCATTTTTGATCAAATAGCCTTGGTGAGCTTAAAAATCGTACCAACCCCAAAGATCTGAAAGTGTAAACCAAATCAATATCTAATCTTCATAAGGATAGTAAAAAAAAACGATAATGTAATGGATATAGATCTGCATTTCTGGTAACATGGTTTAAACTATCTTCCGGTAGAAAGGTAGAGTAAATGTACCACTCTTCAGATTTAAAAGCTTCACATTTTCCTTGTTTTTCCATTTTCTCCCCCAAAAATGTCAGTTCAGACAGAGAACAACACAACAACAACTAAATATATATATATATATATATATATATATATTCCTGTTGCTTTTTCTCTCATCGCCTCAGTTCAAAGCGATTATTCCCACATCTAAAGTCTTTAATCAGCATGCCATCCATCAGAATCCTGATTAGCCGGGAGATCTCTGTAGGACAGGCCTCTGCGGTTACAGTTTTACCTGAACCCCCTGCCTCCGAGTAAATTGATATTTGAGTAAGGAGGATGAGCGCAAGAGCAGTAATTAGCACGCTGTGAGGACCGACAGTCTAATGATCAAATGTGTGTTCGGCTTTGACTGACCTCGGTGCTCATACAGTACTGATGTCACCACATATGGCTCTGTCACATGGTTTCTGCCTGCTCCGTTGTGCATTAGGTGGCATTAGGAGGATGTCAGGTCTCTTTAGTGACCTCACCAGTGGTGTGACGAGGAGAGCATGGCCTTTGACATCCCCTGAGGAACAGCAGCAATGATGTCAGACTTTTACTGTCTGTTTGAAGCATCTGCTCCATCTGTTCCCATCGCTTCTTTGTCTTTCTGTCCCCTCATTTCTAATAGGGGATAATGGAAGCGGTTGTAACACGTGGCAAGTTTTGCTGCCCTTGAATTGAAAGATTATTACTAGGTTGTTAAGTAATTTAACATGACTGATAACAAAGGATTTTTTCATGACTGTGAGGTCGGAAACAACTGTAAAGCTAGTTATAAGTCAAACACATGTGCTGAAGGCACATATAGAATTATTACTATACCAAGGAAAACAGTGTTCAGTAGTGTTAAAACATTGATATTATTACTCTATTATGTTCTTTGACAAATATTTTGTAAATATATTTTTTGGAATGTGTACATTTTTTATAGTTTTATAGGAATAGTCTAGTTACTCATAGTTATAGGTATATAAGTTTATTTTAAAGCTGTGATTTTTCTAACTTGCTCTATTATATTAAATTATGATATATTATGTTATATTATATTATATACAAACATTTAGGTTCAGGAAGATTTTTTAATGGGTCTTTTATGCTTTTAGGCTTTAATCAAAAATACAGTAAAAACACAAATATGTTGTATACATATTAAATTGACAATTTATTTGAAACAGAAATATTTGATAACATTATACATGCTTTTATGGTCATTTTTGATCAATTTATTGCACCCTTATTCTTTATATATTATATATTTATTTATTTATAATTTTTTAAAGAAATCTTACTGGTCCCAAACTTGTATTATATTATTATTTTATAAATACTACAAGTTTAGGTTCAGGAATATTTTTTGTACATTTCTGAAAGAAGTCTTAGGAAGCAATGCAACAGTAAAAAAACTTTGCTGTAATTTTTTATCAATTTAATGTATGTTTCCTTTTAAAATAAATCTCAATGATCCCAAACTTTTAAATGTTCTGTTCTGTTCCGTTCTATTCTATTTTATAATATAATCTGTTCTGTTCTATTCTGTTCTATTCTATTTTATTATAATATAATCTGTTCTGTTCTATACACTGTTCCAAAAGAAATGGATTTGCAGTAGCCTGTTAGACTCCCTATTTTCATATTCTTAGCAGGTTTCAAAAACCAGATTTTTTGCATGTTTTCTTTTTCTTTTTTTCTCCAGTTCATTTCTTTTGACAGCACCATTCTAAAATGATTAAAGATGATTATCTTTCTTGTGTGGCGGAATCCACATGTACAATATTTCTGTGCTAACGTGAGATGAATAGCGGCTCATTATTGTGCCTGTTTTGGGTTTAATAGACAGTGATTACAATAGCAATATAATTCACTTCATATCCTGTCTGCCTCTCCTTTTCTTTTCCTCTAGGTGTATGGGGTGTATGTGTGGCCAATGACTGCGGTTCGGTTGGGCTCCAGAGTCGCTCGGTGTGGTGTGTCCATTCTGAAGGCTGGAGCACACATCAGTCCAATTGCTTTCCATCTGACCGCCCAGTGCACCAGCGAGTGTGTGTGAAGATGTGTGAGTGGCAAAAGGATCTGTTTGAGTGGCGCTTGTCTCCTTGGGGCCCATGCACCCCGAGTCCTCTCCTCCTAGCCAGTCGATGTGTGACCGCTCAGCGTGGAGTACAAAGCCGAGATGTGGTGTGTGTGAAGCGTACCAATGGCACCACGGTGAGCCAGCATGTTTGTGAAGCATTTTCTGCAGTGCCGGAACGAGAACAGGCATGTTTGTTACCCTGCCCAATCGACTGCGTCGTCTCCGCCTTCACCCACTGGTCCACCTGCAGTCGCACCTGCGGGTCAGCCCTCCAGCAGCGCACCAGACACGTGCTGGCAGCACCCCTGTATGGAGGAGCAGACTGTCCCAGCCTCACCCAGACACGTCCCTGTAACTATGAGAAAGCCCACCCTGCCCTTTGTCCCTCCGACCAACAGGAATATAGTTACAGTTTGTGGGTGGGGCCCTGGAGCCCTTGCAGACTTAAAGGGACAGCGCCTGTTGGAAAGACGACAGTGGACTTTGGATTTGGGCTTGATGGGAAAAAAACAGTCAAAGCTTCATACACCATCAAACGCCACGCTGAGATTAATTACCATCAAAATCATTATGATGAAAGAGGCCACAAAGTATCCTGGGAAATCACCATTGGCTATCAGACTCGGCAACTGCGCTGTACGAGGAGTGATGGGAAAAACGCCATGCTAAGGTGGTAAATCTATGAATGTAGAAATGAACGGGTGAATGAATAAGTTAATGAATTCATTCATTTATTAACCCATCTACCAATCAATCTAATGTCCATCAATCCACAGATTGATCAGTCAGTGAACTCATTTATTTTATTTTATTTGTATATAATGTCTTTTTTATTCATTTTAATTTCATATTTAATTATTTAAATTATTTTATTTTTATGTTATATGTTTTTCATATTTTTAAATCACTTCATTATTTCTGTTTAGTTTTTATACTTTTCTTATTTTTATTTCTGGTATTTGTCTTTCTATGTTTTATTTGTTTATGTTGTAGTTTATTTTCACTTAGTTTAGTTCTCAACCCAGACAGGGTGATTCGGAACCCATGGCTTCTTACCAAAAAAAGACCTCTAAAATATTGATTTCATTTTAAATTGTTTTATTATGTAAGAAAAAACGACATTGTGAAGTGAGACAAGAGACATGAAACTAGCACAACTATGTAAGAAATTGGCTAATTTTTTTCAGTTTAGCATTGCAAAAATACAAAAAAGTCCACCGACTGCTGCAATTAGTCAGAATGAAGAGAGAGTTGAGTAATAAAAGCTTTTTAAAGAACTAATGTAGATCGACTGTGGTCAAATAGAGCTTCAATGAGGACTCATTACTGATCTAACCATAAATAAATGATTCAGGCCTATTAGCAGACAGTTATGCAACAATGTTATGCAATAAATTGACTTGTTTTATTAAATGCCTCCCTACAGTGAGGATATTAGAGTCTTCTGTATGAAGCACTGCCATCCTGCGAGTGCAGACGGATTCCCGTTTTATCATCTGATGCTGTTTGCATCAAAGAACATGCTGATATTTATGTATGCATTACTGGTTACACTGTCAAATAACAGATTCTACATTTTACCTTCTGTTGTGGGCGAGACAGAAAAGAGAGAAGACTTTCCAACCGTTTCTTTTTCCAGCTGAGGGAAGATCCAAAGCTGGCTGCTTATTATTAATTTTTTATTTGATTTTAATGGAAATAGTACTTGTTACTCCTAGAAAACTACAATAATAAGCTCCAGAGAGAGCGCAGGACTGCCGTGTGTTGTAGTGAATATGAAAACTGAAATAACTTTTCTGAAAATAGAGCATGCTATAGGACAGCGGAAATCCAGTGACACAAGGGAACTATGTTTTAAAACATGTTAGTTTAAACTTCTGATATAGGGTTTTCTGAGCACACACATCCAAAGCAAGCAGAAACACTAAGTTCTCTTTCATGTCTCATTGACCTAAAAATGTCAAATACACACAAGTTTATGTTAAAAACACATAAGTTAAAAAACAGTTATGGATTTTTATCATAATAGGCTGGCTGTGTACAGACACTGCCAACACATCTATGTGCAGGCAACATGTAAAAGGGAATTTAGCATAGTAGGTGCCCTTTAATGTTGAAAAATGTCCAAATCAATCTGAATTTAAACATCCCGCCTGAGTGGGATGCGTTTTAATTCCCATCACCAAGTGAAATGTTCAAGTGTTTTTTACACATTTGTGTATCAAACTCATCCCAGTGAAACACTGTAATATTATTTAATCTAATTCTTTGCTTTCTATTTTATGACTAATGCCTTTATAACAGTATACTGAAGATTAGCACTTTGTGGTCCCCTATTTAATTAATCCACTAATGTTTATTCAGTGTCAGTTCAACTCTAAAACAAGCATATTTGCAATCAATATTTTGCAAGCAATGTTTTGTTGTCTATGCAGTAGCATCAATAGTGTTGCCAACAATAAAATGCTAATGCCAGTCTTTATTTGTCTGCATAATAAATTAACATAATTGTATGTCTTCAGATTATAAGATTCCCCTTGCGGTTTGCAAACTTTTTCGCATTCGTATTAAGCCAGACTAAACTTCTGAATAAATCGAACACCCACGGATTTCATAGTTTGCTTTTGCTTGTTTTCTATGCCAATATATTCAGCGAGAATCAGCAGCAACGCTAAAGCCTTGGAGAGTTCGAGAGACAGCTTGAAAAATGTTCTGTTTATGTTGCTACCTTTTTTGTCATACTAGCCAGAGGCTAAATGCATGCCAGCAGCTTCAGAACAGGCAAATGAGCCCTTTTTTAAGTTAAGGCGATATATAAACATGAAATCTTTTGAAAGAAACTAAACAGTAACTGGTAATGTAATTTTTAGAATTGTGATCTCTCTCTCTCTCTCTCTCTCTCTCTCTCTCTGTATATACACTCACCGGCCACTTTATTAGGTACTCCTGTTCAATTGCTTGGTAACACAAATTGCTAATCAGACAATATCATGGCAGCAACTCAATGCATGTTGGCATCTAGATGTGGATGGGGTTGGTATCTAGATGTGAAGACAACTTGCTGTAGTTAAAACCGAGCATCAGAATGGGGAAGAAAGGGGACATTCTCGTTCACCATTCCTGACTGGTGGAATGATCTTCCCACCCCTATCCGGACTACTGGATCCCTGTCAATCTTCAAGCAACAACTGAAAACTCATCTCTTTCGACACTACTTGACTTCATCCTAAACTTAAAAAAAAAAACGTAATCTTTATCTTTCTCTTTCTCTCCTTCTCTTGCTAGCTTGTACTTATTTGAACAATGCCTGAGACTTGGTGTTATGAGCACTTCCTCTGTCTGTTTGCCTCTTCAAGATTAATTTTTTTCTATGCCACGAATAATTAAGGCAGTTCTGAAGGCAAAAGGGGGTCCAACCCGGTACTAGCAAGGTGTGCCTAATAAAGTGGCCAGTGAGTGTATATAAGATGGATAGAGGAGAGCTCAACCAGCCAGTTAACCCAGTAAAGGATCGCAGAGGGCTACAAAATATCAATCATCTTTTTACAGCAATCTTCATTTTACAATGTCATAAAAATGAGGTTAAAAAAATGACACTGTAAATTTCCTTTTCACCCCCAGCCTTTGCGACCATGACAACAGCCCAGTGAACTTTCATTCATGCGTGATGCCCAGAGACTGTAAAGTGTCTGATTGGTCACAGTGGAGTCCGTGTTCAAAGACGTGTCGGACGTCTGACCAATCCCCTGGCTTCAGAATCAGGAGCCGCAGCCTGGAGAGAGCAGCCATTGGTGGAGGAGAGCCATGCCCCACCCTGGAGGAAAAAGCAAACTGTAATGTTTTAGAAGACACTCTGCCACTGTGCCCAAGGTGAAGAGACAGCATTGCCAGAATTGTGCTTCCAAATCTTTTCAAACGTTGTAGTTCTTAAACTCAACGTGAAAATAAAATTCGCCATAAATGCATGTTATTGATTTTGTGAATGATTAACCCATGCTTAGGTTTAATTTCTTTAAAAAAAATTGACCACTTAACTTTTCATCAAATGTTATGTTTTTTTTTTTTTTGATAATCCGTTTAGCTTGGAGTCATGTCACAATATAGAAGAAAATATATGTTGCTACTTCAATTTCATTTTGACTTTGAAAAGACTGAATAGATGACTCTTTGATTTGACTTCAAATTAATGTTTTTTTAATTGGCTGGAAATGCAGGTATGATTGGAGGGTGACCAATTGGAAACCATGCCAGGTGACCCCACTTTTGAGTCAGCAGGACCATCGCCATAACAATACCAACATCCTGTGTGGACGTGGGATCCGAACCCGAGAGGCATATTGTGTCAGGATCCATGACAACACAGTGCCATCCCATAGTAAGAACTAGCTATAGACTATTAACATAGAAATTTGATTGAGTTATGCTTTAGTTTTTGTACCATGGTAGTATCACAGCATTATTTGAAATCATTTTATGCGAGTATGATAGTCATTCAGTACTTGGTGAATATCAGTATACCATGGTCTTACTCGGGGGGGGGGGGGTTGGCCTGACACGCCATCAGGCAATTAATATTCATGAGCAAAGATGATTAGGTGGCACGTGCACTACCTTGTATTTTTTTATTTGTTTTTACACGGTCACATTAAATTGACCAAATGTGCCAGTAAATATATATTTTTTTTTTTCTGTTTATTAATCACAGAATCCTGAAAAACATAAAAGTTTCCACAAAAATATTAAGCAGGACAATGATAACAATACACAAGCAGTATTTTTGAGCAGAAAATCAGCATATTAGAACGATTTCAGGATGGTGACAGGAATTAATGAACATTTAAAATATATTAACATAGAAAACAGCTTATTTTAAATTATAATAATATTTCACAATATCGCTGTTTTACTGTATTTTTTAAACAAATGCAGCCTTAATGAGTAAACATTCAAGAATCTTACAGACACCATACTTTTTCATATTTTACTGTATCATTCACAAAGAAGGCGATTCTAGTATGCATGGAAATAAGCTCAGTGGCAAACAAAGTCAAGTTTAGTTGTTTAGACTTATGCATCATTCAGTACAAAATGTAATATACAATGATTAAAAAGGTTTCAATCTAATTGCAAAATTCTACCTTGTAAATGTGTGCATTATATAGCTTTATGCTTGTTAGAGTATTGTATCGTTAGCTTAGTAACAAGAAGAGTGTAAATGTGTGGCCTATGTAGCGCGATCCAAGGCATTTATAAGATTTCATTTCAGTGAGGATGATGCCTTGGAAGACTTTCTGGTTTTGGATCAAAGCACTAATAATATATCCATCTCGCGTTACAATAAACGAATGTGATTAACACAAATGAGAGTCTTTTTTTAAACATTGACGGCATAAACATTGTGGGAAAAAAATATGTTCTAGATTGCTTTCGTTTTATTTAATCCTTCATAGGCTGTTGAGTCTCAGGGCAGAACGCTACGGGGGAGACTTAGTTTCCTCTGCATTTCTGTTTTTTTATTTAAATGGTAATATTTGGCCACACAGTGAGAAAGACGGATTTGAATTACATTTATTTTTGTACAAGCTTCTGTTAGATCTTTAAAAATGCATTTCATCTAGTTTTAAAAATATACCACTTTTTATGGTAAATCTCTCTCTGTTTTTTATTATTAGTGAATCGGCCTGTTGGCAGGAACTTGTGCACCGGGCCTTTACCGCTATTGGCTGAGTCTTGCTTCATTCCCTGTCAGAAACACTGTCCCCTCACGCCTTGGTCACCCTGGGGACCCTGTCTCCATGACAACTGTTTGGAACTTCAAGGGAGAAGAGGTGAGAGACGAAAACATCCCATCAGACCAGATCACACATATCCAAATCTAAATCACACACACTTAGATTCACACCCCCTGTCCTTGGTTTCTTTTCTCAGTAATGTAAATCATGTGTGAATATCAGGTGTGACGTATTTCTGACCCTAAGCTGTGGGGCCGCCTACTCAGCTGTATTCCTCTATTTAGACTCGCTATAAACACCTTTTTCTTTATATTCCGTTTTCTGTTTCTTCTCTCCTTTCCATATATTTGGCCAAGATATTTGACTGTTGCGCTGCTTATTTTACCAGAGTGTGGGAACCGTATCTGCAAAAGTGTTGGCATTGAGCAGGGTTACTGTTTGAGTCATCGCTGATAGTTCTTTTGCTTTGTTATTTTGCATGCGTTCACCTCACGTACAGGTTTCAGGGTGAGAACTCGTTCTGTAATTAAGGAGTCTTCCGTGGAGTCCGACAGTTGCCCTCATGTCAGCGAAGCGATGACCTGCGATGACCCCGTCTGCTTCCAGTGGCGAGTGACATCACAGGGGCCCTGTGTTCCGCAAAATGGATCGTGTGGCCCCGGATTCCAAGAACAGACTCTGGAGTGTTTGTCTGCCACAGGTATGCAGTTCACGTTTCCTTTTTCTTCCCTTTTTTACTGGAATAGTTGACCCAGAACTGAAAAGTCATAATTTTCTTACCTTGATGAGGTTACAAACTTGTATGACTTGCTTTCATTCATGGAACACAAAATGAGTTATTTTGTAGAATGTCCAATATGCTCTTTTCCATACAAAGAAACTAAAAAAGCACCCTAAAAGTATCATGCAGTCCATATGATTTGTATATTTCCAGTCATTCAAATATTTAATTTTATGTTTTAAACCTTTTGTATTCTGTTGTCTAATGTTGTAACAATATGTACATCATAACATATAATCTTTTTGCATTTTACATGCTAAAATCTGTATTTATTTTACTGTTCCTATACAAACAAACAAATAAATAAATAAATGACCTGATTTATTATGAAAAGACCAATGACGTCAGTTCTGGTGAGTCTTAAGACACCATATTTGAATGCATGCAAGTGAGAATGTTTTCAGGAAGTAGCAAAAATATTTTATGGCTTCAGAAGAAAACAGTGAGGCAAATGTGCTACTTTTATGCTTTATGGACTATACTTTTATAGTGTTTGTTGTCATTTTTGGAGCCTAACATCCCCCATCCAACACTTGTTGTTGTTTTCCTTTACTCAGCAAGGAACCATTACATTTTTCAAAAGTGTCAGTAAACACGTTACAACATTTATTTTTCAAATAAATGTTGTTCTTTTGAACATTCTATTTATTAAAGAATCTTGAAAAGCTGTTTACAACATTGATAATATTTCTAGAACAACAAATCAGCAGATCATGTGACACTAAAGACTGGAGTAATGCTGCTGAAAATTCAGCTTTGCATCACAGGAATAAATTGCATTTTAAAATATATTAAAATGCAAAACATTTATTGTAAATTGCGCAAATATTTCACAATATTGCTGTATTTACTGTATTTTTATCAAATAAACGTGGAGCCTTAAACTTATTTTAAAAACATTTATAAAAATCTTACTGACCACAAACATAGACATTAGACATTTAGCAAAAAAAATCCAGAAAAATCGTTCTTAAAAACTGCATGAAGGTGATTAAATAAGGACAGCATGTACAGAACTATCCCTTTAATTATCTTCCTCATTCCCATCATTCTTCACCTTCATCCCTCTAATTACTTTCAACCTTCTGTTATCCCCATCCTCAAACTCTTCAGCGATTAGTTATTTTTACTCGCATAAGCAAATGATCAGCTATCTTTTAATCTCCTCTCCTCCCGGCGGGCATGTGGCATATTTCTCATCTGTCTTCTGTGCTTCTCATTGAGATGAGTTTAAGATGCAGTTTTGACACACAACTGCCAAGGAGCCTTAGGTGTCCTCAACGGTCTTTCATTGTAACGTCAATCATCCACGTCAAGTGCCAGCATCTGTGTTGTCCATCAGTAGCAAGTATATAAGTGGTCTTAAGGGGTTTACAACTGTATTTGAAATATGTCCGTCTGTGGCTAGGCAGTCGTCAGGCATGACTGGATGCGGTGGAGCTGTAATTTTACATCCGACACACACATATCTACATTAAACCTGACAGCATCATCTTCCCAGCATGCAGTTGGGATGTTCTGCAAAATGCAAAGTGAAGCTGAAATGTCAAATCCATTAAAGCTGAAGTGCAGTTGACTTAAAGTGATAATGTAGTCTTGCTGGAAATTTGAGTTGTAATCACTTTACACTTGGTTAAAGTCACCTTATCTGACGTTCCCACAACAACATTAGATACAAAATAAAACTAAACATCCCAGCTATTCAATGTGAGTTTACAACTCATACACTAGATTTGTACATTTTCTGATGAAAATTTAGTTTTTAGTGTTTTCTGTACTGCCATGATGATAAAGTACAATCCTATATATATATATATATATATATATATAGTTACTATAGTGCTAGTTTTGATCACATTACTATGCATTTTCTATTAATTTTTGAATGGTTGCTGTTGGAAATTGCTTATTTGCCTTAGCAAAAAGCTCAAAGGGTAGTTTTTGCAATGGCCAGACATGGTTCACAGCTTCATTTGCAAAAGTTATCACTCCAGTTGCTGTGATCTGACTGCAAGTTTGATGTTTATGAAGTAGCATGCGATAGCATTCTGCTGCCTATCAGCAGTTCTGGCACACTGGCACTTTTTAAGGCTCTGGTAATCACTCTGGAAAATTGCTTCTTCTAACAGTACAAATAGGTGAAAAAATCTCCCTGTCTGCCATGTGAAAAGAAAATGAAATAAACCCTTATAACGTAACAGGAAAGTGGTGATTACAGGGGTCATAAAAATACATGTTAAGAGCTGTGCATCTTCAGACGAGACAGTCTCTTTAAAATAAGAGCTCCGTTAGTGCATTTATATCTTAGGCAACGAATACAATTCAGAGAGATTTATTTTTAAGGCCTAACATGAATTGGAGAAACGTTGCCCTTCCTGTATCTGAGATGTAATGAAGAAATGAACTATTGCTGCTCAATATCTGATTCTCAGAAGAGAGTCTGTCCAGACCAGTTAGGTTTATTATTCACATTTTATCTTTGTTCTTTTAGCTCACAAACAACCTGAAGAGCATGTTCTAGTTGATTCTGTGTTTGTGTATATTTGTTCTTTCCAATCTCAAAAATAAAAAGATCTTCTGTGAGATTGATTTTGTATATGCGAGTTTAATCTTTCCTCGCTGAGTTATAAGCTAAATAAAAAAATTAACTTCTCTTTTCTTTTCTTTTCTTTTGTTCTTGCTCAAAACATTTACAATTGTTGTTAAAAATATGTGCATTACAAGAAAAAGCGGAGCCTACTGAAATATATTAAAACTAATTCATAATAAAAATAAATATATATATATATAATGTAATGTACAGTTTTTTTCTAATTTTAAGCATAAAACTAACAACATTTAGAGAGATTAATGAGATTAAAGAAATCGCCACTAAAATGTTCTTTCCTTCTTGGTATTTATTTATTTGTATTATTTGTATTCATTTATTTTTGCAGTGAAGCAGTTAGGATTCTTTAGAGTATTTTCCACAGTGAACTGAGTGAAGTTTAGCGCTAATGTTTTACTGCACCATTAATTATCAGATATTTATTTTCAAGCCGTCTGTTAATTAAAAAAGTCCCTTAATGTTGTCCAATCATGGTCTTTGAGAAAAGAATAGAGCAATCAGAGTGCTATTAAACATCTTATTTGCATATTCTTCTACTTTAATTAAAGAAAAGTGATTGTTAGGTGCAAGATAAGAGGATTTTCCTGTGCTTAAAACAAGCCATGATCAATATTTCAATGTTCTAATGTTGTTTCTTGGCAGTAAATTTAATTACATATTTCCCTTGCTGTACTCGAAGATGTTATGAATTAAATATGCTTGTTTATTGGGAAACAATAAGTGTTATTACAAAAAAACGGTGAAAAGATAAACATTATACATTATGTCGATATAAATAAAATAAGAAAACCACTGAGAACATGGGCGTTTTTTTTCCTGATTAGATGCATTTAACAGAAATGTCTGCTTTGCTCTTTGGATTACAGGTGATCCAGTCCCTAATGATCAGTGTTCAGGAGATCCTCCTCCAGTCCGGCAGCCATGCGAGATGCCCTGTCCTGGGGACTGTGTACTGGGACACTGGAGCCCCTGGACTTCCTGTTCCCAGTCCTGCTCCAGTAAAAACCAGGAGGGAAAACAAAGTCGCTCGCGTCTTGTTCTGGCTCTTCCTGGAAAGTGTGAGCTCAGATTGAACATTTGGTTCACAAGCATTTAGTTTGTGCAATGTACGTAGAACACCAGGCCAAGTGAATAGCGCACAAGTTCAACATTTTTTTATTATGATAAAGATGATGATGATATGGTTATGTTTTGTCAAGTTATATTGTGAACACTCAAAGAAGATAAATAATAATACAAAGCACAAATTATGAAAACATGTTAGAAATGTACCGTTTCCAGCTGTTGCAGAAAAACTGGATACAACAGCCCTCACATACTGGGCTTTATTTAAAGCCCTTCTTTGTGACTCTTTCGATTGAATTATTCAAATGCCTCTTTTTAAACTGTAGACTCTGATTTACCCTGAGTGCAAATCTCTAATCCCCATTTTAAAATGACGTTCTATTAGTCTGTGTCCTGTCATCCCCTTATTTCATGCTGGTGCCCATAAAGCAGCTCTTTCCAATGAATTATAGATGCTTTCTTTATGACACATTCACCAGGGACATATCCTTTGTTTGACCCCTCAAACATATGGCCCTTCATCCTTAAATATGTGTGGGTTTGTCACCGTGTGTGTATACACGTTATTTATTCATTTTTGTTATATGCACATTTTTTAAAGAAGCCTCTTCAGTTCGCCAAGACTGGATTTATTTGCTCAAAAACGGTTATATTTAATTATATTATAATTGCAATAGTCATTTAAAAAAATTATTTTATATTTTTAAATGTAATTTATTCCCAGATTTTTTTGCATTCGTTACTCCAGTCTTCAGTGTTACATGATCCTTCAGAAATAATTATTATATGCTAATTGTCTGCATTGAATCACACATGTTTTTTTTCTGGATCCTTTATAGAATAGAAAGTTTAACTGCACAGCATTTGTACAACCCGAATTCTGGAAATGGACTTTCAAATCACATGAGCCAATATTTTATTCACAATAGAACATAGAGAAAATAACAAATGTTTAAATTGAGAAATGTTACACTTTTATCCACTAAATGAGCTCATTCAAATTTGATGCATGCTACAGGTCTCAAAAAAAGTTGGCACAGGGGCAACAAAGGGCTGAAAAGGCCAGACATTTTGAAAAGATTCAGCTGGGAGAACATCTAGCAGCTGATTATGTTAATTGACATCATGTCTGTGACATGATTAGCTGTAAAAGGGATGTCTCGGAAGTAAAGATGGGCAGAGGCTCTCCAATCTGTGAAAGAGTGCGTAAAATGATTATGGAATACTTTAAAAACAACGTTCGTCGTTGTCAGATTGCAAAGGCTTTGCAAATCTCATCATGTACAGTGCATAACATCATAAAATATTCAGAGAAGCTGGAGAAATCTCTGTGCGTAAGGGACAAAGTCGAAGACCTTTGTTGGATGCCCGTGGTCTTCGGGCCCTCAGACGAAACTGCATCATTTGTCTGCATTATTCTGTCATTGACAGTACTAAATGTAGCAGGCATCAAATTTGAAATGAGCTCATTTTGTGCATAACATTTTTAATTTCTCAGTTTAAACATTTGTTATGTTATCTATGTTCTATTGTGAATAAAATATTAGCTCATGTGATTTTAAAGTCTTTTAGTTTTCATTTTATTTAAATTTAAAAAAACACCCCAACATTTCCGGAATTCGGGTTGTATCACTTTTGAATAACTGAATGTCATTGCTGAATTTTTTTTTCTTATTTTATCTTACTGAACTCCAAACTATAACTTAAAAAAACATGTAGCCTAGTTACTAAATTAAGAAACTAGCTTGCTAGATAAAGTGCATATTAACAGCGTAAACATGAACCTTGTGATCATATGATTAAATGTTAATAAATTACGTGTATCAGCAATGATGAATCTCTGAGTTTAAAGCGGCTCAGACAGAAAGGCTGCGTGTGCCCTGACAGTGACGTGCTGTTTGAGCTATGTACTCTTTTCCTAAATGCATTACTTACATTTCACAGGTATATTCTCCATCTGTAAATCTTAGAAAGCCATGTAAATATTTCCATTCTGCTGTCAGAAGTGAACAAGCTTCTGCTTTGCGAGTCTCTGTTAAACTAACAGACTTGGTTCTGAATTAATGCCTTTTAAATTCGAATATAATTCGAACATATTTTAGTATAAAATTCTAATTTAGTTTTTCAGCCAATTTGACAGCCTTGATAGACAGTGTGATATTTTAATCTGCTGAATATGCACAGCTAATGATCGATATGTATATACAGTATAATAATATGCTGGATGGCTAATAAATGATTCATGATGCCATATTAAATCAATGTGCAGTATTTTTAGTGCACAGTAGATTTGTTGAAGTTATAAATAATTACACAGTTGTTGTTGCTATTGACAGGTTTGGGATGTAAAAAAAAAAAATTTTTTTTTCTGGTTATAGATGGAAAGCCATGTCCTCCGGCCCCTGAGCTGGAGCAGTGGAGACCCTGCGGCACACACTCATGCACAGTATACTACTGGGATACTTCACCTTGGGATCACTGTATGCCAAACACCATCACAGACGAGAGTGAAGGTAACAGCACAACTCCACAGATGGAGAATGATGCCACCTGCGGTACAGGGGTACAGATGCACCAAGTCACGTGCAGGAGAGCTGGGAATGGAAATGTGCTGCCAAAACGGTAAGGAACCTCAAAATCTTTCATCCTAAATTCTGTGTAGAACACATACAGATCTCATACTGGAATATACTTTAGGTGTCCTGAATCCTCTCGTCCTGACTCGATCCGGTCTTGTCCTTTACCTTGCAAAATTGACTGCATCGTCACACCTTTTAGCGAATGGAGTGGCTGTCCCACTTCCTGTTTATCAGGTAAACTTGAAGTCCGCAACAACATGTCCTAACCAGGCACAACTTGACGAGTTTGAACTTAGTTTTTTCTCTCAATACTCTGGATGTCTTTGTTTTTCTAGAGAATGCTACTGCACCACCCCAGTCCCGACACAGGATCATCATCCAGAGACCTGCTAATGGAGGTCAAGAGTGCCCCGATACTCTTTATGAGGAGAGAGAATGTGTTCCACCCCCTCTGTGCCCAACTTACAGGTAAAGAGAGAAATTGTTTCATAATTTAAATGTTGATAAATGGCAAAAAATTTGGATAAGTTGGAAAGTCTGGAAAGACCCAACAAGTTAGCTAGCAGTCAATTAATTTACAACATACAAAATAAAATTAATCAAATTTCTTATATGCTGACTGCTTGACTGTTTGGTGTTGATAACTTGTTTTTGAAAGAAGTCTCTTATGCTTACCAATGCAGCATTTATTTTATCAAAATACAGTAAAAACTGCAAATTGTAAAATATTCTTATAATTTAAAATAACTGTTTTATATTTTACTATATTTTAAAATGTGATTTATTCCTGTAATGCCAAATTTTATGCTGAGTTTTCAGCACCATTACTTCTTCAGTGTGACATGATCATTAATTATTCTAATATGCTGGTTTGATGCTCAAGCAACATTTCTTATTATTATCAATGTTGATAACAGTTGTGCTGCTTAGTATTTTTACCCTTTTTAAATGAATTAATTTGTATTTTATTTATTTAACAGTATTTAATTATTTTGTTTATTTTATTCATTCATTCATTTTAAATGGTGAAATTTTAATGAATAAATGTATTCATTAAATTCTTTAATGAAAAGGAAGTAAAAAAAAACATTTATTTGAAATATAAATATTTTGTTATGCTATAAATGTTATTACTTTCACATTTGATCAAATTAATGCATCCTTTCTGAACCAAAATATTGATTTATTTCTAAAAACATATATTTTGATCAATAGTATACAACAAAGCTACATATAGATCATGTAAAAATCTCTCGCTTCTCAAGTAAATCATAATAAACTTGATATTGACTTATTATTATCATCAGTAGCTTATTAGTTATTAATTGTCATGAAAAATTTAACTTTTTTTGTGTGATTTTATGATTTGTATATATATATATATATATAGGAGAAACTAGAACATTCTTAAAAATGAGGAAAGCACTATTCATATAAGAATGAATAAACAAAGTTTTTATAAAGCACCCTTTATAATGTTTAGAGCATTTTTTTAAATCCTCCTTTAGAAAAATACCCAAATGTAATCAAACATGTGGTGTTAAACATGGTAATGTGTATCCCTACTTGATGTGCCAATAAAACTCAAAATGTTCATGAGGTATCACTGGATGTAAGCCAGACACCGCAACATGATTTCTGTGCACTGGTGTTTCCTGGCAGATGGCAGACCCATCGCTGGCATCAGTGCATTCTGGTACCTGATTCGGTGAGGCAGGCTGTGGGTGGGCCCGCAGAGGCATGCGGTATTGGTCTAGAGACAAGAGGCAAGTGACAGATTAGGATCTCTGTATGATTTAAAGTTTTATTAGCAAAGTTCTGCAAAACGAGGTTACTGTAGGACGATAACTTATCTAAGAGATTCAGAGGGACTTCTTGGCTGCCTGAAGGTTTTTTTTACTTGCTATTTTCCCCATACTCTCCCATCTTATAGAACATTGTCAGAATGTCAGAGAGGACACACAGCACGGTGTGACATCTGACATCTCCGTCCCCAGGCCCTTTTTAAAATATCCTGCTGGTGCTACATGTAAATTTAAAGGTGCTGGCCTATCAAGACACAGCAGGGATCCTTTCAAAGTGTGGTTTGCCGTGTACAGGACCAAATTCAAAGTCAGTTTTGGAAAGTGAGAAGAGTATTTCTCAGAAAATAAATGATTCCCTCAAGATGAGCACAGTGGGCTTCATTTGGGAAACATGAGCAGAATGGTTATCTATGTAAATTATTTGTAAAACCATTCTTACTTAAATTATTCATTGGAACAATTTACATAAGATAGTTTGTACGAACGTTTTAGTTCTCATTGAGAACAAATGAGGCCCAGTATATTAAAGCAGGCTCCAAAATGTATTTTTACACCTTTAAGTACGGTGGCCTAGTAGTGCAAAACTCAACAAAATATCTGCAACACAATGGAAAAAAGCCACAACACAATGACGTTAGCACAACACAATGGAAACAAGTTGCAACACAAAGAAATTAGCACTACACAATAGAAACAAAATCGCAACACAAAGGAAATAAGTCACAACACAACAGAAACAAGCTGCAACACTGAAACAAATCGCAACACAACTGAAACAATCACACAACAGAAACAAGCTGCAACACTGAAACAAATCGCAACACAACTGAAACAAATCGCAACACAACAGAAATGAGTCACAGCACAACAGAAACAAGCTGCAACACTGAAACAAATCGCAACACAACTGAAACAAGCAACACAACACACACACAACAGAAACAAGCTGCAACAGAAACAAATCGCAACACAACAGAAACAAGCTGCAACACTAAAACAAATAGCAACACAACTGAAACAAGCTGCAACACAACTGAAACAAATCGCAACACAACAGAAATGAGTCACAGCACAACAGAAACAAGCTGCAACACTGCAACACTGAAACAAGCAACACAACAGAAACAAGTGCAACACAACACAACACACACAACACAACAGAAATGCGTCGCAACACAACTGAAACAAGGAAACAACGTTGTGTTGAGCTGCAACACAACTGATGGCAATGTCATGGTAAGGCTGAAACAAATCGCAACACATGCAAGGGGAAACAAGCTGCAACACTAAAACAAATCGCAACACAACTGAAACAAATCGCAACACAACTGAAACAAATCGCAACACAACAGAAACGAGTCACAGCACAACAGAAACAAGCTGCGCAACACAGAAACTGCAACACAACTTGCAGAAACAAAATGAGCAACACAACAGAAAGCAATGCGAAACAAATCGCAACACAACTGAAACAAGCTGCAACACAACTGAAACAAGCTGCAATAACTGAAACAAATCGCAACACAACTGAAACAAGTCGCAACACAACAGAAAATAAGTCACAACACAACAGAAATAAGCTGCAACACAACTGAAACAAATCGCAACACAACTGAAACAAATCGCAACACAACAAAATGAGTCCTATGCATTGTGCTGTGGAGATTTCGTGGTGTTGTGCACTGCTGGGCCACCATATTTAAGGGATAGTTCAGCCAAAAAAGAAAATATGTCAAAAATGGCATTCTACTTAGAACACTAAAGCTATTATTTAACATGTTTTCCCTCTCTGTCATGTTTTCAGAGGTAACGTGTGTTGGTGCGGATGATTCTCCAGCAGATATGACAGACTGTGTGAGGTGGGCTGGACTGATGCCCGTCCCGGTGAGGGAATGTCGTGTGCCCTGCAGAGATGAATGTAGCTTCACGTCCTGGAGCAGATTCAGCCAGTGTCAAGGCTGTGGAAGTTGGCGCACTCGTTCTCGATCTCTGATAGGTAACATGTTCAACCATAAACTATTCTGATTATCAAAATGTTTTCCGAAATCACACGCACCATCCAAGGCCCTCTTCCATTCAAACTCTCAGGTCGCAGTAAGAAGCGCTGGAGATGCCAACAGGAGGAGTCGTTTCCTCTGCTGGAGAAAGAAGCTTGTCCTTGTTCTGAATTTCATACCCAGCCTCAGGGTCCCTGGTCTCCTTGTTTGCTCTTACCAGCAAAGAACATTGCTGGCCATTCTTTCATCCAAGGAGTTTCCCACCAAAGCCAAAAGGCAGTCCAGGGCTGGCGAGCTCAGAGGAAGAACAGCGAGTGTGGGCACGGAAAGCGTTTCAGAGCTCTTGCCTGTCTGGATCCCATGAGACGATTGATGGAGCCAGCTCTCTGCAGCAGCCCTGGTGATGCACCCTTCAAAAATCTAAAATAAAATCATTTGTAATTATATATATATATATAAAATCAGCATATTAGAATGATTTCTGAAGGATCATGTGACACTGAAGACTGGAATAATGATGCTGAAAATTCAGCTTTGCGTCACAGCAATTATTTATAAATATATTAAAACAGAAAACTTTAAATTGGAATAATGTTGCCCAAATATTATATTTTTTTATTTATATATATTTTTCTGTATTTTTTGATGACTATTATATATATTCAATTCAATTCAAGATTATTTGTATAGCGCTTTTTACGATACAAACGTTGCAAAGCAGCTTTACAGAAAAGTATGTTTCTACAATATATTTAGAATATGTATGTATGTATATTTCAATATGCTGATTTATAATCAGTTTTGGAAACAGTTGTGCTGCTTGATATTTCTTGGGACATTTGATACTTTTTCAGGATTCTTTCATAAATAAAAAGTTTAAAAGAACAGTGTTTATTAAAAATAGAAATGTTGTGTTATACACTACTATTCAAAAGTTTGTAGTCAGTCATTTTAAATTAATTAAATTAATAAAAAGTGATAGTAAAGAATTATATTGTTAAAAAAGTTTTCTATTTTAAATAAATGCTGTTCTTTTGAACTTTTTGTTTTTTTGTTTTGTAGTATTATCATTTATATTGTTTAGTCCATGTACTGTATCTCTAAGGAAGTGTGCCGTTACAGGATTTGAAGAGGAATCGTGTCATGTACCCTGTTCTATGGATTGTAAACTGAGTGAGTGGTCGAATTGGTCTGCCTGCAGTGCCTCCTGTGGTGGGGGGGTGAAAGTTCGCTCCCAGTGGCTACGAGAGAAGCCCTTCAATGGAGGTCGACCCTGCCCAAAACTTAATTACAAAAATCAGGTGAGAATTATTGTTCACTTAAACTTGTACTTCATTAATCTTGTAAGAAATTAAGAAACTAATTAGTCCAAATAAGACATGAGTTGTTCTGCGAACTTAAAATATCCAGAGCCTTTAGCTATTTTTGATAATAGAGCTGTTTAGGGTATTTAAACTAGCCTCGAGGAAAAATCGCCTGCTGTGAAATTATACATGCCCGCACTTGTATGCTTAAATTATGTGTTCATAAATTCATAAGTAGCCTACTGTATCTTCATCTGTGTTTTGGAGTCACTGAGGACAAGACCGAGAGTGTGTGTGTGTGTGTGTGTGTGTGTAGACCTACTGTATAATTTATTATTAATTTGGCCTGGCTTTGAGGCAGAGCCGATCCTAGACTTCTGTGGGCCCTATGCAAAACTGTGTCCAAAGCTGGGGGGGGGGGCTGTTTGGTGGTTTCGAGCTGTTATGAATTAAACGCATTTGTCCGTGTTTCACTCCGTCTCGAATCGCGCTCGCGAAAAGCGCTCGAGAAACAGGGGACTTTAAGCAACAACAGCTGATGGAACGGCAACAGCGATCTGACGTAAACTTTAACTGCCGTAGCCAAAGAGCGCAAAAATATTCAGTAAGCAACCGCAACAACCTGAATCAACCTTTGGTCTTGAATTTCATCTGTATTAAGGTGAATCTCTCCCTCACAGACCTCTGTGTTACTTTAAATTTTAGTTCTTGGAAACAATTCAGTGTTTCAGCTATAGTAGACCAGGCTATACCATTTACTTACCTAATCTGTCACATAGTAGCGACTACGGCAAATTAGCTGTACTCCCGTAGTAGACCGTTACAATGTACACGTCACGAAGTAGCACTGAAAGTCGCGCGTGCGCAATCGCACTTTATTTCCGTTCCCGTTCCATCAGCTGTTGTTGCTTAAAGTCCCTAATGTCTCTTCCGTGGCTCGCTATGCTTTCAACTCGTTTTTTTAGTCTCGAGCAAGAGACTTTAAGACATTGATGTTACATGATTTGACTGATTTTCACGTAGAAAGGGCGACAGCGCCGCATTACAATTAATTATCATTCATGTTTTCATAGTCGTTGGCCAAATTAAAAAAACGAAACTAAAATGAAATCATCTTTGAGAGCAAGGGGGCCCCCTGGTGTTTCGGGGGCCCTACGCAGCTTGCGTATTCTGCGTATAGGGAGGATCGGCTCTGCTTTGAGGGTCTTCCCCAGGCTTCCCACTTTGAGCTGTTTCCACAATGTTTCTCAACCACATTCTGTTCTAGTAAGACAAGACTGGAGAGGATCAAGACCTCCAGGGACTGAACCTCTTATCCCCCTGCTTTTTGCTCTTTTTTCCCTTTTATTTCACTCTCTTTATTTTATATTCCATCAGGGCAGGTCAAGAAACATTAAAGTTTCATCGATCTGAAGTGGAGTCAGCAAGCATTTCCTTCTGCTCAGTTTCTCTCATATAAATGAACCACTAAATAACAAACCTATGGTTGGGGCGAACATGTTCTAATAGAAACTAATGGAAAATATTTCCTTTTTTCTGTCTCTTTCCCTTTTCTTTCCCCCTTTCTTTCCGTTTTTCATATTCCATCTTTGTTTACTTTCTTTTATTTTACTTTCCTCTTCCTCCTCCTCTTATCGCATGTTTCTTTCTGCTTTCTTTTAATGTCCTTTCCCTTCTTTTCCTATTGCTTTCCTTTTCCATTTCTTTTCCGCTTCTTTACTTATTCAATTTCCTTCCTTTTTTCTGTATATTCCATATTAATTTGCTTTGTTTTACTTTCCCTTCCTTTTTTAATTTCCCCTTTCCTTCCCCTTTTTTCCTGTTCCATTGTTGATTTATGTTCTTTTCTTTGCCTATTAATAAAAATGTTCTCTTCCTTTGAATTCATTTTCTTTCTATTCATTCCATTTCCTTTCACTTTTCTTTCCTTTCCATTTCCATATTCACTTAATTTCCTTTCTTTCCTTGTTCATTTCCTTTGTTCGCTGTATTTCCCCTTTCCACTCCTTTCATTCCCCCATTTCTTTTCATTTCCTTTCTAATGTCCTTTTCCTTTCCCTTTAATTTCCTCTTTTCTTTTCCCCATTAATATTCCTCTTCCTTTTATACAATTTTCTTCCTGCATCCGTTCCATTTTCCCTTTTCTTTGCTTTTCCTTTCCTTTTATATTCCATTCCTTTAATTTTCCATTTCTGCTTCCTTTTCATTTCCCCATTCTTTGAATTCCTTTTTATTGTATTCCCTTTTTTCATTTGTTTCCTTATTGTGTTACTTTCCCTTTCTCTATTGCTTTACTCTGTCTTTCCACCCCTCTCCTTTGTGTTGTTTTCCTTTTCTTTCCCCATTAATTTCCTGTGCCTTTCATATCATTTTCTTTTTACGTTTGCTCCATTTCATTTCTCATTTCTTTCCTTTTCATTTTACAATTCCTTTTCTTTCCTTGCCATTTCCCCATTATTTTCATTTATTTCCACTTCTTTCCAATCATTTTGTGGTTTTGCTGCTGATCATGTTCTTCTAATATGAATATCTACAAAGGCTCAGGTGAGAACACTAGAGAATTTTTTTGTTTATAGTTTATAATATTTTGTCTTTAAGTGTATATGTGTCTGCTTGTATAACCATTTGCATGCTGTATTTTTTCTGTATATTCTTGTATACACAGAGACACAAAACACACATGTGTGTCATAGATGCAAACTGCTCACCTTTTGGTAAAAACTCACCTTTTTGAGATCAAAATAGGTCACTTATGAGATTTGTGCAGATCAGATGTGAAAGTGTTTTGATGGGGGGGTCTTGTTTTTTACAGTACCATTAGTACCAATTAAATTATATACCTATACTTATTATAGTCAACCGATTTTAAATGTTCCTGTGTGTTTTTGTGTGCATGCTTTGGTTTTGAATTTCAGAACCACATGTTTATTTACATTGTGCTTTTGCAGTGTTGAGTATTGTAGCCAATCACAGGCATCTCTGTTGAAAGCAATGGCCAGTCAGAGGTGTTTTCTGTAGGTTAGTCAGAATCCGCTCTGAGCTCATTTTTGTTTTCGCAAGTAAAGTTCTACACGCTCGCAGATCTACTTATTAGAACGGGAGAGAGAGAAAAGCATGCACACGGTGTAAATAAGAGATTGGTTGTGTAGTTAGTCATTGATTATATCATTGAGTTTTCGCGTGATAAAGCTCAGTCCGTTTCACTATAAGAGGAGCCCTTTGCTCGGTTTCAGAACATCGTATACAGTTTGAGGAGGGACAAACGTCAGTGTAAAAATGTATGCACGTGAATCCACTAAATTGTTGTGCCAGTCATTGCTATGATTGACAGTGATAACTGTAGCAATGGACAGAACGAATCTGACAAACTGATGTTAAAATAAACCTGAGCATTAAGTGATGCAGAGTAACATAACTGCAGCAGTAGGAAGTCTGTGTTGGCTGAATATATTAAGGATAGTTAAAGTTAAATTAAAACACTCTTTTTGATGTGTCCTTTTTAAGGAAATGTGACCCTCTCTGTGAAAACCCAGCTAAAGTCATTCTTTTGTGATTTGCTGTTTTCTACAAAAAAATCATCCTTAATATGGTAAAGAACATTCTGTGAAAATGTAACCTTTATATATTTAATATTGACTGAGTAAGGTCACGTCAAAGATTGAAATTATAGTGGTCTATTATAATAGATAATTCGATTTTGAGACTTTAGCCTGGGTTTCATAGAGAGGGTCACAAATGTTTAAAAAATTAAGATTTTAAATTAAATCTAAAAATATTTCAAAATAATGATTGCATTATTATTATATTGTACTTGCTATACTATTTAAGTACAGTACTAAAATGTGTTATAATAGTAATTTTAGAATAAATCCAAAAGCAAGAAGTCAAAACTAGGGAGTGGAAATGGCAACTGAGCTAATGAGTGATCCTCTGCTGCCATCTACTGGATATAATGGTACATTTATGTAATTGTCATCTTGAAAGTCTTTGTTTTCCTCCAGGATTTTTGGCACATTTTTTCATGTCATCTCCACGAATGAAAAGTGAATTTTACAGCACAACTGTAGAGAGAAAAAAAGTATTTACATTTAGTTTTTTTAGGGGGGGGTTGCGTATCTTTGTCACCTTTTTCACCCAAGATGTGTTTGCATCCCTGTTGTGTGCATGCTGCAATGAATAAAAACATAGCTATCTTGTCTACGAGCAGGTGTCTGAGGTACTTCCCTGTTACTCTGACTGCAGTCAGTATGTGTGGGAAGTGGAGTCCTGGTCCATGTGTGTCCTAAACCCACCACCAAACAATCTCATGAATGCTGAACCGCCCCAGCCTGTGTGCGGAGAGGGCTTCCGGACCGGCAAAATCCGGTGAGCTCATCACTGTCAGCCTTTAAATAAGCAAATAATCTCAGAAGTCCTCAAAAAAAGTTTAAAATAATGTATTTTAAAATGTCCCCATTCTGCAGTGAACAGCAGCACAATATATTGTGTTTTAGCTCCGTGGTACAATGATAAAACAGATCCTGTGTGCGTCACACAGAAAAATTGTCTCATAAGTCAGCGTTCAAACTCAAGGAGAGGTCACAACAGTGCCAAACAGATTCATGGGGTCATAACTCTTCTTCTTAAAGATAAGTGAGGTCGTAACTCTGCCCTTCAGACTAAAGTGAGGTCAGGGAAACCATGGGTAATGTTATAACTGAACAACAATGTTTTCTGGTTGAATTTTCTTTGCTTAAGAGGTGCCTAGACATCTGAATTTTAGGCTTGTAATGGTTCAGTTTAAAAGATAAGATTTGTTTGTCTCTGACCTGAAGCTGCTTGAAAAGGGGAGGAGAAAACCAGGATGAGGTTGTGGATGACTCACTGTGTGACCAGGAGGAAAAGCCAATCACAGTCGAGACCTGTCTACTGCCGTGCCCCGCCCACTGTGTGACATCAGAGTGGAGCCAGTGGACCAAATGTACCGTGGTCAGTTTGACTGATGGATGAATGAATAATAAAATCTCAGAATAGTGGGAAGCTTGTTATGATGGGATGATTAAAACATAGCATTTATTGCCTTAGTAAATATACGAGATTGCAGTGGATTACCAAATGATTCACAGTAGTGCTAAAATACAGGACAGGTAACAAAATCAGTTTTATTATACTTATTATGAACTCGTCCTTGGGAGAATAGAAAAACCGCATCTTCCTGTTAGATGATGGACTGCTGGGAGTCCCTACAAGAAAGGACGTCATTAATGATTAAATAATCTTAATTCATATCTAAAAATGCCAAATGCTGCATTGATTTTTCTGTTGTAATTATAATCAGATTATCCTTAACTGTTGCCGTCCCACCTGTGGGACGCTTGGCGCTCTTTTTTGTTGTTGTCCTTTTTCTCCATCAAATCTTTTAGTACTTTTTCATAAATTATATATCGTTTGAAAGCTTAGAAGCTCAAGATTCATCCTGTGAAAACCATTTCAAAATCGGACATTGCGTTACCATGGAAATGGTTCTTTAAAATATTTTGGAGGTCTCCTCCCCCTTAGCGGGCGGTGTCAAGTGTCATATTACACAATGCATTACGGCCTTTTAGAATCAAACCTTTTTATAATCTTGACAAAAAATATATAATTGGAAAGGCCTGAGTCTCAGGATTTCATATTTGGTGATAGAAGTAATATTGACAGAGAAGTCTAGACATTTGTGACAGAAAAATTCATTTAAAAAACAATCAATGGAGTTTGGATGGCACCCGGTGGCTATTTGTGGTATAACACCCTAAATAAAATGTCACAGGAGCCTCAATTTTTTGTATCAACTTCAAATTTGGAACATAACTTATTGAGACATAAGGCTTGAATTTCATAGAAATTTTAGAGTAAAACCTGTTATGTAAAATGTGTATTATATATCAAATTAAATTAAATGAATACAGTGTATTTTCTTTACAGTGAAGTTAAACTTCTATAACTTTTTAATAATTTTCTTCTTTAAAAAGAGACCAACCTTACGTCTGTATTCCAAAGTGTTCATAAATTACAACAATTTAAGTTTGGATAGTGCACTTAAGGAGACAGTTGGGAGACAGTTAAGGAGGATGTTTCTTTACAGCTGAAATAACACAATTAATAGAAGTGCTTTACCAAAACAAGTTATGGATTTCTGCTTTAAAATTCACCAGATTCTCTTGTCCCTTAGACTTGTTTTAAATGCATTACTGTAAAACAATGAATGGCAAGTCCCGATTAGAATATGCATATATATATTTATATGCCAGATTGTGTATTGGTGTATTTGCATGTGTGATTCATGCCTGTATTCCTCTAGGATTGTAATGAGGGTGATTTGAGGGGGAGGAGTAGAAGTGTCTTGAGGTGGCCAGAAGGAGATCACACCTGCCCTGATCTAAACCAGACTCAGGCCTGTATCAATACGACCTGTCTCAAATACTCCTATGTTTACTCAGGTGCTGCTACAAGCATTTAAAGATCGTATAATGTGTTCTGTCCACGTTATGGAGTGAAGTGAATTATTTGTATATGTTGTGAAGACTGGAGCAGCTGTCAGCTCAGTGAAAATGCAGTATGTGGCCGTGGGATTAAGACCAGACTCCTGAACTGTGTCCGCAGTGACGGGAAGCTGGTGGAACTGAGCATGTGCAAAGAGGTGACTGTTCTTTTCTCACTGGGATTCTTTCTCAACAAAAGCTCTAATAGGAATCCAGTTATTTTATTGTTTTCTTCTCTTTTTTAGTTGGGTCCTTCGCGTGGAAAGCTCTCTGCCCCCTGTGATGTGGGCTGCCCTGTTAATTGCCTGATTACAGAGTGGTCCACCTGGTCAGAATGTTCACACACCTGTGGAAGCCAAAGTATGATCTCCAATTGATATCATTATAATAAGAAGAATAAGAATAAACTATTTGTTACTATTTGTATTTTTGAAGAAAACATAAGCTGTGCTTTTCTTCTTAAAACTGGACAATAAAATAATAATAATTAAATATTTTAGAATATATATATATATATTTTTTTTTTATCAAAACCATAAGTGGTCCGTTTCTTCTCAACACTGACAAATAAAAACAACAAATAAAATAATAAGGATATTTAAAATAAATAAATAAATATGTTATATTATTTTATAATATTTTTTTTTTGAAAACATTATGAAAACATATGTGGTGCTTTCCTTTCAATACTGGCAAATAAAATGAATAACACAATAATAATAATAATAATTACAAATTTACTTATTTAATAATATAACTCAGTTTTTTTATGTCAACATAAGTGGTGCTTTCCTTTTCAATACTGGCAAAAAAAACTAAAATGAACAATAATAATAATAAATTGTGTTATTTAAAATTAATAAATAAATGTTTAATATTATTTTATAATATTTATATTACTATTTTAGAATAATATAACTTGATGAAAACATAAGTGGTGTTTACCATTTCAACACTGGCCTGTAAAAATGAATCTAGTATTTTTGCAAAGATAGCACGCTGCTGTTTACACCCTTGAGAGTTCGGTCATGCTTCCTTGAACTTGGCTGTTGTTAGGGGCTTAATTAAAAGCTTTTATCAGTCTCATTTATCTCAATTCAAGGCTCTGCCAGTCCCACGAGTAAACTCTTCCCAGAGCGCTTATTACATTTCAGCATGCAAACAGTTCTCACACTGGGCTTTAGCTTCTGATCCCATGTGTTTTTGTCTTGTTGGATGTACATTTTCAGGTCAAATGACACGATCCAGGGTCGTTTTGCAGCCGGCCGGTGAAGGAGGTCGTCCCTGTCCATCTCAGCTCTCCCAAACTCGCCCCTGTCCCATCAGGCCGTGCTACAGCTGGATACTGGGAGACTGGAGACCATGCAGGGTGGAGGTAGTATTGATGCAGCACACCCGATTGAGTTAAACTCAAACAATAGCCGCTGCCGCTGAGACGTTGTCCTTTACATGCACAAATGAACAGACTGAAGAAATTCACATAGCTGAAGGCTACAGCTTTCCATTAAACTGTCAAAGCGAATGCATTATGTCAGGGTTTCCCCTGAGCTCATATGAGATAACCACGCTGTGCTGCTATGAACAGCCCTGATAGAGTTCTCTGCTCAATCTCAGATCTTTAGGTGCGGCATCACATTAAAGTAAGTAATGGCAAAACCCTATTCACAGATGTATTTGTCCCAGACCCCTACTGATTCATTTCACAACTGAAAGCATATAGTATAGGGGGAATTAAGAAACTAAAACAGTTAGATAAATAAAAACATGCATTCAATTGATCAAAAGTGACAGTAAAGATTTATATTTCAAAGAAATGTCCTTTTGAACGTTCTATTCATCAAAGAATCCTGACAAAATTGTATTATGGTTTCCACAAAAATATTAAACAGCACAACGGTTTTCAGTTTCTTGGACAGCAAATCAACATGATTTATGAGGGAGAACTTGCTGCTGACAATTCAGCTTTGCATCATAGGAATTAATTACATTTAAAATGTATTCAAATAGAAAATAAAATAATGTTAAATTGTAGTAAAAACATTTTACTATATGAGCAAATAAATGCAGCTTCAGTGAGCATAAGAGACTTCTTTCAAAGACATTAAAATAACTTACCAATCTCAAACTATTCAATGATAGTAAATTAAAAAGTAAAAAATGTAAATAAGTTAAAATATACCTAAAAAGTATATCATTATAAATTAAAACAAAGGTTCACTTTTAGTTAGAAAAAAAAATTAAATAAGTACAAATGAAGTAAAAAAAATTGTTTGGGTGTAAAATATGCAACTTTAAAGTATATAATTCTGAAATAAAAAATGAGTCGGGGGAGCAACACACTTTCTTAGCCAATCAGAACAGCGGAACACTCTCTGGCTGTGAATCATTTGGCGTGTTGGACACAAGCCCATGCGGAGGCCTTCTCACAATGTTCTGAGCCAATTATATTATAGTTAAATCTGGAGCGGTTTCTATCTACCCACCAGATTTACACTTTCTAAATAACAGAATCTAGAAAAATGTCCTGATATATTTGAGCAGCACACAGCACATGAATAATACATCTCAATAGCCCAAAATAACATCGCTATCTTGATCTTTTGTTCTTCTGATCATGAAGGTGACAGACAGCTGAAATCCTCTTCTGCTCTGTCTGTAATCGCTCTCTCTCTGTTTGCAGGGGGCCGACTGTGGCGAGGGAGAAAGTCGGAGGGAAATATCCTGTGTAGTGCACTGGGGTTCTCTTTCAGGTCCTCCTCAGCCCCTTCCAGCAGAGGATACAATGTGTGTGGGAAATTCACAGAGCAAAGTCAGCGAGATTGAGTTACTGCAGCCCTGCACAATCCCTTGTCCAGGTCTGCATCTCACAAAACATAAAGCTAAATAATCACACAGTGACTACTTAATGGTCAGATTTATCTAAATGGAGGTTTAATTAGTGACGAGGACGGGGTAAATCGCTTTTAATTAATCACATATGTCTTGAGGAGCTTTAGGCACCTGCTCATTGGCTGTAATTTCTCTCTCGCATGTCAGGAGAATGTCACCTAACCGAATGGTCGCCATGGAGTTCGTGTCAGCTGCTGTGTTTGGATGGGCGGAGTTTTGAGACGTGGGGTCGACAGGCTCGTTCTAGAGCCGTAGTCACGCAGGTCCCGGAGAACCAGGACACCTGTCCCAGCCAGATGTATGAGACACGGCCATGCCGAGGTTTGTGGGAAGCCATACAGGAGAAAAACACCAAGCCGTCTGATTGAGTTTGACACTGAAAATTAAAGTAATGACTGCTAAAAATTCAGCTAAATAATGTATCAATTATTTAAAATAAATTATTTAAATTTGTAATAAATTATTTTTAAATATCAAATACAAAATGTGTTGTAAATAATAATATTTCACAGTATCAATTAATTTTTTAAAATAAATTATTTAAATTTGGACTAATAAATTATTTTTAAATATCAAATACAAAATGTTTTTGTGATTAAAAGTATAATATTTCACAGTACAATAAGTTTTACATTTTTAATAAATGCAGGCTTGGTGATAATGGACTTCATTAAATAGATGGATTAGGATTGTTTTTTTGTGAAAAAAGTAGATAAGTACAAATAAACAGTAAAATGCATTTTCAAGGTGAAATTAAGTGAAATTTAAGATTTAAAGTTGTTGTTGTTGCTTAAGTACCAGTCCTCCATGTTTAAAATAAACTTTTTTTTTTGTTTTCCCTTTCTCTCTTCGCCTTTGGACCGTTCCAAGCTGTTGTTTTGCCGAGCTGTTATTTCCTCTCTAGCTGTTTGCGAAAATAGCTCCAAGATGGAGAAGTGATAGACAGGAAGTGTTGTTCAGCCACTAAACCAGAAAAGCACTCAAGTGTGTTTTTGTCTGTTTTTCCAGGAGGAACATGTCTTAGTTATGAATGGATGACCGGTGAATGGAGGCATAACCGTAGACTGGTGTGGTGCCAGCGCTCTGATGGCATCAATGTCACAGGTCTGCACTATTGCATTAAGAATGCATTAATTCTCAAAATAGTATAATTAGAAATCAACATAATATCTTATTTCATAGCTTTCTATATAGGCATGGAAAGGACTTGGGAAAACGTCACGTCAGATTTTAATTTTAGCCAAATGTAATCAGTGTTTCTCTACATTAGGAGGCTGCATTGCTCCGAACCAGCCCTCTTCCATACGACAGTGTCACCCTCCATGCACCAAACCCTTCTCCTTCTGCACACAGGTGACACCCAGAACACTGTCAACACACAATCTCATTCAGTATTGGGTGAATCTCACAAAGAATGTCAAATAACATTTATAATATTATTATTTGTGGCAAATTATTTTTATGAAAATTGAGCACATTTTCCTCTCCTTCCTCCCAGTATAGTTATTGTTAATTAAAACTAAAGCGATTAAAAATCATTGTCATAATTGAAATAAAGCTGAAATAAATGCATTAAATAAAATGTATAAATGAATGAAGTTCATAAATGTTACCTTTGCAACTGACTGAAATAAGTTGTAAATATAAAATGAATGAAAATGAATTAAAGCTATAGAAATATCTGCAAAAAAACTAATACAAATGGCAAAACCAACAAATTTCCTAACACTTAAACTAAATAAAAATAAAAATGTAACATAAAATAAAAGCCAATTCATATTATTATTAAATACTATGACAGTATAATATAAATAAAACTGCCTTCCATACTCTGTGTATGGATATTTTGATTCTCATTTGGTTAGATGCATTGCTATAATGCATAAATGTAATACTAACAATTTAACATTTTTTATCTTACATGAATGAGAATATTTCTTCATTACAGTAACATTACATAAATTATGTTAATATGGTTAACAATTTAATAGAAAATGTCTGAGGAATTATGAAATAGGGACAATGAAATATGATAGGGACATGTTCTTGAGAGTCACCCTTTTGATAATACAGCTGCTGTTAATGGTAACATCACCCAGTGCCTTAATTACAATAATGTAACATTTACCAGCAGTGAATCCTATATTTATATGGATGATGAGCAATGACAGATGTTGAGAGTTTATAAAGTGTGGTATCTTTTGGCAGTCTATTATGGTGAGATGCAAATACCATCATTATCACATATCACAATTTCATCTCATCCTCTAACGCCATGCAATTAACAACTGTATGCCTGCATATGTGGAACGTAGCACATCTCAGTATCCAGCTGTCACCATGCTGCCCCATCACTCTGATGATGTTTCTCATAAACTCTCTCTGTCTTTCTGTCAGAATGGATTCTGTGGTTGTGAGAAGGGCTTCACAGAGGTCATGACCTCTCACGGGTTCCTTGACTACTGTACCAGAACCCCAGGGCTGGACCATAAGAAGGCAGATGTGAAGACCACCGCAGGCCGTCTTAGACCAGAGCACGCCCGGAACAAGGACCATATTAAGGACTGGGCGCTGCAGCCTCTTGGACCAGGTACTACCAACACCCATATTCTTTCCTACAGAGTGCTGCAATGTTTTTTTCAGGCCAACCCAGGAAATAAGCATCACCCATCACCCTTTCTATTAACTTTTGGATTGTTGCAGAAAATAAACTCTGTGACCAACAAAAGTCTATGATTATGCATGAGCATGTTGTAGCACACCCTGGTTCCCAATAGGATTTGAAGTAAAAAGCTAAACGAAAGATAAACAAACTACACCATGGTTGCATGATTTCAACCTCACCGCCATTAATCTTCCAACAACTCTTTCAGTCTCTTTCAATAAACGCTTCAACAAGTCTTTAATTAAAGGGCACCATTATGCCCCATTTACACTATGTAATATTCTCAGGTGTCCTCAGAATGTGTCTCTGAAGTTTCAGCTCAAAATACCCCACACATCATAATATCATGTGAGTACTAAACTAAGTTATCTTTAATGTCTTAACTGTCAAATACATACAAGTTTATGTTAAAAACACTTTACAAAAACAGTTGTTTATTTCTGTGAAGGGAAACAGCTGGGAAATAATAATTTGTTTTATATTAGATCTGTGTGGCAGCAGCGTAATATACAGTAAATAAATCACTGCTGTCTTGTCTCCTCTGAGGCTGGGACTCTAAATAGTGTTCTGTGCTCGTCAGTGCAGCCAAAGACAGAACAGTTAGCATGCTTTGTTCAAACTTTTGCCATTGCTCTAGAAATGGTATACCATTGACGCTTGCGAAAACAAAATGGCGGCACCGTGGGTGAAAACCAGCATAATAGAGATTGAATTGGTAATATTATAATAAGATCCCCTTTCTGCGTCATGGGGGGGTAGCAAAATCTGACACGCTTGTTTTTTCACATTTGCAGAGAAAGGCTTACCAAAAATTTTTACTGTTTTTCTTCTTCACGTTTTCTGGGTTGGTACATGCACCGGGGACCCAATTATAGCACTTAAACACGGAAGAAGTCAGATTTTCATGATATGTAACCTTTAAAAATCCTTTTCCCTTAAAGTTGGACTTAGAATAGTTTGCAAGAACGGGGTTAGAAACACAATGAGGCTGTAAAAGCAGACTAACCTTGTTATCAAACACAGTTAAGCTAAAAATCACAATGAGGTATTACTGATGTATTTTATGTTGTGGAATAAATTAGCTTATTTCAGACATTTAACCAAAAACTCATAAAAAAAAAAAACATTGACGTCAGGGCAATGCTAAAATGCTAACTCGTTTCCGGGTTTTAGCCTACAAAATGTGTCATCCTTGCAGCACTCTATTTTCTATTGTTTAATTGACAGCTAGTGGTCAAGAGTCAGTTTTCTCAACCAGAATCAAGTCAGAATGATTTAAAAAGTGTTTATTTTTTATTTTTGATTGACAGATGGCCGTGTCAAGTTGTGGGTATATGGGCTGATGGCGGCCGGGTTTGTCGTGATCCTCCTCCTCATCATTATGTCCTTCCTCCTGTGGTGAGGCGGATTTTTACATGGCTGTACTAGTTTAATGTTCTTCATATGACTCTATCATTCTCTTTCTTCTCACATAATCAAACAATCTCCCTAATTAACATCCTATATATGAAACATGGCTATGTGTGTTCTGCACTCTAGTGGTGATAGTTTAAACTGCAACATCTATGACGTTAGGTGGTTGTTGTGAGTTTATACATATGCTTGTATGTTTTGCGTTTCAGTAAAAACCCGGAGGACAAGTCCTAGCAGCAGTCCACAGAAGGGACTGGCTCTGGCGTATGATGGGGACGTGGATATGTGAGCCCACCATGAGTATGCAAAGCTGAAACACGCTCAAAACACATGTCTGGCATCCTTCAGACCACAACATAAACGTTTACAGCAGCAAACAAGCTGAACAAGACAATGAGCCAGACCAGAGACAGTGCTGACTGGATGTTTAAACAGAACTAAGACTAAAAGTGAGGCTGTCTGGAGAACTTGAGAGTTGAGGATCTGCACAGAGGAAAATGTCATAGAGTCAAAACAGAATGTGGGATCATGTCTGCAGTACCATAGCGTGACGTGTGTGTGTGTGTGTGTGTGTGTGTGTGTGTGTGTGTGTGTGTGTGTGTGTGTGTGTGTGTGTGTGTGTGTGTGTGTGTGTGTGTGTGTGTGTGTGTGTGTGTGTGTGTGTGTGTGTGTGTGTGTTCCATTTAATAGGAAATAGTTCTGTTCATGTTAAAGGAATTGTTCACTCATAAATAATTTTTTTGTCCCTTTTTCGTTCCAAATCTCTATGACTTTCTATCTTCTGTGAAACACAAAGATAAATTCTTTTAATAGAGGCAGTTGTATAAACTACTTTTATTATGCTTTTGTGTCCTTTTTGAAGTCAACATTTAGTGTAAATTCATGAAAAAAGCAACCAGAACATCCTAATAAACATTTAATTCAAAAACTTTTATGTTCCGGAGAAGGAAGTAAGTCATGTCATTTTGAAATAACATGGGACAGAGACAATGATAACAATATTTTTATTTTCTTATTATTTAATTTCTTATTTTGGGATGAACTATGCCTTTAATGATCCCTAAAAGGGATGCTTTCTGATGCACTACATTAGTGCCATCTTAAGTGCCATGTATATTAATTTATGTTTTAAAACATACATAACCTTTCAGATAGCCTCCCTATTAGGTGTAAAACAATTATTTTTAATTCACCCGGATCAGCTGCATTTAAACGCTTTGTTATCCTTGTGACGTGTTCTTTTGTAATGTGTATGCTGTGAATATTTTCTATCTGTGTCTTCGAGTTTATAAATAAATATGAATCTCAGAGAGGAATCTCATATTTAGATAAGTGTTTCTTTCACGTGGTAGGACTTTCACATGCCGTGATTCAGTCTCTGGTTGTGCTGTTTGAGATTTCTCTCCATCTTTGCAGTTTTGGAACGGTGCTGCTGTCATTTCTGATCAGTATCATACACTGAGCCCAATTCTATGGGCCAAGCCCAGATTGTCATATTCCTCTCATGAATTGTAATTAGAGTGTGCATTAGTTACATCAGATGAGATCAAATGAGTAAAACGCAGGTGCAACGCAGCTGCATTCAGGTGCTTGTGCCAGTAGGTGGCAGTAGGATACAATTATAGAAAACCCAACTGTCTGGTTTTTGCTTGATTCTCATATGCTGATACGATGCTCTAGTCTATAAGCATAAAACAATAACAAGGAATATCAAGGACATCCTAAGAACTCATCTTTTAGTTTTAAGCATTAGTGGCCATGTAATTCACAATCAACGACTGCATTTACATTTCGTCATTTAGCAGAAGCTTTTATCCAAAGCGACAATGGAAGCAATCAAAATCAACAAAAGAGCAATGATATACAAGTGCTATAACAAGTCTCCGTTAGCTTATCGTAGTACACATAGCAAGGTTTTTATAATAAATAAAAGAAAAAAGAGAATAGAAAAATAATAGAGCAAGTGTTAGAGGCATTTTTTGTTTGTTTTTAATACAAATATTCAGCATTTGTCATGTATAATATTAACGTGTGTGTGTGTGTGTGTGTGTGTGTGTGTGTGTGTGTGTGTGTGTGTGTGTGTGTGTGTGTGTGTGTGTGTGTGTGTGTGTGTGTGTGTGTGTGTGTGTGTGTGTGTGTGTGTGTGTGTGTGTGTGTGTGTGTGTGTGTGTGTGTGTGTGTGTGTGTGTGTGTGTGTGTGTGTGTGTGTGTGTGTGTGTGTGTGTGTGTGTGTGTGTGTGTGTGTGTGTGTGTGTGAGAGAGAGAGAGAGAACATATGTAAGTTTACTTTTTAGCCTTTTAAGGTAGATTGTTTCGATATATTAATTATAATGATTTAATTATATTAAAATAATACATTTATTTAAGTAAAAAAAAATAACTTCTTAATTTAAAGATACAAAAATGCATCTGTCTATTTGACTTGTTTTCAAGTTTTTAATTTCAAACATTTTGCTGAATTATATTAATACAGGTATGATAATGAATCAAACCCATGATTTCCATTGAACGAAAGAATGAGAAGTTTAGCAGAATGTTTGAGTTGTTTTTAGTTGTAGTTGTCTTGTTCATATACAGATTCGTCAGACATGCCTTGATAGGTTTGATGTCAGTGATGCCAAATGTAAATGGTAGTGCATCTTTTCATTTTTGCATCAACTATTACTTTAAGAGTGCCTATAACATTTATATATTGGCCTCTGGTGGGTGAACCACCAAGCCAAGGAGGGAAAAAACTAAAAGTTTTGCCATCTTTTTAGCATCAGCATGCTATTAAATACTGGACTGTTGGCATAAATGGATGACAGAAAATTCAATCAGCAAATGTGATTGATTTGCAAAGTTGTTGATCGAGCGTGAGGTGTTTGAGCGAGTTTTCTTCACACCTCGCTTTGCATCAAGTCACTGATAAGGTTTTCCAACAGCCCAGATTTCGAAATTGGATTCATTGATTTACGAGAGGAGGTAAACGACTTTTTACTACTCTCAAAGGAAAATATTGTAGGTTATTTGGACCTTGAATTATTTTCTGTCTAGCTAAATTCAGCCAAAGATTATCAAATTACCCATTATAGGCAAATGGGCGGCCCACAGCAGCAGTCTTTTTGCATCAAAATGTATTTTGTCTCTCACAATCTGGTTACTGTTGAAGGACGGCATTAATTTTACATGTCCGTTTTTGAAACACTGTATCAGATGTTCCAAGGCCTTTTTTGTAGATATGTGGTTGTTTTAGACACTGTTTATTAATTTAATTTAGTTTTCGGTCAAACAGAAGACCTCTCGTCTCCTCATTCCTCCACTCTCGTACCATCTTCTCCCCTCCCCTCCTTTTCGCTCCTCTATCAGTGAAGAAGTGCATTAGAGAGCTCTCGTTCTCGCTCGTGTCTCTGTGTGCCTTATCAGATGAGATAAGCTTGAGTGCTGAGGTTCTAATAGGGTTTCAGCCCAGCGGGATTCTCCTCACGTGCCCAGAGAACAACAAACACATACATCACTGTACCTCGAGATCAGCTCCACTCCACAACAACACAGACACTGCCCAAATCAACCACTATCTTAACCATCAAGATCCCAGTCTACTGAAAGCATATATATATATATATATATGTAATTCTGAGGAAAAGAAAAGAAAAGAAAACAGAAAAAGAATTGTGAGAAAAAACCTTTTTAATTTTGCCGTAGCCTAAACAAAAATATATAATTCAAATTGCAAGATTTAAAATAGGAAGGAAAAAACATACTGAAACTTAAAAAAGTTTTTAACTTTTTTATTTTTATTCCGTAGCGCAGTTGCCTCAAGCAATATCATGATTTATCATTTTCAGTTATTCTGGGTCTGTGGGTGCTTTTTTGGGTGCTTTGTTGTTTTTCCTTTCATTTGCCTTTCATAGTGAAACGATGTTGTTCAATGGGCTGGAATTACATGAGGATGAGTAAATGACAGAATTATAATTTTGGGGTGAATTATTCTTTTAAAAGCTTGTCTTATTTGTGTTTAGTAATTTACCATTTTAGTCATTTGCCAGTGAAACAGATAGCCACCCTCAAACTCACACTATTGGTTAAGTCATTGTTGCTGTGTTGGACTGGACAGAACACTCAAACAATGTTTTAAAGAAGCTTACTGTGAAGAAAAAGCATTTTACATCCAAAACATCGACCAGGATTTTCCATAAAGTGCATAAAACTGAATAAAAAAATGTCTACCTTAGCAACAACAAGCTTCACCAGACACTTTCTGGAGGGCAGCTCACCTTCCAAATATTTGTAAACCATTATAAAACACAAACGCTAAGTGAAAGGCCAGTAATGAGAGAGATAAAAGAAAGTGGCAGAGCGAAAAAAAAGACGAGTGTTGGCGGAGATAACTCCCGTCTCTTCATTACTCCCTTCTCTCTTTCATTAAAAGCTTTTTCCAGCTCCTCTGCCCCCGGCTGAAGACTCTGAAGAGAGAGTGTAATTGTACATGGGAAATTAAGTCTGCAACTTGCGACACTATTTAAAATACTGAGTCCCCAAGGGTAAGGAAAATTACAACCAATCTTGAGGAAGCGACTTGAAAAACTCTAGCTTGTCAAGCTACAAGCTCCTCGTGACTTAGTAGTTGAAATTAGTTTCCTAGAAAATGAAAAATCTGCCATTGTTTACTTACCCATATGTTGTTGCATTGCTTGCTTTCTTTCAAGGAACACAAAAGGTGAATTTTCAATAGATATGGCAACTGTTTTGAATTTAGCAAAAAATGACTTTAAATGACAAGAAAATCCATAATTGTATCGCAAAAGTGGTCCGTATGACACATGAACTGTATATACTACACTATACAAGTCTTCTGAAAGTCATATGATAGCTTTATATTAAAAACAGACCTTAATTTAAGTCCTTAATTTGTTTTGACAGAAATAGAGCTCCTGAGAGAAATAGCGATGACATAACAGCGATCCATAAATGATTTATTCTATTGAGTTAGGCCGTTTCAAATAATCTGTTGATCCATTTCACAAAACTGGTCTGGAGTTGATTTATTAAAAAATATTTGTATATCATAGAGTTATTTGGGGAAATTAAACGCAATCGTTGTCTTACAAATGAAGAAGACTCTCCCTTGGTCAAAATTGAGGGGTGGAGGGTATTCTAAACAGTTCTCAAATTTAACTCACATTGCAACGTCTAGGATGAGTTAACTCAAGAACTGGATGAGCGAACAAATTATTATTTTGAGTTAAATTTCTTGAAAGAAGTGGTCGATCCATTTCACAGATCTTTTAAATGAAAACTTTTAAATGAATCAACTGCACAAAATTATTTATTTACAAATTAAACATGCCCATTTCTCGAGTTCAGTTTATATATTCTTCTCTTATGAATTTACTTGAGAACCAGATCAGTCAACAAACTGCTCTTTTGAGTAAAACTATTTCAATGAATTAGTCGATCCACATCACAGTATCGGATTGATCCAAATATTTAAATTAACTCAATTAATTCACAGGGGTTAAAGGTGGGGTAAGTGATTTCTGGTAGCCAATGTTGACATTTGAAATCACCAAAACAAACACGCCTCTACCCCAAAAGGGTCTCGCCCCTATTTTGATAGCTCCGCCCCACAGATACGCAGCCTACGCAACCCAAGCAACGGTTAGTTCTGTGAAACAAAGCAGAACCAATGTTACTCGCCTATCGAGAATAAACAAAGCAACCTCAGCATCAGATCGCAGGCCTTCCCGCTCCTTGAGTTCTCTCCAGAGCTGGAAAGCTGATCCAATATTTACACGGTCCTTCTTCTTGACTTATTGTAACACCGTGTCTACACTGGACACGAGCGGCTCAACAAATCCCTGACAGTAAACTGCTTCCACATTCTATTTATGACATATTGACACAATTTCAAATTATTTTCAACGTTCGCTTTGTCCAGTGTAGACAAACAACTGTGGCGTATGGTGTAGACACAGAGTAAGCCGCCTTTTGTTCCGTAGATGTTTTTCTCTTTTATTTTTTTATCCGTCATCTCTACAGGGCCGGCGCCAAGGGGGGGCATTCACGGGCCGAGTTACTGTGTCCCCCACTTTTCATCCTCTCCCCGTCTTTGCTGAACGTGATCGATTTCGAAAGTGAAAGTGAAACCGATAAAACAGCGCACATAAGAAAGCAATTGCACAGATGGCACACATTTTTCGATGCACAAGGGTATCCTTTTAGTGTCACTTTTCGGCATGTAGGGTCCTCCATTGTTTTCAGTTGTTTGTCTTAATTTAATGATTTGCATGCAGTTGTAAAAAATTGAAATAATTTAATAAATTATACTTTTAATATAAATGTATACTTTCATTGGAGCGCTTAGCCCCACCCCTACCCTAAATCCACTTCTGAAAAATATAAAACACGTAGCAGGCAAATAAAAGTACAGTCACATGTATTTATTGCAAAAACTGACCATAAAAAGCAGTATAAAAGCATTACAAACAAGTCCTGCTGCATTCCAAGTCTTCTGAAGGCATACGATATCTTTATGTGAAGAAGAGAGTAAAACATAAGGTTTTAATCACTGAAAATGATCCCACTCCGTTAACGCGCTCACATCTCATTCAAAGATATTCAAGATAGCATGACGCAATCACCACGAGACACACAAGAGCCAATAGCATTTCACAACAAAGGCTGACGTAAAGACTTGGAATATACATACTTTTTGAATAAATTATGACTGTAGCTGTATCTGCCTGTTATATCTTGTGTTTTACTAACAAATGGTAGGTTTATGGACAGAGGTTGGGTTACGTTCTCATAAATGTGTAAATAGTGTAACGTTAATATAAATAAAACTGTTCTGGCTGTTTACATTGAAAAACTGCACCCCAATATACATGCAATAATGGCGATATTATTACCCAATATATAATTTAATCATGACGATAAAATTCCCAATGCCTTTCGCGTCGCCATACTGATGCCAAGGGTTTCTTATTTAAAGCAATGGGGGACCCTGCATGTTGAAAAATGACACTAAAGGGGTACCCTGTGCATCAAAAAATGATGCCAAAGGGTCCTGACCAAGCGTCAATGTGTGACGAGTTGGGAAAATGGTTTTATTTGTGAGTACACTACCATTTGAGTTTGACTGCTTGGACCTTTGTTCAAGCTATTGATGGGCTTATTTAAAAAATCTGCCAGCAAGGTTTTTTTCTTTCTCAATAATTAGTGGAAAAAGAGGAAGTACATCACATTTTTTCCTGTAGCAGTTTGACTCATGAAGCATGAATAAGAAACATCTTATCTTGATGACAGATTGCTTTAAAACTGCTGTGCTTTCCCCTCCAATCAAATCTCGCATTTGTTCTGTTGTGGTCATTTTAATCAGTTAGTCTGGCAGAGTTCACAGGTCAACATTTTCTCCTTGGGATCAATAATTGTATTGATGACAGTCCCGATAGAGGCAGTTCAAGCAACGCGTTTCCACAGAGCCACATCGATTTCATTTTCTGCAATTCATTCGAATCAGGTGGCTGCCAAACGCCATTGTGTTTCACCTCGCACCGGACAGGCATTATCAATCACACACAGAGAATGGCCTGTCCGATCAGGCCAGAGTTATGTGCAGTCGGTCTTTCTCAGGGACATTGTCCCTGGCCTTCGCTCTTGAGAGATGAGATTCACTGGGGTGCTTTACACAAATGCCGACAGGTTGCAGTGCCACTGTTGTGTGCTGGGCATAGACAGAAGTGTTCAATCTCTTGTCAGACTTATGCAGCGTGATGGTGGCAGAATCTCTCGTCTTGTTTTGTGAAAACTCTACCTGTGATGATTAGATATAACTGGAGATAAGGGTATATTCTGACTTGTATCATATCCCTCTTAATTATATATATATATATATATATATATAATTGCCCACTTATACTGAATTGCCATATCAATTGCACCCTTCAATTGCCCCTTCAAGTACCACAGTGCAATGATTGTATCAGATGATGATACAGTGGTAATGAATTATTGTGCCATTATTTGTTTAATAATATGGTAATTATTAAATATTTTGAATTATCTTTATTTTTATATTTTTTATGAACATTTTTGTTTTAGTAATTTTGTTATGCACTTTTGTCTTTTTTTAGATTTCGATTTAGCTTTAATTATGTTTTCTTTCAGTTTTAGTTATTTTGCACTTTTAATCAGTGTTATTTTAGTGTCATTGACATACTGTTATAGAGTTTTTGTTAAAGGGGTCATCGGATGCCCATTTTCCACAAGTTGATATGATTCTTTAGGGTCTTAATGAAAAGTCTATAACATACTTTGGTTAAATTTCTCAATGGTATTGTAAAAAACTCCCTTTTTTACCCTGTCAAAATCAGCTCTGTTTTCAGCAAGCTGTTTTTGTCTATGACTCTTTAAATGCTAATGAGCTCTGCTGACCCCGCCCCTCTCTTCCGTGGGGTGACGAGCAGACTGTAAACTTCAGCCACAAAACTGGCTAACTACCACTTTATTAGGGAAAGCGATTTGCAAAGATTAATTAAGAAACCATTATACTCAGTTTTTCTGTAGATGAAGCTGGTTTACGAATGATTCGCTTGAACATAGACGCATTAAGGCAGAGTGGGGATTGGCGAATTCCCTTCAAAAACTAAAGTAATGTTAATTATCTGCGTCTTCAGCAGCTCAGATGTCGGGAGTAACTGATGACTGCTATATTCATTATTACATCCAACAACAAAACACCTCAATCGCATAATTGGAGACATTCTTGTCTTCCCCTGCACCTCAGCTCTCAGATCACTCAGGGCGAGGTCTAATGTAAGACGGTCTTGTCAATCAACTATCGTGGAAGCGGCCTGTGCAGAACTACGTCATTCTGACAGGGCTCTCACAACAGCCTGATTTGAGACAGGGGAATTTTAAAATAAGGATTAATAAAAAATACTGGGTGGATTTTTATCATTATAGGATGGATGTGTACACACACTTCCATAACACATTTATGTTCAAACAACATAAGTGAATTTTGCATCTGATGACCCCTTTAAGTATATTAAATTGGATTTAATTTTTATTTATTCTCTTTTAATTTTAAGTTTTAATTTTGTTGCTTTTATGTCATTTTTATTTAATTTTCCAAAAATGCTTATGTAGTTTAGTTTTAGTTTTGGTTATTTTAGTACATAAATTAAACCGAACTAAACAATAAAAACTGAGAAATGCTGCCTTGGCAACTAGCTAAAATAAAATAGGTACATTCATTCATTCATTTATTTAAATATATTTTAATCATGTTTATTTTGGTAATGAAAATGTTTTCTATGGTTAGTTTTAGTAACAATTATAACTTATTTTCATTTATAGATTTTTAAAATATATATATTGTTATTCTTTTATTTGTTTTATTTTTAGTCAACACTAACAACACTGATTCATAGCAGAGTACATTTTATAAATTATACCAACACAGTACAAAGTAAGATTACTGTTGTTGATTACTGATGTTTTTTCACCAGTTGGAGAAAACAATTCCAGCTTATTGTGCAGCATTAATCTCATGAATCCATTTTTGTCTGTTTCTGTACCAACACATCTGGACATTACTGTGGTTATGTGCACAACCAAAACAAATAAAAATCCAGACACACTAAACTGTTTGCAACACATTTTAAACAAAATAAATTATTTATTTGTAGAAAGTATCTACTTTCCTAAATAAGATTTTTCATATTTCTCTTATCGTTTTTGGTTTAACTTCAGACCAGAGGACATGATGAAGCTGTCTGCTGGTTCTTATTAATGGACATTATGCGGTATCACAGCCCTAGGCAACAGAGGGAACTCACTCGATGCAACACTCGATGCCACGTGAAGTGTTTCACGTATAAAATTTATCGCTGGACCGCCTCTTTGTCAATAATACCTGCCAATGTGAATGTCAGGGCTACGCATAAGAATCCATTAGACACGGCAGCAGTAGCCTGACCTGTGGCATCGTATTCAGTCACTGTAGCCTACTGTCATATCTTTTAGGTCTCCAAAGAAATATTCGGAATGGAGTGTTAACCCTGGATCATAAAACACGAGAGACTGCCATGGACCATTTTGACATCAGCCTCTGATAAAGCTCCTCGGACACGTGTAGTTTTTGTGAAAACCTACAATCTGCGGTAAAATGAGGGTGTGAATTTTTTATTTTTTTTTTTACTTTGTTGTTTTTTTTTTTTTTTTTTAGGGGGAAGTGTCCTCGACAGTTTGCAGTGTGATTCACCTTAAAATTCAATTCTGCTGCCTGGAGTTTGAAGTAAGATTTCTAGCCTAATCTTAATTAAAGGGCTTGATGGCAAAAAGGCAGGGCTGAAAAATCCTGCAAAAACAGATTCGTTCACAAGGAGAGAGAGGGGGAGAGAGAGAAGAGAGAGAGAGAGACAATAGGTTCCTAAATCCCATGCCGGATTGATCTTCCAGCTTGTGGTGTTGGGAGTTCTGTAATTATGGCTGAACTTAGTCCTTGGCCCACTTTTGCACTCTTATCTCTCTCCCTCTTTTTCGTTTTCTTTCTTTCTATCTGCCTTTCTCTCACTCTGTCTCTCACTCTGTATTTTTCCTCTCTTTCATGCCGTCTTTCTCCTGCTCGCTAAACTGCTGAAGAAGTGCATGTGAGTAGAAACAGCCGTGCAGATGCTGTTATGTGAGACGGAGATGGCCAAGTGCCCGGGGTGTTTAAACTGTGAGAGCTCGCTCCAGCGGGGAGAATTACTCTCCTGCTCTCTCTCAACACCACATTTGGCACCTGAGGCCTGCCCTGGCAAAGCACCTCATCATCCCAACCCAGACACAATTTAGCATGGCACCGCAATCCGCTTGGTAATGCGGGACCTCAACCACCGCTGGCTGCAGGGAACCATTGGCCATCTAATATTTCATTTGATCCATTTTTTCTTGGAGACGAGAGTCGATAGTCTTGCTCGGGGCGATGTTTGGTGGTAAAGATGTTTTATTTTAATACTACACAGCAAATGTGCCGAGACAGAAGACTCAGCTCATCTTTATTCCGGCCAAAACGGGATGGGCTGAAGGGGTGAAACGCTTGAGTTTAACTCTCAACCCCATTTCACGTGTCATACTGGATAATTTTTATGGCATTACAGAGTTTATGATTCAGAATGGTGTTGAAAAAAGCTTTATAAAACGCCAAGGTGTCCCACTGTCTTCGTTTATTTTTTAGTGAATGCATATCACTAGCTTTAACTGCAAAAGTGAATCTTATGAAAACACGCCCAGGACAAATAGATGACTAACTTTTTAAGACTAGTCTAAACCGCTTATGCAACCGGGCCCTGATCTCATCATCATGCAGTCTGTCTGGAATTACACTGAGACAGACTAAATCCAGAAGAACTGCGGCGACAAAGATGGTCTCCAAGATGCTTCAAGAAATATAATTATATCTTAATTAAAATTATATATCTTATAAAATATAAAACACTTTAGCAGAGAACAAATCTCACTATTAAAGGAACACTCCACTTTCAAACATTTTTGAAAATAGGCTCATTTTCCAAGTTTTACTGTTTTCGAATCTATCCAGTTCTGGCGGTAGCACTTTTAGCGTAGCTTAGCATAGATCGTTGAATCTGATTAGACCATTAGCATCTTGCTCAAAGATGACCAAAGAGTTTCGATATTTTTCCCATTTAAAACTTGACTCTTCTGTAGTTACATCATGTACCAAGACTGATGGTTTTGCGATTTTCTAGGCCGATATGGCTAGGAACTATACTCTCATTCCGGCGAAATAATCAAGGAATTATGCTGCTGCATCATGGGTGCAGCAGGTGCAATGATATGACGCAGCGCCTGAAAGTGGTCCCCAGCTAGGTAACTATTTATTATATAGTTGGGGACTACTTTTAGGCGAATGGATTCGAAAACGGTAAAACTCAACTGTTTAACTCTTGGGGAGTTGGAAAATGAGCCTATTTTCAAAAAACGTGGAGTGTTCCTTTAACTGGTTGCTTATTAACATGCATATTGGCGGTTTATTGGTACTTATAAAGCACATATTTTTGCATCACCATATTCTACATTCTTAATCAATACCTAAACTTAACAATTACCTAACTAAATATTAATAAGCAGTAATTAGGAGTTAATTGAGGTAAAAATCATACTTAGTTAATAGTGAGAACTGGACCTTAAAATAAAGTGGGACAATTTATTTTGATTTGTGTATGAAAATCAATCTGGACATGTTATTGGCAGGTTTAAACTGTAAAAATTATTCAGATATGTATAAAACATCTATGTTTTTTTTACACTAGAGCATTCTAACTAACAGATTCAGCAGAGTTTTTACATTCAGGTTGCCAAGGTAATCAACAGGCGAAGACTGCTCAGCTCCAGGAGCCATACATCACTGTCACCCAACTGCTCCTATCCATGACGACCATTCCATTCCAAAGCACCATCACAGCTTCTCAACCAGGATGCTAATCACATCTACATCCTCCGTCTACACATCTTGAAAAAATGGTCTTGAATGCATCTGTGTCGTCTCATAGACATGGTTGAGGGCCAGGGTATAAACATATTTTGTTTAGTCCCTCTATCAAGGTTTGTTTAATTAGTTTATTTCACTAAGAAAGTATGTTTCTATAGGATACTGAACTGGCTGCAAAATGAGAATCCGTTGTAATAACTGGTGGGAGTATTTATCATCGTCTTACCTCATGTCTTGCCTAACGTGAGCTGACTCGTGATAAATTGCTTGCAATGTTCCTCATTTTTAAGTCGCTTTGGATAATAAATATATTGATAACCGTCTGCAAAATGAATAAATGTAAATGTAAATTACAATATTTGCCCTTCACTCCTCATCCATTGGGTATCATGACAGCATAAACATTGTTCAAACAGCTCTGGCAGAAAAAAAGCACCTTGCATTTTCCTCTGTGTGGACATTGACAGCACCATTTATTCTCCTCTGATCATGCTGATACGAAGCCTGATGTTATTGCTGTTTTCAAGGCATAATGCAAACTTCCTTTGCTAAGAAAAAGCACCTTGGAGTGCAAGTTCGTCCGGAGAGATAAAGATTCCTGGGTTGTGGGAGAGATATTTTTAAAGCCAGTTACATAGACGGTTGTTTTTAACTATATTTTCGACAACCAACAAAGACATACTAACCTTTGTGGTCACTTTATTTCACATACTTTCTTTATTGGCATATTTCTAGATCCATATACACTGTAAAATGCATGCATACATACTTCTAAGTTGTAAATAAAAATATTATTGGAGTACTTTTTACAATAAAATAAAATAGTAAAATACGCTAAAATGTTAATCCAATGTGATACTTGTGTTTCTTTGTCCTTATTTGTGAAATTGACTTGCAATTTCTGACTGAAAAACTTTTCAGAGCATATATATATAGTTCTATCATGACAACTCTCAGAGGGCTTAGCATGGTACATGACAATGTTAATGTATTTAGTCTTGGTGGAATAGATATGCTACGCTGCTGTGGCAGAGGAAGTACCGAAACTTGCTACTGCCAATAAATCCATAGACATGCTTCTGTGAGCATGTAAGAAATACTGCTGCTGCACATATATATATGAAATAACGCCTATATATATAGCATACACGAATGACCCCGTAGCAGATCTATACAGGTGGCGATGGGGAAGGTGTAGGGTTTCTGAGTATTCAAGTATTTAATAGTTGAGCATGGCGGGGCGCCGCTGCAGATGGGATGAGAAGAATTGTTGAATAGTTGTTATTGAAGTTGTTATTTATGTTTTCTTTGCGCACAAAAAGTATTCTCATAGCTTCGAAAAATTGAGGTTGAACCCCTGATGTCACATGGAGTATTTTACCGATGGCCTTGCTACGTTTCTGAACCTGGGAAGATTGCAGTTGTGTTGCTGTCTATGGAGGATCAGAGAGCTCTCGGATTTCATCAAAAATATCTTAATTTGTGTTCCAAAAATGAATGAAGTTCTTACGGGTTTGGAACGACATGAGGGTGAGTAATTAATAACAGAATTTTCATTTTTGAGTAAACTATCCCTTTAAGACTACTTTTGAAGATGACTTCCTCATTTCTATTTCAGAGTGACAAGCTTTTTTGACTAGGAAAGAATCACATGCATTGAACTGCAAGTGTTCAATGTCTTTCAAGTTTATTTAAATAAATAATTAATTATTATTGAGCTTCTTGTGAGAAGACTTTGTAATTCTAAATCAATCAGAGCATGAAGGAAATGCCACTTAATTAATCTTTCCGCTTCATTAGATTTTCCGATCATAATTAAATGATTAGTAGATATGAACTTTGTATTCAAGCATTCCACTCATGCATTTCTCCCCATTGACAATTAAAACGGCACAATGATCTCATATGATTGGAGGGAGATTGAGGACTTGAGTGTTTCTTGAGATAATATTAGATGAAATTCATAACTTGAGTGTGTGTGTTTTGCGTGCATGCGTGCAAATGGCTTAAGTGTCATTATTCTCTTGAAATTTCATGTAATATTGAAGGGAATTTCACCGACCTCGCCCCTTGTGAGCAGTTCTGCTCTCTCTACAGAGACACCCTTAGCTTTTCCCTTTCTTCTCGCAGGGTTTCACGCGCACCAGAGTGTGCCTTGCAACCGCGGTGTCTGAATGTCACAGGAAAATTAAAAACTTCTACCTTCGCCAAGGGCCTGAATCTTAATATAGACCCTTGCTAAATCCAATGCACTGGATATTATGACCAGGTGACAGGGTCAGTAAGTACTGATTAAAATTGAGGTCAGAAAAAGGTGGCCTTTGAAAAAGAGTGAAGAAAGAGAACAAAATACTCTTCTGAGGTGCTCCCTTAACAAACGCTTAAGGCTGCTCTTATGTCAAGCGCTGTGGTGTTGCTCACATTTCATTTCTATTTCATGCAACCCAGACCTATAATAATTGCTCAGATATGTTTTGATGTCCTCTCTGATCTGATATTGCTGAAATATTGTTGGGAATAGAATTGAGTGTTATGGAAATGCTAGGTTAAACTTGCTTTCTCTGCATGGACAGATATCGGATGATGTTTGTTTATTTGGCTCAAGGGCTCAATAAGGAAAACACCCAATTTAAACATTATCACAGCAGTCAAATTAGGCATTGTTTGTGAAATTGTCAATAAGTGTTGCTATTAGCATAGATTCAACATTTTAGTGTAAAGATTCGTGTAATGATTACCTGTGAAACATCACTGTTGGCTAATGACCTTCCATAAAAGACAATCCACAAACACACAAGGGCGAAATGTCCTCCCAGATACACAATCCTTCTGCTTTTGTTTTCTTCATGAGAAAAGACAGGTGTACGAGTGTACAGTGGTCTGAAAATAAAATAATACAATTAAGAAAACAAATTGCATCAATTTATGATAACAACCACATTTTCATATAGGCTAAACAGATTATGGCATTCAATAGTTTGGAATATCATGACACTTTCATAGTACAGTATATGATTTTACCAGTAATACTAATTTTAACTAGAATTTAGGTGAAATTATTCATATTAAATATGTTAGGGAGTTTCATTATCACCTGGAATATGTTTAAGCTATAACTTCTACGCCAAACGTTTACTGTTTATAAAAAAAGACTAGGCTACATTCATTTGTTATAACATTAATAAACAGCATTATTTTATATAATTCTAATAATTAAATATCCAATTTCCATAATTCAAGAAGTTTAACTGAAAGTTTTGTAGAGTTTTCCTTTACTCTCAGTTAATTTACAATGTGATTATATTCATTATAAAAAAAAAATAATACATCTAGGCTGTGTGAAAAACCTGGTTCTTTAATAAAAGTTATATTTAAAGCCATCTTGCGGACCCTTGAAAGTAGCCTACTAGTTGTCCACTAGTTGTGAACCACTGAACTATATTATACAATTATATATTTTTTAAACGAATATTAGGCCTATTCATTAGTGTAGGCTAGTGCTTGAGACAAATAACAAAATTGAGAAAATACTGAAATAAAAATATGTGCCTATTTTTTGATGACTACTGTTTAAGTCCTTACATTAGCCTTGTGTGTTGCCGAAGTACATTTCACCTCAGATCACAGGGAGGCTTGTGAGGTAAAAACCCGCTTTTCATCCGTTCCCTCCTTCGCGAGCCCATGAGAACATGCGTTCCTGCTCAGTGATTTCTCATTCCAAAAACACAAATTTAGATATAAGTACAAAAAGAGCTTTAAACCGCGCTGTCAACAGCGGAGATGAAAGGGAGAAACGCGTCGGAAGCCTGTCAAACCGTTGACATTCCCGCGTTATCTGCACAGCGCGAGCTGCTGGAAGCGCGGGATTCGTGTGTCTGCTGACCGATTCGCGCCTCGCGCTCCCCTCCTTTCTGTCCTTTCTTCTGACAAGCAGTGGGAGAGGAAGGAGGAACAGAGAGACGATGATGTGTTTTTCTTCTTCTTCTTTTTCTAAAGTGAAATAAGGATAATTTCTTGGAAACCCAAGACAAACAATGTGGTTTTGTGCGGCGTTGTGTGTCTGTACATTTTCTCTGAGGCCTTATCATTAAGGCTAATGTTGAATAACTTCTTACAGCTCTCATTCTCTCTCTCTCTCTCTCTCTCTTAAGCTGTGTGCATTTGGCAATACATTGCTCTAATTAAACCAATGTCTTCCCAAGCGTTTGTGCTTTTGTTGATAATTATGTGTTTTTGAAATAGCCAGCCTGACAGAAGTCTCTGAAATATCTCTGTACAGACAGGCTTTAAGATGCTGCTATCTGCTCTCTCTGTTCTCTCTCTCTCTCTCTCCCTCTATGAATGGGGTATGTAGCCTACACAGCTGGTATATGCAGAAGACCGGTGAAGCATGAAACCAACCTTTATAAAATGTTAAATCACTGCACACATTCCTGGTACTTTTCACCTCAATAAATGTTCTATGGTCACATAAAGGTGCCTGCAGCACAGGTCATCATCTGAATGAGTGATCCGACATAAAATGAAATAGCATATAAGAAAGTTTTGCTGACCTTTGCACACAGGAACATGCAAATATGCACTAACACATGCTAAATGTACAAATACACAAAAATACACAAACCCTACTGCAAAAATAAACACTATAGTATCTTAAATATACACAGTCTTCCATCAGATAGACTTCTGTACACTACAGGTCAAATGTTTGGAAGATTTGTATTTATTTATTTAAAGAAACTGTCATCTCTCATGCTCACCAAGGCTGCATTTGTACAATTTATATCTGTGATGGCAAAGCTGAATTCTCAGCATCATTACTCCAGTATTCAGTGTATCTAATATGCTGATTTGCTGCTCAATAAACATTTAGTATTAATATCAAACTTTTGAAAAAAAAAACATTCAACCCAATATTTTAGGCTTTATGCATCTATTATTACAAAATATTTCTATTTTTCTATTCATCAAACTGCCCTGAAAAAATATATCACAAAAATATTTAAGCAAAAACTGATTTAAACAATGATCATAATCATTATTAATTACTGCGCCCCAAGCTGATAATAACTCAGCGAGGATATTGTGACAATGAAGACTGATGGCTGCTGAAAATTCTGCTTTTCCATCACAAAATTGCATTTTCAAATATTAGAATACTGATAGAAATCTATATTTGAAATTGCCATATTTACATATTTCACGATATAACTGCTTTTAGTATATCAAGTAAAAGCAGCCTTGTGAACATAAGACTTTTCAAAAATATAAAAAAATCTGAAGTATTACATTTTATGTGTTTTTTGTATATAGTACTAAAAATATATATATTTTAAATACTTAACTGAATGTACATTTTGAGCATAAAAGAGTTTGAGTGTTTGAGTGTTTTATGTTTGCATGTAGATCATATAGTCTTTATTAAGACGACATTGTATCTCCATCAAGGAACACTGTCTTGGTGAGTGATTTTGAGTCTACTTCTTTTTCGAAAGACTGAGAGAGAATTTAAGAAATTATTCTATATTCATATTCATTGTTTAACTATCTTTTGTTGTTTCACTTAACTATAGGCCTAGTTGAAGAGCTCAGATGCAAAAGCCTCTAAGTGCTGTTTTCTTCTAAAATGAGCATTTTTATCAGGCTCCACGTGTGTAGGTTCAGTAATTTCACTTTAATGGCAATTAATAGGTTCTTTTCATTGCCTTTAAACTGAACAACATAGGAGCTGAGAAAAATGCTTATTTCAGAAGAAAATGTCAGACGGCACAGAGGCTTTTCCATCTGAACTCTTCAGTTATGGCCTTGCGATCATGCTGTAGAAACTCAGGAGAGATGACATGAATGAATCTTTCGCTCCAAAAAAGGTCGGTGCGGTTTGACTTTGTGGAATCCCTCTTGTAGACCGGGTGTTAATCACTTTTCTCTCTCTATCCTTTCCCCCGTATCTCTCTCCATCCTTCTCTCTGTAGCCAAAGGTTTTAAAACTCATTACTATTTCCCGGATTAGAATTCAGAACTCAAACAATGAAGTTAATTATGACAGATGATTACTCCGCTGTAAGAGCTCTGGAGTTCTTAAGACATTAGTTGCCAGGGGGTACTTTGTTGAGTGTGCTGCAACCGAAACCAGCTCAGCTAATCTACTGCGAACTATTTAGCTTTTTGTCAAAACAGAAATTTTTTTTTTATATTAGTGCATAATTAAAATGATATTTTATTCAAAATAAGGAAAGACGTCTGGAGAGGCTACAGTGTGGCTTCTGCATTTGATCCAGAAACAGCTAATAGGCCTATGTCTAAAATAATTTACATTATTTTTAGGCTGCACTAATTAACTGGCAACCTCACATGGCTGAACATTTCTGAAAAGTCAGTCTATTGATTTTTTTTATTTATTTACTTATTAAGTTATTTACCTGTTTTATACTCCACCAATTTGTTCAAATCACTCTGTGGGACAGCAACAGAATGCTTGGCGCCACATGCACCGCTAACAATAACAGAAACGCAGGTCAGAAAAACGTGTCTGCATACTCGTACATCATGAAAATGCATTTCAGGCTGATACAACTGGCCTACAGCTGTTTCCTTGTGTGTTAACAGCAGTGCTTTTAACAGAAAAAAAACACACAAAAAATATGATAAACCGTTCAAACTAGTATTGATGTAATAGCAACACTGATACTGAAAACCGTGATCAAGCATCTTTTCTGTCAGTCTCATGTGCCGCTACCTGACAGGGAATTTGTCTCATAATTGGGAGAGCCAGAGGGGTAAACTCAACAGAGACACTGTGCAGCAACATCATAGAGCTGTTTCTCTCTCTCTCTCTCTCTCTTCTTTTCTCTCTCTTTGGCTGTCTTTCTCTCTCTTTTGTATTATTCTTTTGTTTTTGTTATTATTTATTTTAATTGATGGGGGGGGGAACTAAACTGGCAGATGTGGATTACAAAAATTGACAATAAAACAGATACTTCAGGGACCATATTGCTGCTTGAATATTTAACATTTCATATTTGAAGTACTACGTTCTGCTTTATACCTTATAATATACTGAAAACCACTATAATAATACAACATAAAACAAATTGTAACAATATTTCACTTTCACTGTATTGTCTTTAATGTATACATATATTGCCAGACGTTTTTGGACACCCCCTTTAATGAACAGGTTTGACTACTTTAGTAATGACACGAGTACAAATCTTAATGTTTACGCATAAAATTATATTCTAGGGGATTATGTGCTTCTAATTTTATAGCAACAGTTTGGACAGGACCCTTTTCTATTCTGACATGACAATTTCTGTGTATAAGGCAAGGTTAAAAAGTAAATTATTTTTGATGTATGATTAATTATGTTGCCATCTTTGTTGCAACAGTTTTCTCTTCTAAAGAAGGGGGTGTCCCAATATTTTGTCCATATAGTGTATTTCAAGTCATTGGTGTTTGATTATGAGTTTTTGGCTCAAGGTCTGCATTTAAAGTCACACCAGAGGTGTTCAGCTGGGATTAGGACTTTACTTTGTGCAGAAGTTCTTCCACAAGTTAACTGAGTCAGGCATTTTCTTTTATAACCTTGTCTTATACACAGAGACACTGTCATGTTAGAATAGAAAAGGGTCCTGTCCAAACTGTTACTGTAAAATTAGAAGCACGTAATACCCTAGAATATAATGTTATGCTTAAACATTAAGATTTGTACTGATGGAATTACTAAAGTAGTCAAACCTGTTCATTAGAGGGGGTGTCCAAAACGTCTGGCAGTATAGTGAATAAATTCAAGACAATACAGTAAATAGTGTATAAATCGCAGTGAAACAGAGGTAGCTACTAATCTCTTCTACTATATTGTGACATTATCGTAAAATAAAAAAGGGTTGGGACTCAGTTATTCATCTCATTTCACCGTAAGATTGAGTTGTGATGTTTTTAAAAATATTACATATGATTAAAAGCTTTAAAAATAAAATTAAATAAAACATGCCTGCATAAATGATTCACAGAAACATCAGTAAAATACATTTAGCAAATGCACATTGCACTCTTAAAATAAAGTCTCCAAAGTGGGGTTTCACTGAGATGCCATAGAAGAAAAAAATGTAGTGTTCTTCAAAGAGCCTTTCAGTTCTTAAAAGAAAAATGTTTTAGTGTGAAGAACATTTAAACAATCTAAAGAACCTGCTTCCACTATGTGCAATAAAAAGGTTTCATGAATGTTAAAAGTTCTTCATGGAACCATCAATACCACTAACTGAAGTACTTTGATTTTTTTTAGAGCAGTGCATGTTAACTTTAACTGTAATTTAAAAAAAATACATTAAGGTTCAGAATTTCACTAATTAAATGAATAGTTCACTCAAGAATGAAAATTCCTTAGACTTAAGCCATCCTAGGGGTATATGACTTTCTTCTTTCAGATAAATACGATGGGAGTTTTATTCAAGAATGACCTGACTCTTCCAAGCTTTAATGGCAGTGAATTGTGGTCAAGATTTTGAAGTAAAATAAAGTGCATCCATCCATCAAGTGCTCCACAAGGCACCGGGGGTAGATGAATAAAGGCCTTCTGAAGTAAATCTATGAATTTGTATAAGAATAATTTTGCTTTATTGATTCAAAATCAGAATTTGAATCAGAACAATACTTTTACTCATCCTCATGACTTGGCTTTCTTTCTTTTTTTATATTATTTTTTATTACAAGACTAACACATGTACATACCGTGTTCAAAACTGTATACATAGTCATAAACTAACAGTATGTACAACAAGTATCGGTATGTTGCTATATCTTTTCCATTGCGATTGAAGATATTTCTGAGTTATGGTTAATATGGCAATGTTGGTACAATACTTGGTAAATTCATCTAAAAAATTGTATGATCATATCATGAAAAGTGGGTACCTTTTGCATGTTGTAATGTTGCCAGCAGGGCATGGTCACCAGCTTTTGGTACCTTTGGCAGTGTGGGCAGGTGCCAAGTCCTGCTGGAAAATGAAATCAGCATCTCCATAAAGCTTGTCAGCAGAAGGAAGCATAAAGTGCTCTAAAATTTCCTGGTAGATGGCTGCGTTGACTGTGGACTTCAGAAAACACAGTGGACCAACACCAGCAGATGACATGGCAGCCCAAATCATCACTGACTGTGGAAACTTCACACTGGACTTCAAGCAACATGGATTCTGTGGCTCTCCACTCTTCCTCCAGACTCTAGGACCTTTATTTCCAAATGAAATGCAAAATTTACTTTCATCTGAAAAGAGGACTTTGGACCACTGAGCAACAGTCCAGTTCTTCTTCTCCTTAGCCCAGGTAAGATGCTTCTGACGATGTTTCTGTTTCAGAAGTGGCTTGGTTTTCCTGAAGATGTCTGAGCGTGGTGACTCTTGATGCACTCACTCCAGCTTCAGTTCACTCCTTGTGAAGCTCTCCCAAGTGTTTGAATCGGCTTTGCTTGACAGTATTCTCAAGCTTGCGGTCATTCCTGTTGCTTGTGCACATTTTCCTACCCAATTTTTTCCTTCCAGTCAACTTTGCATTTAATATGCTTTGATACAGCACTCCTTGAACAGCCACCCCTTTCAGTAATGACCCTCTGTGACTTACCCTCTTTGTGGAGGGTATCAATGATCGTCTTCTGTACCATTGCCAAGTCAGCAGTTTTCCCCATTATTGTGGTTTCAAAGAACAAGAGATACCCACAATGTATACTGTATGGATGGTCATTATTGAAACTCAAATGTAAATATTCTAATATTTTGATATAAAGATTTTTGACTTTCATTAGCTGTAAGCTATAATCATCAAAATTAAAAAAACAAAAACACTTTTGCAGTGTTTTACTTTACATGTAATGAATCTAGAATATATGAAAGTTTCACTTTTTGAAATAAGTTACAAGAAAAAAATTACTTTTCAACATATTCAATTTTTTTTAGATGTACTTGTAAGTACGCATAAGCCATTTGTACTGTTACAGTTTTAGTCTACTGTTAACTGTCTGTGTTTGGGCCTTTACACGTTCTTGCTCCCATATTTCCTTATCTATCCTTCACTCCAAGGTCTTGTTCCAACGTGGCTAATCTAGATGCAGAGGACTCCTGAGAACCTACTAACAGCATGTTATATAAAAGAGATATGTGTCCTCCACTTTTGCTTGATTAGTTAATTCTGGCTCAGCAAGTCCTCTGGCAGTACATATAAAACTTATGTAATTTTTATTTTTGGGTGAACTGTCAGATTTAGAATTTGTACATTCTTTTATTTAAAAAAATAACATTTTTACTGTATACAGTGTCTTAAAAATAGAAGTTATTTATTGGCATCTGTTCAATGAAGACCCTTTGACATCCATGGAAAGGGAGCCATATATTATTCTTCAACGGAATTGCTGTGAAACCCCCCTTTTGGAACCTTTATTTTTAAGATAGTAAACCAAGATCCCTTTTGTAAACAAAGCCCTGTTGTATTTTTTAATATAATGATTTGTATGCAAGTCTGTTGTACATGTAATCCAGATATACATTTCACCACTGACACTGAGTTATAAAAGCCTTTTATTAAACTTTCGTCTGCGTTTGATAATAGAATATTTTTTCCACACAAATACCAGTTCATCCACCCTCATCTTTTTCATTTAGCTGATAATCCTCTTACTTTCAAACATTGATAGTGCTATGCAGCAGGTCACAGGGCATTGAGACTCAGGTTTTGTCATGGTAATGAAGCAAGTGAGACAGCCTTTAATTCGCAGACGATGGGCTTTCTTTTAAGTTTTTTTTAAACCATTCAAATCTGTAAGTCACTTTTCATCTGTTATTATTGCCATGTATATCTCCCCTGGCTTAAAGGATGTCTTTCATATTTCATTGAGTGATAGCCTGGATTTGTTGAGGATCATTACCATTACAACAGCCCCTGCAAAAATACTGTTATCTTCTCCTATGATATCAAATGATAATATATATCGTAGGGTATTTAATTCAGTCTTACAGACATGATACGATCAGCATGCCATGAGTTTATAATGATGAAGTAGGAAAAATATATATAATTTTAGTCAAGTGTGACACTCAAGTCTGTTTGGTTATGTGGGGAAGGGCGAATTAGATAGGCTATATGCTTATGCCAGTCATATATACTTCTCTAAAGAGTAACTTTATTTTGTCATACAAATCTGAGGGATGAGTTATTTTCATCAAGTTTCTATGTAAAACTTAGCTACTTAAAAACACAGTAGCCTATGTGTATTTGCATGTGATAAAATACCTATAAATATATTATAGATTCAATCTATTATATCTGAATCTATAAATATATTATAGATTCAATCTAGTATATCTGCCATCTATCTTATGCAGGTTCACGTCTTCGTGTCACTTTATTATGGGGCCTCTCTCACATTATGGGAACTGCTAGTGGCTATGCAGTTTAGAGTAACTTTGCAATGCTTCATAAAATGTAGTAAGTACTAAAATGAAGATGCATGTCTTATCGAAGTCACGGAAGCTGACCTAATTAAAAAACACGATAATTACTCCATCAGTAGTGGTAAATCGCATTTCCAGCCATTAGAATTTAGAGTACGCTGCTAACTAACTGCGCTTGTTATTAGAACAGATGGTTTGAGAGGAAGTTATGTGCGCATGCGCAGTGCGTCTGCACAGAGCTGAAGCGCAGACAGCGCTATGAGAGACAAGAGAGAAAAACACCCCTTATCTGTAGAGAAAGGCTCAAAAGTTCACTCGTTTCGCACAAAATTCTTTCTACGACTCACTCAGGTCACATATCGTACCGTGTTTCTATGTCTGTGATGCGGAGTGTCTGAGAGGTTTGTAAAATTATTATTTTTCTTGTATTTTAACCAACGCTCTGCGCACTGACACAAAGACAGATGCTTACTCGATCTAGCGTACAGCATTGTGTGCTGCTTTGGGACAAACAAATCAGATTCGTGCGGGGTTTAGTAGAAGGATCTTTCTTTGTTTCGGCCGTAAAGCAGCATTGTTGACTCGGCTTTGTTATGGTTCTGTCTCTTGTTTGGGCCGTGCATGGAATTTAGGCCAAACGAGACGAGCCTTGGTTGGCTAACTTGGTTTCTTGACTCTTTTTCTCTTCGTTCCCCGTATCAGTTGCACTGTAAGCGGATCTAACGGAAAAGCGACACGTGTACGGCGCTCACATGTATATACAAACTTACTCGAACGCGGTAAGAAACGCGGTTATCGATTTATAACACAAACTTTAGACGGATGGGGCTTGTTTCGTAGCGCATTAACGTTACAGCGATGTCTGCCCGATTCGTGAACGAATCGCTGAGTCGGATCTTATTAGTGATTCGATTGATCCGGTTCACAAAAAAAAACGTTTTGTTCGCGATTACGGAATCGTTTGGAGTTCTCAAGGACTCACTCGTAATGGCAATCGAGAACCGACTCTTTCAGACTCGATTGACAACTTACCGATTCATTAATTTGAAAACTTCTTTCAAATATGAATTATTAGTAGTTCTAATTGAATTTTAAATGAAGTGTATTTTGTACATTTGCAAAGATGAAAAAAAAGCTTCTAAACTGAAACAGGAAAAGGAGGAAAAGCGAGAATTTTGTAACTGACAATGGATAGAGAGTTGATACAATAACAATATATTGAGTCAGTTTTGTAACTGAAGATGAAAGAGAACATCTAAGATGTTTTGAAGGCTTTCCTGTATTAATCTTAAGAGTGGTGATATGCTGAATCATAAATCGGTCAATATTTTGAACATTTTTTGAGAATTTTTTTTGGCCAATAGCCAAACTTGAACACAGGGTTCAGTCAGCAGCCTTGTTAGTTACAAAAACAAAACAATTTCTTTCATCCAATTTTTGTGACTTGAGTAAGCTATTAAATAATTGTTCATTTCATCTATGGGATGTGTATCTCACTGTACTTTCATTAAGTTGTACTGTATCTGTCATCATTATATCAGCCATCCTCCATGGTCCAGACAGTGGCATCGGCCGTTGAAACATTTGGGGCATTTTTTTTATGCATAAGTATTTTGTTTCTGGTTTAAATTTGATGTTCTCTCTTTCACAATTGGCTTGTCCCTTTCTGTGCTCTGCATCACTTAAGCAAACATCACGATGTCCTTTGCACTTTTTGCTGTTATGCACGTTCTTGGATGACAGCACGTTCCCACCTATTTTTCAATTAGTTGTAGATCATCTCGTTCACCAACTTGACATTTACATGCCCATATCAGTGTTATGAAGTCACTAGTCTGTAGTCAGAAGTGTAGGCTGCGAAACAGAGCAGACAGAACTTGATGCTGTGCCAGTGTAGATTTAGTGTTAAAATACTGTTATTCCTGCCAGGGTTCATTGAGTCTCTTCTGAGAGTGGCATCCCTCAGAACAGCCCTCGCCTGCCAAGCTCTCCGCTCTGGAAGGCTCGCAAAACTCCCACTAGTGAGATTCAGCATTCTTACTGAGGTGAGTGTGTGCGCTTTTTTCATGAGGTCAGTCATGGCGTGTAGACGAGTTAAATGATGACTGGATTGTAGAGATTGGTGAATTCTGATTTGTCATGTACATGTTTCATCCAATACAAGTTAAGCTCAGTTGACTGCATTTGTAGCATATTATTCGTTACCACAGTAAGTAATCAATACATCATCACATAAGCTGTACAACTGAATTAAGGGCCAGAGAATAAACATTAAAATATTATAGATTATGAGATGTTCTACATAATGGTGATATAATTCTTTGCTGCCCTTGCCATTTTTATTTTTGTTATCAGGATGATGCAAGGCTGGTCATGATCTGCATACATTCACAATATCTAAATATGACAACTAGTCAGAAATCGTCCCTGTGAAATCAGTTTGCCACATCACATCATGGCAGCATTTGCAGATATAGATATATGGCAGACTAATTACTAGCAGATCATTCACATAGACAAATAGTTTTCTACCTACAAATACATTTGCAGCTGAAAAATTTGTTTAACAAATTGCTTGCTTTCCTTCCATCTATTTTGCAAACTACTGGTCAAAAAAAGTGCCGGTGGTTGATTTTGTTCTGAATATTTTGGACGTTCTATGTGTCGTTGTGTTCCATGTGAAGGTAGAGTTTGCTGATTTTCAGGACATGGATGCATGTTTGGTTAATTGTGCATCTGTGTTTAGGATGGCTTGTTTCGAGGCTGAGGCCAGTATGCACTGTTAGTCATTGTTTCCAGTCACTCTGACGGCCGTGTCTCTGAGCTTGAGCCCAGGGATGACATGGAAACACAACCTGCTGATCTCTGAACACAAGGTATTATTTGATATTATATATTCTCATTGTATTACTCAGTTTGTGCTGCTACTGTTGGTCATCTGTTTCTCTTAACTGTGGCCTCTACAGTATCATTCAAACGTTTAGGGTCACTAAGATTTTAGTTGTTGTTATTAAAAGAAATTAACGCTTCGTGAATGTGACAGATTTTTATAATGTTACACATTTTTGTAAGTGATGTTTACAGAATTTTCTACTCCTCAAATAATCTACAAACAATCTGTTTCCACAAAAAGTTTAAGCAGCACAACTGTTTTCAACATTGATAATAATAAGAAATGTGCCTTGAGCAGCAAATCAGCATATTAGAATGAGTTCTGAAGGATCATGTGACACTGAAGACTGGAGTAATGATGCTGACAATTCAGCTTTGCATCACATGTATACATTTCAATTTTAAATGCATTAAAATAGAAAACTTATATTTTTATATATAATAATAATTTGCACAATATTGCTGTGTTACGGTATTTCTTGTCAAATAAATGCAGCGTTAATGAGCGTAGAATACTTTTTTCAAAAAAATCTTACAGACTCCAAACTTTTGTACAATACTGTAACATTTGCAATGTAACAAGCCACATGATTTGCAGCTTTTCTATGTCTATAAATCACCCTGAGCACCTTATCGTATGTTGTATTCTTCATTTGTAAGTCATTTAGATAAAAGCACTTGATAAATGTAAATGTAGTGGGGTTTTTTCAGTAAATGCAAAAGTCTAGTTTCTTTAAAGACATGATCGACTACTTTTGGTGTTAGCAAACACTATATATAAACTTTGACCTTATAGTGTACCTCAGTTGTGATTATTTATAGACCTTTGAGAGAGCTGCCTTGTGATTGTAACCAGTTCTCGTATTGGGAAATCATATTGACTCACTGAACTATTTTGACTATAGTTGCACAGGTTTGTCTTGGTTTTGTGGATAGGCCGAGCAGTGAGCTAAATCAGGGACGTGGAAGGGTGAAAGCAGGCCATGTCACGGGTTCCCACACCGCCTCCCCCAGGGGAAATGACATCAGGACTTGTGGCGGAAAGCTGGTGTTATACACAGGTGAGAGAAACTGGACGAATGGAAAATCAATCGCTCTGAGTTGAGAGTTCTTTACTGAACGGCAAAAGAGGCAAAAACTGATATCCCTCGTTTTGTTTTATTTGTATCGACAGGTGAAAGTTGTGAAGTTTTCTTACATGTGGACGATTAACAACTTCAGCTTCTGTCGGGAGGAGATGGGAGAAGTCGTAAGGAGCTCGACTTTCTCCTCAGGCCCCAACGACAAGATGAAATGGTGTGTTTCATCGCTTTCTGAGTGTTTGTCGAAAGCTCTCAAGTGGCCTCTTAATTCTTCTCTGTAATGCCTCACCATCCTGCCCAGCCAAACACACTCACATACACCCTAGAAATCAGGCTTGACCTTTCCAAATATCATTGTCTGAGAAACGGCCCATTTTGATCTAGGTTGGGTTTTCATTGAGCCGTCTGGGACAAACTTTGAGATCCGCAAAAGATTTATTTTGTCACTGACAGCTGATTAATTGCTTTACGATGAATCTCGTCTCTGATGAAAATCTGACTCTAGCAGACATTACGATCACAGTTCTGCAGTGACCGTTCCCATAGGAAAAATGGCTGAAGAGCCAATAAAATTATACATTTATGAGTCATTTAACATATTTTGGTTGCCAAATTACAGAATTGTGTGGTTAGGGATGTTCAGAAGCAGCGTTGTACATGCTATTTCAGTGGTTTAAAAAATAGATCTATACATGGTACGCTGCCGGTCAAAAGTTTGGAATAATTAAAAAACATTTTTTTTTTTCATTTTTTATGTTGTTGAAAGAGAGAGTCTGCATTTATTTGATCAAAAGTGACAAAGAATTCCACAAAACTATTAAACAACAAAAACTATTTTCAACATCGATAATAATAAGAACCATTATTAATACTTGCCCATGATAATTGAGCAGCAGATCAGCACATTACAATGATTTCTGTGAAACTGAAGACTGGAGTAATGGCTGAAAATTCAGCTTTGCCACCACAGGAATACATTTAAATGACTTTTTAAAATATATTAAAATAGCAAATTGTAGTAATGTTTTACAATATTCCGGTTTTACTGTATTTTTAATCAAATTAATGCAGCCTCGGTGAGCATAAGAGACTTCTTCCAAAAACATTAAATATCTTCATTATATATTTAAATTAGCATTTTATTTGCAAATGGACATATTTTCCAATTATTCTAAATTATTTATTATTTGAAATGATTAAATTAGGTTTAGCTTTAAACTATTTTTTGTAACGCTGCAATTTTTTAAACATGCTCTCCTATTGGATTTATTTTGATTTTTTCTGCAGGTGTTTGCGAGTGAACCCAAAGGGTCTGGATGATGAGAGTAAAGATTATCTCTCTCTATACTTATTGCTTGTCAGTTGCCCAAAAAGTGAAGTGAGAGCAAAGTTCAAGTTTTCTTTACTGAACGCCAAAAGAGAAGAAACTAAAGCCATGGGTAAGAGTTTTCTGTACATTCACAGGGTTGCAAGGGGGTGGAAAATGTATGGTACATTTCTCACTGTCCAACATTTTCTGAAAGTTTTCACAAAAAAAATCCTGGAAATTTTCCAACATTTTTGAAAACTTTCCAGAAATGTTCTACCCTTTTGCAAATCCAGACGTTCGCTGGATTTAATTTGATAATGTGGATTAGCAAATGTTTCATTTGTATTAATAATCCCCCCCCTCCCCACACTTCAGAAAGCCAAAGAGCCTACCGCTTCGTCCAGGGAAAGGACTGGGGCTTCAAGAAGTTCATCAGGAGAGATTTCTTGCTGGATGAAGCTAATGGACTTCTTCCTGATGACAAGCTCACTCTGTTCTGTGAGGTACCATATCATGTAATGTTTCATGTAAACGAAATGTTTTGGTGTAATAATGTCCTTGCTTCAAACCAGTGACTCATTTGTTTAGGTGAGTGTGGTCCAAGACTCTGTAAACATCTCTGGCCAGTCAAACACAAACATGCTGAAGGTTCCGGAGTGTCAGCTTTCCGACGACCTGGGGAACCTGTGGGAAGGCTCCAGGTTTACAGACTGCAGCTTATTCGTGGGAGGGCAAGAGTTCAAAGCGCACAAATCCATACTGGCAGGTGAGCTTAGTCATCCCAGCACGCCATTGACAGACGTTTGGGGTACCTTGCTAAAAAGACAAGCTGCACAGACAATAGATTATGTTTAGTGAAATAATGAGGCACATGATGAATTTGGCAGCACTTGCACACAGATGATTCACTTGAAACTGATGATTCATGTTTCCTTTGACAGCGAGGTCACCAGTATTCAATGCCATGTTCGAACACAAAATGGAGGAGAGTAAAAAAGTAAGTGATCAGATATACACTACCAGTCAGAGATGGACAAACCTACCCTTGATTCTGTAGAATTACGGTTTACTACATTTTAGAATAGTAGTAGTTATTATATTTGTATTAATAATACTATTTAATATTTTTTATTTTTAGGTTATTTAATTGTTTTAAACATTTTTTATTATTTTATTATTGAAATAACTTTACATTTATGCATTTAGCAGACGCTTTTATCCAAAGCGACTTACAGTACATTCAGGCTATACATATTTTTGTCAGTAGATTATAAAATAAAGTTGTATTATAAAATACACTGCCATTCAAAATTTTGGGAGAAGTAAGATTTTTAATGTTTGTAAAGAGAAGTTTCTTATGCTCATCGAGGCAGTGTCTTATTTGATCAAAAATACAGAAACAAACTGTAATTTTGTAAAATGTTATTGCAATTTAAAATAAGAGTGTTCTGTTTTAATATACTTTAAAATATAATTAATTCATGTGAATTCAAAAGTGAATTTTCAGCATCATTAATCCAGTCTTCAGTGTCACATGATCCTTCAGAAATCATTCTAATATGCTGATTTATAATCAATGTTGGAAACAGTTCTGCTGCTCAATATTTTTTGGGATCTATGGTACTTTTTTCAGAATTCTTTGATAAATAAAAATGTAATAAGAACAGTGTTTATGCATCACAGAAATAAATATTTTAAAGTATACTAAAATCGGAAACCAATATTAGAAATGGCAATAATCTTTCACAACGACTCTACTGAAAAACATAAAAAATCTTACTGATCTCAAACTTTTGAACAGCAGTGAGTGTAATATATTACAAAAAAAACACAATGTGTAAAATTTTATAAAAAATCTTGAAATGTTCTATAGATAAAGGTAATATAGTATTTAGTAACGGTGTGTGTAAAATAAACAAAAGACACATATTTATGTATTTATATTACACACACTATAATTCTGAATCAGATTTTTAATTCATTAGATTTTGAACTTTTTTTCCGACTCTGTCACAGAACCGTGTGGACATCAGTGATGTTGAACCGGATGTATTTAGGGAAATGATGGTATTTATTTACACTGGTAAAGCTCCTAACCTGGAGAAAATGGCCGACAACCTGTTAGCTGCTGCAGACAAGGTAAGACGCTGTTTTGTTTTACATTCATGCTGCTGTTATGTGTGAACACTTCCTGTGATTGACCTGCAGCTTGTGTTCTTCTTTCTTTTTAGTATGCTCTGGAAAGATTAAAGGTATTATGTGAGGAGGCTCTCTGTAACAGTTTGTCTGTAGAGAATGTGGCTGACATCCTCATTCTGGCTGACCTGCACAGCGCAGAGCAGCTTAAAGCACAAGCCATAGACTTCATTAATAGGCAAGTACACACACTCAGTCATAAAAAAAAATCTGTTGTATACTTTACAATTCTTTGTTTTCCGAACACTTAAACATAATTGTATTTACATTGCAAATTTAATGACTCACAGGTTTGGTTGGGCTGTTTTAAAAGGATACATATGGAAGCCCGTTTCCGCCAATGAATAAAGAATAAAAAAAGGTTATTGGGACTTTTTATCTCACAATTCAGACTTTTTTCAAACTCACAATTGCGAGTTATAACGTCAGAATTAAGATTTCTAAAGTCATAATTGCGAGAGAAAAACTTGCAAATCTGACTTTCTCGCAATTATGAGTTTATATCTCACAATTCTTTTTTCTCAGAATTGTGAGCTATAAACTCGCAATTGTGAGTTAAAGTCCAGTTTTGAGGGGGGGGGACTGATATGTTCTCAGAATTGCGAGTTTATATCGTGCAATACTGACTTTATTTCTCAAAATTGCGACTTTATATCTCACAATTACGACTTTTTAACTCGCAATTGCGAGTTTCTATCACGCAATTCTGAGAAAAAGTCTGAATTGTGAGATAAAAAGTCGCAATTACCTTTTTAATTTTTTATTCTGTAGCGGAAACGGGCTTCCGTAGATACATGATGTTAGAATTTAGAGCACAAATGAATTATTGTTGTTATGTCTTCCATCAGTCAAGCCTTTATGAAAATAATACTTTTATTTTTGTATGGTCCCAACTTCACTTTGCATAAATGACTGATTGCAGTTATTTGTGTGACAGTTGATAAGCTGTTGAATATGTAATGGTGACAGCGGTGGCTGGATTCTGCTCTGGTCTCTTTCCTCAGATGCAGTGTTCTTAGACAGCTGGGCTGTAAAGATGGGAAGAACTGGAATAGCAAGTATGTGTGCCAACATGCTACCATCTCCCAGAGTTCTTTGCAAATAAAAAGCACCAAACACATCTGTATTTAACAGGATGCTCCAGTTTGCATAGTAATTATGTGACTAAGATATCCGTAAAACAAATTGATTCATGGCACAGCTTGTGGAGAGTTTTTTTTTCTTGTATGATCACGTTTTTAAAAATGTTCTGGGCTCGATGCAGTCTAGGCATTGTCGACAGCAAAGTAACAAAGTAAGATTTTTAAATCCTTTTATGCTCACCCAAGACAGGATTTATTTGATCAAAAATACAGTAAATCACCAATATTCTGAAATATTATAATTTAAAATGTTTTCTATTTGAGATTTTAAAACGTAATTTATTCCTGTTGGCAAAACTATTTCCAGCATTATTACTCCTGTCTTCAGTGTCACACGATCCTTCAGAAATCATTCTAATATAATGCTTTGCTGCTCAAGAAACATGTCTTTTTATTATTAATGTTGAAATTGTTCCTTTATATTCTCCAGATCGTGCCATTGTTTTTCTGTACATGCGGTATTTATTTTTACAAACCACATGCCACAGATGGTGTGGATAGAGCTTAACTTGTTTTGAACCCAGAACATTCCTTTAATTAGCATGATTTCCCTGAATTAATAAAAACCCCAGATTATTTTTACTCATTTCATCAGCGTGTGACGAATGTAATGTCATTTATAGATTGTAACCTTCAGGCTTGTTTTTGCTCCTTCGCAGTCATGCCGCAGACATAATGGAGACCGCAGGTTGGAAAGCGATGATTCAGTCCCATCCTCATTTAGTGGCCGAGGCGTTCCGGGCTCTTGCTTCAGCCCAGTGCACCCCTTTCGGTCTGCCTAGGAAACGGCTAAAACAGTCCTGACCTTTGCCCTCACAGACTGCTTAGAACAAAACGCATGAGGCGGCAACTACCCCACCAAGCCCTACTTCCCCCTCCATTTTGCTCCCCGTCTTCTCTCACCCGTCGCCCTTACCAGAGACCGGATAGAGGAGCTAGTTCAAACCACAGTGCTCAAAAAGAAATGGACTTCGCCATGCTGTTTACTCTGGGCGTCAATTGAAAAATGGCCTTAAAGGATCTGCCCCTCCGCTCCTTCGTGTCTCTACGTGTAGCTACGTGCCTGCTGCGACTGATCCCAGACCTGTCTGGATTGCACTAGCTCCCACATAATGCAGTAGTTTTAACATGGTGGTGTTTAGGACCTTAAATGTTACCTGTTCTCGAGGGGGGAGGGTTGCATTAGACTTTCTTGTGAACTTGTGGTCTGATGTTTAAAAAAAAAAATCAAGTATACACTCACTAAATGCATACCCATGCACACGCATCGAGTGCAAAGATCGTCTCCACTGACACTTTTAAAGTGATGTTGCCTATATTGCTGGCAGAATATCGCATTGTATGTTTATCATCATTAAAATTGGCGTAAGTATTAACCGAGGTCGTGCTGTAGAATACTTGGTGCAATGTGATGTAATTCACATTAAGTATAACACAAGCGGCTCAAGACGTCGATGTTTTGCACCATCTTAAACTAATGGTAAATATGATGATTTGTTTACAGAACTCGTTTTCCCCTTTTTCGCACAGAGTTAGTGCTGACTTTAGTTGAAGTTATTTTCCATGATTTAACAGGAGAGTTCTTTTGTGTTTGAAAAAAATATACTGTGGTTAAAAAGAACTTTGATTTATTGATTTGGAAATAAAATGGTGAAAAATGTCCTGGTCTTATTGTGATTTTTTTTTTATTTCATATTTTTTCTTTCGTCTCTAAAACGCATTACCTTTTTGCACCAAACCCTCTTCTTTATTGAGGGTATACAGATCAGATTTCATGATCCATAAGAAAAAAAAATTAAGTTAATATTTTATTTGTTGTTCAGCAAAATGTTTTGAGAAAAAAAAATAAAAAAATTGTGACCCCCCCCATGCAAAGATTATCTTTATAAAATGACTTTAAATATTGTCGATTTCAAATATTAAAAGTTAACACATTTGTCCAGTCAAAAGCCTTCAGTTGGCAGACGATAATATTCAAGAAAATATTTTGGTAATTTTTTTTTTTACAATTTTGTAAAATAAGTCTGTAAAAAAACTGTATATTTTACAAGTCAGTCCCAATTGTAATAGGTGTAGCTTGACTTTTTTCAAGTTTAGAATCTTTTGAAAGTTTCAGTATATCAGCACCTTTAAAAACTCACCTGTCAAACCATGCGTGGAACTGTATGATCTTTACGGTACAGTAGGATGTTGCAAACGTATTCTGTGGCTTCAAAAATCATTTCTTCAACTTCTATAAATCTTCTCTTCTTTTTTAGTCTTTAAACATCTGGAGACGACTTAAGCTGAGATCAAAGCCAGCGAGCTGCAAATCCTCATGTGCCCTGTTCATCAAGCCATGAGATGACACACTTTCACCAACATTATGTGCATTTTTCAGATCATAGCGTGCGCATATGAACAGACTTTTGTGAATTAAACTTTTGTTTTTCTTCTGCTGTTAAAATGTCATCTTTGTTTTCATATGGCAGAATTAATAGAGGTTAATGGCTGTTCTGCAATGAGACTCTCTTCTGGTAGCGTAAGGATACTTAAGCTTTTAAGAAGATTTTGTAACCAATGTGGTACAGAGTTGACTGCTCAAGCTTTGTCTGACTTTTTTGTTTGTTTGTTTGTTAGTTTGAATCATCTGTGCAAGGATTTCTATCCAACTTGTGAAGTTGTACACCAAAAATCTGCTGACAGTCTTTGAGTCAAAGAAGAAACTACACAAGGGAGCATTCTGGAAATTTAAATCTTGTCTTTTCTTTAATAACCGAAACAAAATACAAAAGAACTGAGGAGCACATTATGGCTTTAACATTAATCTTAGTTACTGACAATGTTTCTGTAAACACAAAAATATGTTGGCATGAAAAGGAGGGCATCACAAATGGCTGCAATATGAGATGTTTTACATGTTTTGTTCCGTTCTTGAATCCCAGCTTATGTTGATTGGGAAATTTGTTTAGGATCTTTAAAACTTCACAATGATGACATCACAAGAGTCACTGAGAAAGGGTCAGGGGTCACTGTGGAAACCATAGATGTGTTGGTCTTGTCCAATCTAAATGTCAACCACACGAATCAGCCTTCAGGAAATCAGGTCTTAAGCCTGGATTCACCCAAAAATAAAGTAATTCACTCATCCCTATTTTGTTCCAGACCTATTTGACTGGAAAATTTCTTTTTTGGGTGAACTCTTCCTGTCATCGACTGCCCTAGGAGGACAAGTAAGATCGAATCAAGAGTGGTTCTTCATCTGACCTTGCTTCCATTTATCTGGTTCTTGATGGAACAGAACAAGGAAACTACAGACTAGAGAGGCTGTGAAAATGAGATGACACCTCAGTTACCTCAACACATCCAATCTAGGCTGTGCTATCCCACAGAGGTATAGGGAGTGTCACTGTGGTAGTTGTAGTCTGGGCAGACCTTCTGTACTAGCTTGTAGTCAGCACTGAAGAAGTCAATGTAGATGCAGATGACCTTGAAGGGCTTGGAGCAAAGCCAAGACACATGGCTTTGGGTCTGTTCCTGGAAACATACCCTGTTCGGGAAGTCGCTGCAAACAGACGTCCTCTTGCTGCGGTCCGTCTTCTCATATTCCACTCGACAATTGAAGACCTTACTGTCTTTGGGTACCTCTATGGTCTCCTGCTGAGTGATCTCAAAATCGACACCCTTGGAGGGCGGGACCAGGCTGACGGACACGTTGCCCAGGCCGGTGGAGTTGTGGCGGAAATATACGCTGAAGGTTCCGTTGCCATGGTCAACGATTTTCCCAGTAATGAGAAGGTTTAGCTTGACCGTTTTGATATTTGAATGGAAGTCTCCCCAGCCAAACATCTTCTTAAACTTGCCCGTTTTCACATAGGGGCGACGCTTGGCCCTCGAGAGGGTTCCTTCGGTATCAGTGTGGTTGGATAACCAAGCCCACAGATCCAGTGCCCCGGGATCCGGAGCAGTTTCACGGCTCTGGCTGTTAGATTGGGACATGTGGGAGAAAAGCCGCAGGGATTTGAGAATCTCTGAACGAGAGCCATAAGGAGAGACACTTTCCTCCTTATCGCTCTCTCCCCAACCCAGAGGAGACACAGCTGCTCTGAGCTCTCCTCCACATGTCACCTTCAAAGACAAAACCAGGAAGAGAAATGTTAAATGAAGAGGTTGTAGATACTAATGTATCTTCGTAAAAATAAATATCCAATCCAGTACAGTGGACTAACATAAATGTTTTTCCCAAAGTCAACATTACAAGACATTCAAAAACTACTCAACTTCCATATTTCTGCAGAACTTTATCTTTTGAGAACTGTGCAAATAAAAATACATTTCAGACACCCTTTGGGGTTTCTCTGATTAATACACTAATGGAACCCTTCGGAGAACTGCTAGGAAATCTTCTGAAGGTGCTTCAGATATGCTAGTGTGTACACAAGGAACTTTCCCTAATGGTGGGGTTGCTGGAGGTTCCACTCTTAAAGCTCTTTACTAGCATTTATGATTCCATGAAGAACCTTTAACATCCATGGAACCTTTCCATTCTACAAAAGGCTCTTTACAGTGGATTTTTAAACTGTTTTTCACACTAAGAAAAAATGGTCACTGATAGGTTCTTTGGGGAACCAAATGCATCTTCTATGGCATCGCTGTGAAAGCTTTACTTTTAAGAGTGCAATATGTTTTCTTGTAGGAACTACATTTTCATTTTGAATGTTCTTCAGAGAACTTCCCTATTAGAAAGGGTGCCTAGAGGTTCTCCAGAGATTTCTACCAGCAATCTAAGAAACCCTACATGCCTCAAGCATCTTTACATGAAAAGTGGTCAATCCATAACACAGTTAAAATGAGAAGATGCTTGAGGCACTATCCTGTCTAACCAGAAAAATGCTCCAGTCTAGGAAATTGTAGGAACACATTTTAGGTTGCATCAAATACCTAGACCACTAAATACGTATGTGCTAAGAAATAAATTATTTTTTATGAGTTGCAATTAAGCATATAATATTTAGAGTTAGTGAACATTTATATTAGGTTATTACAGTTTTAAGAATCCCCCAATTACAATAAACTGATATGCAAGTCCACATTCACACCTCACATGTGAAATTATAAATAAATAATCTACTACACTATAACATGAATAATATTACAGCTAGTAAATAGAAGAAATCAAAGGAGATGCATCACAACATAAATAATCAAAACATAAAGAGGGGATGGTAAACTGAAAGCTGCATGAGACAGCCCTGTTTTAAATTATGCAAACAGGATGTAACATCTCCAAATTATGAAACTGTTCACTGCAATGCAAGTTTACTACCGACACAATAAACACCTATCTACCACAAGCTTAAGACAGTGACACCCAGCAAAACTGGTTCCTAAAACACACCCATGACTCCTGCTAGCTTTTTTTAAATCTGAAGTTTCATATTATTACTACAGCCAATCAATGTGATTACTTTGTTTTGCACTGCAGGCATGGTGAAATATGAATGAACAGAAAACAGCTCAGGAAAGACCAAAGGAGGAAGATCAGCCCTACTCTCATTCTCTCCATCTTTCAACGAAGCTCAAAAGCCTCTCACATAAACTTTCAAAGGCACAATTTGATAGAACGAAAGAGTGTATATGTCCCAAAGGCTGTTTAGTCCCCATCTCCCCAAGTCTATCTTCAGCTTTCTCCATCATATTTAGGAGACAATTTGTGCGGTACACTTCATAATTCAAACCCGTGATGGTGATTGAGAATTAAAACCTTCTGTGCGTGAACAAATTTTCTGTTTGTTAATTTCAATATCGTGCAAATTCATGATCCACAGAAAAAATAACAACCAATATCCAATGGAGAGACATAAAATGCCTAATATATATATATATATATATATATATTAAAAACTGGTTAATTTTGGTTAGTCATAATAAATCTCTGGAATAAATTTAACTGAAAATAAAATATAGTGTGTGGGTTGGGGTGGGGGCTTACCAAAAAAGGATAAAAAAATTTTTTTTTTATAAATTAAGAGATCGGGGACTTGTATTTAATCTGAAATAAATACATTTTATTACAGTTCAAGGATGGAAATAAATTAAGGGGAAAAAAATAACTACTGATTAAAATCTGACTTTGTGATTGCAGTAAAAACGAAGTCTCTTGAGAGAGGACTTAGGGATGAGCCATCACACAGGTTGTCATTTATCTTCAACTGGCTTAAATTGGTTTCTGGGATCAAGTCTTAAACGGTATGTTGGGTTTATGAAGTCAATTCATATGTATTAAAATTAATCTTTGGAAATGAAAACACAATCACACACAGATTTTGTTCTCCTTTGAGAAATAAGCAAAACTGACGGATTAAAGCCCTGTGGAAACTGGATTATTCAAAGAGGAAATAAGACAAAAAGCCAAGGCATATTCTAAAAGCATAATTGGATTATACAAGCTGTTTTGTCTCTTTCAAAAAAACTAATTAAAAATAATAATATAATGTATTATTTTAACTCACACCTACCTGTTTCGCAAATACTACAATATTTCAAAATATAAAAATGACAATGAAGACGATTGGCTATTATAGAGATAAGTATTAGGTATAGCATTAATAATAATAATATACAGTGTCTTTTTCCATCTTTCACCAGTAATACACCCTGTGAGAAGAAAAGGTTCATTAACTTTGGCAAACGAATTACTGCAGTAGTCACATATAAAACTTTGCTTTAATTAAAATAATTGAATAAAATTCATACCATGTGTAAGCAGAGCATAAACAGGGCAGAGTAACACATCTTCATGTGTTTTTTGAGTCCAGATCTGGCTTAGTAAAGATCAGGTCGACTCGTGGCAAGGTCTTCGGTCAGTATTCCTAAAAACACAAAAGCTGTCATGCTTGAAGAAATACATGAAATTAGTGTTAAGAACAAACAAATAACAAAAAATGGGCAACCTTTACATTTACATTAACGGTATAATCATGTTAGCATATCACTGACAAATAACAGATTGAAATGTACATGAATGTTTACAAGAAAGTATAAAAACTAGTCAAGTTTACTGGTTTAATTGGGCTTCTACCATTTTATTAACCTTTTAACTTTTTGCAGATTCTGTGGTGTGAAAAATAAATGTTAAAAATTACAAACACACCATGTAGACTCTCTAATTAAATGAAGTAAAAAAAAATACATGTTTTTACAATACAGTATTAATTCACAATAATAATTACGTTTGAGAATAACTCACCCTTTTACTGTAGAGTTGGAGCCATACATCTCTGTGCGGTGAGCATCCTTATTGTGTAGTCATCGTAGTGCTTAAAGAGATGAAGACAAACATCACTCCTCGAGAGTCCAAACTCAAAGTGACCAGCAATAAAAACGTCTTCGCATTTGATTAAAACAATATAATCTTCTTCTTTAGTCAGCGTGGCTTGTGTCCAGCTGCATTAAATCCTCTTAGCTCTGCTCATCTGGCTGCATGCATTTCCACTGCAACACTCATATCCTAACACGATTATGTGTGGATGTGATTGTCAATCCAAAAGAACAAAAATAATAATAAAACTGCTCTCTAAGCAGTCTCCTGGGTAAAAGTCCAGTTTTGCTGCATCCTTGCCCGCTCGCTCTTCCTAAACTGATGTTGTGTGATGGATCAGTGCGCTTTGGGTTGTGACAGTGGAGTCACTGAGCCCAACCCCTCAACATCAGCACCAATAACAGCACACATCACACTTTAAAGCTTTTTTATGTATGTAAAGCCATTTAAAACCACTGTATGTATTAACTTTGATGGCTCATAAAACAGCAGAAGACTTGCCTTGTGGGCAGAGTTTATATTTTTGTGACAAAAGTACTATGCAGAAGCATTTTGGCCCTTTTATCATCATGAGAAAAATAAATAAATAAAGCAAGCACATCAAATCTTTAGATTTTCATATTATTATATTAAGCTTTTTTAAATATTGGAATAGTTATTGGGTAGTCTAAATTACAGTGAATGTTTCTCAGGGTGGCTTGCTAATTAAAAACCTAATGAAAATTTTAAATAAAATTGAACAGACTACATAGTGTGCCACTGGGGCTTCTTGTCACACTTTATGGGCTAAGTTAAAATTACAGTAATTAAAAAATAATAAAAAGTATGAAAGACAAAACTACCAAAAATATAAAAGGTAACATTCAAAAATCTAACTATAATATTGCCAAACAAATCATAAACATTTTCAATTTCACTTTTACATTTGCACAAGTTCATAACATTTAATTGACGCTAACAACTTGCCCTTAGTAGTATGAAAAAACACCAATTAAAACTACTCTTCATAATAAAGTTGGCCCTTACCTACTTCAAGTGTAGTATTATTGTCAACAGCTATGGCAAAATATTATATTAGAATTTTGGTTTGGATAGAATTCACACAAAACTATTTTAAATATATGGTTTTACAATAAATGTTTTTTTTTTTTTTGGGGGGGGGGGTAGCTAGTGAAAGCACATATGTGTGATTTTTACCTTTTCTATATTATTATATTACATTATATTATCCACACCCTCCATAGGTATATCAGAGAAATGCCAGGACAAGATTTAAAACAGAGCCAATACTTGTCTCATAACAATTCAATAAAAATGGTCCATTACAGTGAACATAAATGAGTCTGTATCTAAACAATTTGCATTATTACAATAGAGGTTCCAAAACAGGGGTTTTCATAGCAGTGCAATAGACCAACCATGTTGGGTTCCCCAAAGAACCTTTCAATGAACAGTTCTTCAAAGAACCATTTTGTTTTTAGGGTGAAGAATATTTTAAGAATCTCAAGAACCTTTTTCATAAGGAATATTTTATGCAATGAAAATGTTTTATGGATGTTAATGGTTCTTTGTGTAACCATTGATTCCGAAGGATATGTATCCATTTAAAATAGTGCCCGGCATTATATTAGATGTCAAAATGTGACTAAAATGGGAGAAAGTCTATTTTTTATTTATTATTATTATTTAAAAAAAATGTATGTCGTAATAATTAAAACGTTTTTATGAAACTAAAATGACAAAAACAAATATTGGGTTTAAATAAGTTTGTTTGGAAACAGCTCCGCTCTGTGGTTATTACAGTAACTGCAGTTCAAGCCACTCCGGAGTTGACAGCACAGACAAAAATATTTATTTACTCATTTTTACTTTATTTACTCGTTAGAACACACTAAAAAATGAACAATACATAAATATAAGCAGACCTTTTTTTATCTTATCTATTAATTTAAACAAGTAACAGAATGAACTAATCTTGACAGCAGCAATGCATGTCTCTTCAATTATACAAAATGACTAACAAATCGAATTACAGAACTTAGAGACTCATTTGCAGGACTCTTTAATAATCTGGTTCTGATTCTTCTCCAGAGTGGCTAACATGGTCATGAAGTTGTGCTTCTGCACGGCAGGTTTTGTAACAGCAGAGGCAGAGACTTTCTTCTGGTTCCCTCGTTTAATCTTAGGCTTCACGCTGAGCAGATCTGTGGGCGTCCTGAACTCATTCGAATCCTCAGAAATGTCTTCCTGCTGCTCGTTCTGGAAACCATTCTGAGCTTCTCGAATCTCTCTGCGTTTGTGCTTCTGCCGAGGGCTTTTCCTCTGTTCCACAGTTTCCACAGCAACAGTTTCAGGCATGTCATCAAACTTCAGCACCCGCCGCGTTCCGTCTATGCCATCAAACACTTCCTGCTTGTTCAATTTGCCCCGGACATTAGTCGTCCTCTGTTTGCTGGAGGCATCTGAGCTCTGCTTCAAATCTGCATTTAATCTTGAAATCTTGTCATTTACAAGCAGTTTGTCCTTCCGCATATCACCAACACTAAGGTTGAGAGGAGAAAGCTGCTGAGATAATTTGTTGTTCATGGAAGGCCTCCTTTTCACTGAAGATCTCCAGCCAGCAATGGGTGGCCAGACCACAGATCGTGACTTCTTTCGAAGCCGTGGCTTTGCTTTGGTAATGGACAGGTTGGTCTGAATGGACAGCAGATACTTGCAGCGACGTAAATTCCTAGACATATTCATACAAAAAATATTTTACTACATATATACACACAATACTGGAGTATTTTTTTTCTTTCCTTGAATGGGACACTTCATTTTTGGCAAAACCATCGACTTGATTCATCGACAGACACTATTGGAAGAGAGCTGAACTGAACTGGACAATGATATCAGTGAATCAACAATGCAACAATGCAATTTCACATTTGCTAGTACGAGCAGCTAGAGATGCATCGATTGCAATTTTCTTGGTCAATTCCGATTTTTTTGTAAGGGTGACCTGCCGATATCGATTTTTGCCCATTCAGATTTTCTTTCTAAAAACTATAATTGACAGCATATAAAAACAAAAACCTATACTTTTTAATGCCAAAATAAATAAATTACATAATAAAAATGATTAAACATTACAATTCCCCCAACCTGGAAAAAGTTACAGAGGTTCTCTCACTTAAACAACTCTCAAAATAAAGTGCTCTATGACTAGAAAAGAGGTAGAAATAACAAGTAACTGAAAAGGAGTTGCTGTACTTTTTAACAAAATGGATGTTATTTTGATTCTTAAATTGACATTTTTTCACTAAACTTATTAAATGTGTTGTCTTTCACATCAAATTATTACATTGTTTCAATTAATTCAGTTAGAATAATAAGAAACTGTACAGCTGTTACCATTCAACTGAAATCAGAATCAACAAGCTCCATCTTTCCACTGCAGGAAACGCAGAAGCTACATCTGAAGTGGCATTAGATGTATTTACACAGACTGTTTGATGAAGCTGAGGTGCCATAAATGCATTTACACTGCAAAATTTCGAATGCATAAAGAATTTTATAAGATTAATGTTTCAAATATTTTTTAAACATACCAATAAGAAATGTTGGGGAAATGCAATGGTAAGTTTTAAATATGAAACCAAACCAGGAGGTGGAGGCAAATGACTGTTTGACCGAGTGAGTCATTTGGTCCTTCATTCAACGGATTTGTTCAAACGGCTGATTGATTCAGAAACAAGGCAAGTGACTACTGTCTTTATGAATGGGTTACTGAATCACTGACTCACTTGATTTGTTCAAAATGTGAATTAATTCAGTAACGAAACACCACTGTGTTGCTCGGAGACACAAAACAGTTCTGCTGTGGCTTTGACTGGAACTAATTTCATCAGCGAAACTGAGCAAAAACTATCAATATTGTGTTTAAAATTACTAATAATTTTTTATTAATAATTAAGGTCACTTCATTTTAACTTCTTGTTTATTGAACTACTATTGTATAAAATCACATTGCAATTGCAATCATGTTGAAACATTTTGGTCGTGCAATGTTGCGTATCTAAGGGTGTATTCACACCAGGAAAGTCCGATAGTTCACTTGCTTTGGTCCGGACCAAAGGCAAAAAAGTATACATTGTAGCTATTTTTAGCCGTTTTGGTTCCTTTTCACACCACACTGTTTGATCCGATCCAGCTGAAACGAACAAAAATGCAGTCACGTGACAACATCCGCTTCACTTGTTGGATAGATGTGTCTTTGAACGCATTCCCTAAACTGCTTTTCGATTGGTCAGTAAGAGCGTGCTTCTTCCAACGGTGCTCCCGGAAGTAAACAAAGACAGGAGTAAAATGCAGCAGACAGCACACTGCTATTATGGAGAGACAACTGCGTGGGTTGATTCTATCCCTGGTCATTATTTACTACATAGTTTGTATATACCACTTCAGGCAATATATAACTTTTGAGAATGAAGCGCAGATGCGGCTGGAAAATAATGTATTAATGCACTGCAAACGGCGAAGGTAGATCGCAAGTCACCAAATTTCTATGAGGCTCCGCACCTCCTCACAACTCCAAGTTTGTCCGCAACCTGCCATGCTAAACTGAAAACTGTCAACAAACACTTCCTCATCCCATAATGCACAGCGCAGCTGACTACGGCAGCTGGTTTAGTCCAAAAAATGCGCAGTTGGGTCTGTTTGAAGGTCAGATCGCGTTCTCACCACAAACGAACCGCTCCAGGGTTCGTTTGAAAGCGTACCAAGACCACCTCTTCAAGGAGGTCAACACTCATAAAAATAAGTTTATTATTATTCAACACTCATAATACTAAATGTTTCTTGAGCAAAAAAACAACATATTCAAATGATTTCTAAAGGATCATGTGACACTGAAGATGGAAATAATGGCTAAAAATGTAATTACATTTTATATCAAAATAGTTTTAGTACTACTTCATAGAAGTATTAGTATTTAAAATATATTAAAACAGTTTCTTTAAATTGTGATAATATTTCACAACATTACTGTTTTTACTGTTTCTGATCAAATAAACGTATCCTTGGTGTAGGGATGTGCAGTATACCGGTACTGTAAAAATACCGGTATATATTATAATTCAAAAGGTGCGATATCATAATTTTGCTCAATTCGGTATTTCACACGCTGTTGTTCCGAAGTGCACTTGTAGGTGGCAGTGCTTCCTAAATTGCTGCGCAACCGGTAAACATGACAACAGAACAACGCGATGGATCAAACTGAATGAAACTATCAACGCATCCGAAAAAATCATGCCGATAAATCATGTGTTGCCACAGAAGGCAACACGTCAAACCTTTTTAAGCATTTGTCGCTTGCTCATCCTGATCTTTTCAGAGAATTAATAGATCGACAGGTGAGTGCATCATTCATAAATTCAGATTTAATTTGAACTTTTACAACTGATCAACGCACATACAGATGTGATACAGTAAGCTCAAATGTGCATGTGTGACACGCTCGAACCAGTGAAGTTTTGGTCACGTAATATATGCACTTGCATTTCATATAATCGAATATTATTGAATATCGATGCAAGAGTTTTGCTATATTAATTTTAGTATCAATAATATGCAGGAAATGTTTTTGCTAATATGAAGTAGCCGAGAGTTGTTTGCTTTTTTCTTCAAACTCCTAACCTCAAGGTCAAGGTTTGTTTATTCGTCACATAATCAATTATACAGAATATAATCCGTAGTGAAATGTAAATCAGGTCAGGTCCGCTCAATGGACAGTGCAAAATATGTAACACAACACAAGATAATATATATAAATATAGGTAAAAAATTAAAAAAATAAGAAAAAAGAAAGAGTAAAATGTGCAATAAAATAAAATGTGCAATACAGTATACTGTGGACTTAATAAATAATAATATAAACAGGGATGTGCAAGAGGGATGTGCAAACAGGTTGTACCGGGTATATACACATAGCAGCAATATGGATGATGGAGAATAGTGAATGTTTTACAGTTTATTAAATTGAGTCCTGTAAATGTTATTAGACCGAGTTTGAGTTTAGGAGCCTGATGGCCTGAGGGAAAAAGCTCCTCCTAAGTCTCTCAGTTTCTAGTCTCTCAACCTATGTTCCCCGGTAGGTTTTTGTTACATTTTGAGACATTTTGTTTGCTCTGAAAAGTTAAGATTTTATATATTTTCATTTTATTATTTCAGTTATATATTTTTTCTTATTTTTTATATTTCTTATATTTTTTAACATCAGAATGCAACCTATGTTTCCTGTAGGTTTTTTGTTACAGTTTGATACAAATGTATTAAGATATGAATCTGTTTCTATTATTATTATTTTAATAAAATAGTTTTCAATTCACTTATCTTTTGAGGCTGGGTATTTGTCACCTATGGTATCGATTTAGTATCGATACCGAGGTATTACATTCTGGTATCGTACCGAAGCCAAAATTATGGTATCAAGCCATCCCTACCTTGGTGAGTATAAGAGTAGAGAACAGTAGTATATACTGTATTTATTGAAAAAAAAATTAAATTGTACTACAAAAATCTACCATAATACTAATAATAACCATAATATATATCAATAAATAATATTATATTACAAATATCAAGATTCAAAAACAACAAAACAAAACACAGAAAATGAATGAAAATTAGACAAAAATAGACCACCACTGAAGCGGACAAAAATCTTAGCCTGATTTCAACCCCAAATCATTATGAAGTTAATTCTGATCATGAATGACATTGACTCACCTCTGCTGAAATGCATGAGGTCTGGAGCAGTTTGCTTCTGTTTTGTTGACGGCTGCAAAATGGGAGCCTTACTTCTAACAGCTTCCTGATCCGACTCAGGCTTGTCCACAATAATCTGAAGATCAACATTCACATTCAACCTAATTAACATATGATTATTAAAGCAGTAATTCACCACTGGCAAGGTGGGCTTTTATTAAAACATGACTATCTAGGCAGTAAAAAGCTTTTTTTAAAACCCTCATGTTGTAACAGTTATTTTGACCCAGAAATTATCTTTTTTTTCCTGAAAATGCTAATGTTATTGTCCTGGACTAAAATCAACTGACTTTTCTGATAAATCTTGTTTTGTTTTTTAATTGATTCGAAACATTTTGGCTCATTGATCTGAGCTAATGAACCTCAGTTTTCTTTGTGAACAGCCAAAATTATCCACTTTTTTTTTTTTTTTTACTCAAGTGTATAAGTTCAATGAGGCCTAAGACCAATGAGTTCTTAAAAAAAAACCTCTGGGCTTTCTATAAACATAGTTCTACTCTACTGTATGTTTTCTTAGTATTACAGTGTTATATTAATATTAATGTAAAAGATAACATACCCCTTCTCATGATGACGGCGTCTCTTAGGGTGCCACTTCTTAAGAAGAACCCACATATCACAAGATAAAGATGCTGGATCTAAGATACCAAAAAATATTTTTGGTAACACAATAACAGGTGCTTTATTTTAGGAGCTTTATGTTAATCACTTAAGAGTATCGTTTCTACAAACAGCACATGTGAAATATTTACCTGCATCTCTGCTTTTCTTTTCCGGGGTTGGCTGCTTTCTCATCTTGGCGAAAAGTTTCTTGCATTCTCTGCATCTTACAGTATCGACAGGATGACAGGGTGAGCTGGGACCCGATACCACTGTGAGATCAGTACTGGATTCGTCCAAAATAGACTCAAGCTCTCCTTGAGACTCAATCTCGTTCTTGGACTCAGAGGTATTAGCCCTCAACCTGAGTTTCTCTAGAGTGTCCTCAGCCATTGCACATGGAGCCAGGGAGATCTTCTGAACCGGCCCATGTTCTGGTTCCACAACAGAAAGCAGCCTCTCATCTTTTCTCACGCGACATGATGAACCAGCTCTACTCTTCCTTACTGGCCGCTTCACATCACGATTAACAGACACATGGTCTTTTATTTCTTCCACACTGTCTGACTGACTGAAGTCAGTGTCACTCAACACCACAGAGATGTTCTCAGAGTCCTTCACATGTTCTCGCTGTTGAAGCCGTCGGCTTCTCACGACTGTGCGGCGCCGCAGTTTCATAGAGACCGATTTGGAAGTAACGTTAACGTTAACCCTGAGAACCAAGATGTTCACCTGTGTTGAAGAATTGGAAAAAATAAACCATTTATCAGGCAAACATAATTTGCAAGTTACTAGGCAAAAGACCTCTTCTAGATAACGTTAATGTTTTTTACTTATTAGAGTGATTTCTACCTCACTGTAGTATCCTGACTCTTGTCTTGGAGGAAAGTTAGCCCTGAAAACAATAACGTTAGCCATCAATGACTAAATCGCAGTTTGTTTCATGATTAACTAGTCACAAATCTGTTCACAAATCCAAACAACATTAATAAAACTAGCACCTTTGATTCACTATTGCCCAATAATTATGTCTAGGGAAGCACTAACTTAAGTTAACTTACATAGTGTAAGTTACAGTGGTAACGTTAAGTTAGATACAGTAAGTTAAACTGAGATATCATTAGCTCTCTTTTGAGAAACATTAATTCAAATAACTTAAGTAATAGGATTGCGTGTAATGTGTTAATAAAACACTTAATCTCCTCACAAATAGCATTTTATCGTCGTTTTACTCGAAGGATTTATATTTGTAACGTTGCTTTGTTCGTTTTGGTTTGCCTGGCTGTCTCGTGAAGCAATGGCACTCTTTGAATAACGATAACTCATGTCTTACTCTCTCTCGAAATGTCGATTGTCTGTTTGCAGAAATAACATGTCCAACATGTCCATCACTTTAAAACCAGGCTCGAAGCGGAATCACAGTTTTCTGTTTACCTCAGTACCGCAGCAGGGCTTCTTCTTCTTCTTCTTCTTCTTCTGTAAATTTTATTGGCAGCTTGCAATCATTGTGCATTACCGCCATCTACTGGGCTGAGGTGTGATCACATTGGGATGTCATCATTAAAAAAAAATATATATATTTTTTTTTTTTACTAAATTCTACTTGCTAGTTGGGTTTCTTTAAGAAAAGTTATAACCGCCCTAACTGTAGACTGTGTGCTTTTTATACTCAATAAATGTTCCATTGTTAAGTCTTTCTTTACCGCTCTCTTCATATTTTCCCTTTCTCTGGTGTATTGTGTACAATCTAAAAGTATGTGTTTTACATTTTCTATTACTCCACAATTTGTGCATACTCCAGTCTGATGTTTCCCTATAATGTGTAATCCACTATTTAAACTTGTATGTCCCATCCTCAGTCTGCTAAACCATGTTTCCTCCTGCCTTTCCAATCCACTGATTTTACTAGCTGTAACCTCTTTATGTATGTTATACAAATGTCTGCCTTTTACCTCCTTATCCCATCTCTCCTGCCACATTCTGTTAATTTTGTCCTTAATAATACTTTTAATTTCTGACCTACTTAATTTGATATCCAGTTCAACCATTTCTGATGTAACAGCTTCCTTCGCCAGCATGTCTGCCTTCTCGTTCCCCTCCACTCCATTGTGTGCAGGAACCCATATAAATACTACGCTTATGCTCTGTTGGTTACTTTTAAAAATGAGTTGATTAATTTCATCTAGTAGATCTTGTCTACATATAGACTTTCCACTCTGAATGCATGCTAGTGAGGACATTGAGTCTGAACAGATGATCACCTTATTGGGTTTTACTTCCTCCACCCATTGTAAAGCCAGAATTATTGCTAACATTTCTGCTGTAAAAATGGCCAAATGGTCTGTTGTCCTTTTTTTAATATTAACATTATACTTTAAAATGTGTACTGCAACCCCTGTTTTCCCAGTCTGATCTTTTGATGCGTCTGTGAAAATCTGAACTGTGTCATCATAATTTATGTCAATATATTGCTGAACATTTTGATATTTCCCTGATTTAATTATATTCTTAACTTCCAAATCTACCCTGGGAGAACAAAACATCCATGGTGGGATTGTTGGTGTACTAACAGTTTTGCAACACGCAATGCTGTCAATTTCCATATCCTCGCAGAAGGGCTGATCGCGCGCGATAATTTTGGAGCCAAGCCTCGCGCGACCTGTCATTAACCGGAAACTGTAGTTCAACTGAAGCAGCCATAAAGGGGCGCTGCAGGCTACCTTTAAATTATGTTAGCCTTTAGAAAGCTAACACACTGTTCTGATACTCTGTTTAAACTTAAAGTTTAAACTCTTGATTAACTTTTTAGTTTTTTTACCTAGTTCAAAAAATGTATCTCAATGTATTCTCTAAAGATACACATAATGGGGAACTAGTTTCAGTTAAGATTTTTTTAAATAATCACACTTTGTATGTCCCATGTCACATTATAACATTAAAAACAACACCAGAAAATGCGGCCATGAAAAGTCATGATTAGATGTAGTAATTATATTTTATTTGCCTGTAGTCATACAAATGCTTAATGGAGACTAAAATACAATAATTTCCTTCTAAAGTAGTAATTTGTCGTAAACATGAGAAACAACAGGAGAAAATGAAATAAACACAGCCAGAACCTCGCACACTCTTGGCATTTCTACTGTCATTGTCCAAAATGAAGACAATTTCAAAAGTCCCTTTTCTCTTCAAATGTCTTGGATTGAAACCTATAACAAAAAGTAAAACATTTCTCTAACAAATTTTAGTCAAGCTAAGTTCTCTTGATTTTCTTCATTAATTTAACTGACCTCAGTGAAATGAGCAAAACATAATTCTGATTTGAACCTGTGTTTCATCTGAAAACAAATCACTAAAAATGATTCAAATGCATGATTTGCCAGTCTATAGATTTGCACATTCTTGGCTTTGCCGTGATTTAGAATGTTGCATGTTTGCATGCAAAGAACAGATTATGAGTTAATTTTACATATGATTTTTATGAGGTATTACATTTTGTATTGTATGTTTCTTTGAATAAGAAGCACATGTTATATAACACATTTCAGAGTAGTTTTATAATGTAATAATGTATAGGATAACATTAAGTCTCTAAGCTTTCAGTAATATAACAGTGTTTTGTTTAACTAGAGACATGGTGCAGATTAAACTGTAAGTGCCCTATAGACAAACAATTGAAACACCAATTTACATAAAATAAACATATTTCTATGAACATAAAATTATAAATTATTTAAACGAGTTATTTAAACAACACAAAAAGATAATTAAAATCATGTAAAGTGTTTTTGTTGAAATTAAATATATATTATTATATTATAATAATGAATTGCATTTTACAGCTCTTAAATTATAACTGTATACTTAAAATACAGAATGGCACAGTGGTCCATTTCCTGCAGTCTTTTAGCTTCACAACATATCCTGTGGTGTTTTTAGTGGCTTCCCTGTTGATGCTTGTCCTTTGCTACTGAACTGAGGTCAACTGATTTTTTTTGTTAACTGTTAGATTTAATATAACCAGTCATAGATCTGTCCTGAAGGTCACCGGTTTTCTGGGAACTACAGTCATTACTGCATTAGACAGCTGCTGCTTGGCAGGAAGTCTTGAACATATGTGACCACAGCCTTGGAAAGATAAGTCATAGTACCATAGCTGCCGCTAGGAGCACTGTCAAAAAAGAAGTTACAGATTCCTGTGGCAGGATCTTTCTCCAAGAAATACTCATTGGCCCCGCTGGATCTCTGAAATAAAAACACGAGACACAATGTCCAGATGTGCAAAATCGGAATCTACACAAAACAGGCACACTTTGATGAAGTTGAGATAGTTTTGATATGTTGAACCTTTTTTCATCAGTACATAATTTCCATAATTCTATTTGTGTTATTTCATAGTTTCGATGATATTACCATTATGCTAAAATGCGAGGTGTGTAACATGAACATACCAATTGTAATAATCAGTGGGTAGAAAGTATTCAACCCCCTTAAATTTGCAGGTGTGTCCATACATGTGAATTTTTGTAGATTTATTAAAAAAGAAAAACATACCATGGTCCTATTGAAGTATTTAGTAGAAGCATTTTGATTTAATACATATGATGCAACAAGTATATATCCTCTGCCATTCCTCCTTGCACAGCATGTGCATGATGATACCTGATCCTGTTGGAAGAAATCGTTGGCCATGTGAATAATGCGGTCGATGTGAATAATTCCCCCAATACTGGGAATCTCCATATCAGCTACAAGGGTCAACACCATAATGGCCTCCACCAGCAGCTGTCTGTACTCAGGCTGTGGGACATGATTCAGTACAGACTCCACGTGCACTGCAAACTTGATCTCTCCTTCTGTCATCTACAAACATACACAAAGACAACAGCTCATGGTATAATTCACCCAAAAACGAAAATTCTGTCATTATTTACTCACCCTCATGTCGTTCCAAACCCATAAGACCTTCGTTCATCTTCGGAACACAAATTAAGATATTTTTGATGAAATCCGAGAGATTTCTGACCCTTCATAGACAGCAACGCAGCTATTACGTTCAAGGCCCAGAAAGGTAGTAAGAAGAGCATTAAAATAGTCTATGTGACATCAGGGGTTAAACCGTTATTTTACAAAGCTAAGATAATACTTTTTGTGGGCATATTAAATGTTTTTTTTTACAATGTGAAATAATTTACTGTGACTTTTGATCAATTTAATGCATCCTTGCTGACACCAAATATTTGTAAATGTAGTATACATAGTTAAGAGGTTCAATTCAATGTTATGCAATCTACTATATGTGACCCTGGACCATGAAACCAGCCGTAAGTAGCACGGGTATATTTGCAGCAATAACCAACAATACATTTGTATGGGTCAAAATTATAGATTTTTCTTTTATGCCAAAAATCATTAGGATATTAAGTAAAGATCATGTTCCATGGAGATATTTTTTACATTTTCTATCGTAAATATATCACAACTTAGTTTTTGATTAGTAATATGCATTGCTAAGAACTTCATTTGGACTACAGATTCCAGATTTTCAAATAGTTGTATCTCAGCTAAATATTGTCCTATCCTAACAAACCATAGATCAATAGAAAGCTTATTTATTCAGTAAAAAAAATTGACCCTTATTACTGGGTTTGTGGTCCACGGTCACATACAGTACCGCCGCTCCCTATACACAGAGTACGCCGTTTGCGTAGGGCACCAAGGGGGCGCACCATCCCAGTTGCTCTCTAAAAACACAATGTTTTTTTTACAAAAAAATTTACCTGTGACTTTTGCACCATTCCCGCTCCCAAATATCTTTAACTGGCGCTATACATGTTTGCGGCTGAATGCAAATGATGGACAACTATGCCCTTGAAAAGACATAAGCAATCCGGCGCCAAGAAAATAAAAAAATATGAACAAAATGGCATGGTTTTAACACGTATAATAATAATAATAATAATACAAAATATATATAATGGTTCTTGTAGCCATGGTAACCGCAAATTAGCCATGCTTTTGTTACTTCAAATAATAATATACAAAGAAATGTTAAGATAATATTTGTTGTGGTTATAAAAACAAACCTAAGCCAACAACAGCCTTTAAAACGACTTAAAATGCATTATATAAAAACAATTAGGCGACCCTGCTGAAAAAAACAATAGAACCATCACAGAAAATTATAATACCATCACAAATGAATCACAAATGCCATTACAAAAACTACAAACCATCAACTTTTAACCATTAAAAAAATGGTTTTCTGTAGTGTGTTCTGTTCTGAACATATTCCATTAGGATTTATTGGTTTTAACAAGCCACCAATAGAAGGTGACCAATTACCAGTAGAGAACCAACAGAATCCATTACAGTTTCCAGTAAAAACAATACAAGTCCCATTATAACCAGTAAAACAATTACAAATGTTGTGATGGTGTCTATTGTTTTTTTTCAACATTACATGTTACAAATGCCTGCAAAGTTTGTGTTTAATTGCTGCTGTTACACTTACAGGACGATCATATTCTTGTTTAATAGGCTATTGACCAAATATTAAATTCAAATATACACTTAATCTTTAATATTTGGCCAACTTTTTTTCTATAGATGACACAGCCTCTTTTATTCAGCAAAAAATAAAATCAATCAATAAAATCAATAAAAAAACATAAATCAATCAGACAACTGTATTAATAAAATAATAGCTATTGGTAACTGTCAAGAGCTACAATTGTAATTTGTAAATAATATAATTTAATTAAAATGTATTTATTTATTTACTCTTATATTTTATTATAGTTCTATTTTGACCCCTATAGTAGTTTTTTTTTTTACTTCCATAATATTTAAGGGAGGGGGCACAACAATACAATCCTGCTTAGGGCACCCATTTGGCCAGCAGTGGCCCTGGTCACATATATAGTATAAGTACACACACACACATATATATATATATATATATATATATATATATAAACACATAAGTGGATGCACCTCACGGGTGGTGGAGGAAGGCAAGACATATCCAGCAATGGAGAGGCCATGACATTTCTGGAGAATCTTCCAGACTTTCTGGTAGAAGCCCATAGGAACCCTGTTTATGGCCCCGTCCAGTCTGCGTCTCCTCAGCCACTGGCCCTGGCGCTCCTCCCACTGCAGGTGTGAGTCTCCTGTACCGGTCGGAGACAGAATCCCGCTGGGAGTGGAGGGGCTGCTGCATCGCTACAGACACGCACACATTTGCATCGTCAGTATATCATAAAGATATGAGGATTTTTTTTACTAGTGGGTCTAGTGCCACTAATCCGCACATATAACACACTTAAAAGCATGCTTCAGGTTTAGTAAGCAGAAACTATGACAAACAGCTAAGATGTTAAAATGTCAGCCCATGCTAAAAGAGTGAAATGACCACAACAAGACAAGACTGACTTGACACATGTTAGAAATGTTAATTGGCTGTTATGACTGGAAGTTTGTCCCGTTTCAAATCAGTCAACTAATGCTGTACACACCAGAAGATAATCGGGCTGACTTTGGGTCGATTTCTCCCCTTCTGACAATCCTAGGTAATGTCCGGATTATCTTGATGAATCTAAAGATTATCTTATCAGATTTATCAGAGGTGTGAGGTGTGTTAAGAGTGACTGAATCCGCCACCGATCGCGAATCGTAAACATTCAACATGTTGAATATTTACGATCAGAAATCCTGATGTGTGGGGGGAACCCCGAGGACAAGCGCGCGTTTGATCTGCAGATTATCACGTGAAACGAAACAATATCCAATCAGAAAGCGAGAAGCATAACAAACACAGTCATGGCGCAGCACAAAAGGATTTGGACACGATCATCCCAATTTCTTCCTGCCATTACCAAAGACTGGGACTTTGCCATTACTTTAAAGCCTTAAATCTATTATTTGACTAATTTGTAATTATTTAAACTTGTATAAGGAAATGTAAATTTCTTATTTGCTTTTCTTTTTTTATTTATTAATTATTGTGTTTTGTTTATTATTATATTTGAATGTAATTTATAAGTTATTGCCCTTGTATGTACTTTGTTCTAAAATTGCAATAAAAAAAATATAAATCATTCTCAAAAAAATCTTGTTTATTTTCTCACAGTCTCCAGAGATTTTGCTCTGGTTGAAAATTTCCCGTGTTCACAGTCCGGACATCTGGTTGAAAATCTGTTGGTGTGTGGTGTGCTGTCTTTGTCACATCGCTGCACACCACACACTCTATAGGAGCAAAACAGTTTTTTGTCCTCAAATCTTTGTGGTCTCTCACATTTTGGATTTTTTTGTCCTCAGATGTTTGTGGTCTCTCATAAGATTTTAAAATCTTTTATTTTGACCCAGCATAATTGAGGCGCTAAGATTTTAAAATCTTTTATTAGTGTGTATTAAATTTATATTTATTGCATAATCTGAGGCGCTGAATATTTTTATTAGATTAAATTTATATTTATTGAGAACCAATGAACTGAATTCACCCCTTCAAGTTAAAATAATTGTTAATCTTCTGAACTGACTTGTGTAAAAAATAAATAGTATTTGACAGTGGAGAGCAGGTGTTAGTGGAGAGGGTTTTGGTACAGTAGGTTTTTCTGCAAGTTACCGTAGAACGAGGGGATGTGAAATTACTGCTGATGGAATGACTGCTGGTAAATATCTAGGAGAATAAAAGCAGAGCATACAAACATTTAAAATGGACATAAAAATGGAAAGTATTTCTGATGAACATCAATCATACAGAGAGACATTAACATGACAAACTATCACCTTCACAGTCAAAAAGATGCTTCATATGACTAAAAAATATGTGTATGATATGGGCAAGCTGAATGTTACTCAGAATTGTCATGCTAATACTGCGTTCATGGTCTGGACAAATGTACTGTGACCTCTAGACAGAATGGGCTCTGCACAAATAAAGCTATTCTACAGTATTAGCACAGCATGCCAAGATTACAAACTCAACCCACACTTATGGGTCTGGAGTCATCGAGCTGAAAACAAAATAATATAAAAGCCATTTAAAGTACAGTAGTGAGCAAAACTGTTTATGATCTTAAATTTCAGTGTAAATATTTCACATTTTACAAAACATAAAAACACTTGATAAATAATTGACAGACATGTCTCCTCTTTCACTCCACCTGTTTGATTTCAGTCTTGAGTTTTCTGATGCCCGTGCGCTCTGTCTTGGTGGCCCCCGTGTGTCCAAGCTCATGGATGGAGATGGCAGGACTGGTGGCAGAAGACTGAATCGGACGCACTTTCACACAATACAGAGCGATTATTGAAGAACAGATCACACGAGTAGCTACATCATAACTTTTTTAAATGAACTGTACAGAAAAAAATGTAATTATATTTTTGTAGCTATTCAGCAAGGATGTATTAATTCGATCAAAGGAAGAGTAAATACATTTGTTACAAAAGATTTCCATTTCAAATAAATATTTTTTTTAACTTTCTATTCATCAACAATTCCTGAAAAAAAGTATATTTCACAAATATGCTTTTAATTCGCCTGTGCCATCACAGGAATATATGGAAGCCCGTTTCTGCCACTGAATTATTTTTTATTTTTCTAAAGGTAATTGCAAGTTTTTATTTTACAATTATGGCATTTTTTTCTCACAATTGCGAATTTACATCTGTAATTGTGTCTTTGTTTTTTTTTTTTTATTAATTGCGAGATACAAACTCGAAATTACGAGAAAAATAGTCAGAATTGCAAGTTTTTATTTCACAATTCTGACTTTATTTCTCACAATTTCACGTTTAGAAAAAGTCAGAAATCTGAGATTTTTTAATTTTATATTCAGTGGCGGAAATGGGCTTCTATAAGAATAAATTACATTTAAAAATATAACAAAAAATGCTAAGTCCACAATATTACTGTTTTTAATGTATTTTGATCAAATAAATGCAGCCTTGTGACTTCTTTCTAAAACATAAAACTTTTGAAAAGTCATGTAGATACACTACAGAAAATGACCCTAAAAGAAACACTCGCTGGAGTAAAGAGTGTCAAAACTAAGGTTGATTGATACTCACTGCTCCTCTCTACACCAAACTCTTTCCCGCTCAGGATGTGATGTAAGAGATTCTTCATGTCAAAAGGACTGAGGCTCATCAGGCTCTCCGATGCCTCCTCACCTGTAGACGTCACATGGACAGGTTTATAGCACTGAATGTATACAAATGAAAAGATTTACACTGCAGAACCAAAACTCTGATTGGCTTTACCTGAGCAGTGTAGACTGCGAGCAAGTTCTGTAGCCATCACTTGCATGATGAGTCCGATGCGCAGACGCAGCATGTCTCCAAACAGAGACGGCTGAGAGCGCACATACATGGCCAGATACACCATGATCTCCTGAATTCAGAAGTGTAATAGATCAATTTAATGGAAACGTAGAAGATAGCAACATAACTTGAAGGCTTGGAATTAGAACTACCTGTGTGAGGACAGCAATGCTGATGTCTTGTCCACTGGCCTCATAAATCAAACAACTCAGTTCTTCAGGAGGAAGAGGACTAAACGTAAGAGAATCGGTTAAGTAAAAGGAGAACATTAAAACATTGCTTTATAAAAAAATAACGATTTGAAAAATAAATAATCTAATCAGAAACTACAGACACTCACACTGTGATGACCTTCTCTCTGGGTTCGGGAGGAAGACCCACAGTCAGCTGTTTATGATGAGAGATCAGATCTGTGCAAGCCTGAATGCATACAAAACTATTATTAGAGGCTAAATTGTTGCCACTGAGGGTTAAGCTGATATAAATTATTTTATAAATCTAATAATGTATATTTTAAGACAATTTTCTTGTAAAACAATGAAAAAAGTAGTTTTTGATGACACTTAAATTACTATAAAAAGATTTCAGCTTTTTTAGGTTCTGTTGTTAAATAACTGCTTTTTTTACTTTCAATTAATCAAAGAATCCTTAAAAAAGTATAAAGGTGTCCACAAAAATATTAAGCACCCCAGCTGTTGTAACATTAATAGTAATAAGAAACGTTTCTTGAGCAGCAAATCATTTACATTTTAATTTAGTCATTTTGCAGACACTTTAATCCGAAGCGACATTTGGGGAATACATAAAGCGATTCATCTTAAAGAGGCAAACAGACACAGAAAGTGCTCGCAATACAAATCAGCATATTAGAATGATTTCTGAAGAATCATATGAGACCGAAGACTGGAGTAATGATGCTGAAAATTCAGCTTTACCATCACAGGAATAAATTACACTTTAAAATATATTAAAATAGACAATTTAATTTGTACTAATATGTGTCAATATTGCTGTTTTTACTGTATTTTTGATCAAATATATGTAACCTTGGTGAGTATAAGAGACTAAATTATTCTACTAAAATCTGACTCAACACTTTTGAATTATAATATACAGAACATTTAAAGTTTTAAAACTTCAAAATTATAAATATGTAAGTTTATTTATTACAAAAATCAACCAAGAAACAATAAAAGTGTCTGATAGACTGATAGATATCACCTCAGCAAGGACTTCCACCCTCTTTTTCAAGATTCCTGAAATGTAGCGGATGAGGCCCCATTCCTTAGACGCTCCTGCCCGAACATACAGCTCCTCCAGCAGGGAGCGCACCGTTGCCTCTCCTTGTCCTGACAGATTTACTATCCAATCTGGTCCCCTAAAACACACAAACACCAGGAGGAGAATGATTTAATGATTGATTTTAGACTTTAATTTAAAAAGGCTTTTAAAATAAATTATAATGGATATGCACAGACAATTTGTACAAACGTTCTCACTTCATAGCATAGAGGACATAGAGGATATCTGCCTGGTCCTGAAGGGTTGGACAATGCTTTAGCTGATTGACCAGATAGGCAAAGTCTGTGTTCCCATGAGAATCACGTGGCAAGTGCAGGTCAACACTATCGGCCTAGTGTGTGTTTGAAGTCAAAAACAGACATAAATCAAAACTATGGGCCATTTATTTCATTTATTTTCACTTTATGCAGGAGTGTGTAGACTTGCCTTGGTGTGATGAGAAACACTGTGCTGAGGAACATCCAGCAGGTTCAGAGACTTCCTGTGTTTGCTCATGATGGGGACAACAGGCAAATACATGGAAGGCTCTGAAAACATGATAGAATGAGATGACTAGCTGTGCTCTAAAAGAAAGCATTTAATCCACTTAACGATCGATCTTGAGAGCTTACTGGGCATGTTGTGGCCCTGAACCTGGGCCATGAAAGAGAGGATATCCCTGGTGGTGTGTTCAGCACTGAAAACATGGTGCTGCCCGCCCTGGATGGGAGGCAGATGACATTTTGTAGCAGTGCTGTGCAATAGATTTGTGAGATACTGGTCAAACATGTTTCCTGATCCTCCTGTGGGAAAACAAACCACCACTTATTAATTTAGTTTATGTGGAGTATTGTGCATATGTTGCTTTTTGCATGCTGGTCTCCCCAGTAGACTTATTAAACTAGCTTAACCATCAAGATCAGGAATAGAGATGTGCAGATAGTTAAATTCTGGACGATATAGATTAGTAAAATTCAACACTGTTTTAAAATAACAAGTTCAAAATAATCTTATTTCATTTCAGTTATCAATGCCAAATTTGTATTCACATTTTTTAAATTTAAGTGTTTCAGCTGATATTTATATTTCATTTCAGATTTATTTCAATTGTTAATAGTTTAGTTAACAATAACAACACTGCTGCCATGGTAACTTAAGAAAGGCCATTCTGGTCCATCAGCTTGACCAACAATAACCAGCATACTGTAAATCAACCTTGAACCATCAACACTTAATCTGGTCTGAGAACTGGTTTTCAGCAGGGTATATATACATATATTTTTTGAGGGAGAGATGCTTTCCAAAGCAGCTATATGCAAGTAATTATGGATACCTGAGGGCCCAAAACTCTCTTCCTCTTCTTCTTCCTCTTCCTCTAGCAGATCCTCTTCAGAGTCAGCATCCAAGAAGCTGAGCTGGGTGTGGAAGGAGGTTGTGAGGAATGAGGAGAGGTTTGACATCTGCACCCTAAACAGCAAAGAGATTTGCAATGTCAAATAAACCATATTCGTGCCTCAAACATCATCCTATATATAGCTCTTTTTATTGTTATTGTCACAATTTCTCTGACCTTGCACCTGCAAAGTAGCCATCTTGAAGCTTCCGGAGGGTGGAGAGGATACAGTGGGTCAATACTGTCACCATCCTCAACTGGCCCAATAATAGAAACAAAGAAACTGTTAATATTAATTTGTGCATACTGCTATATCTTCCATCAAATGAGAGGTTTTACCCAGCATGCTCTGTGTGATAGGGAATGTGAGGGTAGGTCTTCCAGTCATCCGCCAGCAGGACGAGAGATAAGCAAGCTCTGTTCGCAACATCTCCACAATCATCTGGTTATCCAGAGCCAGGTAGAAGTGATGCTGGTCAATGAACTATGGGAAAAATATATTATTATAATGTTTTTTTTAGACTTTACAACATACATATTTTTTTTGTAGAGTAGGTCTTCTACCATAAAAGATTTCCATGTGAGATCATTTTTATTTACCTGTGGAGTGAATGTGTAAGTACCATTCCTGATCTCATAAAACTTTGAAGTTCCCAAGACACCAATGTGCCTGTATGGGCGCCCACTCAGATTCAGTTTTTTACAGTTACCTGTGCAATGGAAAATGAATGGTTTGAATTAAATTTTGTATCCCAGAACCTTCAAGGCCTTCTTCTAAAATGCAGTTTTACAGATGTAGCCTTTGTTCACACTGTCTAGCTCTGTTCTATTAGTCATGGTGGATCTGAACACTTACCTAGTTTCACGTAAACGTGGCTCAGGATGCGAGCTGGCATGACCCGGATGGGTGAAACGTCTGAGATGGTCTGAACCTCAATCCCTTGGTCCCTCAGCAGCTGCTGGATCTGCACTGACTCGGCCACTACACTCACTAAACAGAACAAACAGAGCTGCTGGTAAAAGGTTTAGCAAATTATAGTGTCAAGATCTAATTCAAAATTGAACTTCAAGTAATGAATTGAATCTGCTCCTTAAATGGACTTCAGCCCAACACAACCAGCTGATTCATTCCTACTATGTGGTAGATTTTCATATCCCCTAATATCAAATATTAAAACGATATTAAACTCACACCTTTTATAGATGCAATACTATATAGTTTTCATATGCTATACACTTTTAACATAAAACTCAAAGTATATATTTAGTTTATTCTTTCTTTAACCAAAATCTTTCATAAGATGCTTTTTTGCAGTATTGTGTTCATTGCGATTCAACCTACATTTTTATTCCATTATATAAAAAAATATACACTGAACAAAATTATAAGCGCAACACTTGTGTTTTTCCCCCCATTTTTCATGAGCTGAACTCAAAGATCTAAGACTTTTTCTGTGTACACAAAAGGCCTATTTCTCTTAAATATTGTTCACAAATCTGTCTAAATCTGTGTTAGTGAGCACTTCTCCTTTGCCGAGATAATCCATCCACCTCACAGGTGTGGCATATCAAGATGCTGATTAGACAGCATGATTATTGCACAGGTGTGCCTTAGGCTGGCCACAATAAAAGCCCACTCTAAAATGTGCAGTTTTACTGTATTGGGGGGTCCGAAAACCAGTCAGTATCTTGTGTGACCACCATTTGCCTCACGCAGTGCAACACATCTCCTTCGCATAGAGTTGATCAGATTGTTGATTGTGGCCTGTGGAATGTTGGTCCACTCCTCTCCAATGGATGTGCGATGTTGCTGGATATTGGCAGGAACTGAAACACACTGTAGTATACCCCGATCCATTGTTGTGCCATTCATCCAGTGCATTTTTGCAGCATGATCATGCACGGCCCCATGTTGCAAGGATCTGTACACAATTCCTGAAAGCTGCAAACTTCCCAGTTCTTGCATGGCCAGCATACTCACCAGACATGTCACCCATTAAGCATGTTTGGGATGCTCTGGATCGGCGTGCAAGAATGGTTGGTTTTTTTTGGTTTTATTTTTCTTGTCTCACTCAAACACACTGACCATTGCTCACATTGTTAGATATTATAAAAAATTGTATGATAATATCATAATTTCAAAAGTTATGTTTTAAGTGAGCCAATTGTCCCTCCCTTTAAGATCAACTTTTGCTCTTTATCTTTTTGTTTCCCTAATATCTCTCATCACTTTATATCTTGTTAATTTTTTTGTAAAACTATTGTGTAATTATACTGTAACTGAAAAAAGCATAAGTGCCTGAGTTTGACCAAACATATTTAAAAAAAAAAAATCTGGCACATCCTTTTCCAATATAAATAACAGAAATTCAAAAGGCGATAACACAATAACACATCTTAAGATATGGTACACGTAAGTCTGTGTCTGAATGGGTACTGTCTGAATGTCTATATTCCTCATAAAACGGCAAAATTAAAGCAAAAATATTCACAAACCTTGCACAACAACATCAGGCTTGAATTCTTTAGAAAATCGCCTGTTCAGAGGATCAATCTCTCCAGAGGCCAGAAATCCCTAATTAAAATCAATCATTTATCAAATATTAGAAAAAAGGAGCAGAATAGATAAAACACAAAGGTTGCTTAAGAAACACTGGGACTACTCTGTTTTGACATTTCACATGCGCACTTAATCAACAAAGATACCAATGGTAGCGCTTCGACACCTGACATCATATCTGATTATATACAGTATAATATACAGTATGTTGAATATGGAAGTGGATCCAGGCTTTAGTACCTCTGCCAGCAAACAGCCCAGTATATAAAGAGACTGGCCCCACATGTGTGGGAGCTGGCCAGCGGCCACACGCTCCACGGAGTGAGGGTTCCTGTACTCCTCTTCAACCTGAATAAGAAACAAACCCACAGATGAGCAACAGATCAAATCATTTTACCCAGGATTGTTTGTGTCACAGTTACTGAGCAGAGTCCAAACACTCATTCAATTTGAATTAATCTTCAGAACTGGCATAATTTAGTGCACATTGTGTCTTTGTGCAAAAAAAGGAGTATTTGAGGTGATAAATGTCCATGCTGATTCAGAATGATAAATGATAATCAGTTGCAGATGAAAATTAGACATTGATGAACTGTACATGGTATTGATCAGATTAACAAAATGGTTTAAACTCACTTTGTCAGCAGGTACAGCATAGAGTTCAGGCACCAGACGAATCCCGTGTTTGCCTCTGATCAAAACTCCATCAAGAGCCTCTTTGTATTCCTGCACCTGAGGAATGACACAGCCATCAGTCATCACTACACACTGCCTCCATGAGGACATGATTGGGAGTTATTTTTTATTCATAAGAGCTACTGCCCCTCATTTCAGAATACAAGTGAATATTTATACAATGGCCTGTTTGTACCTGCTCATGGTCTTCACTGAAGATGCCATCAAGTATAAGATAAGTCCAAAACACTGGCCACTCACATTCAATGTTCTCAAAGAGCTTCAGCTCAGCAGGATCATAGTGAAGGCGAGTGGGGTCCTATCACAACCATAAAAACATAGAATGCAGTCACACTATGAGAAAATTAGCCACAAAATACTTATTTTGTGTAAAATCGAGTGTCTGATTACCTCTTTTGGGGTCCTGTATCCATCTCTGATAAACCGACAACAGCCATAACGTCCCTAAAATGATTGAAATTTGCTTAAGATTGTTACAAAAGTAGCAACCGCAGTTGACAGCACAGCACAGCTGTTTCCTCAATGGCCCAGTACCTGCAGCTTGGTGATGATTTCACTCTTGGTGTTGTTGACCAGATCTGCATCCTCCACTGCAAACGCAGGAAAAGAGATGACAGAGAGCAGACCGGCATCTATCTCTTTAGAGGTGGAAGCTCGAGGAAGCATGGAGCACAAGATAGACTAGAAACACAATGAGAAACAATTATTGATTGGGAAAAAAAAAGATAATTTTAAACGTGAATCACTTACTTAAATACTAAAGAATAAACCTGAGCTGCATCTCCCAAAACCTTTGTAAGCATAAGTAGATCATACAGTATACCATTGATGCCAATGATGCTTTTGAGAAATGCAGTCCTGGGGTCTCATTTATAAACGCTGCGTACGCACAAAATGGGCATATAATATGCGTAAGCAATTTTCCACGCGCATATCCGGATTTATAAAAATCAACTTGCTGTAAATATGTCCGCACCGTACTGACATTCTAGACCATGCATACGAACTATTTTGGAGTGAGGAGTAATGAAGTAAATGATTTTAAACTGTGTTTTCATTTCGATAAGCATTTACAATAAATATTCCACTCTCATTAAGCACTGAAATTACAAAAAGTCATTGCGCAGAAGTTAAACAAAATTCAATTTAGACATATAATGAGTAGACACATTTGATCACTTTTCATGCATCCTATGTTTTAATGACGAGGAGTGCTATAGGCACACAATAATTAATTTCTAAACTAAACTGCAGATCTCATTTTACGAGGAATTTTTTTTTTTTTTGCGAGAACAATGATCATGATGTGCACTTACTTCGATACTATGGCGGACACAGCTGGATACGGTGGTCGAATGGTCAGTCCATTGTCCGGTTTGAATAGGACCAATGATAACATCTTACTGTACAACCACAGCTGCACGGACGTGTTGATGTCGTGTAAAGGCATATCCAAACCTTTATAAAAAATACCACTGTATTTGAAGGATACCATTAAAGGAAAACGGTATAAGATTTGCACATTTCCTTTTTAAAATACTTTCAGTAATTCGCAGAGTCAGACAATTGTATTTACACTGCAAAAAATATATGCCTATTATATCAGCTGTTTCCACTAAAAATATATGTTCAGCTTATGTTCAACTTATCAGCAAAACTGCATACATTTTATTTTATTTGAATTGTTTAAAACAATTGAAATACTATTTGACCAGTGTAAAAGAATGAGATCAACTATTTTAAACCATTTTGTTTTTATGGATATTTGTATATATTTATTATAAAAAGCAAGAAGGATACTGGATAATTTTTAGCAATAAAAATGTTATTGTAGGCTATGGCCCAAATGGAATTACAGTCAGGATCTCATATTTCCTTAATGTCTTGTACCTTTGACGGTGTTAAACACGTGTCGCGTGGATGGGAATATGCATGGGATTGATATGCAGATTTATTCATAGTAAAGCTAGGTGTTGTAAGCTCCATATATGGTGATTTCGGGGAGGAGTCGGGGTGGAGATGCACATATGCACACTTTTCCCCTGACTGGGATTTATAAATGGGTTTTTGCGCAGGTTCTGGCATACGCATGGTTTTATAAATCTGAAAAAATTCATGCGTAAGCAAAATCTAGCTTTTGTGCGTACGTACACTTTTAGGATGAAATCTATGGAGAGTTTTATAAATGAGACCCCTGGTCTGTAAAATAATAACCAACGAAAAACCACATTCAATTGAGTAATTTACCTGACAATGTTCTACTTCATCTGGGAGAACATGAATCACAGATTTTGGGCCTCCGTGAGCTCCAAACAAGTCAAGCTCATCAATGGCCTCCAAAGCTGCCTAAAACATGAACAATAAACAAAAGTCCATTTCTGAATGAGCGGAGAGACTAAACGAGACCAGATGACTCTCCTACCTTAGCCATTCCAACAGAGCTGCCGTTCAGTTCAGGAATTCCTTGATTGGTTTTGTCTCCTCTCTCCCACATCCCATAATCCTGCAGGGGAGCGTGAACTGTAATGCCAGTTCAGTAACTCTATTATCTAAGAACTTGATAAACCAATGAGAACTCACAGCCACTTTGTACGATGCCTCGATGTAGAACACCAGGTTCTGGATAAACGCCACCTCATCCAAGTTAGATATGATACGTAGACCTGCAATGTAATTTCAAAGATAAAGAAAACGGTTGCTAAAAACAGGAAACCCCACAGCACAACAAAAAACACAACCCAACCAATGGAGGCTAAATTTAAAACCCCACGCATGTTTGTGAGCATGTTTTCTGCTTAGAGGCAAATCCATACACACTCGGTGGACCATTTTCACATATTCTGCTCTTGTTTTGGGGGAAAGTCTATTGAATTCTGTGGAATGGAATTGCTAAACTGTGTGCTAACTATACTTTGTAGCTGAAAACACTTTCAAGTGTAACAAATAAACCAAGTCATGAGAAATGTGGAGAACTTTGTTCCACGATAGACGTTTCAATTTAGCAGTTCTGTAAGGACAGATTCTGAGGACCTGGCAATAAAAAAAAAAAAAAAAAAAAAGGTATACTAATTTGTTTTTACCACATATATAAGTTTCAAATTTGAAGTCATTTTCAGGACAAGTGCCTATTTTGATTACTATACAATATCAAATGTGCTCTAGAATGAGAAATCCCATTAACTACCTGCAACTGACAAGCAATAGCAAGCAGCAAATCATTTGATATCATAAATCATAAAACCCAGCTGAGATTTCAAGGAAATTATCATAGAAAAGAAAAACTGAAACATTTCAAGGGGTCTTTAAAGGCACAGTTAACCCAAAAATGAAAATCAATTTTTTCACATTAATGTCATTCCAAAACTGTATGACTTTCCTCTACAGAACACAAAATCATATATATTTTAAGAATATTGGGAACCAAGCAGTTTTGGTTGACCGTTGACTTTCAGCAAATAAAATGTATTATTTTGTATTTATTTTTTTCATTTTTGGGTGAACTATCCCTTTATGGATAAATCCACTCTACAGATAGTTCGTCTCACCTGAGGCGGTCATCTGCGCCAATATGAGCAGGTACAGTGATGTGGCATCAACCTGCAGGTGCCCCCACTGATCATCTCCAACCACTGTGGCACAGGTAGGTGTGTGATATTTGGCATGCAGGCAGTCCTTTGTGCTCTGTGTGTGTTTGAACTTCTCTACCTTTTCCACCTGCAGTAATATATGCACATGCTTAGCCAGGCCAGAGAGGTGTGTTCAGATGAGCTCAACAATAAATGAACTGATGAATAAATGAAAAAATAAAAAACTATATAGCTCAACCGATGGGTTTAGAATAACAAATGAGCAAGACCATAGAGTTAAATGCTGTACCTGTCTCATCATACACTGCAGCAGCCCCTGCATTAGTTTAACCACACTCTGAAAAAAAAATGCTGTTAAAGGGATTGTTCACCCAAAAATGAAAATTCTGTCATTAATTACTCACCATCATGTCGTTCCAAACCTGTAACTTCATTCATCTTTGGAACACAAATTAAGATATTTTTGATGAAATCCGAGATCTTTCTGACCCTACATAGACGGCAACACAACTGCAATGTTCCCAGGTCCAGAAACGTAGCAAGGTCATCGGTAAAATAGTCCATGTGACATCAGGGGTTCAACCATAATTTTACGAATGAAGGTCTTACATGTTTGGAACGACATGAGGGTGAGTAATTAATGACATAATTTTCATTTTTGGGTGAACTATCCCTTAAATAGTACAAGTATTGATTTCTGTAAATAAACAAGGAGCACAATATTCTGTATAAATGTATACTCACAAATAATTGCCAGACACAACTATTTTTATATACTATACTGAGTACAAAGAGATTTTTTTTTATATATAAATACTTTTCTTCAGCAAAGATGTATTAAACTGATCACAATGTACATTAAGCCTTTTATAATAATATGTATTTTTATTTTTTACTTTCCCCGAACAGCGCATGTGACACTGAAGACTGGTGAAAATTCAGCTTTGCCATCACAGGAATAAATTATATTTGAAAATATATTCAAATACAAAAGTTATTTTAAACTGTATTTTACTATATTATTTGAACAGGGAGAGACAGAATAACAACAAAAAATTCCAGCAAAAACGCATTTCAAAAAAGTTATAAATTGATTTGCGTTTTAATGAGTGAAATAAGTATTTGATCCCCTATCAATCAGCAAGATTTCTGGCTCGCAGGTGTCTTTTATACAGGTAAGGAGCTGAAAGGGAGTGCTCCTAATCTCAGCTTGTTACCTGTTTAAAAGACATCTGTCCACAGAAGCAATCAATCAGATTCCAAACTCTCCACCATGACCAAGACCAAAGAGCTGTCCAAGGATATCAGGGACAAGACCATCAAGTTCAAGTTCAAGTTCAAATTACTTTATTTGTCCCCAGTGGGGCAATTCGTTGTGCAACAGGTAGTATAATACAAATCACACACAATCACACACAATACAGAGATGGCCTACCTTGCAGGCATGGCTAAAAAAAAAAAAAAAAAAATAACAAAAACCTGTAAACAAGCTATAAATAGTAAGTCAATTAGTTATCTATGTTTTTTTTTTTAATTGAGAAGCAGAATGGCTGCAGGTACAAAAGAGTGTTTATATCTGTTGGTTCTCAATTTTGGGAGTTTAAAGCGTGATCCCGATGGCAACATCTGAAATTCAGCTTGTAAAGGATGAGAACTATCTGACAAGATAGATTCAACCCTTCTTAACATCTGCTTCTGATAAAGTTCCTCCAGGCCTTTCTGCTTAGAACCTGTGATGCAACTGCTCACCTTAATTAACCTTGAAATTTTGTTTTTTTTTGTTTTACAGTGATGGACATCGCCAAGCAGCTTGGTGAGAAGGTGACAACAGTTGGCGCGATTATTCGCAAATGAAAGAAATGCAAAATAACTGTCAATCTCCCTCGGTCTGGGGCTCCATGCAAGATCTGGAGTTTCACTGATCATGAGAACGGTGAGGAATCGGCCCAGAACTACACGGGAGGATCTTGTCAATGATCTCAAGGCAGCTGGGACCATAGTCACCAAGAAAACAATTGGTAACACACTACGCCGTGAAGGACTAAAATACTGCAGTGTATGACCCCAAGAACACCATCCCCACCGTCAAACATGGAGGTGGAATCATTATGCTTTGGGAGTGTTTTTCTGGTAAGAGGACGGGAAAACTTCACCGCATCAAAGGATTGATGTACGTCCATGTACCGTCAGGGCCAGGGCATTGAAAATGGGTCATGGATGGGTTTTCCAGCATGACAATGACCCACATGGCCAAGGCAACAAAGGAGTGGCTCAAGAAGAAGCACATGAAGGTCCTGGAGTGGCCGAGCCAGTCTCCAGACCTTAATCCCATAGAAAATCTGTGGCGGGTGCTGCAGGTTCGAGTTACCAAACGTCAGCCTCGAAACCTTAATGACTTGGAGAGGATCTGCAAAGAGGACTGGGACAAAATCTCTCCTGAGATGTGTGCGAACCTGGTGGCCAACTACAAGAAACGTCTGACCTCTGTGATTGCCAACAAGGGTTTTGCCACCAAGTACTAAGTCATGTTTTGCGAAGGGGTCAAATACTTGTTTGATTCATTAAAATGCAAATCAATTTATAACTTTTTTTGAAAAGCGTTTTTCTGGATTGTTTCTCTCACTGTTCAAATAAACCTACCATTAAAATGATAGACTGGTCATTTCTTTGTCAGTGGGCAAACGTACAAAATCAGCAGGGGATCAAATCATTTTTTCCCCACTGTATATTACTGAGCATAAGAGACTGAAATATCTTACACATATATACACATGATTACTTCTACAACACATAACACTAATATATTTCAGTCTTCTGTTATGTGTAGTTGAAGCAATCATCCAACAACCTGTTAAAGTACTCAATGACAATGTGCTACTGAACAATGCCACCACAGGTGGCCATGTTTTGAAGTTCTAGTTACCTGTTCAAGCTCGTAGGCTTTAGCTTTGTCCTCATCACGGTCTGCATTCTTGCGGTAAGCCATGCCGAGCCCCCACACTGCCAAGATGCTGTAAACATTATCTCTGACCCAGGCATCCTTCTGTTGCTCGCTAGCTGGCAGTAGACCTGTCACTGGATTCTATGTGGAGAGGTCAAACCCATCGTTATCAATTCAAATATACACCATTTAATTAAATACAAGTTTGATCTGATTTGTTATGCTAATTCTCATCATAACACTTACATATTTCATATGTTTTAGATGTTTTAAACACTAGTAATGTGCTGAGAAAATGTTAATTCATACAATCAAATAATAAAAAAATCAAACATAGTTATGTTGATCACTTATTATTCCTTATACAGTTTATTGTGTTATGCATAAAGCATCAGCTCTGCTTTCATAGGGAATGTACATGCTGTGTAGATAATACAAATATTTTCCTCTCTCATGGGTTATTTAAAGGTGACCTTTGTTCAAGCCTTTTTTATTTTTAGATTTCTCCTGTCAGAATGGCCCCAATGGTGCAGAGGAATCTCAACCACAATAAACTACTGTAGACAGAGGCCTATGTTTTTATTTGAGCTGGGTTTTTCTTTTTCTGTTTTTTAACATTATATTTTAATAATTCATTACGAACAAGATTGTATAGAACAGAGATTTGCAGAACACATTAGAATTAGAATAGATCAGAATACCGAATTAGTGGAATAGATTAGAATATATAAATATATTGATTAGAACAATGGAGTTAAATAGAATAGTATGGAATTATATAGTACATCCAAACAGAATAATGCATAGAGCTAAATAGAACACAATAGACTATATAATAGAGCAGAGCAGAAAAGAATGGAGTAGAAGAGAATAGCATTATATATGTGACACACTAGACTAGACTAAAATAGAATAGAATAGAATTTTCGATCATGTTTTGAACAAACCTGGTGGCATAATATTGTTTCTTGGACAAGTCTGGCAAATCCATCCAACCTCACTCCAGAATTACTGCGGCTCCTCATGCTGTCATCTATTTATGGTCTTGGCAGAATTTAAGAAGATGTGAAAGAGAAACCTTCTGCTCCCTGATCGATTAGAAGAGAGCAAGCAACTAGATCTGTAGCCTATTAACGTTAGTTATTCATAACGGCTAGCCAAGTCATATCCGTCCGCAATGTTGTCCATTCATTTACTAACGTTACATAATAAAAACGATTAAAATAAGCAGGCCCACCACACAAACAGTCTATTTAAAGACAATATTCGCCCTTCTACAATTTTAAGGATCTGTAAAGCTCTGTATTTTAATTAGGCATTGTCCATCCCGCATGAATTCCGATGTTGACACTGACAGCGAACGAGAGCCCGCCCACATGATGACGTACGGCCGTTTGAGTGACATGAAAACCCGGAAGTTCAGTAATCTTTCGCCAGCATCCAGAGACTGACGGAAGATTTATGGTTATTTTAAAACAACCAATCACTTTCTTAAGAGCTGGTTTGGGTTGTAATTTAAATGTTTTTTTCTAATCGTTCTCGCCTATTTCTCGTGCTAAGCGCTTCTAAAACGTTTATTAAAACGTCTTGTTTTGGGGTTTAAATTAAGGGAAAAGTCCGTGTATGTTTTCCGTTTGTCATTGGGGTCCGCCTACGGTATGCGCTCTGGACCAAACGCGATTTGTTTTTATGTAGAAGCTCGTCTTTTGATTGGTTCACGATGAGTGCTTTTGAATAAATTAGGGGCATTGACACTGAAAGCCAAAGTAAAGTTTCTCTCTAGTTTTACGAGGCCACTGTGATGTTAAGGAACAGTTTCATCAACATTGTTCAACTGTGTAAAAGTATATATACTTGTAACTTTTTTTAACAACAAAAGTGCCACACATTTCTAATCTGTATATTTTTTTCAACATTCATAGACTTAAACCAATGACCTTAAACTGAAGTATTTATACTTAGACTTATAGACCAATCCAAAGTCCAAAAAATCAATTTGCATTTAGTAACCATAGCCCCTCAAAAACCACAGGCAGCTGCATTCTATAATGCATTATATAGAAGAGAGCAGAATAGCATAGAATAGAACAGAACAAAAATAATATTCTAAAGTAGAATAACAGAATTGGGGTAGATTTGAATAGAATTCTCATTCATTTTAAACAAACCTGGTGACATAATATTGCATAATAAACAAAAACCACAGACTCCTCAGTTGTGTTACCACAGCTTGATTTATTGTACTAAAACTTGTTTTGAAAGCAACTATGGAAATCTTAATTCAAGTGTTCAACAACATGTCAAAGATTCAAATGTTCCTTTTTGGTTCTTAGAAATAAGAGACTGATTGTGGTACTAATAATGATCACAATTGTTTCATAATTATCCTGTACATTAAAGGGCATGTGAAGAAGCGTCTATATTTCACTGTTAAATCTGAAACACTGGATTTATAAGCATGTGTTGGCTCAAGAGTAAATGTGCTGTGGAAGGTGACATTTATTTTAGCTACAGTCAATGGCAATTCAAATTTAACAACATTTTTAGACACAATTTTATCTTAAGTGATACAGAATGAATGTGGCAAGTGTGTTTTGTTTTTGAATTCTTGTACCCCTGAATTAGTGCACTTTTTACTAATGTGCACCTGGTAATGATATGCAGGAAAAACTCCAGTCTTACTCTGGTTTAGCACCTTGTGTATAGGAATATATAAAACAAAACAAAAAAATCAGCAAGAGGCCTTACAGAATAAAAATACAGAAAAAACTACAGTTGCAACTTTGTCAAAATACACATTCAGTACATATTCTTTGGAGTGTTACTAATAACTTGGCCTCTTGGTTTACTGCAGTGTCTTTCTGTACCCAAAGCCCATCTCCACTGCAGAAATCATTGAGTTAAATCCAATGAAAGAGTTGCAGGTTATCCTAAGCAGTCCTAACTCTGTATAACAAACCATTTTTACCTTTTTTCCACAATATAAGTGCATAAATTGCATCGATTTAGTGTAATAAAATGCATCAGTTCTATTCTAACCATTGTGCTGAACCCTATGACACACCAATCCCCCCTTTACTTAAAAACCTGCCCACCCCTCAGCAGATCCACCGAACGAATCGCTCAAAAAAGCTAGCTTTGTTCAGACTTGTAAAATCCTGACCCCTGAAAATGGCCGTCTGGTCTCCCAGCGAAAGTTTCGCTAGGATCTCCTTGTCAACGTCGCTGCCCATGGCAATCACAGTGGAAACGCCCTCTGCTCTGCGCATGGCGCTAATGCCTTCCTCCAGGTTCTTGTTGCTGGTGACCCCATCGGTGATGAAGACGAATGCCAGCTCGGCATTTCGTCTAGCCAATCGTGTGCCTCTAATCGTGACGATGTTGTTGACGCCGTAGATTATACCGCTGCCCACATTGGAAGTAGAATCCAGGTACTTCAAGCTGGCCAGGCCATCAGTGATGACGGTGAAGTTGTTGGTGAGTTTGAAGGCCAACTGATGTTTGTTTTCGTCACCATACTGCAGAAGAGCCACCCTGGCATTGCGTTCATCGTTATCTCCCTGGGCGAGGGTCAGGCGGCTAGCGACGTTCTCCACGAACTCACGTGCATAGCGGAAATTCTCCTGACCCATGCGCTCCGAGCCATCCAGCATGAAGATGAGATCAACAGGCCGCTGGATGCAGTTGCTTACAGCTGGCTCTATAAGATACAAAAACAGCAATAATTGTCTAGGTTGACATGCTTGATTTGTTCCGGTGGAAATTTCCTGAATTAAAATAATGAATTGTGCAAAATAAATGTGTTAGTTTACAGAGATATGGTTCATTTAAGAGCAAAAAAATAAACATTTCATTGCAAAAGATATTTATTTGTCAGAAATAATTCAAGTTGCATTTCTTGCAGTCCAAGAGCTTGCCATTTTTTCATTGCACATTTCTGATAAACAGTATACATATACTGTATGTTACTTACAACTAAATATACATAATCTTGCATTACCAAGACAAATCTCATTATTGTCTATAATGGCAGACTGAAAAACATTCTTAGTCCATTTTTCTTTCACTCACGGATAGCCAATATCAGGATGCTCATAGCTAATTCACATTGATATGTATTTCCATTCAAAAAGATTCACTGAGATAATCATCAAGCATAAATGGCCGTTAACATTTATATAAGGAGGTTACAAAAATTATTACTGAAATGCCGTTGTAGTACATGAATGATATTATAGAGATATGTCAGATACTCTCTAAATCTTTATGTTGCCTAAATAGCAGATTAACTTTTGGGGGCAATTTAGAAAATACATTTAACCAGAAAAAAATTGAATTATTTTTTTTAGGAATAAAACACGCTATAGCATTGGTAAAGCAGTTTATAAAAAAATCCTTAATTTATCATGCCAATATTTGAGTAAAATATAGTGGGTATTTGAAAGTCGACCATGGTAAAGCAGCACTAAAAAGCTCCATTGATATGTCACTAACCTATGCGAAGCTACAGACTTGTGAATTCAGCCTTAATGTGCAAAGTGCAAAACTGATATGAATATAGTCATTCATTTACAGATCCTATCAAGTTAAAAAGTTTAATTCAGTCATCATTATCTGGTTCTGTCATTCAAAACCATTATGAATTTCCAATTTCCCATGTACTACTTTACAACACGTTTATGGAGTTTTGCCTTTCCCTTTCTGGAGTTTGACAACCCCTGGTCACTCTGTTTTCATTTTTAGAAAAAGATCACTGTTTATAACATTTCCTTTTTTGTTCCATTGAAGAAAAAAAAGTAATACAGGTTTGGAACAATGTGGGTAAGTAAACGATGACAGATATTTAGTTTTTCTAATGTAAACTAACCCTTCATTTATCAGTTACCACTATCTTTGATATTCACAACACCAAAGCATTTATAAAAGATCAAAATGCCTTCAAATCCTAGAAGCCCTGAGGAATCAAGCAAAACAGGATAAGCTAATGAGAGCATGCTATGCAAGCAGTGTCGAAAAATGGTTCATCTATTCAAAACGTGTTCATTTTGCATATTTGAATGCAAAAAAATGATTACAGAGCAGCAGGCATTGAGATCAAGAGGCAAAGGTTGCCATTTCACATTTTCGTAGCATAGAATTGCTTTTAGCAGAGGCTAGAAAACAAATGTAAGTGGTTGATAACTGGGCATGATGTTAAATATTTTACATGCTATGTCTTGCTAATTAAATGTTACATCTTTATTAGCAGCATTCGATTATTATCGCAAATACTATATTCATGCACAGACCAGCTAGCTTTTTACTAAACAACTCTACAGTGAGGCCAAGTGTATTCTTTTAGTCAAGCTATCAGTTTGAATTTTTGGAAATGCCCAAACCCATGCTTCCTAACACAAGCCAAGAGCTTTGTTTGGGTCTCCCATCATATCGGAATAGATCACTCTAAATGAGTCAATGAACAGATTGGTCCATCTCTGTTTATCAGGATCAGAGGACAGTTTAGCCATCTGGGCTGTGTAAGCCAATGTAGCTACAGCCTTGGTGTAGTTATCGGGGTGTTTGGCCTCTTGTAGATTGTTGAATAAGTTTGGGACGCTTAGTACAGTGGTTGGGATGGGACTGTCCTTCCACTCCTCTGCAAGGGCGTCATCTGCAAGTGAGTGTTGAAACAATAGTTTTAGGGGCCTCCTAGCAACTGGCTCTGCCTAGCTGCTGTTTGGATTGATTTTAGTTTTTGATTTGATATCTTTTGCATTGATCATTGTGTATTTTGCTGACACACTCATAAGGAAATGTCACTAAACAACTGTTTGCACACCTTCGTTGTGATAATGTGACATTCCCATTGTGAGACTTTTGAGACTTGCTATATCACACATAACAAGTGTATGATTAATATTCATAACATATGCATATGAGATGTATAGCTCAGCATACGTATAACATTTGTTATGTGTACTGAACCATTAGTGTCTAAAAAATGACTTTTTATAAATACAGTACGTTTATCATTTACCTTGCAAATCTAGACAGTTCCGTGGATTTTATATTATTTTGCAGAAAAAACATTATTATTATGACTTTAATAAACCAAATACAACCTGATTTTGTTTTCTCTCTTTTTTAATTAACATGCTAACTGTTATGGCTGACATAGTGTCATCTAATAATTGGCCATGAACAATATTGTATGCAGTGTTGTTATTGGTAACTATAAGTGAACAATAATTTTCAGCAACTGAAATAAAGCGAAATGAAAATTAGATGAAAAACTAAAAAAAATGTACAAAACAAAATGGTGCCTTAAATAAATGTTTGTTGAAGTACTAAAATGACCAAAACAAAAACTTAAAAATAAATTAAAGCTTATTAGAAATATAAAAAACACACAAACTAATAAAATGACATGACTAAAAAAACTATAATTGTATATAAATAATACTAATATAACACTGATTGTATGCATTGTATAGAGTATTTCCCCCTATTTAAATCCATATAATCCATATTTCACCCTGTGAAAAAAGAAAAATGTAAAGAAAAGAATCATATATATCAATAAATATATTAATTTTACTGTATACGTTAAGTTAACTTAAAGAAAGAGAGTCAGAATGTTTTTTCAGAGTTAATCATACACATCTTTGTGTATATGAACAACAACACGTACCACTTTTACATGGAAGATCAGGGCAAACGATCACTGGATCTAAAACAAATAAAGAAAATAAAAGTCATTAAAAGAAAATTATTTCTGGATTTCAAAACAGCAAGCTAAAAACAGTAAAGTCAGGGCAGGCCTCACCTGGACAAAGTACAGCCTCAATCCTATCGATGAAATCCTCTGCGACCAGATCAGCGAAACGCCTCATTCCCATGACTCTTCCATCTTTTCTGCAAGCAATGGACTTGAGGCTTTCGTTCTCCTCCGGCTGGTCAAACATGTCACCAATCCCGATGGCATTCACATCAATGGTGGTGTCTGTGCAGAGGTAATTGAGCAGTTTGTCGTCATCACGGGGGTCGTACCGGCCGTCTGTGATCACAACCACTGTCACATTAGCCTTCGAACGACGGCTATCGCGGATCAGGGTATCGTAGGCGAACTTCAGGGCAGAAGGCGTCCACGTTCCTCCAGCGATCCACTCAAGCTTCTTCACGGCGTCTTTGAAGGCGGACATTGAGTCGATCTTGGAGTCGTTGAGGTGAATGGCCTGGAATGTTCCATTGTGACTGTACTGGACAACGCCGACTCGAGTCCCTGAGATATTTAGCAAACACAGATTGTTTTAGATTACATCAAACCACTTCTGCATTGCTACGTAAAGTATTTAAAGCTATTTTGTTTTTTTCCCCAAAGAGATTCCAGAACAAACTTTGTAAAAACAAAAACCAATTTGAACAACAATTTGACATTTTCTAAAGTAAATATGAATGGTGCTTGCCCATGCAAACATTGACCCTTCAATGTCTTTGTACCTGTTTCAGAACTGGGATCTTTTGCTATTGAGCCCAGTCTGTTGATGGTGTTGATCACGAAGTTCTTCTCCAGGGTGAAGTTGGTCAACCCCACACTTTCAGAGCTGTCAATCACAAACACAATATCCAGGGCACCACATCTCTTTTCACAATCTGAAACAGACAAGAATATTTACTGAATATACTGCAGCAATACATTTATTTGTACTGAAAATGTTACCGCATGAGAATCTTACCACAGCATCCACAGGTCTCTCTGATGTAGTTCATGACATCACATTCCTGAAGAAAAAAAATTATATATTCAAAAAAAATTTCATTAAGTAATTTTGAGCAATGTAATAACTTAATGCTTACAGTAAGGCCAGGGTCTCCCTCTGGTCCGGGGTCACCCTGTTAAGTACACAATTTGAAATCATTTAATAAAAATTCACTTAAATCACACTGCCGAACATTCAGAACTTGGTTTAATGTTACCATTTACTGTTATTTACGGACTTCTCTATGGCCAAAAAAAATTAATATATCCCACATATAGGGCTGGGCGATATAGCCAAAAAAATTTTTCATATAAACGATATCATGATATTAATTTTCCATTAATGGTGAAGGAAATCCTTTCCACATGTTTGTTAGACCTTGACTTGTTCATAAATAAACTCCACATATTTAGCTACATTTTAATTTAGAGCTCTATAAAAAACTATTTATTTAAATTTTTCCTTAAATTATGTGTTTTCCATTATAAAATGCTGCTCAACAGAACTGTATAAAGGAAAAATAGATGAATATATATATCTCTTTCCCATAGTACATAATCGTTCAGTGTCTGCAGCCTCAATATATGAAGATATGAACACATGAACTTCATCTCCAGAGCTGCTCCAAAAGTCAGAGAGTATGTGTGTGTATTCAACAGTATTTTTTCTCAAATGAAATTATGAAATGAAGTGACTCTCGGAGCAGCTCTGGAGATGTGTACATGTCTTTATATATTGAGACATAAAATGTATATACTAGATGAAAGAGAACAAGCAGGCTTATTAGCAACATGCACTGACTGACTGTTATTGCTCTTATTTCTGCTGTGTGATAGACTGTTAGGTTAATCCATGTCAAGAGCGTATCATCATTAGACATAAATTTGATTGCAATCTTGATATGATATCGTTTATCACCCAGCCCTACCCAAGCATCATTTAAACATTAATATGCACTAAAAATTAAACTTGCATCTCTTCCTGGGTCTCCTCTAGTACCCCTTAGTCCAAGTTCTCCTGAATGCCCGGGCTCTCCCTGAAACACAATGAAAACATATCACATTATGAAAGTAAAACTGATTGCAAATGGCATTTCATTTTGATTTTACAAAAAACTTCTGAACAGCAAACATGCCACAAAAATGTGTCAATTTGCTGACCGCCTCTCCAGGAGTTCCCTTTAGACCAGAGTCGCCCTTTGGTCCGCAGTCTCCTCTACTTCCCCTGGGACCAGGTGCACCTTTATCACCCCTGTCACCCTGTTAAACACATATTTATTATATTTATTTGTAAAATATTAAATATGATGTGGTCTAAAGCTTTGAAAATTGACATTTCTTTCAGTGCATGTACAAATTTGACTCATTACGGTACCGTAGGTCCCCTTGGTCCAGGATAGCTGAATCCAGGTCTGCCAGAATCACCCTACGGCAAAAGAATCAGCATCTTGTATTTACAACAGACATGCAAGCATTACATTTGAAACCATCAGATTTGTTGTGTGTGATGTACCTTTGGTCCTGAAGAGCCAGGATCACCTCTAGGGCCAGAATCACCTGCGTCGCCTTGGGAACCCTATAAGAGATATAACATGTTCTTTGCTGGCTACTCATCCAGCTAAATAAGTTCATCACCTGACGTAAGCAGTGAGACAAAAAGGCAGCAGTTTTTGGTTTTAGAGATTTTCAGCCAGTGTGTACTGTGAAATGGCTTCCAAATATGGCAAAATTGAGTCATTTTTACATTTCTGCCTGGTTCTCCAGAAGCTCCTGATGGGCCTCTTGGTCCTGGAAGTCCGTTATCACCCTAAAAGTTAGAAACGAAAGCCAGAAAAATATTTATGTTTTCAGTGATATGTATCATAAAACCAATAAAAATCAGTTTTCAACAATGACGTGTTTATAACCAGCCAAATCAGTGACTCTTACCTTTGATCCTTTGTTGCCAACTTCGCCCGAAAGACCCCTGGGTCCCTCAGAACCTGGTTCAGCCTGTCAAACATTATAAATGTTTGAATCAATCAGGGCATGGTTAAAATAATTGTTAAATTAAATAACGTAGTCTCCCCTCACGCAATCTGAGTTTACAATACAATAAGAGCCACTTACTAAGCACATTTTTCAATTGATAACTGAGAACCAATACTCTGTAATGTTATAATTTTCAGTGAACCCAACACTGACCTTTTCTCCCTTTGGCCCATTACTTCCGGTGCTGCCTTTAGACCCAAAGTCTCCTCGTCTTCCCTAAAAAGACAATGGTAAATATCTCCAAAAGTCAACCTACTGTAGTTTTACAAGGGTTATATAACAGAAAAAGAATTCCTCACAGAGTCGCCTTTAAGTCCAGGTCCTCCAGCTGTACCCTATAAAACAAAACAAAGTTCTCTTTAACATCATCTCCGATTTACAATGTTAAAATAACAATAATGAGCATAATTAAAACAAATACATACAGCAGTTCCTTTCTGGCCAGGAATTCCAGGTGTTCCGGGACTTCCACTCTCTCCCTGTAGGGGTTGTCAGAGAGCACATTATAATATGATCGATAACTAATGCTAGTGTAATCTCTGTAGTTATGAAATCTTACTTTGGGTCCAGGATCTCCAGCTGGCCCAAGTGGACCTGGTCTTCCTGGACGACCTGGATCACCCTGAGAAGAAAGTGAGACACCATGACACCTCAAACCACAATGCCTAATTAATGGCTTTTACGTAAATGCCAATTTTTCTTTTTTCTGCAATTTCTCAGGTACCTTATCTCCCAGAGCCCCTGGAAGACCAGATAATCCAACATCTCCAGGATAGCCATCAGGACCCTGTAAAAGGCACATTCATCTGTTAATGGACTTGCATAATACCAGTATCTGTTACCACAAAGGAAAAGACTCGCACCTTGTCGCCAGGGTCCCCTTTGCAGCCAGGAGCGCCGATCCTGCCAAGTTTTCCCTGTTAAAAAATAGTTATTTTTATTAAATTGTTGTATTTTATTGCTACCCACATTTCACTACCCCATGTTTACTATTACGTACCTTCTGCCCATCTGTTCCATTTCGGCCCAGTATTCCTGCAACACCCTGTTAGACAAAGAAAAAAAAAGTTGTATTAATATTTCAAAATAGATGCAGCATGGAAGATTCTGGAAGAAATATAAAATGATAAATAAACAGTCTAAGGAACTTACCTTCTTCCCTTGTGCTCCAATTTCTCCCTAAAACAGATAATTTGCATGTAACGTTTTTGGTGCATTACCAATAAATCAACCATATTTATTAGATATTACAGATAACATTGAGAAAATCATACCTTTTCACCTCTGAGACCAGGCTCTCCCTAAATAAGAATAAACAGGAGAGTGGTTACAAACAGTAATCCAAACAAATCAAGTGCAATAAGTCTAATTAGAAACTGAAATTAAATGATTCAAGTGAACTGAGCATTTAACACAATATTAACTTAAAAATCACAAAAAAAACAGAAAAGAATACAATTATATATTGCTCCCTTCTAGTAATCAGCTAAGCAAAAACACTTATCAGTTAATGCCGATAATCTTAAAATAGCCAAACATATGCAGAATAATTGGTCTGATCAATACGTACTGTATTGGTTTATGATAAGGCATTTAATCGCACCTGAGGAATGAGAAGAACTTACTTTATGTCCAGGATGTCCAATGGGTCCCTCAATACCTGGATCTCCCTGTAGGTTTCGACATGAGTTAACACAAATAGCACTGGTGTGAGAGCCTCACTGAATACGCATTAGATTTAGTATAGTCTTTGGTTGAAATGCAGTCTTTTACCAAATGCATTCAATAGAACTGGTTTGTACTCACAGGACGTCCTCTTTGACCTTTAAGACCGGCGTTGCCATTATCTCCTTTAGCTCCCTGTAATAATCAAGACGTTAGATCAAGTGTTAAGCAGAAAAAGAGAGTGAAATTACTTGATAGTTAAGATTTCTGTCAGTGCTGTCTTTTTAAACCCAATTTAGTTTTTTAATATACTCACTTTCTGTCCCCTGAGTCCTTGTGGACCTGGATGTCCTGGAGTCTCCAAACATTTCGTAGAGTAGCACTGGAAAATAAGGATGAAGTTTAATTAGAAAACATTGTAATGTAAAAAGAGGTGGAAAAAAGGCTCTTCAGACTTTGAAAATGATGTTCACACTGAGAAAAAAAATGTTCTTTGAAGAACTATAAACTGAAAGGAGAAAAAATGGTTCTTCTGTTTCATTGCTGAGAAAACAGTGTGTCCACAGAGAAGGGTCCAATCATTCAAATGCTATAAAATGGATTTAAATATTTTTTAATGAAGAAAAATAGCTTATTTTATCAAAGGCGACACTTAATAATATCTCATATCAAAGCAAGGTTGTTTTTCAATGACAAATGCATGTTTCATTAAGTTTCAAAATTGTGTCCCCACTTTTTGTCAACACCGTCAGACATCCATTAAACTGTAAAAGAAATCAGGGAATATCAGGGACAGCTGTCACTCTAATGGACCCCTTTTCCACATCGCACCTCTGCAGAGTACTGATGACGGATTTGACATTCAATGTGAAGTCTTCATATTTGAGGTTTTCAAATCATTTTTAATTCTATTAAATATAAAATAGTGTTTAATACTAAATACTAATACTAAAGTGTCAGACAGGCTCTGGTAAGTTTTATAGTTTTTGAATATTTTACATCCTAATGTTAATATTTCCAGTGTTAGATCATTTTATTCTCCTGATGCAGATTCTATTAGCATCTACCATTAACAGAAAAAACCAAATGGCTACTACAAGAACTCTATTTGTCTATGGAAATTTGCCAACACCGTCAGATGTCACCATTGTAAGTTTTTCTGCCTGACGGTGGTGACGGACAATGACGGATTTGACATTCAACGTGAAGTCAAAAGAGTTACAGTAATCAAACTAAAAGGAAATTAGTGCATGGATTATGACTTCAAGGTTTTTACCAGAAAGAAAGTCTTTCACTTTTGCCACCGATCTGAAATTAAAAAGCTACTCTTTACAACTGCATTTACATGCTTATCAAATTGGAGACAAGGATCCAAATGGACTCCAAGATTTTTTGCATGATTCAGTAGGTTATTACTTATGAAACCTAACTGTGTTTTAATGGAGACGAGTTGGTAGTAGCAGCAGCTTATTTGTCATCAATGTCTTGACTTCATTAAGGCATAAAAAAGATGATCTAATGAAGAGTCATTTCCTGGTTTGATTGGAAGATATAGCTGGAGATCGTTAGCGAAACAATGATATTTTATGTTATGTTTCTGGAGTATTGAGCCCAAAGGGAGCATGTAGAGGGAAAACAAAAGAGGGCCAAGAATGGATCCCTGTGGAACACCACAATGGATAGGCGCAGTATATTTCAGGAGTATATAGTGAGAGCTCTGAGGAAAGTGGTGCAACATGTTGGCACCCATGAAAAACAATAATTGAAATCAATAGATGGCAGTACACTGATATGGATCTCACCTCTTGATAAGCCAGATGAAGCTGTAATAAAGAACAAGACCAAAGAACGATTATTATAATAATAGCCTTCAGCTCACAACAAATATGAATGAAGTACTAAATAGTGTATTAGTCATTAAAAACATCTGAAAATCATCCAATATCTTAATTTTATGGTATTATGCCACTGCATATCAAACGAAAAGTATTAAAGGCATTGGATTACCATTGTTTCATAAATGCGATCGATTGTTGATTGCACTATGAGTGGCCGCACTCCCATGAGATCAACCGCCATATACTTGTTACGAAAAACTCCAGCAGGTGAGTTAGCGATCTCCCTGAGTCCCGTCTCCTCTAGGTTCCTGGATGATGCGACAGAGAAGATCTTAATGAATTCATCACGTGCTCGTTCTGCCGCCACTTTGATCCCACCACATGGGTTTCCTGTCACGTGACCATCAGTGATGACCACCGCAAAGCGTTTGGCATTGGGTTTGGACGGTGAGCGGACCAGTTGCTGGGTCATGTTGGTGATGGCGCAGTCAATGTACGTGCCCTTGCCCAGGTAATTTATTTTTTGGAGCTTATTGATGAACTCATTTTTATCGGTGATGGCACTGATGATCTCCTGCTTCTGGGAGAAGTGAAGGCCTCCTACAGACCAGCTGATCTGAACTAAACCTTTGTAGTTAACGTCTTCTAATTTCCTAGCAAAAGCGGCGGTGAAATCTTTGATACTCTTTACCAAGCTGCCAGGTGGGTTCTCCTGCAGAGCTATGGTCTCAGATGTGTCGATGACAAAGTACAAGTCGATTGGGCATTCGGTTGTTTCTGGAGAGAGAGAGAACACCGACAGCGAATTCTCATCACTAAAACAACAAATAAAAATATTAAAGAATCTTTATATTTCTGAAAATAATACACTGCCTTTCAAAAGTACGGGGTAAGTAATTTGTTTCTTTAAAGAAATTTAATTAAACTGGTCACAAGAAGTGCCAATAAATGCATTTATAATGGTACAAAATATATTTTAAATAAATGCTTTTCTACTTTCTATTTATCAAGGAAGCGACAATAAAGACATTTTAATAGGATAAGAAAATGTGTGAATGTGTGATTTGTTTTATTGATTTATTTTATTCTTGTGATGGCAAAGCTGATATTTGAGCATCATTAATCTAGTCTTCAGTGTCACATGATCATTCAGAAATCATTCTAATAAACTGATTTGATGCTCAAGAAACATTTCTTAATATTATCAATCTTGTGTTGCTTAATATTTTTGTGAAAAACTTTTTTTTGGGGGATATAAAGTCCAAAATAACAGCATTTATTTGAAATATAAATCTTTTGTAACATCATACATGTTTTTACTGTCACTTTTGATCTGTATAATGCATCCATCCATATTTTTAAATAAAACACGTGTAATGAACAATGCATTCATAGAATACTACAAAATAATCGCTTAGTGAAGTAAGCATTTCCTCACTTGTGCAGGGAGTCAGGCTGGCCGGAATCTGGCCCTGTGTGTGATCGCCCACAAACAACAGGAGGAGGATCGATAGTCTCATCATCCTCATCCTCCTTCCTAAACACACAAACAAACAGGATGTGTTGACCATGATCACCTCACAACACGCTCAGAATCTGTACCCATCTGTGGATATCTGTTATATTCTAGCAGGCCAACTACATTTACAAAACATCAGGAATTTAGCAAGAAAGTAAAACATGTCTCTCCGGTGCCAGAATTTGGGGATTGTGACTATTTATTTACCAGTTTAAATTAATGCACAATCATAAATTATCAGTAATTATGAGTTTCACAGAATTCACAGAATCTTTTGCATCATAATGCCCAGTTGCATTATCCATCTAGCAAGAGGCATAGAAACTGCTAAACTGGAAAAAGATTTATATAAGATAATATTTCATTAAGATCACAAATTATTATTGAATTTCGGTTAAATATATTATAGAAATGACCTTAAAAATGTTCAAACAGAGTGAACTGTCAAATGGAAACATTTGAACTGAATTGGCCACACCCATAACATTTTCATGAACTAAACATTGAGAGATAGGAATTCAAGAGGCAATGGCATTCTGGGAAATGAAGTGTTATGCCACTTTGGTCCATAAATATGTCTGCAGGGCCTTTGAATTCATTATTATGATTTAACACTTCCTTAAGTTCAAATTTAAATTTCAGTTCTAGCTCCTGTTTGCCTCCTCAATTCAAATTCACCACACATTCAATTATGAATGCCATAAAACCTTACTACAGTATCCGTCATACGAACTAATTCCATTGATTTGTATCCATATCTATGATACAGTTGTTCTTTTTTTATGTCAATTTGGAAATTAGCTATCATAATTTTGTACTCAAGTTAATTCATTTGTTTACAATATGTATAAATACTACTGGGGCCAGAGATTAATCCATCGTCTGTAGAATGAATGAATGTCGTTGGATGGCAACAAAGTTGTTCAGTTTGTAGTTTTAAAACCCAGAAAAAAATAGCATGTTGTTTCATGAAATCCAATGGCTTTTCACAATGAAGTTTTAACGTTTGGGTAAAACAAGGGCGTGGTCAACGTTAGCTGAAGAGAGTTACTTGTTTTGTCCTACAGCATAAATTACACAGTTCTATTTCAAACGTCAATTTTGAAGATTTTTTTATGCAAGCTGCTAACACTTTGCTAAATAAATGCTGACTACAATAACCACAAAGATGTGCGTTAGCATGCTTGACAAATCAGACAAACATTCTTCAAATCAAATCAAACCTTCTTCAAATCAAAGTTTGTAATGTCATTCACCTCATAGCTGGTATGATTGGTTCACATCTTATTAACTCTAAAGCCTTTCTCAAATGTTTATAAATCTCTCTGAAAAAAGTGATTGGGAATTACTCGTTGTGAACCACTACTTGTACTACCGGGATGAAGGCAACTGGATGGAAAATGAGCAGTCGCTCTATTATCTTGAAAGAAGGGTGTGGCTTACCTGCCCGGAAGTTGTTTCTAATTGTTCAGATACAGTGTCATTCTCTATAATAATAATAATATAATAACATACTTTTCACTGTGTAGTATTAATGGAATTAATAAAGTTTCTCAATGTGTGAATTATTATACAGACTGCTGCTAAAGCACCATACAAGTGCAATTTTCACAGCATTGGTCAAGATGGACCAATCACAGCCCTCATGATTACTGTATATAGATAGATTGCTGGGGATTTAAATCCATATGTCATAAATCAATCACTGGAATTAACAGATTTAAACAATTGCACAGTTTAGCATATTAAATGTGTCCAACAAAACAAAAGTGACTCAAGGTGACTTTCTGAGCCCCCAGCCGCCCCCTAAAGTAAAACAACCTTTGTCTCAGAGGAGACAGATGGGTATTTATTGCTCAGTGTTCTAAATAGATAATCTGTTCAAATAATCAGAGGTCATATTCTCTTTGGTCCTGATCTCAGTTTGTCTGATGCCAAATCATACCAACATTTACCTCATTACTACTGAACTGTCAAAGCATCTTCAATTAAACTAGCTGATTCATCTAAAACCATCCTCAACTATTAGTAGCCTAAGGTTTTACTAGCATTTTGTATTTGAAACCATTATCTCAGCTATGCCTTCATGTTTATAAAAAATAGCTGATCTGATATACTGCAACAAATCAGAAATATGGCCTTTTGCCACAAACGCCTTGCATTAAATCTGCACAGGCCAATGACATGACCAAATCTAATACATTGCACATATTATTATTGATAAAAAATAGTTTTAGTTATTTTACATTTTATTACATTAGGTATCAAGGCTGTTTGTTTATTATACTGATTGATTACACCATAACTTCCAGTTAGGCTACTGTATTTCAGGCCCATTAGATAGCATATGATATGCAATATACAGTTTACGAAAATATATAGGCCTAGTTATAATCTAAACTCAAAATATCCAAAAAGAGTTTACAATCAATCAAAAAGAGCAGCAGCACGCATATGTGACAAATAGGACGAACAACGACATTAACATAACTTGATTAAGTACATGCAACACACTTTGGGTTTTGAAATCACAAATAATAAAGCATGCAAACCGTTTATTATTTTAACCAAATCGTTTTTCGGTAAATTTAAGAAGCAAGCGACAGTTTACTGAATAGCCATCTGAATAGATGGTTTAAGTGCCTGAGCATTTCCAAACTTCCACTCTTCAGAGACAGAAACGCACTGCAAAGTTATATAAAAGTCAGACATCACTTACCCACCCAAGATCAGGAAATCTGAAGAACTTTTCGAGGGCTGGTTTATGTTTAAGGTTACCAAACATACATCCCGAACTAGGTAAAGCAGAAATAAGAATAAAGTCCTAAATAAGGGAGTGAGTGAGGAGTCAAGCTGCAGGAGAAGTTTCCTCTGGCTTCCCCAGCTTGAACAGAAGTCTGTCGTCCCTCCTTCATCAGCGCTAACGGGACGGAGCATCTGTGCACTGCCTCTTCTGTCCGCATGGCGGCGCTGTGCATCCGCACTGATGCACTGCACTCCCACTCCTCACGACTTATGATGGGGATCTGGTGATAAGAGGGGGTCTGTGGATCACCCACACATGTTCACAAAGTCCAGGGTGAGGACATCTTATTGAATTGTATTTATTTTTTGAAGAAAAATTGCTGTGTGCTGAATTAATAGGAACTCTCACATGGCTTTCGTCTGTGGAAGTGCTCTAATGAAATGCACATGGAGACCATCTGTCCGCAAAATGACCATTGTTCGTTTTCAAAGAAAACAAGAGTTATTGCATCTTTTTCGAGTTCTATTTGCAGTTTTCTAGAGAATGCATGGGGAAATCACTGCCAGATGTTATTGGTAAAGACGAGTATAGCCTATCCTACTGTTGTTGTTGTTGTTGTTGTTGTTGTTATAATTCATATTGTTTGCAAAGTACAAATATTTTACCATTTGAATAATACATCATGATTTTGTCATATTACGGTAATAAGAATGAGATGATTTTGCATTGCAGTAATATGAACTTGTGCTTAATTATCATGAAAATAATTTCAGAATGCCAAGAATTTTAATGATTAGCCTATAAAATGGGCTTAATTTTCATATGCAAGATATACTTTCTTATTAGTTTTTTGTTATTTTAGGGAAAAATACTACATGGAAAGGCTCTCAAAGGGGCTTCATAGCTTCGCCAATTATTTTTTTTAAGTCATATCTATGGTTACAGTCATTTAAACAAAGTATTTCCAATTGTAGGCATCTGTCAGAGCGTGCGCCATTCACAACTTACTCCACTGAGTCACCTTCACCAAAATATATCTACATAAACATTCATATTCCAGTAAACTCTTCCATCAACATGAGTGTGTGCACGCCCAGCACACTTAACACTCCTGCTGAACTGTATGCCAACATTCATACTACAAAAAAGTGCATGAAACAACTGACCCTCAAAAGCAATCATATGGCACCAGAGCAGAGGAAATGACTGATCATCTCTTCATTCGGCCTGTAACCTATGCCACATGTGTCCTGTACTGCTGGGTGGGGAGAAACGCGGTGGCTGGATTTGGGATTTCCCCATGTGGAGAGAGAAAGGTGAAAAAGAAATTGAGAGAAAAAAGATATCTTCCACATTCCAAAGTTCCACAGAATTTCATATCACTTGCACAAATATCCCCATGAACCCATAATAAGCCATTTATATTCCAAATGCAAGAGGAAGAGAGAGGGAAAGACATACTTAGATGCTAATATGTTATTTTAGCTCTAATATGCTACAATATACTTGAAATATGATTCAACACCATGATGCTAGTGCCCCAGCTAACAGACAATGTTCTCAAAACAGTGGATAACATTCTTGCAAGGTTCTCTCAAATTATGAACAAACGTTCTTTCAGTAACGTTAATAGAACCTTCATTTAAAGCTATCCGGTTATATTCACAAAATATGTGATATGTGAAAGTTTTTTTTTACATTTTAGTTGGACGTTGAGCTAAGTAACATTCCTATAATGTCTGAAAAGTGATAAAATGCACTATTCCCTGGATGTTCGTGTAACAAAGAAAAGAAAACATTTGAAAAAACTCGACATTTTGAATGTTCAGGGAACATTGAGTTATCCTTCAGTGCAGCATGTGTTACACATTTACGTTTGTTCCAATCATTAATCCAAAGTCTGACTTCACGCATTGAAGTACAGTTTGTTGGTTATAATTGAAAAAAAGCTGTATGTAGTTTTGTTTAGGCCTGTTTCTGCGACTTTGAAGCCCCTACAGTAAGTGAGTGGAATCCACTATGGTAAATATATCACTGTAATAATTGCAATGCATATCTGTGCATGTACATTTTTTTTTGCTGCAGTAAATCAATCCGCCATTTTCATAATTTCGGACCTGCTCACCAAACAACACCCTGAACAGATGTTTGGCGGGAAGCGTGAGAAAGAAACAGAAGCCATTCCTCTTTTAAGCAGACAGTGTACCATCAGAATGTTTTTGAAATTGATATTTCAAGGTAAAAAAAAACTCATACCTATGTAAAAGTGTGTATATTGTGAAGCTTGCTCCAGCATGAAGATCCTACATGCTTTCTTTTTAATTGTCTGTTTTGTGTGGAATAAAACAGGGCCATTAAAATCAGTTCAAATGGAGCTGTTTTATTTAAGCATTTAAGCAAAATAAACGTGAAACTGATGCCAAAGTGATAATGAAGATTGGACAGTGATTCTCACTTGGTAGGTCTGCTATTTGTTAACAAATCTGCGTGCACACAACAAACAGCACACATGTACAGATATTTCCGTGGTCACACACTCTTACAGATGTGCTCTCTCACACACGCACATGAATAACAACAGCTTCCAGCTGGATTTTATCCTTTTTTGCTACCCTTTGACTTTTAAACACTTCGTGTGCGGCATGTTCGTATGCATTCATGTACTGTATATGAAGTCCAAACACAGTCAAATATATGTATGCACATTGATCTGTTTCAGAGCCATCGCTGACCTTCAGCTCTATAAGTTCTATACAGATCACTACTAAGAATAGCAGATGAAAACAAACCTGTTCCACAGTTAGGACTGAAATCACCTCCCTTTTCTTAAGTTAATGTCTATGTCTGGATATTAGGATCTGCATCTCCCTGTTTAAATCTCCCTCATCTGATCAGCTTAAATGTTACTCTGGAAAAAATTCTTACTGAAAACAATTGTGATGTTAAGCACTTGTGTGAAGAGAAATGAGACAACGTCAGCAGAGGGGAAGCACTGTGTCTGCCCAACTTTTGCAGAATAGTCAGGAAGATGGGAACAGCAACGGGTTTGTGTTTTTTTGTTGTTGTTTTTTTTTGTTTCTTGGCAACGCTTGCATATTTCCTTAAAAAGGAGAGAAAGGGATAGAGGAAAAAAGGGGATGGGGGTCTGAATGAGGGGGGGCTGAGTCTGGTTTGTCTCAGAGGCACTGGATGACTAACACTGCAAGAATGATTCCATACTTCCCTCCAGTTACAAGCACACAAGCGAAAAACTTGCTCCACTACATCAAGATCCTGCTGAACAACTCTGCTACAGGATAACCTACACATGATCGCATTTCAATACTGTTTTGCAAACTCATAAGCTTTTTTTGGAAGCCCATTTGTACCACATAAAAAAAAAAATTAAAAGTCATAATTATGACATAAATCAAAATTATGAGATATTAAATTGTAATTATGAGATTAAAAGTCCAAAATATGAGATACTGAGTTATAACTATGAGATAAAAGCTGAAATTATGGCATAAATATGTTATGTTACGATATTAAAGTCATAATTGACAAAAAAATTTAAAATGACAAAACTCTTTCAAAATTATGAGATAAGAATTGTATTAACAATGTTGAAGAATTATGAGAAAAAAGTAAATTATGACACATCATAATTGTTACATGAAAAACGTGTGACATCTGTTAAAATTAGGAAACAAAAAGTCAACTGAAATGAAAGTCAAAATTGTCATAAGAACAGTTATTACAGAAGTAGAATTTCTAACATGAATAGTCAAAACTATGAGATAATAATATTTTCATTCTTAATCTAATAATTATGGCTTATGTCATAATTATGATTTGCCAAAGCATGATTGCTTTCTTATGTGGTGAAAATGGGCTTCCGTAAAACTCTATTAGTCATTCAATGGAAAAATAGACTCATTCTGTCATTCTAAAGAGCTCACAATAACTCTTTCTTCTGAAATTTGATATTCCTGCTTGTGTGTAACAAAAAAAATGTAAAGGTTAAATTAGAAAAAAATCATGTGAGCAACATGATGAATGATGGTGTGAGAAACCCTCAGAATACGTGTCCGTACGTGTTATCGGTCTCTCCTCACAGAATCATGAAGCCCTGTGTCTGAATCCAGAGTTCCTTTGAAATCTTGGAATTAGCAGCAGAACCAATTTCCACAGGTTTAGAAAAAGAATATCATCTTACTGTGCAGATCTGCTTTTAATAAAACCAAGACGTAGCAGCCCAATAATAGTTTACAATGACATTTATCTTAAGATAACATTTAGTCTGCTTTTTAAAACCAAATATGTGATATCGCAAGTTTTAGTCAGTATAACCTGTTACGTAATGTACCCTCGTTCTCCCTAACCAACGATTCGTGCTGGACAGACCTTCAGAACAGTGAATCCCTTTGAGAACATGGGTTTGCCCTCAACAGGGAAAGATTACCTCAATGGGAAAATAGAGTAAAAGATATTCCTTATGTAAGTGTACAGTGTGTTGACAGTTCCACTGAGTCATCTACTTGTGTATTGTAAATACAGTGTGGACTGTTAGACGGTTGGGCTGCGCTCACATCCTGGCCAGGTTAAACAGAGGAGAGACGGATTTGTAAACCGTCATTTGATGAGGCGTTTTAACCAATGACTTGGCTGGTGCAGGTGCAGATCTGAACAAGACATATTCATTAGCCTACTCATTTGCTCATGTTTGTCTATAAGGCCGGGTGGTTTTTAGTTGTGACCTTTAATTAGTCTTTGGAGAATTAAAGGGAGTGGGTGCAAACGTTCTCATTTCTCAGCGGGTGGCCTTTGGTCTTGACAGTGACCAATGCTTCTCAACTTCTCAAAGTGGAGAAAAGGACTATTGTCCTGCTCAAACATTACGACTGCTGACTTTAACTGTATCCATTGGGACTGTGTCGTCAAAATAGCTGTGCTAATTTTCCGGTTCTTATTACATTTACAAGTGCAAATTTTCACGAAATTGGCTACGGGATTTGGAATTGGGAAATGGTTCTAGAAGTACTTTTCCTATTTCTTTTTCCCATTCAAAGTTTTAAAAAAGTTTGTCTTGGTTAAAGAGTTATAAGATATATGAACTAAACCAACCTGCAAAAGGGTGAAAATCAACATTACAAACATTTAATTGAAGTAAAAAGTATTTGAAAATTGTTAAAATAATAATAATAATAATAAAGTACAAAACTATATCGTGACTTAAATTAAGGAAAGAACCACAATCCCAAGAAGAATTGTGAATGACAATGAAATAAAAAATGATGGAGAAATACAAAACTATTGATTTAAAGAGTAAATAATGAAGAAACAACATATTTTGTTTATTGCAAAATATGCAAAGGAGCTTGAGAACAACTGACTCTATTACATCATTCACATTGCTTCATTGAAATAGGCAAGGCGCTAAAGCCTTCTTTTGGTGCCATTTGCTTTTTGCTATTCTCTGATTTCTGGAGATTATTTTCTTGCAGAATCATTGGTAATTAAACATGATCATTATAACATTAATTTAAAATTAAGCAGACAAACAGCTTCAACAAATACATATTTCATCCTTTAACAACCTTGTAGTTGTAGCATAAAATTTATCAGAAAATTATTGGGACTTTTAGTTTTTGTTTAGTTTTTATGGAATTCACTGTCTCTTAATAAGTAAGAGACACATGAATTACAGTTGTTCCATGAATTACATTTTAATTAAATCAAACTATTTATTTATGTTGCAAAAATGGAGTACTTTCAAGTCAGCTAATGAGATGCTGCTTTAATTCTATCATTAATCAGGATGGCTGAGTTTCCAGGGAAAAGTTCAGTTCGTTAAATGAATAATTCCTCAGAGTAGATCACATTGTAATGGCTCCATTATGTTAGTGAGGATCAATGCTTATAATAATATGAAGTGTTTTGATTCAGTGCCCCCCCCCCCTCCTAATTTAAGCCTGTGACTCAGCTTCTCCTACAAGCTGTAACATGATTGCGTGTGTCATTTGACTAAGTGTTTAACCATGGTTTTGGTATCCCGCTTCTGCGGTTCACTATTGGCCGGAGTTTGTTTAAACTAAACTAAACTCCCACCATGGAGCTCTCACAACTCTCATTGCTCAAGCAAATTACAGTGCATCGTGGGATTACCCTGCTGCACTAATTCTTTCCTCCCCCTCTCCCACCATTTTTTCTCCCCGTCTCTGATTTGATCTCATCCTCCGTATCTCTACTCCTTCTGTCTTCCCAAAGGTTCCTCACTCCCCATGTGTGCATGCACATTTCTATGAACTAAACGTAAGCAAAACATAAGTTTCAATTTCCTCCAATATATTTATTTAATCCAGACTTTTTACACATATTTCCTCTTTTGTTTTCACTTCATAGTTTTTTCTGCAGGCGACTTGCATCCTTTAACCTAGATATTTCTGTGACCACATGGCTCCAGATGTTGGCCCTCAGTGCTCAAAGCCAGCTGGGAGTCATTATCTGGGCATGTTGTACCAAACCTCTCCAAAACCCCTCCCACACCTCCATACACCCTGTTTCCATGGCCACAGTGCTGTTCTGTGGGATTTCAAGTGAAGAGAATTTGGAAAAAGGGTTTGGCATGTATGTGGTGATTTGGCAGAATGTACTTGTAGCATACTATTGAACTTATTTTCCTAGGAACTTCTAAAGTAAACTTGTTGTACCGCTTCCAATATGAAACAGACTGTAACGCAAAATCTGTCAAGATAAATAATTAAATGTGTTGAAATCAGTCAAAAGGCTGAATGTGTTTGTGTTCTGAAACTGCTGAATGTCTGAAAGTTTGTTGACAATAAACAGCAGACCCGGTTTACTTAAATATTCAGGCTCCTGCTGAGTTAAGAAATCGTAAAATCAGAGACTGAATTAGCCTAATGCGTGGGGGGGGGGTTGAATTTGAATAAGGTTTGGATAATTTAGCAGCTGCAGCTTTTTTTCAGAGTAACGATCCAACTGGGAAAGCTTGTTCTTAGGAAAGCAAGGGGGACATTATATGAAGCAACAAAATAGAAAAAAGACATCAAAATATTGAAACCATACTGTTACAAAATGTGGGGTTGCTACCATTTTTTATGTTTATGAAAGTGTCATACTTAAAAAAAAAAAAAAAAAAAAATACAGTAGTAGTCTTCCTGCACAATATGATTTTTGTCCAATCAGATGCTTTGTATAATTACAAAGTAAAACGCCATCATGATCAATCCCTTTATGTGCCCTAAACCTCCTGTTTTAATAGGAAATATAAAAACACAGAAAACAAAAAGTAATTTATGGCATCTTTAAGAACTCCTGAGCTTACATGTCCACATAATCTATGACAGGGATTGAGGTTTGATTTACTGAAAAAAGGGACTAACTAGTAAGTAAATCTCTCCATTTCTTTCAAACCAAATTATGGAAATTAAAGTTGAGATGGTATCATGCAGTGAAATATCACAATATGGGAGCAACGTTGCTCTGAGTCTTGCTGTCTAAAGGAGCATGCAGGTATTTTATGGTCCTTTTTGTAAATTCAAAGATGTGGTCACTACAAGGAAACACCAGAAGCAACAATATAATTCAATATCGGTTAATGGCTGATGTGGTTGCAGGCTCCCGAGAGTTAAGGAAAGGAAACAGATGCCATGGCAATACCTCAATAGATGAGGGCAAGATTACACCGCTGCTGTACTGAATCCTGAGCGGAGATGACTTGCAGTTGAACAACCTCTTGCTGAGAAGGTGGCGACACTAGCTGCACATCATGTGGAGCACAGGGTCTTGACACGGTGTTTCTGTGAGATATATTAGAAGCAGATGCCACCTGCTGTCAGGGAATAATTTAGCGTTTTCATTCAGTCTGTCTGCTGTTTTTGTTTTGTGCAGGTGTCTTATATAGCGTTATTTCACAAATCTAAAATCAGACCAATGTGTTTTTGCTTTAAATCTTGAAATTATAATCTAATTCAATTCAAAAACAACTGTTCGTGCCACATGTATATAAACTACCAGTCAAAAGTTTTTAAAGAATTGTCTTCTGTTTACCAAGCATGCATTTATTTGATCCAAAATAGGCTACAGCAAAAGCAGTAATATTGTGAAATATTTTTACTATTTAAAATAACTGCTTTCTATTTGAATTTATTTTAAATTGTAATTTATTCCTGTGATGCAAAGCTGAATTGTCAGCATCATTACCAGTCTTCAGTGTCACGTTATCCTTCAGAAATCCTTCTAATATGCTGATTTGCTGTTCAAGAAACATTTATTAATATTATTATTATTATTATCAATATTTAAAACAGTTGAGTACATTTTTTCAGGATTCTTTGATGAATAGAAAGATGCAAAGATCAGCATTTATCTGAAATAAAAAGATTTTGTAACATTATATACCATTCAAAAGCGTGTTTTATTTAACGGGGGGGGGGGGGGGAATGTGGGCAAGGATGCTATTAACACACAATACATGACAGACACAGAAGATTTGCATGTTCTTCTGATTTTCAGCATGAAAACAAATTATATGCTGATTAAATCTTTAATTCTGTCATATTAGAATATTTCATGAATTCGTGTCTGTGATCTTATGATGCTAAAAATATAGCTTTGAAATCACAGGAGTAAAACTATATTTTAAAATGTTTTGGGCAAAAACTATTAAAACAACCGCTGTACCTAAGTAATAAACAGCTGTCACTTTGCTGTCCACAAAAAAAAATAAATAAATAAACAAGAAAGAAAGAAAGAAAGAATGCATTTCCTGTTGTACAGAACTCCCACAATCACGCTACATGCCAAACCGTGACGTACCATTACATTACAGTACATATACAATCCAAACGGTAACAGATTCTGTCGAAAAACAAACCAGACCCCTCATAGAAGCGCATGAATATGTTTGTTATCTTAAAGTACCGGTTCATTAACCATCAACAGATGCTAACGATCTGCTAAAGGTAGGGTATGGATGGATGGAGCGCCAGACATTGAGCTATGCTTGCCAATGCAAATGTTAAGTGTTTTGTTTACTTGAATGGAATCATTTAATGTATGGCAGTTGTTATTCAATGTCTTTTCTAGGGAACATTAATGAGAAATCCTACAATGGCTAAAAAACACCCAAGACCTCACAAGCAAATCAAGTCACAGCAAAAAACTAAAACACACAGCAAACTGATCTGTTTACAGTTAAAGTGAATATGTTTTAAGACACACAAGTAATTGCATAGCTTCGTCTTCATGCTTTCTCACCTCGGGGTATTAATTACACTGAACCACACCGATCTCATTAAAAGGTGTTCAGAAAGAACCGAGCTGGCTCCAACTGAGCTTAGTAACAATTTAGAACACCAGAAGAGAACTTAATGGGAAAGTTAAGTTGGCCTACAATTAATGAATGAATGAAAATAATAATATATAACCACACCGATACTAAGAGAGAAGAGAACTTAATGGGAAAGTTAAGTAGGCCTACAATGAATGAATGAATGAAGATAATAATATATATACCCCCCCTCTTTTTTTTAGAAACTAATATTGGATGTTTATTGATCAGCAAAGGTACATCATAGACATGTATAATCTTAACAAATATTTATATTTCAAATACTGTTATTTCAAAGTTTCAATTCATCAAAAAGTCCTGAAAAACTTTGTTAATCCCACAAATATACAGAGAAATATCAATAAGAATTGTGTATTTAACACCAAATTAGCATAGTAAATGATTTCCGAAGGATCATGTGACACTGAAGACAAGAGTAGTGATGCTGGAAATTCAGCTTTGCATAACAGGAATAAATTATATATTAAGATGTAATAAATAATTATTACAATTATTTAAATCGTAACACTGCATTTCACAATATTACTGTGTTTACTGTTCTTTTTACTGATTTAATAAATCCAGCCTTTCTTGCTAACGTTAAATATAGCCTATATACAGTCTGGATGTAGTGTCAATTATGTCAAATCATTCATATATTTTCCCTCTTACCAAAACAGAGGAGTGTATCCTGAAGTCTAGCAGCTGCATGTTTGCCCTGTTTCCGGTCTCTCCTCTAACTAGTATTGTGTGGATACGTTTAAATGGCCTTGTCACATTACATCAGTTCTTTGGGTGAGGAAAGCATGTTTCATAGCAAAACCACAGGCAGATCTCTAATGACAGATTGCATGTTGTCAGAGGGTTGTGGTTGTTAACGGGATGTTTTCCATTTGGAGACTTGGCATTATACATTGTCATTAGTGTTGTACAAATCTATAGGCAATCTTATTCACTGTTCAACAAGTGAACAAGCGGTGCTCTTCCTTTCCAGAATTTATTCCTTATGGGATAAAAAGAATATCTCGTCAATATCCAAAGGGACAAAAATGGAGAATACAAAAATGACTTGACTTTTTGTTGCGTATTCCTTTCTATATTTAATAATACTTAATCATTTACCTTTATTAAGGAGTTAATAAAAACTTTACTTAAGGAGTTAAAAAAGCGTATAAACTGCAAAATTGAAATAACTTGTTTCAAGTGGAACCATATTTATTTTATAGTTTATATCACTGTTCCTTTAGCTTTCATTGGCTAAAGTAAAAAAAAAATGTACATTAGACAAAAATTGATGAAAGACAGTAAATACTTCAGAATGTTTGTGGCGTATGCAAGGAGATAAATTATGGAAAAAAGTCATTCACAATATTCTCGTTTAACAACTAAACTGACACTAATCGTTCACAGCATCTTTTGGTGTGTTGTGGATTGCACGTTTTTCAAGACACACATGACAGAGGCCTTAGTGGAGGGGTGAGCGTCCTTTATTTCAAATACCTTTACAATAGCCCTGAGGCTGGTCTCAAATACATTTCTGACATGAGAAGCCTATTGGATAAAGGCACAAAGAACAATTTTGAAGAAACCTTCATTTGAATAACTAAAGGAGCTAGTGTAGTGTTTACATTGGTAGCACCAAATTTATATTCAAGTTTTATTTTTAATGCTGACAAATTAATTTACCACAGACTGATGCAAATAAAGAATTGCTAGGACTTGGTTGCAAGCAGGGTCCAAAATAATTCATTTTCAATTTCCAGGTATATTTGACAGTATATACAAACATATATTGTCGAAAATAGATCTGCGTCATCAAAGAGAGATGACATCAAAGACATTTCAGCTCCTTACCACTGAAAAAAATAATGGATATATCATTTAATGCTAATTTCTGGCAGTCATGGACAACTTAATACACTCATATAGTCAAAGCTCTAGAACCTACTCCAACATTGATGTAATCTGTGAAACGACTTGATTAATCCCTTTACTTACAAAGAAATTGAGAATTAAGAATTGTGACACAATCATTTAGTCTTTTATGAAATGTAAGAGACTATGCAAAACCTTTTAAGTTCAGATATATCATTCACATGAAAAACAGACAAAAAACAAAAACAATCAAAGCTTGTGCCATACTGCCACCCATCCCCTTTATTCCTGATCCCCTCCCGCTATCCAATCACCCCCTCGACTCCAGGGAAATCTTGCGGGATACAGTTTGGTAAAAGACCCCAGTGACCAATGAGCGGTAGTCGGATACTTTGAAAAGGTGGCGGTAGGCGTATGTATTGTCATATGGCCGTCCTCGGCTCACCAAAGTGCGCAGGTGGGCCTCGTTTACCTGGTTGCCCACAGCCAGTACGTACAGCTCAATGCCAGCGTTGTTCACCAGCTCCACGGCTTTTTCAATCTGGATGTTGTTGACGCCTTGGGAACGACCATCCGAAAACACCAGCAGCTTCTTCTTCCTCGTCCTGCCACCCCTGAAGCGCTCAATGGCAAAGTTGAGAGCGTTTGTTACCTGTGTACCTGCATTCTGGAACTTTGCTTCTGCGATTTGAGCGACCGCCTGGGTGGTGTTTGAGGAAAATGCGGCTTCTAAGTTGGCATTGTTGCTGTACTGGCCAATGCCAACCTGGACCTGGAAGCCTCCTCTTTCTGCTGACAAAAAGCGCTTAGCCAGCATTTGTGCGAACTCCTTGGTCATCTCAAAGTTCTTGGAGCCGACGCTGGCCGAGCTGTCCATCATGATGAGGACATCGGTGTTGTCATTAAATGAAACTGGACAAAGGGAAGAAGGTGTAACCGTTATTATCTCATAGTCAAAACAGCGACAATTGTGGCTCTCAAATCAATACTTACTTGGACAAGTATAGGTGGGACACTTCTTGTCTGTGAAGAAAGCACAACCTTGTAAATATCTCTCAAAATCAAATCCAGAAATCACGAAGCACCCTTAATCTGCAGCAGATGCAGTATTTAACCTACCTTCACAGATCCTCTCAGTCAGGTTTTGCAGGAAACTGTCATCCAGAAGAAGACCAAAGTTGTTTAAGACAAAGGAGAAGCCTTCTCTGGGATCATTTTTACACACAACCTCATCAAGCTGTTCTGGATTGGGCTGCCTTTCTGCATAATCCGTCACTCCAACGCCACCAACCTGCCAGAAATCATAAGGGAGTCAAGGTTTCCGTCTACTGGTACATCATTTCTGGTTGTGGACTTCATTTAACCCCAGTAATGGGACCATACACTCTAAAAAACGGTGGGTTATTTTTCAACTCAAATGCTGGGTTGAGACCGCTGGGTAAGGACGTTGGGTTGTTGTAAGGACGTGAGGTATGTGAATGTCATGTCTGTTTTAATCTTTCAGTAAAGAAGTAGCTTTCTGAAAGCAATATATTTATTTAAACAATATTACATGCCCTCACACTAGTGCTGCCATTATAGCATTCTAGAGCGCTGTGGTAGACCGACATTAAACAACCACACAAAAAAAACAGACTATTTACCTGTCCTTACTGATGTGGATGCACCTCTATCTGAAAATGGATAGATTAATTAAAAAATTTTTTTTTTTTCAAATGTTTTTCTCTTTTTAGGCCACTGATGAAGAACAGGCGATGACTGGGATGAATGCTGGTCAAAGAGGAGAATTTCCCCCAAACTGATGCAACAGTGGTTTTAAAGGAGGACGCTGCCCTGGATGCTGTAATGCTGTGCTGATGGGGCTTCTTCATGACTACATCAATTATGATAAAGAGATCATGACAATTGGCAGTGATGAATCTACAGTTGACTATGAAACAAACTGCAAGTGTATAATTTGTAAATACCAAATGTTAAATGCTTGTTTTGTGTTGTTTAGTAGAAATGAGTTTACACTGTAATTCATACACATACTCACATTCTTTCACACACATATGCTTCTGTTAAATGTTATAATATCAGTGTTAATGTTGTGGTTTATTTGTGTACTCATGCCAGAATAGTTTGTAAAGAACTTAACTATTAAAAATTTACCAAAAAAGTCAAATTTGATCTTAAAAGTTACATTCAACAAATGTTCAATGCTTCATTTATAAACTCTGTAGCTGTTAATGCCATACTTTTCTGCATTTCTTCTTAACATGCATGTGACTTTTTGACCGTTTTCTCTTGTTGTTTTTGATAAATATTTACCTTTTAATAGTCATTCTTTGTGTGTTAAAGTGATTTTAAAATGAACAAGATTAGTAGGTTTAATGCCTAGCTCGATTTGGGTTCATTTTAGCCTAGCAATGTAGTAATTTTAAACCATAAAAAAGCAACCCAGCATGCTGGGTTAAACATAATAATAACCCAACTTGTTCGTCCCTTTTTGACCCAGCGCTGGGTTGCCAAAATAACCCAAATTGGGTTGTTTTTAACCCATCAGTTTTTAGAGTGTACTTGGATGCCAATAACATCAAATGTCATTGGATCACACGTTTTTTCTAACCAAACATCACATCTGCAGGATATTCGATTCATATCGCTGAATAATTAATAAATTATACTTCTGTGGAAGCAGTTTCTGTACACCTCCTCAAAAATCCACACAACTGCATTAGTTCATTAGCTCAAAGTTCAACACAGGGTCAATGGAAAAATGTGCCAAAATAATATTACATTGCTTCCTGCATACCTGCATACACTTTCAAACTTAAATATACAGTGAGAGGCACTTGAAGCGTGCTCAGCTTAATCTGAAACAGATGTCCGTGAATTTGGCAATGTTTAATGTTGGTTGCTGCACATATTGCAGCAGCAATCTAACCAGTGCTCTAAACAAAATCAAGCAACAAAATCTCTTTTGATGTGATTAATATTTCAGGATTCTTGTACCTGAGTGCTTCGCATTGCAAGTGCATTCCCGAGCAAGTTTACTATGTCAGTATAGCCGTACATAAAGCTGGTTATGTGATCCAATTGTCGAAATCATGTGCTATGGTAAAAGTACTTTGAGGTAATATGTAGTTTTGTAAGTAACTGTGCAAAAACCAATCCCGATTAACCGATAACCAGGATAATTTGTGTGAATAGAAATAAAAAAGTTGGTGTTTTACTGTAAGTAGTGTTTATTTCAACTGGAAACTGTAATTGTACTGTATGTTTAGGTATGTTTTTTAGAGTTTTGCCAAATTTGATGCATGTTTTTTTCCAAAAAGCCTATGTTCTGTGAGTTCCGTTTTACCTTCAGTCCTTTGCCGCACAGCACGTTTAGGGGCACAGTGTCTCTTTTGGTGTCAGAGCGTCCATCAGTAAGGACAATGACCACGCTTCTCTCAGTCACAAGCTTGTTAATCAAGTTGTTTAGCGAGTACTGAAGAGCTTCTCCAGTGTATGTGGCTTCAGCCAGCCAGCGCAAGTCTTTCACAGCTCTAAAGTGAAAAAGATCATTTTTCTTTATTTCTTTAGACACAATTTCAGACGTACACATGAAGTGCAAGCTCATCTGAAGAGAAAGCAAATTCCTTCAAGCCACAGAAGTGTATCTTGAAGTTGTTTTGCCATATTGTGTGCAGACTATGGCTTTTAACAAAGACCTACTGTTTTAGGTCTACCAAGGTCTTAATGTTGGGGTCACCAAGCTGTACGACCTCCTGAGCACTGGAACCGCTGTATTGCACCACACCAATACGAGACTCATTGGCACTAAACTGAAAAAAAGAAAAGAAACTCAGCTTAAATACATCACGTGAAATTCATTCAGAAGAGCCCATGCATCTAGTATGTAACCACCATGCATTCAAGACTGGAGAAGACCAAATGTAATAATTTATGAATCAATCATTGAAAAACCCAATTCGGTCAACCACTAGTCTGAATAAGATTGAAAACGTGTCTTCCTTAGTGTCTATGGTGGTTACAACTCTAATAAATCAAAGCTGACAGTTACCTGAAATGTTAATGAGTCTCTTGGTGATCTAAAAAGGAAGGTTACCTGTCTTAACTTGAGCCTGTCCATTACAGTCACTATGAAGTCTTTAGCGATGGCAAAGTTAGAAGCTCCAATACTCTCAGAGCTGTCCACAATGAAAGCAATGTCCAGGGGTCCACATTTGCATTCTTAACAAACAAACAACAACAAAGAAACATGCATCAAGCAAGAAGATGGAAGTGCAAAAGGCTAAATAAAAACACAATTTGAAACATGTTTAATATACTTCAAAGTTTTGGGACTTACCACAGCAAGCTGAAAGAAAGAAATTAAGAAAGAGAGAAAAAACATTACATTTGCATCCAATTTGACAATATGAGGCAAATCAGAAACGTATGTTCTATCAAAACATTCACAGTAAGGGATCCACAATTATTTTGCTATTTCACAGAAGGAAGAATCTAGTCTTGAAATAATAAACGTTCATAAATTTACTCATTAACACTTACAGTGGGGGAAAAAAATATTTGATCCCCTGCTGATTTTGTACGTTTGCCCACTGACAAAGAAATAATCAGTCTATAATTTTAATGATAGGTTTATTTGAACAGCGAGAGACTGAATAACAACAACAACAAAAATCCTGAAAAAAACGCATTTAAAAAAAGTTATAAATTGCTTTGCATTTTAATGAGTGAAATAAGTATTTGATCCCCTATCAATCAGCAAGATTTCTGGCTCCCAGGTGTCTTTTATACAGGTAAGGAGCTGAAAGGGAGTGATCCTAATCTCAGCTTGTTACCTGTTTAAAAGACATCTGTCCACAGAAGCAATCAATCAGATTCCAAACTCTCCACCATGACCAAGACCAAAGAGCTGTCCAAGGATATCAGGGACAAGATTGTAGACATACACAAGGCTGGAATGGGCTACAAGACCATCGCCAAGCAGCTTGGTGAGAAGGTGACAACAGTTGGTGGGATTATTCGCAAATGGAAGCAACACAAAATAACTGTCAATCTCGCTGGGGCTCCACGAGGTGCAAGATCTCACCTCGTGTAGTTTCAATGAGCATGAAAACGGTGAGGAATCTGCCCAGAACTACACGGGAGGATCTTGTCAATGACCTCAAGGCAGCTGGGACCATAGTCACCAAGAAAACAATTGGTAACACACTACGCTTTGCAGGACTGAAATGCTACAGGACTGCATGTACAGGACCATCTGAAGTCTCCCAATGATTCAAAGAAGAACTGGGTGAAAGTGTTGAGGTCAGATGAGACCAAAGTCCAGCTCTTTGGCATCAACTCAGCTCGCCGTGTTAGGAGGAGGAGGAATGCTGCGTATGACCCCAAGAACACCATCCCCACCATCAAACATGGAGGTGGAAACATTATGCTTTGGGGGTGTTTTTCTGCTAAGGGGACGGGAAAACTGCACCGCATCAAAGGGACGATGTACGGGTCCATGTACCGTCAGGGCCAGGGCATTGAAAATGGGTCGTGGATGGGTATTCCAGCATGATAATGACCCAAAACACACGGCCAAGGCAACAAAGGAGTGGCTCAAGAAGAAGCACATGAAGGTCCTGGAGTGGCCGAGCCAGTCTCCAGACTTTAATCCCATAGAATTTACATTTATGCATTTAGCAGACCTTTTTATCCAAAGCGATTCATGCTATACATTTTTTTTGTCAGTATGTGTGTTCCCTGGGAATTGAACCCTCAAACTTTTGCGCTGCTAACGCAATGCTCTAACCACTGAGCCACAGGAACATAGATCTATGAAGAGAGCTGAAGGTTCGAGTTGCCAAACGTCAGCCTCGAAACCTTAATGACTTGGAGAGGATCTGCAAAGAGGAGTGGGACAAAATCCCTCCTGAGATGTGTGCGAACCTGGTGGCCAACTACAAGAAACGTCTGACCTCTGTGATTGCCAACAAGGGCTTTTCCACCAAGTACTAAGTCATGTTTTGCCAAGGGGTCAAATACTTACTTGACTCATTAAAATGCAAATATTTTTTTTACTTTTTTTAAATGTGTTTTCTGGATTTTGTTGTTGTTATTCTGTCTCTTACTGTTGAAATAAACCTCCATTAAAATGATAGACTGATCATTTCTTTGTCAGTGGGCAAACATACAAAATCTGCAGGGGATCAAATCATTTTTCTCCCCACTGAACAAAAGATCAATTAATGCTCTGACCTAAACACCTAACAGTTTTATTATCTTATGTTTGAATTTAATTTAATCTGCGATTAATCTATGGTGGCAATAATGAACAAAATAATGTCTTACATAAGCCTCTAGTATACAGACGTAAAATAAACCAATCTGTGAAAATCTGGACAGAACAAGGCAAAAGTAATATGCTTGGGAGTAAAAATGTATTATAAAACTCTAATTGACACAAAGCAGCCTAATCTCAAATTAATGGTTGGAGCTATGTGTCTTGATGGCTAAAACAGATTTTTTTTTTTGACAATTCTGTCTGCTTTTTCTGGTCCCTGATGTTTCATTCATACAGTAATACATTTCAAACTCTGCTTTTACTCATTACTCAACACAACAAGAGTCAAGTGTTTTTTGTTGTTTTATAAAAATAGCAGCTCAAGATGAATGCACAAAGGCCGTACAGGGAGAACCTTCATATCCCAAAAATGTGGGCCATATTAAGTAAAACAGCAGCTCACAACACATTATTTGCACCTGAGTGGTTAATACTGTCGAATCCCCTTCCTTCAAACTAATGTGTAACCTTACACTGAACTTTTACACACTTCTGTTCAAAGCATCTGTGTTTTCTCTCTCTTGGATTATGTCCTGCTTTCACATGCCCGATGGTGATATTAAATATCTAAGTTAAGCTTCCAAAAGTAATATTTATGATAAACATGCACAATATGATAATTTAAATGAATCCATTCTGGGTAAAGGGCTACAGCTCCAACGAGAGTTATGAAACAAAATAATGAATATCCTTTCAAAAGCAATAAAGACATAATTTGATTAACTTAAATAGACATATTATACATATGAATGCATGCCACAGTGTTTTGGGGGGAAAGCACATTTATATATGAATGGTGGTGTCATTTCTCTCATGCCTTACCCAACTTTTAGCATGTTTTCTACTGGTCTGCAGAGTATTGTGAACACTGAGCTGGCTAGGATTGCTGTATCCTCACTTCATGGCATGAGTTGACGTTACGTTGTTAAATCAGTGTGGGTGCCAGGCAGTGCGCCATTTATGGAGGCAGTGAAACTGAGTAGTGAGTCTTGGGTAAATACAAAAACAGGTCTACTCACAGCACATCTTCATGATGATATCCAGAATCTCACATTCCTACAAACAGAGAGAGAGACAGTAATACAGACTGCTGCTTCTGCAACTGTTTTTCTCTGACGCCATTTCGTCTCACAAAATGGAGCCACAAGTCCATGTTGTTTTAATTACAGGAAATTCTGCTGCACAACACTCCCCAAAGACTCACAGTACACTACCGTATACTGCAACACTTTTTAAAAAGTGCATTTCCTCTTGTGCAAAAGGGTGCAAGCACATAGTATATAAATATACAACATCAGTCCTGATAAAGGGGTAATTTATTACTAAAAGAGACATTATAATATTCCTAAATACCAGGATAAAAAATTAATAACAGTTAAATGTGGGACGCTTTGAGCAGTTTCTGGTGGTGTAGCACCTACACCTCTACAGATCCTGCTGAAGGATGTTAGTCATTAGTCTGATTTTAAAAGTTTATTCGGCACATTTAGCACAGCTTGCTTAGTAAACCTGTCATGATGGAGCATTAAAACTACATTGAACTTGTATCTCATTTCAAATGCGAAAGACTGTTTAAACTGTCTTAAAAGGCACAGCAGCAAAACTACAACCAGTTCAAGTTCAATTCTATAATGGTCAAAATTGTCTAGTGGTAACTAAATATATATATAAAAAATTGGTATTTTTTATTAATTTTTTTACTTTGCATTATGCATTTTAAGTGGCCCTCAGCAAAAAGAAAAGGAACAAAAGAAAGCTATAAATGCGACTCTTGAACACTGCACATCTATAGTGTCATGCATTCATATCTTCAGTTGGAACAAGGCAGCTGTTGTGTGCTATTAAAAGATGCTTTTATTCCACAAAAGGAGTAGTCTAGTATGTGCTTGGGCCTTGGCTAGAGATTTCCATCGCTACTGACTGGAAAAGATGTGGAATTCACAAAAATAATGGAAAGTGAATTGTGGAATGTCCAGGATCATTTATCAAGAGCACTGTCACCATTTGCGACGCTCTTTGTCTCTTCATACAGGAAACTGTGCTGGGACATTTGCATTAGACTATATGCAATAATGTGTGCCTTTCTTTGATTTGTGCATTCAGAAACCTCTGTTTATTTAAATGAACCTCACTCACATCAGCTCCTTGCGGCCCAGGTGGTCCTGATGGTCCCTGTGCATGAAAAGAAGAAAAATGAAATGTACAATGTGCAAACTGAATTCACACACCAAATGCAAATATGACTGCTTCTGTAATATCGAAAATCATAAAATGTCTGTGCAAAGGCCACTGTATGCTTTGTTGCATGCTACACAGATGTTCTTTGCCAAAGCAAAGAAGCTCTGAATCTCATTCCAAATAAGAGCATTTTGGAGACCATCAAGTCTCCTCCTCTCTGGATGTCATCCAGTGGCAAAGAGGAACATCACAAAATTGCAGGCTGAAAGAAATTTCCCTTCCCACACTCCCATAACTCACTGCTGCTCAGCGGCGTTTCACATAACTGAAGATTTGTACACTTAAAACTTCTCTTGACTCCTCTGGACAGTATAAGAGCCTGGTTGTTTACTTCTGAAAATATAATAAATCATCTTCTATATGTGTCTGATTTGGAGATCAGGTTCAGGTCCAGGTTTTGGACATATTTGAGGTTAAGTGAACATGTAATATGGTGTTTCTGATACTATATCAAGCTAACAATAAAACTTGTTTTTCTAACTTTATTTTGGCCAAAATTTTGAGGTTAGGTTTGTTGATCACATTCCATTAAATGTCTCAACAAAAGGTCAAACTGAACATCCATGCGCCTTTGGACATCTGCCCTTTAGTGCATCCATTTTAGATCTCAAACGTTTCAAGACTCAAATCATACAACAGACCAGTATTTTTGTCACCTAATCCAGAATACAAATACAGCGATATACTGACATAAGCACCATAATTGGTGCATAATATCATACTCATATGAACCTTCATTTGAGAACATGAATCATGATATAATATGTCTACTACATTTATCATACTCCAGTAGGGGAAACACATGCTGAATACACGAAGCGGTGCACTTACAGCACTTCCTTCAGGTCCTCTGTGACCTTTGGCTCCTTTAGTCCCAGGTGGTCCTGGTCTGTTATTCTGTGGAACACAAAATATGAACATTCAGCCTGGAAAACACAATGCTGGCAGAGTCATATATGTATCATTTTAATATGGTTAACTTATGTCATTTACAGCGTAAAAAAAACAACAACAACATCTGTTTATTATTTTTGTGAATTTAGAAAGACCTAGAGATTTTGTAAATACTAAGTAAAACAAGTGAACACTTTTAATTTAAATTGCATTTTCTGTATGTCCTACTTGCGATTACATTTTATACAGTGAGATCCACTAGTGAAAATGCATCTACTGTGCTTTTTTATATAATATTTTTAACATTATAAATGAAATTATCAGCAAAACAGCTAAAATATTACTTCAAACAGTCTTTTTATGTCAATATTTAAAACAAGGTTTTCAAAACCCTAAAAATTCTGTTAATTTCTAGGTTTAATTTAGACTCTTAATTCCAGATTTTCAGACTTTTGGAGTTTGGACATCACTGTTATATCTACTATAACCATCGCAGTCAGCTGTTTAAAACTCTCCCAGACAACAATCTTGGCTTCATAAAAACAATTTAAATGGTTGCAATAATTCAGCTTCCTCTGCACAGTTTTGCCTCCAGTCCAGCAGATACATTCATCCCTTCATGTGTGTCTTGTGCCAGATTACGGTTAGCCGGTGAGATAATACTAACCACCTGTCCCTATTTTCAAGCTGTCTCTCCCATGCTGCTTCAATTACCTTCAAATTCCTCACTTCAAAGTCCACAACTGTCACAGACGTTCTCCTAGCAAGCTCACAGTAGGGACGAGGTTAAATGATGCCGCCATGCCAATATTGTTTTGGTTCACTGTGATTACCTTGACAGATGCGAGTGGGCCCCTCGGGTTTGGGAGAGGCCGGAGGAGCCCAATCGATTGTTTACAAGGACAGAAAAACATTTGCAAACACTCTTAGCCAGCAGAAAGACAGTGTCAAACATAAGGGAGAGCAAAGCACCTTCATGGCTCATATGGAGCAGATGTGAGGCCCTGAATATCAATGTATACAAAATAACGTATACACCATTAAACAAAAAACTTAGCATTTGGACAGACATATTAAAACATCAATTTTTAAGTAATAACACATTCACCAAGACAAATACATGTATGTCACTGTTGATATGTATAATCAACAGAATCCAGAATGCGAATGCAACATTAATGCACGCTTCAAACAAATGCAGATACTGTAAAGTGTTTAAATCACCTAACAGCTATACGAGAGGAATCTTAGGAGAAGTAAAGTAAATAAATATTTTTTAAGCAAAGTAGATAAACATTTAAATTAGGCATGCACGATATTGGATTTTTGCCGATATCCGATATTTTTCAAATCATTTTGGCCGATACCAATAAATTTCCTTTTAGTTTGGAAACAACACCAAGTCTCCCCTGTGCAGAAATTATAAGCAACATGTTTTTAATTTTAGTTAGTTTTTAGCAAGAACTTATTTGTTAGAATTAAATAATGAAGGTTTTTTGACAGCACATTGAAGCTTTGAAAACAACTATAAATAAAAGATACAGTGTTAACCCTAATATTTAACATTTGTAGATGATCTAAAGCAAAAGAGTTGTAAAATTAAGAAAATCTTTTAGAGCTTATGATTGAAAAAAATAAAACACATTACACATTAATGAATAAATCAGTATAAATACAATTATTTAATTTACAAGTGTCATGTTTGTGAATTTTTTCATGCAAGCTATAGCTTCTGACCTTTAAATCAAAACATACTCATTATTTTATGATATTAATTACTGCTTTATTTAATCAGAAACACAGTCTAAATGTTACTTGTGTAGGTTATTTTACTTTTAATTTAATTATAAGTAGGCCAACAATGCCCTCTACAGATTAAAACATTTTACCGAACGGGCGTTAAGACCTGGGGGAGGCTGTCACTGCTGCACATGCTATTACTGTTTACTCTATCACACACTGAACGCGTAATTCTGTACGTGCTTTCACAGATTAAATGCAGTGATCCAAAATAGTGAATCTAATCATCATTCAGACAAAACTTTGCTTCAAGAATGAGTCACACTGTTGACGTGATCTAATCACTATCGCACCCTGAGCACATGTGAGTTAACTTATTCCTCTTATCAGCAAGACATATCGGTATCATTTTTCATATCGGGCATATGCCGATATTTACATTTAAAGCCATTATCGGCCGTTTCTGATATCAGTCCGATAATATCGTGCATCCCTAATTTAAAGAGAAAAAAGTCTGTATTGTGAGATAGAAGGTCAGAATATAATTAATAGATAAGTCAGTTATAAACTTGCAATAAGACTTTTCTTCTTAGATTTATTTTCTCAGAGTTGCGAGTTTAAATCGTGCAATTTTGATTCGTGCAATTGTGAGAAAAAGTCTGAATTTTGAGATTGAGGGCCCTATCATATACCCAGCGCAATGCAACACCAGGTGCAACGCAAGTGTTTCTTTGCTAGTTTCAGCTTGACGCACTTGTCATTTTCACATCCAGCGCCACGTTGTTTAAATAGCAAATGCACTTGCACCGATCTGTTCGCCCATGGGTATACTGGTCTAAAAACGATGTGCGTTCAGGCGCATTGTTGGCGCGTTGCTATTTTGAGGCAGTTGACCATCAAGTCAATGGCACAGTATTATTTTTTATTTTATTTAAAGGGTGCGTTAATATGCGTTTAAACTCGGGTAGGTGCTCACTCTGCTTATAACACACACACGAGGAGCAGCACACAAACATGTCAAATATAAAAAAATATCCATTTCCTCTCTAGAGAAGCATTCAGTCTTTGCTCTTGCAAATTCCGCCATGGCGAATCCACCATGGTGCAAGCGCAGTTGGCATTTAAAAGGAATGAGAGATGAGACTCCCATGATGAGATTGGTTTATTGCATGTTACACCCCAAAACACACCCATGACTCATTAAGAGAATAGGTACAACCCTTTTGGACTATGTGCCTGTACCATTTATATTCATCGTTAAACTAGCAAAAGTGGATTCGGACATGCCCTGAGTGCACCTGCACCATGCACTTCAGACCATGTGCTTATTTAGTTAAAATAGGGCCTATAGTGTCAGAATATAAATAATAAAGAAGTCATTTACAAATGCAATAAGACTTTTCTTCTCAGAGCTGCGAGTTAACATCTTATATTTGACTTTTTTATTACGTTAATATTTTGCAACTCTGAATTTATCTCACAAAAATAGCTTTTGAAGAATTGCTTTTTTTACACCACAAAAATAAAATATAAAAATAAAGTAATTGGGACTTTTTAATCACACAATTCACACATTTTTTCTAGCATTTGCATGTTTATATCTAAAAATTCTGACTTTTCTTCTGAGATTTGTGAGTTTACAGCATATCTCCCAATTGCAAGTTACAAACTTATACGTGCAAATCTGACTCTTTTTCTCAGAACTACAATTTTAGTTTAGTTTTAGTTTCTTGCTATTCTGATTATCTCACAATTGTAATGATGCAATAAGAAAAAAATACCTTAAATTACCATATATATTTATTTATTTGATTCCATAGCAGAAATGAGCTTCCATTTAAAACTGTCGTATTGCTATAAGCTACTATTGTTTTTCAGACACAGTTCAGTTTGACTCTGTATCAACAACACTCTATGTATCAATCAACACAAACTAGCATGTTAGCATTCTACAATTCTGCTAATGTGTTCTGGTGGTTTCTATCATGCTTAATTGATTATAAAAGTAACAAAATGTTCAACGAGTCACACCCTAAGTATGAGAAATAGTAATGTGATCTTCTTAACAACCACCACTTATAACAGAAGTCTTCATAAACAGAAAGATCAATGTCTAAACATCTAAAACACATAAGATGCTAAATGTTTAGATATCATGTTTGATTAATAAAGGCCTTTCTGTAGCCAAAAACATTCAAGTGTGTGTTTAATCACAGCAGTTTAACTTTCATTTAAATCAGTCTTTGTTTCAGCATATTAAATTGTTCTTCCTTCCATGTTATTGTAGATATTATTCCCTCCAAATCTGATGTTTATTATGAAGAGCCTCTGGCCAGGCTTTAAGATTCAGTTGTAAAACACATAGAAAACATTTTAATTAGTAGCCTCTGCAATTCTGCTAATGATTACTTTTGGAATTATAGTCATTTTGCTTCTTTTTGATCTTTGTGCAACCAAATGCTTGTTTCCATTCTCTAGATGAACTTAAGTATGGTAAACTACTCAAAACTTTTACAGGGGGTCTTTAGCCAGTAAAATGATACCCTCCAAAACGAGCACTAGCACAGGAACTTGTGAGCCGTTGAAGAGTGTTACAGAGAGGTGATAAACACAAGGGTACGTTTATAATTACTGTAAAGTGCGTGTTTGAACTTTGAGAGCATCTGTGTGAAGCCATTGCGTTTTCATGTTGCAGACATGCTCTAAGTGATCTCTTCTGGCTAAACAAATGACTTGTCTTTCCGAAATGTGTCTGAACACTATGCATAACACAGCGCAATGTTGTATTTTCAGCCTTGCCACATGGGTCACTATAGATGGCAATGGTGTAAATGTCAAAAAATCTAATACTTTTAATAATTTACATAAAATAATAATAATTAAACAACAAAACAACATATACTGTATGCTGCTTGCTTTAAAAAATGCTTATGCTTTCCAAGGCTGCATTGCAGTGGTGTAGCAAGTCAGCCCCGGGCCCATATGCAAACAATTGTACAGGCCTCCCCGAATGATATGGGCTCCAACTCACTTAACGTGTTGATTTGTATGACGTAAATACCGTTACGTGACTATTCACAAGCTGTTTTAATTACGGTATAAATGTTTGGAAAATTATATTGAATGTTTTCAAATCCATTCAATGCACGCAAGCCACCCAATAATCGCAATAAGCTTTGTGTTTTTTTATTATTATTATAAAACAAAGTCTCATCTTTCTGTACATTTTGAGATCAAATACAAACAATAAATGTGTTTTGTGCTCTTTTATTTGTAGTGAGGTAACTACATTCGCCTCAGTTCAAGCTGCATTGGAATCAATGTATATTTTCCTCTTTAATATTTGCATCATGAAATAAACGTGTATAAATATTTGAATGCATATTGAAAAAAAAATCTGAACAATTTATACAAAGGATTGCCTCATGAAATCGATCAATTAGAGCACTCTAGATTAGAACTCTAATCAAACACACCTGTCTTTAATTTTCAAGCGATCCTGAAGACCTTAATTAGTTGCTTCAGGTGTGTTTGATTAGAGTTTGAGCTGAACTTTGCAGGAGAGTCGATCGCCAGGAGCAGGGTTGGGCACCCCTGAATTAGAGTTTCAAAAATATCTATAACATCTAACATCTACTAACATCTACTGATGCTCTGAATCACAACATCAGAACCAATCAGATCACTGCACAAATCAAACAGAGGTACATCACTCATTGGCAAACCCAAACCCAACAACAGAGTAAAATGCAATGCTATCTGTCCCTAAAGAGAGAGTACAGTATGGCAGAGTATCTGTTCACAGTGTCAGATAAGAAACTGAGAAGCACGTTGACCAGATACAGACTCAGCGGACACAAGCTGATGATAGAGACGGGCAGACACAGACAAACATGGCTGCCCCCGGAGCAGAGATTGTGTTCACACTGTGACCTGAATCAGATGGAAACAGAACTGCACTTCCTAACAGAGTGCTCCAAATACACAGATATACGAACAGTGTTCTACGACAAAATACAGCAGATCCATCCCACATTTACAACTCTTCCAGACCAGGAGAAACTAGCGTATCTGCTCGGAGAACACAAGACCTGCTATGTGTCTCTCTGTCACCATAGAAGAGAAAACACTCCATCTGCCCTGAGCTGATGTTTCCAACACATGTAGATTATATTATGACATATTAATCTATTATATTACTTAATGTATATTTTGCCTCTGTAAATCTAATACTTTATCTTATTTAATTTTATTTCTAACATATACAACGGTTTTGCCGATTAATCAGGACAAATAGTCGATTGCTGAAATGATCAGTGTTTTCCAAAAATCCATATTGGTTTTCCTTATTGGTTTTCCGGGTTGCGTCAGTTGCTGTAGCAGCTGAGGAGGGTCTGCTGTCTACATACAGTACAAGAACAGCTTCTAGAGGCGAATCACTGATGCCCTGAGCTGATTGTTTTGACACATGCGGCTGCGCACAGCACAGAGCAGGATAATTCAGATGCGGAAGATCGACAACGAAACCGTACATGTGTCGCGATATACCGGTATTGACGATAACCGTGATATTTAAAGCAACAATAATCGATATCGTGTTAATTTAGTGTGTGACGATATACCGGTATTGGCGATAACCACAATATTTAAAATGAACAGGACTCTTAACACCACATGTAAATACTCCAGCGCCAGTACCTGGTTGACCTCCAGGTGGCAGTATTAATAATAGTATATAATGTTTTTGTGGAAACAATGATACGTTTTCAAGATTTGTTTGATGAATAAAATTTCTAAATAACTAATTGTTTCCTTTGGATGAGCCAATTGCTTAATCCAAAAAAGTCAAACAGCATGTGTTTACTTCATTCAAATCACTAAATATAAGAAATAATAACTGTGATGCTTGCCTTAGCAAACACAGCCAATATCGTAAGTCTGCAGAACTGTATGCCTTTAACAGAAAGATCACTACGTGTAAATCACTGCGTGTAGATGTTTACACACATCTACTGCTAAATGTGTGTGGCATGTAAACATCCCGTATGATTACTAAAGGCCTTTCTGGAGCCCAAACATTCACGTGTGTGTTCAATCACTACTCAACAAACAAACAAAAAACTCTCTCTCTCTCAATGTTCCTCTTTTGGAGTGCATAGAACGGTAATTTTAAAATTAGAACATATTTTCTGAAGAAAGAACCATGAAAAGCCAACAGCTGCAAAACAATCTTTCCACATATGCATGTCTCCACCACTTCCTTGGCGTTTTTGGTTTTGCATGGACTAAGATAAACACAGTGATGAATAGTGAAGCAGTCTAGGCGTTAGATCACCAAAAATCGACTCCAGATGACTGAAGATGAAAGCTTGCGAGCATGTGTAGTTATTGCCATTTTGCTTCGGCTTGTTCAATCACAATGAAAGGACTTGTTTTGATGTAAAAATTAAACATGAGCTCAGAGCTTTGATATAAGCATGTGTGATATGTTTACAGATAACATTCATCTCGCCCCTCAAGGTAATTTTATATCATAGTATATATCATGATATCATCCTTTTTTAGTCAGAAATTCAATATACACTATGGGGTCATACTGCCCAGTGCTACAACACATATGTTCCAGATGTAAGGACGTGACATAATGAAATACAGGCTACAGTTTGGTGTGACATTAAAAAGTTTGCAATCCATGCTATTGTGCTCTTGTACAATGTATTCCATTAGGATCCCAGTTTGGGATTACAAAACAAACAGCTCAGGATCTACCCGCTGATTAGATCAAATAGAAACGCAGTGCTAAAACGCTACTGCTATCTTAATCCTGCAGATGTGCAAAATGGCCAGAATGATCAAAGAACTGAACGTGTGAGCAGTTTCCTCAAACATTTGCACTGCAGAAGCGCACAGCTAGACAACACAAACAACAATATTAGCCATCATATCTGCTGTCGGTTCCCTGTCAAGTCCCCGCTGACTTCCCTCTCCTGATGGGGAAAGTCTGAATGATGAATGCACGGGATCAAACTCTTTGTTTCCAGGCTTTGTTTTGGTTTTCTGACCACACAGATGATAGAGAAGTTTATTTTGGAATGAAATCAGATTATTTCCACTAGTAAATACAGACAGGGCAGAGAATAAAAGCATATTTCAGATGTTTGTACATGTGTGGGATCAGAAAAAAACAAAAACAACAACACAGCCATAGATAAGTCTCAAGCACAATTAACGTGCAAGTCTATCGCCTTTTTCTCATATGTTTTATTATCTGACACAAAAAAAGATTAAGTATACTTATAAAAGTAATAGCACACCTTTCTTCCACAAGTTGTTTGATTTACGGCATTCATGAACAGTATGTAGTACATATGGACTGCCAAAATGTTAAACTTAGGAGCTGAATCAAATACTATGTACTAGGAAGCCCACTAATACACCTTAAAGTGTACTAAATGGACATTGCATCTTCTCAAAAGGCTGTTTTTGCAGTGGCTAAATCAAGCCTCTTGAAAATGTTCATTGGGCAAAAAAAGGTGCAAGATGCAAGATGTTTGCCAATAATACCTCCACTGCAACAACCGTTCTATTAGCTGTTCTAAAACAACATATCGAAAATCTCACCGGACAGCAGGAACCTTCATTTAATTGACCAAATCCAAACCTCTTTGCAACAGTTTCCAGATCTAAAATCAATCATCCAGCACAAAAAGCAGCGCTGTGTCCAAACCGGTGACTTCTGCAGCACATGTTGTTTTGTGAGAGTGCTGTTGAACTGTTGGATCTCTCTGTTGGACTGAATGTGTTTGGGGGCCGTTAAAAAATGTAACCCAGCTGAGGAGTCTGGCTTTAGAAAAGTGTTAAACATGAACTTCCAACGAATTTCTGCTCTCAAGCGATCTTGTTTATCCAAACTGATTTGAATAATTACACGCCTCTAGAAAGATTTGTTTATTAAGGCATGCATTCAACAAGGACAACAAGTTATTCACCCAGTGTAAGTTTACTGAAAAAAAAAACTTTGGCCCTGATGTGATTTTCTCATAGAAAAAAAGGCCAAATCAACTATCTTAAGACTTCCTTTCTAACTGTTTAAAACTAATGCAAATAAAAATACAGTCTTCTTAAAAAAGATCAAGACCTTAAACTTTGCTTCCTTGAATACATAACACCAAGAAATACACAGCTGCTTGAACTCAACACTGGAGACAGCGACCAACACGCTGAGAGAGGCTCCAGGACTCTTCATGATACATGTGCTTCATTGTTCACTATGATCCCATCACAACATCCAAACCTAGAACTCTTTGGCTTATCTTTGAAACATGAATTAGGATATTTTTAATGAAACTTCTGTCCCTCCACAAGGAAGCTAAAGCTTAAAGGTTTCATTAAAAATATAGTGAATTCGTGTTTTGAAGATTAACCAAAGACTTATGGGTTTGAAACGACAAGAAAGTGAGTAAAAAATGACAGGATTTTCATTTTTCCTTTAACAAACGCATAACATTCCATAATTTTTTCCTTTTTAAAATGCAGAAATAAATAGTTCCTTTTGAAAAATGTGTTTAAAATGATGTACAATCACATAAGATGAAGAGTAGCCTAAAAAGCAATTGTATTTAAGATGCAGCAGGTCACATCATGTGGCAGCCATGTTGAAATCACATGACCTGCACAATATTGCTCACTTGATTCTATTTTAATGGCAAAAAAACAGAATTGCACAATGGTGTATGCTAATTTTTTCTTTGCATGACTCTGCAATTATGCCACCAAGTATTTTAACAAAAGAGTTGCATATTTCTGATTTAAACCATTGATGGTAGTGCTTTGGACAGTTTTGAACTTGTGTGGAAACCAGAACATGCCTTTAGAAGTGAAGAATTTCATGAAAAACAGGTCAAAATGGAAGGAAAACAGGAGAAAAGTGATATGTACGCTATGCAAAACTTGGACTTCTCTGAGAAAAAAATATAAAGAGGCTAAAGAAGAGAAAAGAAAGAAAAGTCAGTGATACAAAGTGATAAGCGCTAATGCATCTGAAGCGACTCACATCTGATCCGGAGTCACCTGGCTCTCCATCATCTCCCTTGGGTCCAGGGGTTCCTTTTCCACCCTTGAAAGTGAGAAGTTCAAGAAAGTGCAAGAGAGAAGAAGGGCTATTAGATGAGAGGAATTGTCTTTGCTGTGTCAGCTCAACTGTCTCCTCTTAACGTCTGGACTCGGCCTCAGTTTAGACGATTTACATCTGCTAGGGATGAGCTGTTGTGTTTCTATTGCGATACACAGTCCCTGCTGTGAGTCACACACACACTAACCCCTGATGAATCAAGACATTGTGAATCAACAGTTAGGCATGCTTATAAAAACCACTAATAAATCATATGAATCATTCTCAATATTAACATCATCTTCCATATGGAGGATTTATTTTAAGCTGTACATAATTTTGAATTTCATTATAACCACAGAAATTAAGCTCAGTTGTGGAGGAATTTTCCAATTCACTTTTTTTCACTTTATATATATACACATGTGAATATATACGTGCATATACACTATATAGCCAAAAGTATTGGGTCACCCCCTTCTAATGAAAGGTTTGACTACTTTAGTAATTTCCATGAGTACAAATCTTAATGTTTAAGCATATATATGATATTCTAGAATTGTGTGCTTCTAATTTTATGCAACAGTTTGGACAGGACCCCTATTCTAACATGACAGTGTCTCTGTGTATAAGACAAGAATCAAAGAGAAATGATGATTCAGTCAGTGTGGAAGAACTTGACTGGTCTGCAGAAAGACAAGTCCTAATCCCAGCTGAACACCTCTGGTGTCTTTAAGTATATATGTATATATACTTAAAAAGCATATAACTGTTTGATATCATAAGGAGATTGGATTAAATCAATCTCAATGAGTGGGAGGTTTTTCTGCAACGGCAACTCTGATTAATGGATCTCTCTTCAGAATTATTTGGTTCTTTACTGGAAATATATTTTTTTTTAAACGAAATGAGCATGTATCACTACATTAATTAAATGTGTTATTCATTATCAATCAAAATCAGTTTCTCAGTGGAAGAAATGAATGGGCTTTTTTCTTTTGGAACACTATTGTGTTGTGTTCAAAAACAGATCTTCTGTAGGGTTCAGGATACTTACAGGTGCTCCTTGATCTCCCCTGGGTCCAGGATAACCCTAAAATGATACAAAACATGCACGTAAACAATACAGATACTCTACTAGATATGAGTTTAAAGTCTGTATTAAATCAAAATGTACAATACTTATTTTGTTAGCGCACATAACTAGTCTCAAAGTGAACAATTATTCCATGCAAGTTAATCCACTGAATTTTTTTTTTTTTTTGTCTTGGTAATCTTTAATCAAAATCGGATCATTTTCTTCAGGTCTAGAATGGCACTCTTGTTGGACGCTTGGGCCATGGCTTGGGAAAAATATGCTTAACTACGCCCCTCCAACCGTTAGAGTGAGAAATGAGCGCAAAAATAAAACCCCGCCCTCTATTCAATATTCCATTTCAGTTTCCATAGGTCACCATACTGAAATAATGCCGGCAGCAACTTCCTGTTCACACGGACATTAAAGGCAAGACGTTATATAAACTGAGAGGTCTTCTACCTGGAAACCATGGCAGCCCTCTGTTCCATTTCCTGGTGGTCCATCTTCACCCTAAGACGGTAAAAACAACAACACTTTATTAAAGCAATGGAGAACTGGCTTTGGTTAGTTAAAACCAGTTCTGAAGATCAACATGATCAACTCACCCTCTCTCCCATCAGGCCTCTGTCTCCTGGGGCCCCTTTGATTCCTCTGGGCCCTTTAGCTCCCTAAAGCACAGGCATGCAACATGGGACAACGTCAGTCATAGATGTAGCAGCAAGTCAGGTTAAAAGGTAATCAAGACTAGTTGATATCACCCACCTCTGGCCCACTAGCACCCTCATCGCCACGATAACCGGGGGTCCCCACCCTTCCTGGCTCACCCTGTTGGAAATGGGGAAAAGTTATATTCCTGGAGGTATTTGAATATATTAGAATCCCTCTGTTTGGGTTGAAAAACTCTAAATTAGTTGTCTTAGCTGGTTTAAGATGATCTCCCTGCTTGGTCAGGATATAAGAAATAATATATTAATAATGTATGCACTGCCGTTCAAAAGTTTGGGATCAGTAAGAATTTGTAATGGAGTCTCATCAAGGCTGTATTTATTTGATCATAAATACAGAAAAAAACTGTAATATTGTGAAACCTTATTGCAATTTCTAATATTGGTTTCCTATTTTTATATTCTTTAAAGTATAATTTATTTCTGTGATGCAGCGCTGAATTTTCATCAGCCATTACTCCAGTCTTCAATTCAATTCAATTCATTCAATTCAAGATTATTTGTACAGCGCTTTTTACGATACAATCATTGAAAAGCAGCTTTACAGGAAATTACGTGTCTACAATAGATTTATATATTGTAGAAACTTAATATATTTAACTTATGGCAAAATTTGGTTAATTCTTTATATAATGTTTGAGGGTTGGCTCCCCAGAGTCTCATGATCCATCAAAAAATCATTTTAATATGATGATTTATCATCAGAGTTGAAACTATTCTGCTGATAAATATTTTTTTGGAACCTGTGATACTATTTTCTTTGATTCTTTGATGGATACATTTTTTTAAAAGAACCGCATTTATTCAAAATCTTTTCTAATAATAGAAGTCTTTATTAGTTTTTTAATCCATTTAACAGATCCTTGCTGAATAAAAGTATTAATTTATAGTGTATATTGTAACACAATAAAAAAATATCACAGGCCCCAGAAGATCTTAAGCAGCACAAATGTTTGCAACACATAAATCAGCATATTTCTGAAGAATCATGTGATGCTGAAGACTGGAGTAATGATGCTGAAAATTCAGCTTTGATCACAGAAATAAATTATATTTTAAAGTATATTAAAATAAAAAACTGTTATTTTAAATTGTAATTGTAATTTGTAGTGTCATATTTTTTTTTTTAATGCAACATTATTTTATAATAAACTGTAGTAACTGTCTCTTTTAAAGGTGGAGAATAAAAGTCACTCCAGGGTCAAGGGCCTGGAGATTGAAGACAGAGAGCCATTCATGACAAAATTACCACATATTGGAGTAATACAGTTATCATATAATACGTTATTTCATTTAGCTTTTTGCTGGCCTGAGACATCTGAGTCATCAACTAAAAATATACTTTCGGAAAGTGACTCAGTAAAGAAAACATATTTTATTATATATATTTTTTTTAATTTACTGCAGCATTACATTTTGAAGAGGGGAATCTGACACACGGGCAAATTACATCAGTGAAAAAACAGGCTTTGAGAAAGCAGTGCCTCATGAGTTCAGAAACGCATCCAGATTTCCACCTATTTGAACACTCGGTTCTTTCCCATCCCACCCACTCAACTCTACTGGAAAATATCTCTGCCAGGACAAAACCAATAAAAAAAGAGTTACTCATAGCGAAAAGCAAAACTCATGATTCGCTGGTAACTTCAAGCACTAAACTGAGTATTGTTGGGATAACGGCAGTCCTCGCTAGTCACTAACGAAGATTATGTGAGAGCCTAAAGAGCAGCTGTTTATGAGAAACAACAGATGGCTTTGAGAAAACCATGAAACTGAGGAACCATTCGGGCACACATATGCTCTGAACGCTCTCACGTAAGCTGCACAGGAAATTTAGAGTCGTGAGAGGCAACGGAAATGTGTTGGGCTGTTCGCAGATGGCCTGGCGGTTTACAAGCGCTGTCGAGAGAAGTCAAGTGCTGACAGAACTAGCATGCATGGAGTTATGTGGTGCAGCTGCTGGTGATGTTGTAAGCCTCAAGACATCTAGGTCCAAATCTCAGCAGATTAGCTCGTTTCAGCAAGGAGTCAGGTCTAGCATGTGTAATCACTCTTAATGACTTTCCTAAAGTTGAACCATTCTGATGAATGTTACTCGCTGCCTCAAAACTAGCCAAAAGTTTGTTTGAGACAAGAATTTTTGTCTTGAGAATTTATTCACATGTAAAAAACTAAATAAAAGCCGTTAAACCAGCTCAAAGCTGGTTTGCTCATCTCAACTGGTTTCCCAGACTGGCCATGCTAAGACCACCAAAAGCTGTACGGTAAGATGGATAATTAAACAGTCAGACAGTCATTATTGCAAAATAAACCCCTTTAGAGTATCAAGAACTCTCTGATTTCTGACAGTGTCTACGAGAGCCCATTTCTGCCATGTAAGAAAAAAACATGCTTTAGTAAATCATAATTATGAGATAAATGGCAGATATCATGAAAAAAAGTTTAAATTATGACATCCTAAGTTTACAGTCCTAATCATGTGTTGAAAAGTTTACCAGTCAAACTTTTGACATGACATTGTGACATTAAAAGTTACATTTTTCATGTCACAATTATGACTTTTTCTCGTAATTTCAACTTTTCATCTCTTATTTTGATTGATTATTTTGATGATTTACCAAAGTTTGGTGGAAGTGGTCCAGATCACCTTGTCAGGGTGTAATTTATAATAATGACTGTAAATTATCATTAATCTTTTTTTGCAATAAACAATCAGCAGCGCTTTTCTATTTGAAAGGATCTGTGTTTTTATGTGATTAGGGCCTGGGTGGAAGAACGTACAGTCTAAACAAGTTTCGGACACTCAAACGACGTCCTCTTTTACTACACAGAGTGTAAGATATCCCTCTTAGGGAAGAACATTTGTATGATTTTAGGCATTAAAATACATGTGCTGCTCAGTTTTGAACTCGCCCAGCCGGTCTGAGATTGTCCATCTGGAGTCCATCTGACCTTGGGAACATATATAGCTTTCGTTCTTTCTCCTCCCACTGCCCAAACTATCACAAACGGCAGAGGCCCTGGTCGTATTTCTTTGTTCCTCAAGTTACCTCCTAACACAGCCCAGAGGTCCAATGATCTCAGAGATCTCAGAGGGCCTCTCAGAATGCCTGTGTCCTGAGGTCATAAGATTTCGTCCTTGTTCAAGCTCTTATGCCTTACATACTACTCAATTCTGCAATGTATCATTCTGGATTCACATTTAAGGAAGTGTATAAAGTTTAGAAGATTGAACTCCTGCAGTGTCTCAGTTCAAGCGGGATATTGCTGAAGTACCCACTCTTACACACTCAAATCTGTTGTATTCCACTCATGATGGTTTTGGTCACTCACTCACCGGATCTCCGTTTGGCCCTGCTGACCCCTCACGTCCTTGTTCACCCCGGGGCCCAGGTTCACCCTGTCAGAGGGATAATCTCTAATATCATTCTTTCACAATATTATTTTCTTCTTGAGTGCATAAACACCGAAAAAATAATTTACTGAGCAGAACATGAACAATTAATAACCAATGAATTTGTTTGAAACGGACATTATGTACATCTGTGCATATATTATATGTCAGATATGTTTGATTTATGAAAATGTGTAATTCAATTAACAAATTAACAATTTAAAATAAAAATTACTTGTGAGCAATTCATTTGTATTATTTCGAAATAAATAAAAAATGTCTGTTACAACCTTGCATCTTTCAGTTGGAAATCCACACAAAATATTGTTATTATTAATACAATTATTAATAAAAAATAAGAAGTTATAATCATGTTAAATTTACATAGAAACATATAATTATGTTTATCTCAGAATTTCAACTTTCTATGTCATAGTTATAACCTAGTATGTCATATTTGTGAATTGTCATAACATATTTTTGAATTTTTTCATAGTTATAATGTAGTATGTCATCATTTTATCCATAATTATAACTTTTTGTCACAATTACAACTTATGCCATAGTTATAATCTATTATGTTATATTTATGACTTTTTTTCTAATCATTTTTACTTTTGTCATAATTAGAATGTAGTATGTCATAATTTTGACTTTTCATTACATAATTACAATTTATGTCATTGTTGTAATCTATTATGTCATAATTACAACTTTTTATGTCATAATTACAATTTATGTCATTGTAATAATCTATTGTCATAATTACAACTTTTATGTCATAATTACAATTTATGTCATAGTTATAATCTATTATGTCATATTTATGACTTTTTATCTCATACTTTTGACTTTTGTCACAGTTAGAATGTAGTGTCATAATTTAGACTTTTCATTCCATAATTAAAATGTATGTTATTGATATAATCTATTATGTCATAATTTAAACTTTTATGTCATAATTGCAATTTATGTCATTGTTATAATCTATTATGTGATTATTTCAAATGATCACAAATCGGTTTGCACCACGCTCTTCCGTCGTTTAGGTGCGTCGATCCATTAAATCACAAACCCTGATCCGTCTTCTCTTTTCGTTTATTCTACATTTATCACCAATAAGATAAAAAATTATTCCAAATTATGCCATAGTTATAACCTAGTTTCTCATCATTTTTGTCCTGTAATGTCATAATTATGGAGGAATTTATAGTCTAAAAAATTACATCGAAAGTATAAATTTTGTGATAACTGTGACAAAAAGTCGATTTTATGACACAAAACGTTTAATGTCATGATTTCAACTTTTATTGACATAATTATAACCTAGTATGTCATCATTTTCATTTTTTATGTTGTAATTTTGAAGGAATTTACAGCCTAAATGGGTTTCAGACATTCATTCGACCCTACAGCCTAATATAATGTCACATAGTGTAGTACTACACAGAGTGTAAGATGTTTCTGTCAAGGAGGGACGTTTGTATGCTTTTAAGTATTAAAATGCATCTATTGAACTGTATATGATGCTCAGGGCCGCAAAATTACTGTATTGGCTTGCGAATGTCATTTCAAATGCACTTTAAATTATTAGCAGGGTTTAACCATTGAGTTTGGAAGAGATGCATTGTGGGATGTTTTCTAAATGTGACAAATACTTACAGAGTCGCCTCTGGGCCCTCTGTTCCCACGGGAACCTTGTTCACCTTTCTCACCAGCTGTGCCCTGACAGAAAAACACAAAACACATCAGATCACCCGCATATTTTGACCCTCACACATATAAAACCACATTTGCAAACAGATTAACAACACAACCATTCACACTAAGACAGAAGTCAATTTAAAGGCTTGATTACTCTGTCTCCTCTTGGACCGTCTGGTCCTGGTAGTCCCTAAAAAAAGAACAGGAGATTGAAGAAACTGTTAGATGACACTAAAAGCAGGTCAGTAAAAAGTGTCTGGTCAGGTAAAAAGTGAATAAAAGAGATAAAACACTTACGTCATCTCCTCGCTCGCCTTTATCGCCATTGGCTCCACGAGGACCCCTGTCTCCCTGAAACAACAAACAACGAGTTTGCAGATGAGCCAATGTCCATTGAAACTAGTTACACTGTAAAATCCCATAAAGCCAAACAACAGCATTAGTGAATCATAACTAACCTACGTCAAAGGCTATGTTGCATTTACCAGTCATGATGTAAAACTGTGTTTAATACAAGATCAAAATCTTCCTCCATACCTTCGGCCCTGAAGACCCATAGTTTCCAGGTCTTCCTGGTTCACCGTCTTTGCCAGGATCTCCCTGAAAGCAACAATCAACCCCAGAAGATATGTTTCTAAGCTGAAAGATAATTTACTGCTGGAAATGACTTACAAAAAGCTAATATCACACATTGATCTTTTGTCAAATAAATCAAATAAATGCAGCCTTGGTGAGCATCTAAATTTGTAATTCCTTACTCTTGCTCCTTTGGGTCCATATTGGCCAGGGTCTCCTTTAGGACCTGATTCTCCTTGCAAGCCCTACCAAATCAAATAAAAAAGTTTATTTATGAATAATGGAGAAGAACATGCATCCATATATCCTACTTCTCTTTTAACATATTCGTTACAACAGAATGTAAACAAAGTACAAACTCGGTGCAGAGTTCTGAAAGCAGCTTGGATGTCAAATTTGGTAAATGTTTGGCTGCTCAAGAGGCAAACATCCCACGTCCCGGCCTCCAGATGCAGGCTGAGTGGAAACAGATGCTTGTGAAACTGACTGACACACTGCATAGCCTATGAACATTGCTCAAAGGGACGAGAGCATCTACAGTCCTATTGAGGTGATGCTTTAAAGGAGAATGAGATCCAACTCAGCCAATTAGATTCTGATATCTAAACGTGTGGATCTATAACTTCATCTATAAATCTCAAATGCATCTGGATCAAAGTAATCTGATGTAAACATGCACTCAGCTGGTAGACAGTCATGGGAGTCCATGAATATACAAAACACCTGTAAACACTTACAGTAATGAAGTACTCAAGTATAAAACCTTCCATCCTAAAAGTATGTTTATGCACAAAAGGGAGATTTAGCAAACAATTAGGTTGGATATTTTTGCACTCTAACCTGCACAACGTTCACCTTATGAATCCCACTTAGCAGATTTATAAACATACAAGCGCATGTGAAATTCCTTTGCCAAAATAACCATATATGGAGTTTACAATGTGATTTATTATGCATGACTTCATCTGCATATAATCTCATTATGCATGCTGCCATCCACATATGTGATACTAATACATTTAATGGTACAGGAAACTATAAATATAGGAAAGAATAAAGATTGCAACTGTTGCTTTGCTCAAAATAATTTCTTTATTACAATTTTTTTTAAATGTTTTCCTTTAGTAGAAATACCTATATACCCTGTAAACAAGATCATTTTAAATGCAAGAAATATTAAGAATGGTTTTCTGAATTTTGAATATGGAGAATATGAGTATGCAGAATCTAGTATTAGATCGACACAAATATTATTTCCACACCTTTGAAAAATGTATATTAACATGTTTTTAAACTATAAACCTAATGTAACCTATGCAGTTTAGTTTTTCTGGTATTTTTTACATCTGATATTTTAACTCAAAATAAAATAATACAATACAATTTTCAGAAACTCAGAATGTGATTTTTGCAATATAATATAATATACTATAATAAAAAAGTGCAGATGATGCATACTTTCCCCTCTAAAAAATTACATATTTTTTTACAGTTGTACTTACATCTGGCCCCGGTGACCCTTTGCAGCCTGGAAGGCCAGGGAATCCCGCCTCACCCTATGAAATATAATACAAACACACAAAACATAAACACTTTTCTTTATGGTGGGAATCAAACACCCTGAACTGCATTTAATTAGCTCGAGGGTGACATCATGCAAAGAAAGAGTGAAGAAATAAAGTACTAAAGAAAGCATTAGAAAACAAGCATGCAAGGAGACTGAAAATAAAGGAGATGCATGTTGTAAATCACACTATGATAAAGTTTTACTGTGAGCTCAGATGTTTCATGTGCAGATGGGGGAGGGAAGTCAAGGGACAGTGATTTGTTGAGTGGAAAATGCTTTGGAAAGAGTTACGGTACATCTTGAGAACTAACTGAGGAGAAAAGGCGAAGTCAAGTCAAGGGTCAGAGACACAAGACTAGGAATGCTTTCCCAAAGCACAGTCACACTTAAGAAAAGACACAAACCAGAAATGGAACAAGTGTCAGATAGACAAGAGAGATAACCATGCAATGTTTTTTGGTATTGTTCACATACTGTTAACCTGAAATCTGACACAGGATGCCAGAGAAAGCAGTGCAGGAAGATGAGAGAGAAATAACATCAAATCTAACAGCAGCGTATTATTCTTCAATATTAAATTCATTTATTCACCCTCATGTCATTTGAAACCTGTTTAACTTTTATGCTTTCGTGGAACACAAAAGGAGATATTATGCAGAACATGCACACTGCTCTTTTCTGCTCAATGAAAGTAAAGGGGATGCAGTACTGAGCAAAAAAATAATAAACTCAAAGACGAACCATACAATTTGTGCACTATGTTCCAAATCTTTGTATTAAGGACATACCAAAAAGTAAAGCAATAATTTTCAGTCTTGTCTCTTTAAAACGTAGTCATATTAGCCATTTTATTCATACAGTTATGATGTTTTTTTGTCATTCTTAGACGGTCCTTGACTCTTAATATACTCTTAATATATAGAAAATTGCAGCGAACATTAGGCAATATTAATCTTTTTTGTTCCACGGAAGAAGAAAAACTACACAGGTTTGTTCAATTATGACAGAATCTTAATTTTTAGGTGCACTGTCCCTTTAAAATTATGTATTTGTATTATATAAGAAGAGGAAATAAGCACTTACCTTTCGTCCATCAACGCCATCAAGACCATGTAGACCTTTGTCTCCCTAAAAGTAGGATTGAGATTCAATTCAGTACGAGAAACAATTGGGAAAACGGGTAAGACTCAACAACTAAAGAGACTGCTAATAAACAAGCTCACCTTAAAGCCTCTATGAGCTCTCTCTCCCTGCAGATAAAACACAAGTGTATTTGTGATATTTTGCAGTTCCAGAATGAATTATGAGATAAACGAATCGACTGCAGACACTTGGAATGTGCTTTTGATATAAATGTCCGTCGAATCTGCCAGGAAGCTCTGTTTCTTTTACCTTATCACCTCTTATTCCTTGGTCTCCCTGGAAGGAAAGGAAACGAGTATAGATTATCGTTTCAGCAAGAGTCCACAAATCAACTGTAATATAAACAGAATGTAAATATTTGTGAGCGAGAGCGGAAGACAGACCTTCATTCCTTGGTAACCGACAGGACCGGGATCACCAAGATTTCCCTAATAGGAAAAGGAAAGAAACATCAGAGAGAAAGCCAAAAAGAGTTTTGCTGGATGTGGTTGTGATATAACTCGCTAATGCAAAGACATTTGTTAATATGGCTGCCCCCTAAACCCCATTTAAGATCACCCCGAACGCCTTAAGTGAGGATAAACAAGGCAAATTTAAGTCATCAAGATAACATCTTCAAGAAAAACATTCCTACGGGGCTTTATGGAGTCAACTGTATGCTGTAATTATTATGTCCAAGCAATCAGCATTTGCTGTAAAATAACAGAATAGCTGGTGCAGTCACCACACGCTGTTTAATAGCATAGCTGGATGTTTTCCAGTGTGTGGGTGTGTGTGCATCTTTTATGACACTTATAAGGGCCAAATCTCTGAAAACATCCATACAAATGTGCATGTGGCAGACAGGAAGTCCACCAGCAAATTCAGAGGAAACAACAAAATTGTCAGATTGTTGAAACCGTAACAGCTGCAGAAGATGAAAGACCTCGGGGTCTGTCGAGGGTTTTGCTTTGATTGGATTATCAACAAAGAAATCCAGGGACACATGGAGCATTCATTCGACACAATGATCTCATAGCCATGTGAAAAGTATTAATCAGCACAATAATAGGCTCATGCCATTGACTTTTCACCTGACCGCTGTATATTTTGACTTTATTCTGAAGGTGTGTTCTTTGTTCATTTTTCACCGGCAAAATTCATTCATTTAAATAACGTATTTATCAAATCTACACAATCAGGAATTTTGTGTGAGGGTTTCCTTGTGCAGATTTCGCAACAGGTTCAAGTTGACATTGAGCAACAGAAAACATATTTGCTAATGCTAATGTGACCGCACATTTAGATTAAGCTGAAAAATTATTAGGATTAGTGAAAAGCCCAGCCACACCAACAATAAAAACTATAGATATCTCTTAGGATAACTAGTTTAGCGTCCACACCAACGCATGATATTGTTCTGTTTATAATAAGCGCACACTGCAGTTTTGAAAGTCAGGTGGATTCTGATTGGTTGTCAATGTTTATATCATTCATCAGCTGGGAAAAAAATATTAAGAAAGTGATCCCAATGATATTGTTTCTCTGTGCTGATATGAGCCTGGACCACAAAACTAGTCTTAAGTGTACATTTTCAATTGAGATTTATACATCATCCGAATAAATAAGCTTTCCATTGATGTATGGTTTGTTAGGATAGGACAATATTTGACCGAGATACAACTATTTGAAAATCTGGAATCTGAGGATGCACAAAAATCTAAATATTGAGAAAATCGCCTTTAAAGTTGTCCAAATGAAGTCCAAATGAAGAATGCATATTACTAATCAAAAAAGTTTTTTAATCAAAAAGTTTTTATATATTTACGGTAAGAAATTTGCTAAATATCTTTATGGAACATGGTCTTTATTCTAATGATTTTTGACATAAAAGAAAAATCGATAATTTTGACCCATTCAATGTATTGTTGGCTATTGCTATAAATATACCCCAGCGACTTAAGACTGGTTTTGTGGTCCATATGGTTATAGTTGTGGTGTGAACATCTCCATTCTTGAAGAATCATAGAATGATTTTTAAAACATTGTCTTTATAGTTATCATCCTTGGTGTGAATGGGCTTTTAGACACGAGTTCTGACACCTCACTTTTATTAATTCTGTAAACATTAACCAGATTCTTGTAGTTCTATTCTAAAAATTATTCTGTAAACATTAACCAGATTCTTGTAGTTCTATTCTAAAAATTATTCTATTCTAGAGCTGTCAAACAATTAATCACGATTAATCGCAACCAAAATAAGTTTTTGTTTGCATAATACACGTGTATTCTGTCTATATTTATTATGCATATAATATGTGTGTATTTACACACATATATTATGTCAACAATTAGTTTTTTTTATGTTGGATGCGATTAATCGTGATTAATCGTTTGACATCACTAAAATTTGTCATCTTATCATCTGCCAGTTGAAAATTTTAAGTCGAAAAGTTCTATGCCAAAGTTTAATAGTTAAGATTAAGAGTTTTTCAAATCCCTACATCTAAATATGAGTAATAATAATATTAATGCTTGCTTAAACATCAAAGTTCAGCATTACAATTGATCTTGAGTGTTTTCTGGATCAAAAACAGAATGGAGGAGGTCAGAAATGTCAGATGTACTCCTACAAACACCCACTATCATTTCTGAACAGGATTATATCTATAAGCAGATAGCAGATGCTTACCGGAGCACCAACTTCTCCTTTCTCTCCTGGCATGCCTGGTCTTCCATCCTCTCCCTGCAGGAAAAGGAAAGGTTAGGCCACAGTCGTCTGTGCATGCTGAGCGTGAATTATACATGAACACGTGTAACATTTCACAGGTGGTTTCTATGCGTATGGATGAAGAGGCAACATAAAGACATACAAAAATATTTTTTAATACTCACTCTTTGTCCTAGATCACCAGCGAGTCCAAGAGGGCCTCCAGGAGCCTTAGAAATATTGCATGAAACAGTTAAATACCGAAAACATCCATACAAGATCTGTTTGCACGGGTTAAGCAAGTATTGTTACTTACGTTGCAGTCAAAGGAGCAGCACTGAAGGAAAGATTGAGAAGACAACATTAATATCCTAATGTACAAAATAAAATAAGATGCATAAAAATGTACAAAAGCTATGGAAAAGTCACATACCACATCCTTGGTTTCGTTTGTCTAGAATGAAAAGCAAAACAAGGGGAGAGGACAACATTAGACAAAATCTACACATGCAATTGGGATGAGCTCGAGGTTGAAAAAAGTGTTCAGTGAAATCTGAATTAATAAATAAATGCTACATTGACCCTATAAAACTAGAATCGATTTATCAATATACACTACCATTCAAAAAAATGGGATTGGTACAGTTTTTAATATTTTTAAAATAAGTCTCTTATGCTCACCAAGTCTGCATTTATTTGATCAAAAATGCAGTAAAAATATAAGTGAAATATTATTACGATTTAAAATAACTGTTTTATCTTTTAATATGTAATTTATTTGTGTGATGCCAAAGCTGATTTTCAGCCGTCATTACTTTAGTCTTCAGTGTCACATGATGCTTCAGAAATGATGCTAATTTGCTGCTAAAAAAAATTTTTATATTATAAATATTGAAAATATTTGTGCTGCTTAAAACCAGCATTTTTAGGATTCTTTGATGAATAGAAAATTCAAAACAACAGCAATAATTTGAAAGATAAATATTTTGTAAAATTATAAATGTCTATACCAATTTTGACCAATTCAATGAAGCCAAAATAAAAATATTAATTTATTTCAATGAAATAATAATAATAATAATTACTCAACCCAAATGTTGAACAATAGTGTATACAGTTCTTTTCTCAAATAAACAAGTTCCCAATCCTTTATCTTCAGCCAAATCAATTCTGTGCGTGTTTTGGGTCAGTCTGACCCATAAATCCACAGGAAAAGCACGTAAACATGATTGTGTTACGACACTCACGATTATGTTGATGATGGTGTTTATAGTGCTCATTTGTGTGGAGCGGGAGTTGTCTGCAGCGGTGAAGTTCTGTCTGTAGCTCGCATCTGTGGCAATGACAGAGAGTCTGGCGTCCTGAGAAAAAGACATCGTTGTTTGTCCAAATACAATTGCAATACATTTCTCATAAAAAGCATCACATTTCGTGTTTTCTTGTGTGACCAGACTTTTGACCATCGACATGTCTACTCCACACTGCTGCTTATAATGATCGCCCACTTACACAGGAAAAGGAGTTTTTATATTGTTTACATGCTATGTGTTTCAAATCAAGAAAAGTCCCACAGTATCTAACTAAAAACCCATTGTATGCTTCAATCTTATACACGTCAGAAAATGTGCACTTGAAAAACTTGATCTGTACGGTACCTCCTGGTCAGGTGAGACGGCCACAGCAAACACTTTGATGGCATGTTGTCGTGCCTCATTGGCAGCCTCTTGGATCCCACCACATGGCTCCTTGTAGCCGGTCACAGGGTGGCCATCAGTGACCACCACTATGTACTTATTCTCATGATAATGGGAGCCCCTGCAGACCGATGCATGTCACTGTTTTCACACATGGCTCTTCGTAAAAATCACATTTTGAAATGCCGTTTTAAGTAATAGCAAATTTCACATACGTTCGGAGCAGCTCAGAGATACCCTCCTTGATGGCACAGTCAGTGTACGTTCCTTTGCCAATGTATTTGATTTTGTCTATGGCCGTCCTTCAGGTCGACACGCCTTGTGTTCAGGTCAACTAGTTCCATCACTAGCTCGGTGTCGTCGCTGTAATGCAGCGCTCCAGAGTTCCACGTCACACTGCGATCACATGGTTGTGGTCTGGCAACAACACAACAGATATTATCAGATTGGTCCAAATCTCACTATTAACTAGTTGCTTGTTAGCATGCATATTACGAGCATATTGACTATTTATTAGTACCTAATATTATACAGATATTAATGCCTTATTCTGCATGACCATATTCTAGATTAATACGCAGCAATTTAGGAGTTTAATGAGGGAAAATTATTATTTAATAGTGTATATGCGTTCCCTAATCTAAAGTGTTAAGAAAGCAAAGCAAAGCAATAAAGTAAAAATGTACGTAAACTAATTTTTAAAGGTTAAAACATTGACCAAACACTGACCAAAATTGTTATCAATAAGTGAAATAAAACTAAAACTATTAAAACATTTTGTTTACTGAATAAAGCTTAAATAAAATATAGCTATAACATGAAAAACTAAAACTAAAATAAAAAATGTAGGCTTGGTAACTAACGGATTAAGGTTAAGTTGAAGCAGTAAAATTGCTAACTGAAAATAAATTAAAACAAAACAAAAGCTGAAATTTAGTTTTTACCAAAAACAGAAATAACTGAAAATAATAATAGTAATAGTGATAATGACAAATGCACATGACAACTACTAAAAAGTCTAATTAAAACTGAAAATATATACAAAAAAGCTATTTTAAAACATTAATAAAAACTACAATAGCATGTAAAAATGCTAAATAACACCTGTTGCCAGTATGCAGCATCACGCAATAAAAACAAATAAAAAATATTGTTTGGCCTGGTCATGTGATCTCAACATGGCAGCCACCAAAGCGAGGCTCCGTATTATGAATCTGCATTTCCTACGCTATACTTTGTTAACCTTTTAAAGCATACACTAGATATGATATAAATCGATAAATGCACAATTTCTTGGTCAGAATATTTCAAATACATCAATCAGAATATGTAATTTAATGATAGCATACACATTCTTTAGCTGATCAATGAACAGCTTTGTGAAAGACTTGAGCTGGTTGATGTAAAACTCTGGAGGTTTGGCTCTGAGGGCCACACTTTCAGACGTGTCCAGCACAAAGAACAAGTCCACAGGACACTCTGCAGGAGGACAGAAGGAGAATCACAAAATGATCCAGTCTATCAGGAAAAATATACGCTAGAATAAAACAGCATGACACGGTTGTGTAAACAGTAGCAATGCATTCTCATGTTCATAACGTTATATAATTGTTAACTTTCAGTTGTATTTACTTACTTTTATCTATCACTTCCTAGTCATGATAATTATGGTTTGTTAGGAAAATAATGAGCTCCCCCTATTGGTGGATGATAAAGTTGTTGCTCCGTTATCAATCTGAGAAATTAGCATCACCTGACCTAAACCCTGCAGTCATGTGACATTATGGATCATTTGAATACAGTATTAAAGTGTCTGAGATACTGTATAGAGGATTTACAGATGTACCAAGATGTAAATTATAAAATAAACTGCCCAACAGTCACACAATGTTTACCTAACCAAATGAACCTCAAAATCCATTCGTGGGACAGTCAGATAAGATTTACTCAATTACAATAATGATTTTATATGTATTTGTTTTTACAAACTTAAGCACAGATTATATAGGAATAATCCATAAATGTGGCCTAAACCAAGGCCTTTCTTGCAAAGAGGCACAAGGGTTCTTCATAAACATAAGTTGGATCTCAAAAATGAACTCACTAGCCTGATTTAATTTGCTTTGAAGCATCATTTTGCTCAGTGTTGGTGCATCAAACATAATAATATCCTGCATATACTTTGAAACAAGCAGCATCACATCGTCGAAGGTATCTCCTGATGGATGGATGGATGATATGTCTTTTTCCATTAATTCTATTCATTTTTTTGAGTTGCTATACTATTGTAACTCATTAAACTATTGCTATATCGTTTTTTACTATACTACCACTATTTTAGACTAGCCTATACCTTTCTATGATTTCACTCACAACACAATGTCATATACTTTAATTCCAAACACATCTATAACTTATTATAACCTTTTTCTATGATTGTTATAGCAAAAGAGCATACGTTAAATGCATTGAAAACCCGTATAATGCAGCATGTGTCTATCGTTTATTTGCAGCTGCATTTAACATCAGTCTAATGTAACTTATAACCGACTTTTACGCACAGCGACAGCATTAATACCGAACATGCTAAACATATTTATCCTTTACAAATAAGACAATCAATGCAACATGGACGGGGAAAAAAAGTTATTATAATTACCTCTGAAGGAGACTCTTTGGACATCCTGAGCGATGATCCCTCCCCAAAGTGCGCACAGAGTCAATATATATCCATTAAGCGCCATAGATCCTGATGTTTCTGCACGTTAACCGTGCAAACTGAGGTTGAGGGACACAGAACAGAAGGAGTGATATGATTGCAGATGAAATATAAAAACAGGCTCGGGTAAGATGAAGTGGCGGACAGTGGCACGATGGCGCGTCCGCTGAGAGCGCACAGCAGAATGAAACGCCTTACAGCAGCAGGAGGAGGAGGAGGAGTTCGGTTCTTCACTACTTCAGGGCTTCATCATCCTGCTGCACATCGATGTTAGGCCCTGAAACACTTCAACATACGAGGTATATTCAAAATCAATACGTACTTGATTATAGCCTATAATGCGCCAAATGCACCTTAATTATTTTGTTTGAAAACGCTTTGTTGCATAATGATAATTTGGAAATAGCCTAACTAATTTTTTTTTTTTTTTTTACAGAATATGTATTATAAATTATATATAAATATTGCTACTATTATAAAATCATGAATCACTTTGGGAGAAAATATATTTTCAAGATTTATTTGTTGCTTTTTCATCAATGGGTCTATAATACCAAGTTACCAGTTGTGTCCAAGCAACTAACAGTAGATTATTTTTTATTTATTTATTTTTTGCATAACGTTTGGTTACCTTGGAAACTAAATGGACATCATTCTGGTGTGTGTGAACGTGCACGCGACATGAAGCAGAATGATGCTCTGTGGGAGAGAATGAGCCCTCCTAATGAAGTCATGCAGAAAGAGCCGTGCTGTCAGTGATGCAGTCTGTGTGATGAAATGTGTGTATGAGAGGTTATAAAAGTGCTCTCAGAGATACACAATTGTCAAGAGCTGAGAGGTGAAGTGTTTGAAGGAGAGGGAGAGAGAGAGAATAACGAATAAGCGAGTCTTTTCTCTTCCAGAGGGGGGGGGGGTAAAGGTCTTTCCACATCTGCAGCTCGTCTTGATGATGAGACGACAGAGAGAAAGAGAATTAAGAGGAACATATGCACGCGGAAAAATAGCGCCACTCCCTTCTTAACGCTTGTTTTGAAAGAGAAACAGCGCCACCCATGTGCGGATTTAAATACGTCTCACTCTCTTAATTATTTTAGAAGGGAACATGAGAACATGCTTTGCTTTATTTTGGCTATCTTTGATCTTGATTATTATGATTATGAGGTTTTTCATACTTCTCTATAACCGAATGTCTCCTTCCACACTGATTCCTTCCACAAAAGTTGTGTGGCTTATAGTATAGCCTGTATTATATATATAAAACATTTTTATTTGTGTGTCAAAAAATATTTCACAGTAATGTTTTTAACAAATGTTTAATAAAATAAATGGCTTAGGAAAAAAATATATATTACGGAGTCCAGAGTATTGAATGGTAGTATATGTATGTATACGTAGCCTATATGTATATGTATATATATATGTACATTTAAAAGTAAACATAATTGATAAGTTGATACTTGTATGAATATCCATAGAGATACATATCTATGTGAAGCATTAACTGCCAACCATGTTACCCATTCTGAATGCATAATTATATCCCAAAATATATTAAAATCAATACAAATAAAATGTTATTCAACTTTAGATGGCAATATACATACACATTTTGACATAAAAAAAAAATGCCTTAAAATCACAATATCAAATTAGAAAGGACAACAAGTCATAGAATGACTGGCCTATAATTTTATCTGGCTATTACACATGTATTACTTAAGAAATTAAAAAACATAATTGATTGACCACCATAGTGTTTACAGGCCTAATGCTTCTGGATTGAGATCTATAACATGAAGCGGATGTAAATCAACACACCAAATGATGCCATCGATTGAGATAAATGATTATCTATACCTTTATGTTCATATATTTTACCATAACGATGACAGGATCACAGTGGAACAGTATTTTACTCAGGATGTGAATATCTGGAGTTAATGAATGATGCTTTGTGTCTGGTTTAATGTCTTCCATTAGCACTTCAGTAAATTCAAGATGACACTCTGGAATATTATAATTACAACATTGTGAGTGAAGAACGACATCATCATTCATTTGCATAACGACAGACTCGTATGTGAGAGGATGGGAAAACATCTACCCGCTTTGAGAGAGTCCAAGCAAGAGCAGCTTCATTTTAAAACCGGGAAAGAGTGACTGTAAAGTCAGTAAAGTGAAGACACTACATTCATTATACATCTAGCAGTGTTGTGTAAAATAGAGGAGGGAAAAAAACAGTATGGTTCACCAATAGAGGGAAAATTGTTTCCTTCTCTCGGTCTGTAATGAACACTGCATGAGCTGGAACATCACAGAGGGGGGATCAGGGTGGTCCTTGGGGAAACCTAGTCATGGTTCTTTACAGAAAAAAGTACTGTGGTGGTACCATGATACTAAATAATGTTTACGTGATGCTATAAGTTACAACTGTATGTGCACATAAATGAAGAATATCATGATTATGCTTCAGAGAGGGGGGTGAAATTGTGAAATGGGATGTTTACTGTATGTTTTGGATCAAAACAGTTGCCTGGTGGCAACTGAAGGGAAATCTGTGTTTTCCCCCCCGAAAGAAAGGATTAATTTCTCCTTGAAAATACTATTCACAGGAGTCCAATGTTTGGCCAGAGCTCAGCAAGCTTTTTCCACTGATCTCATTCTCTTAGCTTTTTTTCTTCCATGAAAGAAAGAAAGAGAAAAAAAATCGTTTTGTACCCTAAGACTGGGAGGGAAAAGGGGGTAAAACCATCTGGTAATAATCAGGATTTAATAGTGGAGGCTTTTCTGCAAATCTGCAAAGAATCTGACAGCTGCGCTGGTTCATTCGGCCTTCATCGAGCTGAATGATTTCAGGATTCTTCACTGTTGAGCATGTACTGTAAGACTGTAAGAACTGCAGTCATGGGCAGTCGTGGCCTAATGGTTAGAGTCGGACTTGTAACCCGAAGGTCACAGGTTCGAGTCTCAGGCCCGGCAGGAATTGTCGATGGGGGGAGTGAATAAACAGCGCTCTCTCCACGACTGAGGTGCACCGAACCCCAAACTGCTCCCCGGGCGCCACAGCATTGGCTGCCCACTGCTCCGGGTGTGTGTTCACTGCTGTGTGTGTGTGTGTGCACTTGGATAGGTTAAATGCAGAGCACAAATTCAGAGTATGGGTCGCCACATGTCACTTCACTTCACCAAAAGGCAGATGTGAGAACAGACTAGAAGAAAGATCAAAGTTAAAGGCAGACTGACAGGTCAAAGTGCACAGCCTTTAAAATGAATGTTATCTCGACATGTTAAAAGGGGGGCTTGACCTCTGGTCGTCTAGGGAGCCTCAAGGGTTTAGATTACAATCACAAAACAGCAGGTAACATAAACGCCCCAAACTCTGAATCCTATTCGGGTTATTTATAGTTCAACACTTTGGGGTCTTTTTAAAAAAAAATTTTGATAGAAAACCAAGGCTGCATTTATTTGCTCATTAATGCAGTAAAATTAGCAATGTGAATCTTTTGGTAAGCATTAAAGTCTGGTGAATGTCAAAAATAATTTTTTATTGTAATTTATGTTATTTATGTATATGACTTTTTTCCAGCTCTATAGCCCTTGTGAGATGTACTCTGGAATTCTGGGAGCGTTGTCTATAGCAAGGGAGAGACAGAGGAAAGCATTGATCTGCAAAAGACAATAATCCATGTGTTTTGATCTTCTTGTGAATAATTCATCAGTCATAGATTTTGTTCGAGCATTGGGAAAAATCCCAACTTTTCGCCAAATGATTACCCTGGCCTTCCTTTCTGGATCACTACTCCTACCTGGATCCAAATAGGAAAGCCGGTGAGATTTTCATGGGATGAGATCATAAGCTCTTGAGAATTGCTCCAAGCACATGAATACAGATGGCAACTTTACTAGAATTATGAAAACTATTATAGCATGTGCATGAAACTGAACAATGGGGGAGTTACGTTGTGCAATATAATCTAAAGTAATCTATGTGGATAAGTTATTTATATTGCACAAGAATAATTCTACCCCATTTCCTCTATTAATTTAAGATGGTGAACAGATGTTGTCACAGACGTTAGATCACCTACACATGTTGTCGGAACATGGAGAGTTTAATTCAGGTGATATGCGGCCATGTTAATGAGAAAACAAACAGCACAGATGCACATTAGTGTCATCTCCTGTTTTATGCTTCAGCAAAACCAGGATGAAACCTTTCTCAGTTTTTCCAAATCATGTGATCATGTGACAGATCGAGGCAGGCACATTATTCTAACACATTATTACAAAAACACCTGTTAGGAGAGGAGAAGCAAAGGCTACAGTCAACACACAGGGAACAATTTTAGAATAAACTATCTAACAATTAGGCCATTGCTGTACACATTCAATGCTAAATTCCATTTGAACTCAATCAGAATTCACTTATACAGTGGCATCATGGCCTTGTATTTCTTTTGTGTCCTGTATGAGTTTTAGTGGGGTGGTGGAGAATAAACTGTAAGCGTTGTTATTTAGGTAGGCCTATTTATTCTTATAAGAGAAGATAAAACATAAGACGGTGTATGGGATCTTGGATACCAGCTGGTTTTCGGTGCCCAATCTGTGAGTGTTCACTCAGTATAGTAAGGTATGATGCTTTCACAAGTGTGTCATGGAAAAATGAACAGTGCTTAGCTGAAGCCCTTAATTAAATCCCCTCCTGGGGGTGTAATGAGACCGAAAGAGAGAGAATGAGAGTAAAACACTGAAGAAAACAGCATTCTGACTACAAGAGTCTAATCACTCTACAAATACCTCTCAGAGGATCAATTTAGGGCAGTCATCAAGGTCGCTCTCACTTGAAGAGCTGCAGCTAATTAAACCCAGACCCGAGCCGCACTCAAACGGCTGGGAGCGCTGTGACACTTCCATTAATCTTAAAGAGCAGTCTGCCAACCAGATGGAGAAAGCTGAAGTCACTTTGCTCTCTCTCCCGAACTCTGGGACGATCCTTACCAAAAATCTCAATCCGCATTGACAATAAAAACATTATGTTCGGTGTGAGACTTCCACAGAAACAATTTGTGCAGAATCACTTCTCCAGAAAAACAGACTGCAAACATGTAGGCTACCACCATAATAGCACACTAATGAAAACACCACGAACGGACTTCCACTGAAACCTTTATATTTCACGAGAAACATTTTGACAGTGAAATGATGAATCACATTGGCAATGAACAATGAGGTTTTTCTTAACATGTTGCTTTGTCTGTATGTTTTTGTTTCCCTGCCTCAGTGGTGCAGCTCTGTGTTGACATTGATTGTAGATAACTGCAGGAAATGCTTGTGTATGTATGGGGGGGGGGGATGCAATCACTAAGGGGACTAATTGGATCGCTCAAAGGAGACAGATTTCCTGAGTTGGTGTCCAGCCCAGTGAAAGTATGTCCTTGCTCCAGCCCAGCAACGCTCTTTACTGGCCGATCCGTCTGTCTCTTACATCCTTCAAAGAACGTTTTACATTGTAGCCTGCTAATTATAGTCAGTCAGGCACTTAGCATGATTTCAAAGGCTGTTTTCTTTCACCAAGAATTAAGATGAAAGTACAAGATTTTTTTTTCTTGTCACATGACGCTTCCTTTGCCAGAACAACCTTTATTTACTGGTGGACACATTCTGCCCTCTAGTGGACAAGTAGCTCTATCTATCTATCTATCTATCTATCTATCTAGTCTGTCTGTCTGTCTGTCTGTCTGTCTGTCTGTCTAGTCTGTTCTTTTATGAGATTTTAAGCAAATATTCCAATAATTTAATGTCACATTTTCATGTTTACTTTAAAAACATATTTTTTTTTATCCATTTGAAAGATTTTATCATAATTGTTTTACATAACCTAGCTATTGTTATTAGATAAAATTAATAAAGGTAGAATTTTAGATCACGGTTATAAGTGACCAATTTTATCACAGTATTATTCAAATGTACTGGAAATTTTCAAGATGTTCTCATACAAACACAACACACACACACACACACACACACACACACACACACACACAGAGAGACTTACATCATAACATGTTGTTTTCTAACTTGTACATGTTAAAATAAATGAGAGAGAGTGTGTAATCAACTTACAAAACCTACACAGTATAAAAAAAGATATTTGAAAAAGATCACTAATCAAAATTAGACAACACTTACAGATACTTACAAGTTATTGATATTAATTTGGCACCTGTTGCTAATTTCCTTAATTATCTGACAAACACTATTTAACTGACAGCTTAACTTTGCAGTTTTCACTTTGCAAGATGGTGAGCGTTCTAAAGTGACTGAACCGCTCTAACAGCAGGTTGTCCAGATGAAGGCCAACAACAGCCATTTCAAGAGAAGTTGGTCAATCCATATCTGTGAATTCTAGAATACTGGATCTTTACAATGTCACTAACTCATTCAAGTCCTCCAAAAAGGCTGATCGTCCATGAAAAACAAATGCACGAGAGGACAGGATAATGCGGAGAATCTCAATCGGTTCAACACTGAATCTCAATCGGTTCAATTGCTTGCTGTTCAATGAACAGGTGCTTGCAAGGTTCAACACTGCAGGGAATTGCTTGTCAGTGTCACATTTAAGAGAATTTGGACTGAAATCCCACTCTGCAGTGACAAACCTCTTATCAGCAGAAAGAATCAAAACGTTGGGTGCTAATACAGCTACATGGCAGGGTAGCAACATGTGATTACTTCCCTGTGTTCATCTCCCATTCAGCCAGCAATTTCCATGCAAGACAATATGCATGTCACAAAAAAATAGGTAAAGCAATTAATTAAACCTGAAAACATTGAAATAAAAAAATAGTGAGAAAGAATCCTGATCTTAACCCAATTCAAAATCAGTGGAAAATCCTTGGTGACAAAGTTACGGCAAAAAACCCATGAACTGTGGAAGAGATTAGAAGAAGTGTGGACCAAGATCACACCATTTCTTAAAAAATAAAAAAATAATATGTGTGGGTGTGTATCAGAAGAAATTTGATACATATATTATGCTGGAAAAGTCGTTTTAAATAAATACATATACAATAAAGAAATTATTTACGTCATTGTGCTTATATATTTGTATCTCTGAGTGCAAACTTTAGCTCTTACTCTTTGCTCTTTCTGTCAGACCCAATGAGTACTTCTGTTATTTTCTGTGCAAACACTCCTTCAGGAGATTCATGACCTCTGTACATCTGATTGTGGACAGTGCAGTTAATTTTTAAACAGAACTCACATGTTGTTTCCCTATTTATTACACACATCACTGTACATTGTTACTGACCACACAACTCACACAAGCTTTATGAGAAGAGACGAAGTGTACTACAGGTCAAGGTGAAAGTTTGTGAATGAACCCTAAAGACAACATGTACAAAAACAAAGAGTCAACCAATCGAAGGTGGATCTCAGCTTTCCAACTTATTTTATTTAATGGGAATTTTTATATCACTTGTTTGATTAAAAAAGTATTAGTAAATATTGATATTTACTTGAAGAGAAACCGATTATGTAGGAGCATTGTTCAGTATTACTAATATATATGTTAACAAATGCATTATTTTAAAGCGTTTACAAAAATTTTTAAAGAGTACAATAAGATATTAGCACAATAACACAATATTGACCAGCTTCTGTTGGTAAATATATGTTTGACCGCTGTCACTCAGATGATCTATTCTAGTGTTTTCATTTTGAATGATTTGTTACTCTGCCTTTTTTAATGATGAAATACTTCTTTGTCTATTGTCTTGTATTCTTGTCAAAATACTTCTTGTCTATTTTCACTGAATTGGAGCAGTTCAGTTGTTTATTTAAAAAGAAAAGGCAAAGTGACCCTTTATTTAAAACGAAAAGATCATCTGAGAGTGACTGCGGTCAAACAAATATTTACCAACAAAAGCCAGTGAACTTGGATGGAGAAAATTCTGGAAAGAATTTAGTAATTATTTCACAAGTAGCATTAAGTGAAAAATATAGCTTTGTTTATTAATGTGGTGCACAGTATCTTCACCTTAAGCATAAAATAAGCATTTTATAGCACTGTATAGTAAAAATTACATTTGTGACCCTGGACCTTAAAACCAGTCAGACCGCCCATTTAAAAACAAAAATGAGATTTATACATAATCTGAAAGCTGAATAAATAAGCTTTCCATTGATGTATGGTTTGTTAGGATATAGGACAAAAATTGGCTGAGATACAACTATTTGAAAATCTGAAATCTGAGGAGAAAAATCTAAATATTTAAATAAATCACCTTTAAAGTTGTCCAAATGAAAAAAGGTACATCTCAACAAATTAGAATACCATGAAAAAGGTCAATATTTTTTGTCACTCATTTCAGAAAGGGAAACCCAGATGCATTACACAGAGTGAAATATTTCAAGCCTTTATTTCTTGAAATTTTTCATGATTATGGCTTACAGATAATGAAAACCCAAATTTCAGTGTCTCAGAACATTAGAATATTACATAAGATCAATAAAAAAGGATATTTTAAACAGAAATGTCAGGCTTCTGAAAAGTATGTTCATTTCTATGGACTCAATACTTGGTTGGGCCTCCTTTTGCATGAATTACTGCATCAATGCGGCGTGGCATGGAGACAATCAGCCTGTGGCACTGCTCAGGTGTAATGAAGCCCAGGTTGCTTTGATAGCGGCCTTCAGGTCATCTGTATTGTTGGGTCTGGTGTCTCTCATCTTCCTCTTGACAATACCCCATAGATTCTCTATGGGGTTCAGGTCAGGCGAGTTTGCTGGCCAATCAAGCACAGTAACACCATGGTCATTGAACCAGCTTTTGGTACCTTTGGCAGTGTGGGCAGGTGCCAAGACCTGCTGGAAAATGAAATCAGCATCTCCATAAAGCTTGTCAGCAGAAGGAAGCATGAAGTGCTCTAAATATTTCCTGGTAGATGGCTGCGTTGACTGTGGACTTCAGAAAACACAGTGGACCAACACCAGCAGATGACATGGCAGCCCAAATCATCACTGACTGTGGAAACTTCACACTGGACTTCAAGCAACATGGATTCTGTGCCTCTCCATTCTTCCTCCAGACTCTGGGACCTTGATTTCCAAATGAAATGCAACATTTACTTTCATCCTGAAAGAGGATTTTGGACCACTGAGCAACAGTCCAGTTCTTCTTCTCCTTAGCCCAGGTAAGATGCTTTTGACTATGTTTCTGTTTCAGAAGTGGTTTGGTAGCCCTTTTCCTGAAGATGTCTGAGCGTGGTGACTCTTGATGCACTGACTCCAGCTTCAGTTCACTCCTTGTGAAGCTCTCCCAAGTGTTTGAATCGGCTTTGCTTGACAGTATTCTCAAGCTTGCGATCATCCCTGTTGCTTGTGCACATTTTCCTACCCAATTTCTTCCTTCCAGTCAACTTTGCATTTAATATGCTTTGATACAGCACTCCTTGAACAGCCACCCCTTTCAGTAATGCCCCTCTGTGACTTACTCTCTTTGTGGAGGGTGTCAATGATCGTCTTCTGTACCATTGCCAAGTCAGCAGTGTTCCCCATTATTGTGGTTTCAAAGAACAAGAGATACCCACCATTTATACTGTATGGATGGTCATTTATTGAAACTCAAATGTAAATATTCTAATATTTTTAGATACTGATTTTTGACTTTCACTAGCTGTATGCTCTAATCATCAAAATTAAAACAAAAAAAACTTTTGAAGTGTTTTAATTTACATGTAATGAATCTAAAATATATGAAAGTTTCACTTTTTGAAATGTTACAAGAAAAATTACTTTTTCACCATATTCTATTTTTTTTTTAGATGTACCTGTACTTAGCAATTATAAATTAAGTTTTGATAAATTTATGGTAGGAAATGTACAAAATATCTTTACTTTAGGATAATTTTGACTAAAGAATTTATAATGTTGATGTATTGTTGGCTTTTTCAACAAATATAACCCGTTACTTAAGACACGTTTTGTGCTCCAGGTTCACATTTTACATATCATTGTTCATGCACAGCTTACAAAATACATACATATTTTTATATACATGTGTGCTTCATATATGTATATGTGCTTCATTCAAAAATATATTTTTAGTATTACAAAAGATACATTTTTTACATAAACGTTTCAAATATAAATAGTATGTACAAGATTTCTTGATTTCCAGTATATACACAATTACTTCATCATTAAACTTTCTTTACATCATCTTGAGAGAAGTTTCTAGCCCTTCAGTGTCTCAGCAAATCAATCAATCATGTAAATAGAACAAAAAGCACAAACTTTGGCTGATCAATACAGTGCACTGGCACTATTCCTGAGTTTCTGGACATCATTTCGTTTCATCAGCAGACAAACAAGTCTGATCTTTCTAATCTGAATCCTCACTGCTGTGTGAACTGTACGAGCTGTCGTAACACTCGGCCATGTAGGGAAACTTATGGATGTTTGGGTTCAGTTTGGGCACCCAGGCACGAGGTACAAGGAATGACGCGAGGTTGAACAAATCCACAAACACTTTGTAACGGTCACTGAAAGATGAGAGAACAAGGCATCTTTATTTTGTGGGCAATCTTATTAGAACTTTTCTGAGGTTAAAGTGTTACTGTTTATCACAGATTTTAATCATTGTGTGAACTATAATAAACAAAATGAAAATGTGTCAAACACTTGTAAACCATATCAGCGAAGATAAGTGAGCATTATGGATGATAACTTGAGATAAGATTGAGCTGTAATCATGCCACCATAGAGTAAGATGATGACCAAAACAACACAAAACCCTAGAGTAGTTTAGTATTTCAGTTTGGAACAAAAAAGCATGTTTCTGAGATCATTAGTGAGACAAACCTGACAGTGGAGCGCAGATAGTGGTATCCTGAAGATCCACCTGTCCCTGCCTTACTTCCAATCATTCTGTGCACCATACAGACATGGTTATCTGGAGCGAAACGTTTGTGGTGTTAGTGTGGGATATGGCTGAAGTTTATGAAGAGATTCTTGAATTTATGCCTAGAATCAAAGACTTACATCTCCACTTGGTCATGAGCATATCGATCTCCATCAGTGCAGTCAGGAGCTGGAAGGGCACCTGGAATCGAGGCTCTTCCCTGGAATACAAGATCTTCACTGTAAAAATATCCTACTCTATAATGCACAAAAACAAGATTGAATACAGTGGATAGTGGATTAAATGTGATCACATACCTATAGAAATTAATCATTAGAGCGCCTGAAGGGCCTTGAAAGAAAGTCGCCGTTCACCTTTTGGGAAAAGATTGAAATTCATTGAGATTAATGCACCATAGACTTTAAAAATACTTTTCAAAGTTATAGTAAATAAAACAGATTATTGGATAATTTAAAAGGAAATAGTATTTCAGACTTTACTACATAATTGTGTTTAATTCAGGGTTACTAACCACTTCTTTGTAATTATCTGTACACATGTACTAGACAATTTCTGAGTGAAAATAGTTCAAAAGGAAATTATACAGCCTTTTCTCAGTGTAGAATTGAAATGGATACTATAAGGTCTTAAAGTGTCCAAAAACATGGTATTACCTGCATTTTACCTTTGTATGGGTACATGGTTCCATAGGCCCTGTCCAAAATGGCATCCACTTATTTTATTATTATTTTAAATTAACTTTTATTTTTATGTTTTTAGTTTACATTAGAATTTTAGTTGATATTTTTTGTAATTATTATGCATTTTTGTCATTTTATTAGTTTGTTGTTGTTGCTATTGCTCCTTTTAGATACTTATTTTAAAGTTTAATTTTGTTTTAGTTCCATTTTAGTTTTATTTATTTCCTGTTCCAGTCAGCCTTGGCAACAGCAGTGTGTTTATTGTATTTTCTTTTTTCATTTATTATTTATATTCCAGTCAACAAAAAGGTTTTTAATAGTTTACATAGTTTAGTTAACAAAAGTAACCCTGCATAGTCTATAATACACTTCTACTGGCAAAGCACTGTGAGCTAATCCTCACCTTTACTTAAAAGATGCTCATGGCGTTTTGGATCAAACAGGGCGGTGAAGACCTCCGTCTGTTTGTTTAGATCTGCCAGAAGGTCCTCCTTCACCTCGGAATCTTCCATTTTCTGTAAGTCAAAGCAATGAGTAAACCTTGAGTATAGCAGCATTTCTGAGAAAATGGAATGGAAAAAATCATTGTGATCGGAGAAGAAAGCAGAACGAACTTCCACTTTGTGCTTCTCCATCTTGAGACCGTCTTCGATGTTGGCTTGAAGTTTTCCCCAGAAATTAAATCCTTCCTTTTCCAGTCCAGGAGTCCTCTCCAGCCATTTCTACAATAAATATTATATAATTGAAATGGCATACTAGTTATGCCAAAAATAGTGGCAGAATTGATTATTGAAGATGAGAGGTTTCACCTCCACCAGCTGAAGGAGAGTGGGTTCCTGCTCTGAACTCAGCAGCGTCTCGCTCTCTTGTCCATGGAAGTTATCTCTGTAGTGTCGTCGGTTGTAGGGGACTCTCAAATGATCCGCCACACCAATCTTAGCCTCCAGAAGACGGAACTGAAGACTCTGGAACCCCGAGGCTGGGGACAGATACTCCCTACAACACATAAGCAACATCTTAAACCTGTCCGATTTGTGCAACAAATCACTCAGACCGTTTTTCTGGATTAAATTATTCACTTAACTCATAGTTTACATTTGCACTGAGTAGATGAATATTAACCTCATGACTGTTTTTTCTCTTTTTTGTAAAATGATGGCCTATTTTACAGGGTTGCTTTGAGCTGAGGCCATCCAGATTTCATCCGAAAAATTACATTTTTGATGAGGTGGCAATTTTGTATGAATTAGTATGATGTGATTCATACAGAAACTTGATTTTTCCACCCTAAACCTGACTGTCAATGGGGCATAAGCAGATCATACGCAAGTATATGAATGTGATTGCATGAATACATATGAAATATCCACCAATTCGCAAATATTTATAGTGGTTATGAATTGCCATGAGAGTGTGTTGACCGAGGATGTTACCTGAAATCAAAGAAGTCCAGGGCAGTCATAGTCTCCAGGACAGCAAACTGCTCCACCAGTAGTTTGAAGATGGTGGTGATCCTGTGGATCCTGCTCACCACCTTCAGCATGTTTCTCTCATCCCGAACCTGTGGACAAAGTCCACATTTAACACAAGGGAGGGGGAGGGGGTTGCACTGATACCACAGAAGAACCTAAGGAACCATTTCCACTAGAAATAACCTTTTGTGGCATGAAAACATTTCCATTTATGTTTAAGGTTCTTCATGATTCCATTGATGCCAAAAACAAGCCTTTATTTTTTAAAAGCTTGAGGAGCAATCAACTCTTCCTGTCCACAGCTCAATATTCATGTTGTTAGTTTAACTCACATGTTTTTTAATGAACAGGTCCCGAACTGAATCAAGCTCCCACAGTATCTGCTTAAACCACAACTCATAAGCTAAAAGTGAAAACAGAATAACAGTCAGGATATGTGGAAATGGACCCTCAAATGGCAAACTTTTTTTGATAATGTTATGTGAGAGCTAACAGGTTTTCATATAGTATGAATACATCGAAATAGATTACCTTGGTGGGTAACAATGAAGAGATGCTCATCGTGGATTTTGTTACCTTTCTGTTGACTCTGCAAAACTTGAGCGCTCAACACCTTGTCAAGCTAACAGCAAACAGATCAAAGTTATTACACCTTAATGCATTTCATGATGTGGTTAAGTCATTTGCAGCTAAACAGGCTCAAAGTTAGGTATGAATAATTCATATCTGGATCAGTACATATACAAAGGTTGATGACTTATTACCTGTAGGTATTCTCCATAGACGATTCCTCCTTTAGTGGCTTTGTTGATGCCCTTTTGGGATTCATCCTCTTCCTCTGCCTGACTGGATTTACTGGTAAACAATCTAATTTTGAGATTCAAAAAATATATATAAATCCATTATATTTGAATTATGTTCAGGTAAAATATAAAAAAAACATTACATTTGATTTAGATTGAATAAATAAAAAAGTTCAAACTAATTCTGAAAACTTACTGTTGCTTTCTTCCCAAAAAAGGACATCCACTCATGGTTTTCCCGAAACTGTCCGACAGAAATTGATCTTATCTATGTTTACTGAACGTTTCACAAGGTTCTGGGTGCTTCTGCAAAGTGAAGCATTTAAAGGTTTTCAGGGTCCAATCAAATGCTGCAGAGCCAGACCCTGCCTATCAAAGCAGACACATGGTAGACATGTGAGTGTGTGTGTGTGTGTGTGTGTGTGTGTGTACAGTTTACAGTCTAATTGCTGTGTGTGTGTGTGTGTGGGGGGGGGGGGGTCAAGTCCAATAAAGCCACGTAGACCAGGGTTGTTATAGTTTCTAACTAAAACTAAAACCAGTTTTGTTACTTGAAATTAAATAAACATTACCTGAAATAAAATATTTTTGTCTGATTTATTTAATTGGATTCTCTTAGGGCTTGTGTGGAAATATGATTGTGTTTTGGGTCATATTTATGCAGAAATATATATAGAACATTCAAAAAATTCACAAACTTTTAAGCAGCACTGTATATAAAAAAAGAAAACTAATAATACAAACTACAAAATCACACAGCAAAATTACTAAAAGTTTAACTAAAATTAAAATGGGAAATAACAAATTTAAAACATCAATAAAACTATAATAGTAACACAGTGATACTAAAATAACACTGATTAAGACCTTGTTGAGGTTTTGGAATCTTTTTTTAAAACGTGTCTTCAGCTGACTGTCACAGCTGCCCAAAACAATACATTTATTATTTATTTAAATGTATTTTATATATTGATTAAATGCTTGTAGCATTATGGTTTGTTCATGGTTTATATATAGTTTACTTGCATTTAGAAGTTTTTTATTTTTTTGCATTAGCTTCTACACCATCGGCAGATAAATATTTACAAGTCTGTATGGTCTTCCTCTCTTAAAATCAAACAAAAACAGCCCATAGCAGTGCTCAAGGGATGGAGGCGTATCATGACAATGTACTGCTAACAGGATTCATTCCAATATAGAAGCTACTACAGAAAATAACTGAAAATGAGATGAACCATAAAGCTATACGAGCACATTTCAAAATGAAGAAAACTTAAATGTAATCCTCATTTTCAAGACTGCATTACTTGGTCAAAAGTAACTGAATAAGCACATACAGTTGTGTGGTGTTTGGGTGCCCATTATATATATATATATATATACAGAGTGGTGCTAAATCAAATCAAACACTAAATCTTATTGAAAGAGGTCCTTTGGGGATTACAAGAAGACTGGCTTGTTACATAAAAGCAGACGTATGCAAACGCACATGTTCCTGTTGGACCAGTATCCTGAAACAGAACATCTGGAACCTGACCAGAAGGCCTACAAACAAATAGATATTTCAGAGACAGAGCTTGAGGTCAAAGGGTGTTGTAGTTTTAATGGGGGCTTAAGTCGGGTTAATGTACAAATTTATGGGCAAACACAAGTAAAAACAAATCACATGCTCCATGGCACATAAGCACTAATGACATAGGAAAGAGTTCACAGAAAACGATGACTAAACAAACTGACCTTGACACTTGCTCAGGTCACATGATCTGACACAAGAGTTAAAGATTCTACCAGCTCTAAAACATAAAATAAGTCCGTATTTGGTGGCCACCCTTTGAGACCCAGCAGGTGAAGAAAGATCCCTCTGGCCATATAACAGTATTGTTGCAGTGGAAGATCCTGGTATACAGTACTAGGTGATATTGTGAAAGTATTGCTCACCCTCATTGAAAACGAATTGTGTCTATTTCCCCATGGCCAGTGTTTTTCCTGGAAGCTTCCTGTGCTACACTTCTCTCCCTCTCTTCACACTACTCCTGCTGCCTGTTTAACGTACTGGAAGCCAAACGAAATTAATGATAAACAATTCAGTGAAATCCCTAGAGACAACGCACACAAAAAGCAAAACACGGAACTGCTCACACTAGACAACTACATATTAGTTTCTATTTTAAATTTGGCTCATTTATTGTACAAATTAACTGTTATTCTGGTGTATTTTTCACTTTTGATTACAATGGGAATCAAAAGGGTTTGTTTAGGGTCAGCTTTTTTTTTGTGAGAATTAAAATATTTTATATTTATCATGTTACAAAATATTTGCTTCTGATAAAAAAAGCTCTTTTGATCTTTAGATTCATTAAAATCATTAAGGTTTTCAACATTGCTAAATAAAATATTAAGAAATAATAGGAAATAAAAAAAATCTAAATCAGTGACTGCCATTGTATAATATATGACCAATTAAAATGTAAATGAAAAGTCAAACATGATGATTATTTGCATGAAGTTAATGCAACAAACTAATTGGTCTTGCTTTGTTTCGATTACCTTTTCTTCAAAGTGAGTGGTGCTAAATAACAACCAACATTAAGCATAAAATCTGAACATTTCCCATACCACATTTTAGCAATGAACAAAAAGAGACTTCTGGTTGTGACATTTATTACAGAGCATTAAGCAGGGGGGGGAAATTTCTAAACATACAATTTTTATTAAAGCAAATAAAAATAAAATGTGTATAAAAAGACTGCAATGACAAATGTACATTTCCACAAAAATAAAAAGTGGTGGGATTTAATACCTACAGAACATCTCCAAGAATACGGACCCACGTGACTTTTTCCATATTTATTTAGCATTAATCATTACAAATACACACATTTCCCTGAGGAAATTAACCACTCCTGCTTTAAAAGAACCAGTGGCTGATCATTTGCTCATGTTTGATAACACCGTTCTCAAATGAAAATGAACATACGGTACAAAATGAATAAAAGCAAGGAGTAATATTGTGTACTGAATAACCTCCAGTAATCAAACACTCTTATTCCTGTGTGAACTGCAGATATGACAGACGACATGAACATGGCCCCGGCTTTGAGAAAAAAAAGCACATAAATGATTGCTATGGACCACAACGAATGACATAGCAGATATATTTCAGTGTGCACTTGAAGATGTAAAAGTGAACAAAACAATACAAATGTGCATAAGGTGCAGGTTTGTTATTGTGACAGGATTTAATGATGTTCTTTCTCCAAGGCCTAGCAGCAACCTACTGCCTCCTAGAGGAAGAGAAACTGATTGCCACACCACACCGTTCAGATCAAGACAAACAAAAATAATTATACAATTCAAATAAACTTTGCATTAACAAGAACAATAATTAAAAAAGAAAATAAAGGTGACATATCATGAAAATCTGACTTTTCCAGATTATAAGTGCTATAATCAGGTCCCCAGTGCATCTACCAACCAAGGAAACGTGAAAAACATTAACCCAGTAACTTTGTTTTGATAAGCCTTTTTCTGCAAGTGTCTGAAAAAAAGAGCAAAGTGATCTCATTATAATATTACCGCTCCTTAATCTGTAAAAATTCACCAGCTGCGCCGTCATTTTGATTTTGCAAGCGACAACGGTGTAGCAGTTCTAATGCATGGTGAAAGTTTGAGCAAAGCATGCTAACTGTTCTGTCTTTGGCTGCACTGACGAGCACAGAACACTATTTAGAGTCCCAGCCTCAGAGGAGACAAGAGAGCAGTGATTTACTTACTGTATATTACGCTGCTGCCACACAGATCTGATATAAACGTGATTTCATTCCCAGCTGTTTCCCTTCACAGAAATAACCGACTGCTTTATAACTCGTGTGTTTTTAACGTAAACTTGTGTGTGAATGAGAACTTCGTTTACTCGCATGCCGTGACAGCCGCTTTCTGTCCGTGTGCACTCAGAAAGCCGTCTATCAGAAGTTTAAACTAACATGGTTTAAAAAGCATGATTTCAGTGCAATAAACATGATAATCTGAACTAAAACAGATGTTTTTAGCAGGTACGAGCTGAAATGGCGCAGCTCTATTGTGGAAAAGGGGGCGGGAGCAGCAGCTCATTTGAATTTAAAGAAACGGGCATGAAAATCAGAGTGTTTCTAGTCTCAGCCCCAGACGTCACTCACGGACCGTTGGCTAATCGTCTGATGCATATGGTACACTTATCTGGAAGCACTTCAGGAGTGTTGAAGTCGTCGTCGGATTGGTTGAATTATACAGGATTTCTGGGAGACGTTTGCGTCGCGTTCTTTAATGTTTCGCCTGGAAACAAAGAGGCCGTGACGCCAAACCCCCTCACGAAAGAAGAAAGCCGTCGTGTTTACAAATGTGACGGCGAACGCTTATCAGATTCACCTAAATGCTGGATTTTCAAAAGTATGTGAAATATTTAAAGTTCGCGGCATAGAATTTTTTAAATACATCTGAGAGTTTCACACACCGGTTTGTTATTGTGGTGACATTTCCACGCCCAGAAACGTGACGCTGAACGAAATGAACCGTGATTGGTTGTTTGACATGTCGGTCTTGGCCATATGTTCCAGACCTTCAGCCGTCAGTCTGAAGACCTGGCTACGCGAGACTAGAGTGTTTCTGCTTCCACACAAAATAGGCATTTTCAAAATGATATAATAAATAATCTGTGGGGTATTTTGAGCTGAAACTTCAGACACATTCTGGGGACACCAGAGACTTATATTACATATTGTAAAAAGGGCATAATATGTCTCCTATCCCAAAATCATTCATCATTGTGTTCACATTAGTTAAGGACATACAGGTAAAACAATTAATAAATAAAAAGATTGTTGCGTTTGTTTATCCATCTGGGGTCAGTAGATGGTGCGAACAGATTCTTTGAGGTGTTAGTCTACAAAACTGATACATGATATAATTGATCGTCTCACCAACGTGATTTTTTTTTGTTGGCCCGTTCAATGAATGCCCAGCAAACATGCATTTTTGATAAACAAACATACGAATACAACATCGGACAAACACGGTTGAAAAGAACACACTGCAATTAATTCTGATTCAATACCATTTCATAAAACAAACAGTACTAAAGTATTGCGGAAATGGAGCAATAAATACAGAGACAGATTCAGCCCTTTTTCGGATTAAACTGAAGAAATAAAAATGCCCCATACGCTAAAATAAAATCAACATGAATTTGAAGTCCAAACAATAAATAAACAAACATGGAAGAAAACCTATGATCAGATTGTAAGATTTACTGGGTGAACTTCAACTTTATGGGATCCTTTGTTTTCACAGAGCCTTTAAGGTTTGTGTAGAACATATTTAATATGTTCGCAAATTGTATTACCTCACATATTATTTATTAAATGAAGAGAAGCCCAATAGACATGCAACTGGTATTTATTTTAATAGAATTTTACAATTAATAATTTTTCATTTGAAACTACTTCTGTCTGTGTATTAAAATGTAAAAAAAAGACACCAATCTAAGTGAAATGTCTGACCAAAACTTCACATGCACCATCAATGGCTTGGATTTTTAGATGAGCGACAATACACACTGTCAGAGATAAAACAAATGTGACCATCTGATACTGTTTAGTGGTTAATCTCAGGAACACCACAAGTGAAATCATATTAAAACACATTTTCCTTCAAAACCAACCAACCAAACCAAACAGAAAAAATACACGGAGGCAAGCCTGCAAGTTGAGGATAGTTGAACTGCACTGCATTAATTGTGCAAGTAAATCACATCTGGAAAGAGGGAAGGGATCATCTGCAACATTTCGAACCTTCAGCTTTGTTATTAATTACATTTATATAGAGACACTCAATTTTACATAGTAAGGGGCTCCTCAGTGCAGCATCATGGATTTTATGTGGAGAGGAGACAGAATGAAGCCAATCAGTTATGGGATGATTAGGATCATGAAGGATTTAATACTCTTTTTCGATCCTGGATTATGAACAGAAGTATTAAGCAGCAAAACCGTTAATAAGTCATGAACAAATACTGTTATGTGGCCAATTTTGAGTGATTTCATTGGCAGCCTGATTTGATTTGGATTGCAAAATTTGAACATACCATTTTCAGATGGTATCCCCACCTCAAAAAAAGACTCCAGTTTAAAGCGGTCAATTGTACTTTTTCCTAATGAATGTGCCCTAAATTTCTTTGTCAACAATCAATGCACCTGAGCCCCTTCCAACAGATTCCAAATGCAATTCCTAGAAATGCGTCATTGCAAAAACAATGCTGCTGAATAAACCAGGACTTGTCGTGACACTGTTTTCAACAAAAATCTGTAAAAACTTTCAGGATGGACCAAATCAAAACCCATCACTGGATACTGCGCCAGGAGACGTGAACAAAACACAAACGGCTTTCACAATGTTTGCCTTCCTCAGCTGAATCCCGCCTCGATTCTTCCATGGGTAGAGATATGAAAAGTAAAGATCATGTGTAATTATATATCTACCTCGATATATTTGTAAAAACGAGCTGGCTGTAAATGAAGCTGGATCTTGGATTCTGTGAGCCACTAGAGTTTGGTTTGGTTTGTTCCACATGCAGCGATGGTTTCCAAAGCGTTAACATGCAGCCTGTAGAGATAATGCGCTACCGACTACATAAGACGTCGCTTGAAATCCAGCTGATATCCGTAGAAGAGCCACCAGGTCCATGAAATCATGGAGAAGGTGATGTAAAGAGCCACATTTGTTCAATGTTCAATCAGTTTGCGGTCTACATGATGTCTTAAGGGGATATCGGTGGCAAACCGAATACACTGGAGCTTTCACAGTTCCCAGCATATGAACCAGCCCCCCAAAAAAAATCTTGAGCAGCAGGGGGGAAAAAGAAAAATCAAAGAATAGAGACAATGAATCACCTCAATATATCTTTGAGGTGTTAATACAAATTCTTCTTTGCAGGTTTTTGGTGTTTTTATCGTATCTCTTTTAACAAATGTGTTATATTTGACAGTGCTTCACTTGTTTAAAGGTATCCCTGGTGGTTTGGACATGCGATATGGAGCATGTTGGTGGAAACGCTAGGAAACGGCCTCGATCTGGTTGGAGCAGTCATCCGGATAAGAGGCGGGTTTGGCTTCAGTCGTGCTCTTAGGTTTGGGAGGCCAGTCGGGATCCACGCTCAGCTCTTGGGCCAAGTGCATGTACCGAGCCTTGGGCACTTTTTTCTGCCGGCAGCAGAGCCAGGAGAGGCATTTCATTCCAAACATGTCTATTCCTTCCTATAGACACATACACACACAAACCGGCCAGGGGGAAGAGGAGAGGAGAAGAGAAGATAACAAGAAGTCTGGTTTTATCATTTCCTTCGAAGGACAGAATTCAAACCTGTGATGGAAACACTAAGCTGTAACAAAATAAGATGAGATATACATTTTCATTTTCGAATGCAGAAACAAAGTCAGAGCCTTCGGTCTGTCTGTACAGTATGTCATGCCTGAGCACATGCAAGGGTAATGACTCTTTATGCCAATTAAAATTAATACCAAAACTTAAGGACCAAAATGATTGCTTTAGTAAACTTTTGAAGCTCAAATGGCATTAAAAAGTATGTTCAGGGTTCAAATCCATAGCATGCTGACAGTTTCCACAGAAAATTATTCTGAGTTTTTAAAACAAGCAAAAGTTGTGTACAAAGTAATGCGCCTACAACACAAGTATGGGGAAGGCCACCGCACTGGGATAAAAATAAAAAATACACTCAATTATAAAATTAAACATTAAAATGGTACTTGCGTGAAAAAACTACTTATAAAGCTAATGTGGTAAAGAGTGACGAACACAAGTTAATTCACCTGTTGGCATATGTTGGTATGGCAGGATTAATATAAGCTTCAACAAAATGAGGAGCAATGCATTTCATTTTGTGAACCCATCTGGAGGCCCAGCTCCATGGACTTCCATTGTAATTGCATTATTGTAAACAATTTTGGCTTCTTTTTACGTTCTCGTCAAAATTATGTTTAGTGGTAATCAAAGACAGGCTAGATACTGTCAATAAAGTTCACTTTAAACCTGGAACATTCTTTTAAAGGAATATTCCAGGTTATGTGCAATTTAAAGTCAATAATAGCTTGCTTATTGCATTGTAACTTTCTCTATATCAGTGTTGTTATTGTTAATTAAAACTGAAACTAATGATTAAAAATAATTTTATAAAACGGTTCAATAAATATAACAAAAGCACAACAGAACTACCAAAACTTTTCAAATGAAGAACTGAAAATATAAAATAAAAATATAATTTAAAATCTGTATATAAATAAATCTGTATGAGGACACAACACGTTTTACATACGCTTTTCAGATGCAACCTCAAACAATTACATTGGTAACTTGCAACCAGATGTTTATCCAACTAGAAAAGTTTCCCCACTTTAAAAAGATGATTCAAGCAAGTAAAAATGACAAAATTGACAACAGGCCAGACTCGTTTTGAACCCTGAACATTAATTAAAAGGAAAAATCGGAGTTATTTACCCTCCAATGTCTATGACAACTTTATTATGAGAACTATTCACTACTGTTCAAAAGTTTGGGATTGGTAAGATTTCAACATTTTTCTTCAAGTCTCACCATGGGTGCATTTATTTGATAAAATCAAATATTCTGAAATAATATTATTATTTTAAACAACGGCTCTAGTGATGTTTTAGATAAATGTAATCTATTATTCCTGATGGGAACAAATGGAAGGTTCAAAGGCAAAAATTATGAATAAAAAGATATCAATTTATCAACAAAAAAAAATCTTACTGATCACAAACTTTCGAACAGGATACCAGAATGGCATTTTTCATAAAAGACTAGTTACATGGTACTGCAAATGCTACATTTAGTTATACAAAATCAATAGTTCCTCCGCAAAAACAAACTCCTTCCCATAGACATTAAGCTGCAAACAACCCGGAAAGTTCCTTTAACCAAACCAGAAGCTTAATTCAACACACAAAACACAATGTATCAGAATATTAGTGCAAGTTTTGCGATTCACCGAGTTAGCCATTAAGCACTGCTCTGTTTGCCACATACCTGCACAGTCACTGCGGTTTAAACAGACGCAGAGCTTACACATGTATGCAGTAATTGCCACTACAGAAGGAGCATTAGAGGAAAATGGGGGGGAAGAGGGGAAATCGTAAGCCCCCGGAGCATGACAAAACAAGAGTCCTAACAGGGGACACTAGAGAGCGTTCAGAAAAATCATGTTGGTGCATGCAAGGCCAAACGTTAAGACAGGGTGCTGGGTGAGAGGGAGAGAGAAGAGGAGGAGGAAGGAAAGGGAGAAAAGAGTGAAAGTGGACACCAGGAAGTGAGAAGGCAACGGTGAACAGAAGTGTCAGATTTTTTTCCAACCTGTGGTGTCGGGCCTGCAGGGGAGACGCCAAAGCTGCCCTGCTTGTCTCTGCTGAACACATGCTTCCATAAGATGACGTCAAGCACGACGGTCTAAAGAATATCGCAGTAGAGCGGAAAGAATGAAGAAAGCTACTGATCACATGGCTAGCAAAAGATTTATGGTCATCATTTGTTTCTGCTTTTTCCTTGTCAAGAGCAAAACTAAATACATTTCTTGAAAGGGCAGTGATTTTTTGGGATTGTGTTAGTTTAAGAAAAACAGCGGAGGCAAGAGAATTACATTATTCTGCACTAAGTGTCATCAGTTCATTGGTAATGAACATACAGCGAGATCACAGGATCTTATTGGCTGTTGTAGTCTAGTGTTCTACTGATTGACAGGTGAGAGAGAACGGTGTGACCTGTATTTAGCACCAGGAAGTCATTGGGATCTAAAAGGCGAAGCAAATAGCCACCATGATGATCGCTGGCATTTCTTAATCAGGGTGAGGAGCTTTCGCCCAAAGACGACAAGAATAATTTGACTCTTTCTTTGGGATTCAGAGACAGAAGGAGCTGCTGATGGAATCAGACACACTGTACAATACATGGCCTGGCTATACGGGTACAATATAAATGCTGTCTCCTTATCCTGTGGATCAGCCTCAGCAGAGCGGAATTCACTTCTGGATAGGGATGGGAATCATACGAAATCTTGGCTTCTCATTTTCATTAATGATTATTTTAGTGCTGTTAGCTATAGATTTTAATAGTGTTATACCATTAAATTATGAATATTTACAGTCTCACAAAAGTAAACCCCTCATCAGGCAATTTTATATATCTTTTCAAGGGACAATACTATAGAAATAAACTTGGATATATTTTAGAGTAGCTTACCAATGTAGAACTTGTAGCAGTAAAGATTTACTGTCCTCTAAAATTAACTCAACATACAGCCATATTGTCAAAAAGCTGGCAAAAAAGTAAATCCTAATATAACAGCATGCATTTTAACCATGCAAAGCCACATGTTCTATGATCATGTTCATGTTTTTGTCTCTTACAGGTCCATACAAACTTGGTATCTTGTTTTAAATAATTTGGTTCTTTGAAAAATTCTCTCACACTGACCACTGGATTTCAACATGCACCTCATGATAACTAGAATTGTTGCTCTCCACAAAGATGGCAGGCTATAAGAAGTGGTAACAGCCTGATGAGTTACAGTACAGTGGCCAGGGTTACAGAGGTTTCCAAGACGGATTTCCCTCAGAACAGGCCCACACATGGGGCGATCAAAGAAATTGAGTCTGTATTGTACTGTGCGTCAGGTAGAAGCTGGCTTCAAAAAACAGACGCATATCTGCCATTGCTTTAGAGGTTGCAGAAGTAAAGGTATTGTCATGCTCAGACCATATGACACACACAACAACAACAAGTCTGATGCTCTCGTCCCAGAATAAGCCTCTTCTGACTGGCACAAAAAGCTGCAAAACCGTTTTGAAGACAACCTGGCCAAGAGCATGAATTACTGGAACCATGTCCTGTGGTCTGATGAGTCTAAGGTAAACTTGTTTGACTCCGATTTAGCATGTGTGGGGACACCCTTGAGGAGTCAAATAAAATTGTTGCCTTGTCTACAGTGAGCATGGTGGTGGTAGCCATGGTCTGGGGCGTCACTGCTGGTACTGGGGATGCAGTCATTGAGGGAAACTTGATTCCAATATGAGTGACATTTAAGCAGAAGATTGCCCTCCCTTCAAATTGTTTCCAACATAACTACCCCAAACACACTGCCAAGATGACAACTACCTTGCTGCTGAGGTGATGGTGATGGAGTGGCAAGATCCTCTATTGCACATGCGGGCATCCTCTAACGGAAGGTGGAGAAGCACCATTGTTTTAACATCCAGACCCTGGCTTATGAGGAGTGGAAGAGGATCCAGTAACAACCTGTGCACTCTGGTGATCTGCCCAGGAGGATTAAAGCAGTCAGATAACATAGTGCCTACAAAAATTGAACAGTTTTGACATGTTCATTAGGATTTACCATTTTTGTTGCGAGTTATTTGGACAATAATGGCTATATGTTGAGTTATATTTAGAGGACTACATGTACTTTATACAAGCCAAATTGATATCTTATATATTCAAGTTTAATTTGTGCTAGCCCTTGAAAGATACAAATTGTTGCTGAAATGTGAGGGGTGTTCATTTTGTGAATACTATATATTAGATGAATTATTTAGAGGAAATTTTAGTTAATTAAATGAATAGCAAATAATATAAATTATAAAAAAGAGCTAATTATTACAACAAAAACCAGATGTTCAGATTTTAAGTTACAAAATTATTGTCTTTTAGACAGTGAGTTATTTTTGTACATATGGAAAAATCATAAAAGTAAATCATAAAAATAAACAAATATATTATGACTTATGATTTTCAAAAAAAAAACAGTAATAAAAAAATATAAACGCATATTATTAAATAAATATAAACATATACATATATATATATACTTCAAAAGTTTACATTCACCTTTCAGAATCTTAAAATGTATTATTTTACCAGTAAGAGGGATCATACAAAATATGCTATGTTTATTTAGTACTGACGGAGTAAGATATTTCACTAAAAGATGTTTACATGTAGTCCACAAGAGAAAATAGTTGAATTTATAAAAATGACCCCGAAAAGCCATGAAGACAGATTTTAATGCATTAGATGCTAGAAAACTTTTTTTTTACTTTTTTCTTCTGGAAAACATGTAACTTCTGTAGCCTGAAGGGCAGCAAATTAAAAACATATGATATTTAGAAAACAAGAAAAATATATACACAATTCTATTCAAAAGTTCTTAATACATGGTTTTTCCTTCTGGACATCAGTAAGAACGTTTGAACGTTCTGTAATAGTTTCTCAGTCCCTCAGTTGTCCTCGAGGAACATGGATCAAAATACAGTCAGTTGGAAAGAGTTCAAATACACAAAAACTGAGAAAACCAAATCATTTGTGGGACCTGAAGGATTTTTCTGAAACAGAAGGAAGTTTAACTGTTCAACAAACAAGAGACTCATGAACAACTAACTAAACCAAAAAACACAGGTGGAACATCAACACAGTTAAGAATTAAGCAGAAAATTTTGAAAAGGGTCTTTTTATAAATTCTATTATTATTTTCTCTTGTGGACTCAAAAACATATTTTATGGAAATCACTCAGTAACTAAATAAATAATAGATATTTGTTTCCCTTACTTTGTAAAATAATCAACATTTTGAATTCTGCAAGGTTAAAATGTTTTGACTTCAACTGTACATATTTATATAATTCTGAATTAGCACCAGCTTTTTGATTCCCAACCCTATTTATGGTTTTCTGTATATCCCCATCAAATTCACTTGAGAGTTTTAATTGGGTTACAGCAAGAGCAGTGTGTTATGACCCTGGCTGAAGTGTCCACTACATCTGACAGTCACATCCTACAAAAAAAGCATCATCCATAATATACTACTGTACTTTCCCAAATATATATATGAGCTAGCAATACAACTACATAATGATTTAATTCTCCAACCTTGATTTTAACAAAATGACCAGTTTATTTTCATATGTGAATATCCACAAAAAATAAGGTGGCAGATGTAACAGCCTAATGTTCCCACTTACCTCGATGAAGACAGACACTAGGGTGTTGCCCAGCACGATGAGCACAATAGACACACGCCAGCTCAAAGGAACACATACAAGCTGAGGAGAATGAAGACAATGTAAGGAACATCTTAAGACAGACTATCGTTCAAAGGTCAGTAAGATATTTGTTTTTAAAGAAATTAAACCTTTCAGCTAGGATGCATTAAATTGATCAAAAGTGACAATACTTTAATAATATAAGATAATAATATAATACTTCTATTTCAAATAAATGTTGTTCTTCTCAACTTACTATTAATCAAAGAATAATAAAAAAATCATACTTTTCCACAAAATTATTATGCAGCACAACTGTTTTCAACATTAGACACTTATCTATCTCTGAACAGTCTAGGTTTTATAAGTGCCTGAGTGATAATTACTCAAAGCATAGGCCATATATTACAGTTTCTTACCTCTAAAAAATCATTGATTCCAGAGATTGGGACAAACATGATGAAAACCAGGAAAACGGTGAGAATTAAAGCAGAGAGTACAAACGGCCCTGAAAGAAGAAGAGGAAAAAAAAGACAACCAGAAAACAGTCACTGAAGAATAAGTGAGAAGCGCATTAGCATTTCCTCTGTTTTCAAGACAATGATTATAATCATATATATGACATCACTTACATTTTAATTCTAGAGAAACTTAGAGAAAAAAAAAGCTAAAACTAAACAAATACCCAAACTTAAATGCACAAAAATATCAGGATGCAGAGAGAGACCGCAAACATTATATCTATATAACATTCAATGGGAAATATTCAAAATGTACTCTTAATGTTCCATATGCATTAAATAGAATATAAAAAAGTGAGGGGGATTTTAAAACAATGCTGCTTTGTGAGTTTGTCACACTGCGCTGTAAATGCATCAAGCTGAAAAAAGTTCATCCTTACAGTTCTTGTAGCTGGGCTGGCGGAAAGGCTTTCCTTTGGAGAAAACAATGGCGATAACGAGGTACTGAAAAGAAGAGACGAAGAAGAGTGTGGTATTCACATCATTCGGGATTATTTCTTCACTCTCTTCAGTGGAGTTTTTCATGTGATGGGGAGCGGAGCAGTTGTAGAAACTGGAAAAATTCAAAGACTAGAGCTGATTTAAGATTGTATTTTTTTTATGCAATCAAGGTTAAGTATGAAAACAATATGGAGACTGTTTAAGTGTGTTGCAGTGCCACTAATGCACTGTACTCACTCTGGTTTGGAGTACCAGTCCAATTTTTGGATCAAGAGGAAGGCCATGATCTGGAAACCCAGGCAAATGAGAATCTGGGTCAGAACTGAGAAGAGGAGAGGACCTGAGACGAGACCGGAGGGAGGTCTCTGAGCGACAAGCTCCTTCCATGCGGAATTCAAACTCACTAAGAGCAAATGAAAGAAAATGTACTTACGAATAATCAACGTACCTCAGTTTTCATGAGCTCAATATATTAGTGTTCAATCTAAATGCTTTCTGACAACATGACATCAGAATATTTACTCCATCTAGTTTATTGCATATTATTTTCATGAAAAGGTTTGCAGCCATTAAAATCAATTTGAGCTGAACAAGAAAGACATTACAGATCGTACTCACTAGTGAAGACAATTAGAAGAATGATGGCCATGTCGATGAAGAGAAACTGGAAGTCGCCCAGGTTACTGCGAATCTGAAATGCATTACTAATGGATCAGGAATGTAGAAGCAATCTCAGCATGAAATAATGACCTTCTGTCAATCACAAGCACAGAAAGATGTATAATAACTACAGTAAGTAGTTCAGTGAAAGACAAGGACACTTACGGAGTAGAGAAGGGCGACACTGAGGCATTGAATAATACTGTACAGAGCCATGAACTTAAACACACAGAAGGAGGTGATGAGAGCCGCTCTGCCCTCCCTGTGGAGAAACAACATGTGTGAGACGAAAAACAGGATGGTTTGTGAAAAGAACATTTGTCATTGGGAAACGCTGTCTACAATGCTGAAGGTCCAAACAAGCACCCTCATCAACTCCAAATGATTTACTTTCAAAACATTCAATTTGATGCGCATCGGCATCATTTAAGACTAATACAGCATCCTAAGCAGTTTCCACAGAAACCAATTACTCACAGTAAAACTCAGTTTGCTTTAAAATAGCCCTATTTATAGCCTTATAAAATATTTTGGAAAAATGTTGTCAATATTTATTATTTAAAATTAACATTTTATTTAACAATATCACTATATTTCAATATGCCTATAAAAATTAATGATGATTATTATTATTAGATTACTAAATAAAAATATTAAACAAAATAATAAATATTATGACAGCAGATTGTCCAGATGAAGGCCAATAGCAGCCATAGCCATGCTTTATTTATTTTTGTATGTCTTAATTTCTTCATTTTTAACATTATACCATCTGTCAAGCTTTTATTTTGGCAGAAAAAAATGCAAGGAGCCCTTAAAGCTTCTCTTTATAGATAATTTCATGTGGAGCAGCATTTATTGTAAATGTATTTATCGTTTCAGCTTAGCCAAAGGAATTGTTAATGCAGGATGTCACATGTTTTGGGGTTTCTGTTTTGAGTCCTGAAAGTTATTGTAGTGCAATGAATTCAGTCTGAAAACGATGATTTTTCTTGTTGGGGCTTGAAACAGAGCTGTGCTGTGGTGCAGTTAGGACACCTGATCAGATTGGGCACGCAGGTGATGCTGGGAGTTGTGGATGTAAAGGGAGAAGCAACTGAAGCCTCCAGCTCTGACAGGGAGATCCCAGCATGAGCTCTCTTCAGTGCCTGAGGACAAAACAGACAGACATCAGCTACACATGACACTTTCAGAAGCGTAAAAAACACACGTAACCCTTGAAAATAAGATTTTAAAGTCTCTAACCCCACAGTCGTTCGCTCCGTCTCCACACATTCCAACAAAATAGCTGCAGTAGAGAGAGGGACAAAACGTTTACCAATGGTTTTATTACTTCTTATGGAAATATGAGTAATACTTTGTAAAACCCCAAGTATACACCAATGATTACTATTCTAAATAGACATGTAAACTGAGTGTGTGTGTGTTAATACTCACTCTACACTTTCTAATGTCTCAACAAGCTGAGTCTTCTGGTCAGGCGCCATCCTTGCAAACACTGTTCCATGAAGCACCAGCTACACCAACATCCATAACACAATAAATACCATATATATATAAAACCCATGTGTATACAAATCAAAAAAAAACTTTTTTTGTACCTTCTGTAGCAGGTCCTGGAAATGCTCAGTAATTACAGCAAATGATTTGCCGCTCATGGCAAAGTGATACTGTTCATGAGTTTTCATCTCATCCACAGAATGCTCATCTTCCATAATAATCTCCATCTCCTGCCATCAAAGAGTACAGAAAGATGCTAAAGATCATGCTTCTTGAGATATATTTTGCGGATTACCATAGATGAATGCATATATTGCATGGGCATGTGTACTTCCATTGCATGCATCTTACTGTAACAGTAATTTTGATAAAGGTATCTGAAAACGGTGTTAACATTCCACAAATAATGGTGATTGATCTCAAACTGTATTAAAAAAAGGTTCGTTTTACGGTCTTAGGGGTTTGGAACGACATGGGGGGGGGGGTGATTAATGACAAAATCTTTTTATTTTGGTGTGAATAATCCCAGAATATTAATTCCCACAAAGCCGCAGTGACTGGGTGACTGACCTCTAGTTTGGTGGGCTTGTTCGAGAGTTTGCTGGGTTTGTCGGCATAGTGCCAGGTGATCTTGGCAGCCTGGCCGTCTTTAGGGGGCAAAGCGTCGGCAATAATGACTCCGTCTTGTGGCTGAATCATGCCGCAGTCTCGTGCCACAGAGATAGCCGTCAGCATGTTGTCACCTACACAAAAGACAAAACAAATCACCTTCCAAAACAGAACAATTTGAAATCCCATTCATAGACCATTCAAAATACTGGTACAAAGGTACTTTTTTATTAGTCAGTGGACTGAGATGATGGCTGGTGTCTGGCAACGACCCAATGCTCCTCATGATTGCAAGAGTAAGTCATGCACAAACTCAATCTGCTTACATTCACAATGCTGCATTCAGCCTCGTCTGAACTTTGGAGCGCTTGGCTGGTAATCTTTAGAGCTGATAACCTTATTAGACGAGATTCCAGGAATACCTAATGAATTAAACTACAAAGCTCCCAGACTCCTGTCTGCCTGCGGCTGGTCCCCCTAAACTCCCTTCCATCTTCAAACAACATGGGCATATTCAGCTCCTGGCAATCTAACCATATGAAATAATATAAATAAGGTAATAACTGAACCAGGTCTGTTGGACACAAGTCAAACATGTCCTGCTAGGAAAACATATCGAACTACTACGAGAAAACATTTATACATTATACACTAGTAAAAGTTTTGTATGCAAGTATTTTTGTAAAGGAATTTATACTTTTAAATCAGCAACGACACATTAAATTGATCGAAACATTTATAAAGTTATACAAGATTTATATTTCAAATAAATGCTGTACTTTTGAATTTTTTATTCATTAAAGAATCTTAAATATATTATAACGTATATAACAATAAAAAACAGCTCTTTAAAATGTTAATATTTCACAATATTAGTATTTTACCTATCAAATAAATTAAGTCTTGATGAGCAAGAAACTTTCCTTCAAAAACATAAAATATATATGTGAATAGCCATGTTCGAAGTTTTAAATATTACTATATTAAACTGGCATGGACGTATATATATATAAAAACAAATCACCAGTAGAACATGTAGACCACAGAAGACATGTTTTCTGTACCTGTGACCATAACGGTGCGTATGTTGGCACGTCGTAGTTCTTCCAGCACACCTGGAGTTTCCGATTTCAGCTTGTTCTGCATGATGATCATACCCAGAAAATCCATATTTTTCTCAATTTGATCCCTGTAGAGGAAGAGAGACCAAATATAGTTAGACATCAAATCAGAGCACAAAATGGTAAAAGTTCCAGCATAACATCGTAAATTTTGTAAAATACCTTAATTTTGATTGAAATGCCAGTAAAAAGATTCAACTTTACCGGTTACTGTTCTGCACTTTGTGAAATGTAAGTTTGGACTCCAGCCGTCTGTGTGCCAGCGCGATGACCCGGAAGCCCTGTTTGGTGTAGTCCTCCAGAACCTCTGCAAAATCCTCTGGTACTGATGGTGCATTGTGAGGAAAAATACTTCAATAAAAAACTGATTTGAAACTCAAAAAACATAAGATATTAATAACCGACTGATTTTTTCTCTAACCTGTTTCTTTCTTACACAGGCTTGCCACGACCTCTGGAGCTCCTTTCAGATAGGCGTCCATACGTCTCTCTCCGATCTGACGGACAACCACGCTCATTCTCTGCAGAGCGGAGGAGAAGGAGAACTGCCGTACGATACCGATCATATATGACGCCTGCAGCATAAAAAACAACAACAGACAGTATGTAAACACTCATGTGTGTCCATAAAATTCATAAATGAAATACAAATAATAGCCATTGTACATACCGAGAGCTCATAGAGTTCAGACAGTTCCTGGAAAGAAACAGCAAGATATCAGAACAATGTTTTAAAAACAAATCATTTTGATTGTAATAAGCAGAGAAATGCTCACCATGTCCTGTTCAGGTGATATGACTGATGGCGGCAGAAGCTGATTGGGTGGTTTGACGTAAGTGAGTTCAATGCGGTCGTGGTGAGCCGTCTCCTCTTCTGTAGCTTCCACCAATATCTGAAGACCACAGGTAGACAGAGCGACACCAAAATAAATAAAAACATGAATGAGAACCTTCTGTTCTCATGTCACAGCAGACACTGACCCAGCCTGTGGCCTCGAACATCTTGAGGTCTAGTGGATCTCCAGAGAGCTGACCCTCAATCTTGGTGAGAGAGTGACAGGTGGCCATGCAGGACACAAACTTGGTCGTTACCAAGCTCTTATCGTCTGCTTTTTCTTCTGAATGGCAGAATCTAGGGAAGAGAGATTCTGAGAGGTCAGAAAAGACACTTAAATGCCTGCAGTGATCATTCAAAAACAACTGAGAATGTTCTGATAATCCATTTAATCTTTATTTTAGAATTATGATTATACCTGCCATCTTCTGCTCGTTGAATTCCCCACATGTCCAAGCCATCTTCTGTGAGAGTGCCGGTCTGAAATGATGCAGAGTAATAAGACATTTTTTTAATTAATAAATTATAAAATAATAATTGTTATATAATAATAATAATCTGTTTTACATTATTATTATTAGTAGTAGTAATACAGTTTATTAAATAATCAATTTGATTATTATTAGCAACAATAGTAATGTTTAAATAAGTAAATAAATGGTTTAATAATCAAATGAAGAGTTCAATTTGCAAAAACAGATAATTTTTTAAAATGTTTTAAAAAATTCTCAAAAATCATGTTTTTTCATTGTGCATTCCAATTAATCTCAATCAAACTGCAGTTGTTGTTTTATTGACTTAGTTAAAAAATAAATAAAAAAACAGCTAACACAATAAAAACATGATTTAAAAAAAAAAAGTTATGTTTTTGCAAAAAACTCTTCAAATATTAACCTGTTAAATGAAAAAATATATATAAATTATTAAATTACGTATTACCTAAAAATACTGCACAATATTAGACAATGAGGTGCCAAAATGTCACCACAATTCACCCTAGTTTTATGAAAAATAACCAGATTAAATAACGTGTGTGTGCTGAAAGTGGTTTTTAAAAGACATTCATAATATTTGACTTCTGTTTAATTCAGGTTTCTTTAAAAGAAAAGGACTTCAGTTTCCCATGTTTACCTTGTCAAAGCACATCAGGTTCAGCTGCCCACAGATGTTGATTCTTTGTGGGCTGATGGAGAAGATCCCGACTTTCTTGAGGCGCCGCTGAGCATAGACGATGCCCGCTGTCATGGCTGCCGGCAGCGCAGGGGGTACCGTGATAGTAATGATGTCCAGAGACTTGACTATGATTTCCTTTACTGGTTCCTGCAGGATACACGTCATACCAGTGAAGCGCATATTTTCCACACTATATTTACTTGATTGATTCATTGAACAGGTCACATTTTCCTACACTTCACATTTAAAATCCTGCTCAAAGCTACATCCTATATACACAAACGGTGTTACCTATAACCTACAGTTGAGGTCAAAAGTTTACATCGCACTTTCAGAATCTGCAAAAAGTTAATTATTTGACCAAAATAAGAGGGATCATACAAAATGCATTTTATTATTTAATTTAATACTGACCCGAATAAGATATTTCACATAAAATATGTTGTAGTCCACAAGAGAAAATAATAGCTGAATTGATAAAAACGACCTTGTTCAAAAGTTTACATCCCCTTGATTCTTAATACCATGTTGTTAGCTGAATAATACACAGCTGTGTTTTTTGTTTAGTGATAGTTGTTCACGAGTCCCTTGTTTGTCCTTAAACGGTCAGCTGTTCTTCAGAAAAATCCTTCAGCTCCCACAAATTCTTTGGTTTTCCAGCATTTTTGTGTATTTGAACCCTTTCCAACAATGACTGTATGATTTTGAGATCCATCTTTTTCACACTGAGGGACTCATATGCAACTATTACAGAACGTTCAAATGCTCACTGATGCTCCAGAAGGTAAATCCATGCATTAAGAGCCAGGGAGTAGAAACTTTTTGAATTTGAAGATTAGGCTAAGTTTAACTTATTTTGTCTTCTGGGAAACGTAACTATCTTCTGTAGCCTCTGAAGGGCAGTACTAAGTGAAAAAATATGATATTTAAGCAAAATAAGAAAAATGTACACATCTCCATTCTGTTCAAAAGTTTTCACCCCCAGCTCTTAATGCATGATTTTTCCTTCTGGAGCATCAGTGAGCATTTGAATCTTCTGTAATAGTTGCATATGAGTCCCTCAGTTGAACAACTATCACTAAACAACAACAACAAAAAATAACACTGTGGATCAAGGGGATGTAAACTTTTGAACGGGGTCGCTTTTATAAATTCAATTATCTTCTCTTGTGGACAATATGTAAATATCTTATTCTGGTCAGTACTAAATAAACGATAATATGCATTTTGTACGATCCCTCTTATTTTGGTAAAATAATTAACATTTAGCATATTCTGAAAGGGGATGTAAACTTTTGACCTCAACTGTACATGCAAGCGAGATTGATTTCACAAAAATGCTGCTGTTCCTTTAAAGACAGTAAAGACAGATAAAAACCTGATTTATAATTTTCATGACCAAAGAATAGACAAAGACGATGGTGGCAACGGCCACCAGGCACAGCAGGAACAGGTAGGCGTCCCGGTACAGCTTAAAATCTGTGGGTTTTGGGTACAGGATAGAGCGGATGAGCTGCCCTTTAGCAGTGCTGAAACCTAGAAAAGAAAAAAAATATATATATATATATATTCTGAAATTGTAACTATGGGCTCTGTTACAAAACCTAGTAAGCTGACTATGAATACAGTATTTTAAAGCATCAGCCAGGCAGATATGCTGCCTACTATGGTAGCTTTTTAGTGCAAACTCGAGGCAGCATCAGATAAATCCCACAATACATTGAAATACAACTTCAGTGCCAAAAAGGTGGCAGACAAAGTATGCTTAAAATGTAGTTGAAGTAGTTCTGGCATCTAACCTGTGCGGACCACCACGGCTTTGACCATTTCTCCCGTGTAGTAGCGGGTCTGTATGACATTTGTGCCACAGAAGAGCGTGTGTCTCTTGTGTTCCTCTGTGCTGTAGATCTCGTCTCCATCCCCACCCTTCTTGTCCCGTTGTTGAGGGTTTGGAAGGTCAGTCTTTGTGACTGGAACACTCTCACCTGAATATATTAAATGAGAGAAGAGAACAGAAATATTTGTGAGATATACATAATCTTTATTTTATTCACAATAACAATATGCTCAAGCAAAAAAAAAAAAAAACTTAGATGACAATAATAGCCATTAATAATGACAAAGCACAACATAAACACGAAATCTGAAACATTAGCACATAAAATAAAAACAGTTTCCGAAAGCTGAGGCAAATCAAATCTTACTGGATATTGATACATTTATTAACTTGAATCACAAAATCACACAAAACACACACACACACACACACACACACACACACCACACACCACACACACACACACAACACACACACACACACACACACCACCCACAAACCATTAGGTGTCAAAGTGAACTGCAAGTAAAATGTATATATTTTGTTTGAAAACTTCTCTGTAATAGTCATGTTGTTTAGAAATAAATAAATATCCACCTTATTTTTCCCGTACGAGCGGTCACAGTCATTAGTAAATTTACTGAGACTTGGTCTCATCTGCTTCCAGCTATTTTTAGCTGTACAAAACCTTTATATTGCAAACCAGTGCTTTTTTAACCATATTATTTTAATTATCTTAATTAGTTAAAACAGTTTCACTGCACTGTATTATTCTTCTTGTTATTTCCCTACAGCGGCTAATGAACCGGAAGTCTTGCACATTCTAAAATGGCTTATTTCTGCGATGAAAAAAAAAGTGCACAGGATTCATATATTTTGACTTTTTGAGCAATCATGAGGAATATGATTTTTCTCTAAATCGCCCCTCTCTAATCAACTTTGATGACCTCACATTTGGATGCAGCCAATCACCTGTAAGCATGCTCTCATTAACAATGCAGGTTCCACAGACGAGCACTGCATCACAGGGCATGATGGTCCCGTTGCTGGGGATGATGATGACATCGCCGGGGACCAAGTCTGTGGACAGGGCTTCCTCTGTTTCTGTACAGCAAAAACAGAAGACAAGAGAGAGAGAGAGAGAGAGAGAGAGAGGTGAAATAAAACCAGTCCGTCTCAGCAGATCACTTATTACCCATGCTTCCTTGCACAGGAGTGCTGACTCATCGTGACTTTGGCCACTGCGCCAGGCTCCCTGATGCAAACAATCAGGACCTGCAGCAATGTGATCATTACAAATATACTTATATGTACTGCAAAAGCATATTCCTCACTCTGAGCCATACCGTTTTCGCCCCTGTAGACTGTAACTCGAACAGTACTGTGTGCTGCCACCATGTCGTGTAGCATTACATATTGCTGTAAAACAAAAAAAAAAAGGTAATGAGAAGCACAAATAAACATTCTCCTGACCAAGCAGCACAGATAATCTAATAGGCATATACAAATACACACATTAACTGATTACAAACCTCAGTTATGCAATCAGAAATTTAGCATCAACTCTAACCTTGGATACGCCCCTATGCTTGATAACCCTAAAATGCAACTTTATACTCATCTATTTGTAGAAACAACATCGAATCAAAATGACCATTCTTAGTGTTACAATGTTACAGTAAATGTCTTTAGTTTTATTATGAATGATTTCAACAGTGTTTGTTATTCTAAAACAAGAACATTTCATTCAAATGTAGAAACGTTTGCTTAGAAATTACTGATTATTTGTTTATTTATTTATTTACAAGGGCACTTTAGTCTTTAATAAAACATTTTTTTATTATTAGTTAGATTATTATTTTTGTATTTTTTTTATTAATTGTGATATTATAATTATATTTATTAAAGTTTATTCATACATTTTGTATTTTCCTTGTCTTCTTAAAGTATTTACATATTTAATCATGTATCAAGTATATCATAAATATGTGGTATATTATACAAAATAGTATAGAATTTTAATATAGGTATTTATCGGTTAATAAAGGCCAAACATTGAAATGTATTTATGTCATATGTAATGTGTGTGTACAATATATATATACAATTATATACTTATATATATAAATACACACACATACACACACACATATTAGGGTGTGCAATATTGAAAAAAAAAAAGATCTCTATATTTTTGGGAATTGTTTCGATAACGATAATTAGACGATATTTTGCTGAGTGTGTTATTATGCTGATATCTGATTACCGTGGACAGCTGCAGTTTTTGATATTCTTCATATTCTGTGTGGTCAGTTCACATCAGTGAACAGAAATTAATATTTTCATAAGTTTAAATTGATTTTTAACTTAATTTAATTTTTAAAAAATCCTCTAAACGTGTGCATCTTTTAAGTCAAATTGTTACACTTAATCAGTTTGTTTATCAAACATGTTTACCAAACATATGAAACCATTATCAACAAAATTAATATTTGCAGAAGTTAGAATGTATTTACACACTGTTTAATGCTGCTGAGAGGGACATGGAGTGCTTTAACCTGCAGCTACAAATGCATAATATTTTTATATTTTAAACATTGAAAACTGATATTTGAAATGGTTTTTAAAAAAATTAAAAGATACTTTAAATGTGAAATTAAAATTGCCAGCAGGTGGAAGCACGTCACTGTTAACAAATGAGTCATTGTGACTGAACCGAATCATTTAACGGTTGATTGATTCAGGAACGAAACTGTTTGTAATCATTTTTTGTTGGCGAAAGAGCAAAAACAGGCAATATGGTGTCTGAAACGTAAGTCTCTTAATATTAACTTGTTTATTGAACTGTTGAATAAAATCAATAAATCACATTTGTAATCATGCTGATTTTTTAAGAAAAAACGGCACTCTTTGTGTGATTTTTAACTATATGAAATGATATAAATATAGACATTTTCTTCCCCCATATCTTGAATTTTGTGATCTTTCTAAATGCATTTTAATAGACTGAATCATGCAGTGAAAAAACACTCCAAATGCGCACACGCACCGTTTAACCCACATGACGGATTTTTGCCTTTAATAAAATACTAGACAGACAGACATTTATTTTTCCATTATAATTTTATTAAGGGATTTTTTGTCTTTAATCAAATAGTATTTTAATAATATTCAATATAGTTTATTTTCTTAATGGGGAATGTTTGTCTTTAAAACAATATTTAAAAATGATTAATACTACATTTAAAATAGTATAGAATGCAAAATTGTAGTATGTATAGTATATAATTTGGCATTTTATACAAAATTAATTTTTATTAGCTTTTAATTGGTTAAATGCCAACATTTTAATTGTATTTATTTTAATAATATTTAAAATAGCACAGAATGCAAATGTCAATTTACGTATAATAAACTATATAAAATACCATGTATGTCTACTTTGTATAGTATACAGAATAGCATACAATTTTAACAAGCCATTAATCAGTTACTAGCCAAAAATAATTATCGACTTCATCGAATAAACGACATCAACATCTCACAAACCAGTCATCCCAAAATGTAAATTTAATACAATTTAAAAAAAGTAAAAGTTATGCCCTATATTATTCACTACCTATTCCTCTCAAAATGTAGCAGCACGGAAATTATTATTTTTTTTTTTATGGTTTTACTGCTTACCTTTTTAATAGTGTAGAGAGAGGTAGCTATTGATATGACTGACATGATGACTATGGCCATTGCGTAGTAATAGTATTCATCAGTGCACCACAGGATAACACTGAAGAGCTGGAAGATGTAGAAAGGATTGAGGACCTGAGAAAGATGGAGACAAGTATCAGTTCCTTTATTTCGAGTTCCTGAGAAGACTTATTCACCAAAGCAGAGTCAGCAGTGCCGTGTCACAATGTTCTCCACCCAGGGTCAGTTTCACATTTCACCCGTACCTCCTTAATCAGCAGCTTGAAAAGAGAAGGCACTTTCACGTCTATTTCATTCAGTCCGAAAAAAAATCTCCTAAAAAAAAAAGAAAACAAAATTATATATATTACACTGACCAGCAAGTCAACTTTATTGTTGAGCCCAGCAATCAACATTCAATTCCAAATACAGCATCAGCTAAAAATGACAAATTCTAAGGTTTCACCTATACTCCTGCTGGTTTTTGTTGAGCCCGGCGCTGTGCTTTGAGTGAACGGATGAACAGGTCATGCTCAAATCTTCCAGGCCTCTGCAGAACAGTGAAGGTTTAGGGATTCACCGAGCAGAATTTACACAAATCATCAGATTCAGACTATAAACGGGCATGTTTCCTTACTTCAATACTTCAAAGTTCTGAATGGAGTCGTTCCAAAAGTATTTAGTGCTGTGGAGGGTAAAATAACGTCTCTGTAACACAAAAGAAAAATATATTTTCCCACTCACAGATAAAGCCTAACTATATGGTTTGCAAACACCAGAATTTGTGGAAATGCAGAATTGAACTATATGGGAAGGATGGGATGGATTTGGTGCGGATGATACCGGCACATGCTGGTCCTCTGGACTCCTGGTGATTTTCCCAGGGGCGGAGTCAGATGGGTTGTGGGCGTGGTCATTGGCCTGAGGGGAGGCGGTTTGAGAGGCCAGGTTTCCGTAAGGGTCCTTCCCAGGGGCCTGCATTATCCGAATCTTCGCTCGAAACCACCGCTTGAACTCGTCCTATGGACAAACGGATTATAAACAAACATCTTAATGAAAAAAGGTAACAGACAAATTAGAAAACTTAGCAGTGTAATGGAACACAAACTATACCAACATTAAAAATCTCCAAAGGTGATGACTGCCTAAAAAAAGGTGTTTCAAGTGACAATCAATTGCTAGCATTCATGTTACAACAAACAGATTTACAGCACACCACTGCACTTAATTATGCTGGCACACACAAATACGGGGTAATCGTGCCTATTAAGAGCGGGGACTGATCCGAGGTGTGGTTCGATTCAGCTCCGGCAGGAATGGAACTGAGGTGGGATCCTGACAAGGCACCGAACCCAACTTCCCCGCCGCCACAGCAATCTGCCCACTTCCAAATGTTGGAGAACTGCAACTTGGATGGGTTATGCAGAAACACATTTCACTCTCTGTATAATTGTGTATGTGACTTAAAGCTATCTGAGCTTATCTTCATCCATCACATGTTATCCCACTGAACATTTTCTTGTAAGTAAAAAGATGTGAACTTTACACACAAAGGAGCTTTCCTGGATAAAAAAACTATTTTTGCAATGTTTGGCAATACATCATTCATTAGTGGTTTCAATTTATTTATTCATTGTTTAGGAAAATTCCTGTCTTTTTATTAAACTAATATTTTAATATTTAATAAAAAAATAGATAAAAATGTATTTAGTGTAAAATATACAAAATAGTGTTAATACAGTGAGTAACTAGTTACATGTAATGGAATTATCTCATTTAAATGCAAAAAAAATGAAATTACAAAAAATGTGTAATTAAATTAGTTACTTATGAAAATGTTAACGATTACATCTGGATATTTCACACATACAGATTTGATTGATTTCTTTCACAAATTGCTCTTTTGTTGGTTTTGATTGCTTCTATAATGTTCATTTGATGCTTGGAGAAAAGTGTCTGCTAAATGACGAAAAAATAAAAAAATTGCATTGAATGCTCTAAAATAAATCCCAGGTTCAGGATTTATGACACAGAATAGGACATATTCGATAACGGTTTAATTTCCGTTACACGGATTTATGTATGCTTTTCCGAGGCATTGTTAGATGCCTGTGTTTCCTGTCATAGTTATTTGAACATTTAATTAAAAAAAAACAGTATCATAGCTACTATTAAACTATATCTTATGATTTTAAATCAGTTTTTAACCTCAGAATGATCTTAAAGTCTGATTTTGTGGTGGCTGTGCTTTAAAATTTAATTATTACAATCTTAATTTAAGTGATGAAGGAATGTCTTACAGTAATCAGTGTTGAGTACTACTGGTTAATCCCAATTGCTTTAAATGTTTAAAAATGATTAACGGTTAAAAACATTAATTAGAAATTTAGAAAAGTAACCAAAAAGCAGTCAAATGTAATTAGTTAGATTAAAAATGAAATTGAAATAGCTACAATTCTTATTACATTTCACATGGGGTAACTTGTAATCTGTAACCTATTACATTTCCAAAGTAATCTTTCCAACCCTGTTTATAGTGTCCAAAAATTATAAACATAGCATACAATTCTAAAATTGACCATTTATCAGTTTATAGCCAATATCTGAAAACGTATTATTAACTGATCTAAAACATCCAAGCGTATCCAGATACTATACGGATACAAAAGACATGTTAATGTGAGGTGTAAGAGAGCCCAAAAAGTTTTCTAGAGGTTTAATACATACGGTGCTTCGTAAGAGGGCGACGTCTGCGTCTCTGACAGTGGTCCGTGTGCAGGTGGCCTTCACGCACCATTCAGGCATCCAATAGAGCAGAAGGAAGAGAAAACCACCCGTACAGAGACCACCCAAACCCACCAGAACCAGCTTCCATTGGCACAGCCGATACCCGCTCAGCTCCTGGACAGAAAGAAAATCAGCTCATGTGCTTTAAGAGAAAAAAAGGGCAAAAAACGGAGGAGAAACATACCATCTCATCCTCCAAACCCTCGTTGACAATCTTCAGATCTTCCTTCTCCATCCTGATCTTTAGTTCTGCCTGGTCTCCTGCACACACACAGAGAGTTCACACGCTAAGAGAGAGTGTGTGTGTGTGTGTGTGTGTGTGTGTGTGTGTAGTACAGTAGGAATTGTGAGGCCCAACAACAGCTGTCATACCATTGGATTGGATTGACAACCCGCTGACATGAGATGACACACAATCATGTGCACACAAACACTCTGAGAAGAACTTCCTGTGAGTCACGATCCTGAGCGCTACAGCTGAGAGCCACGTTGAGAGTGTTCTCAGACACACGAGAGCCAGACAACAGCTGGCAAACCAGTGAGACAATTTGACAGTCAAACACGATAAAAAAAAAAAAATGCAGAGATCCTTTTTTATTTTTAATTTTTTTGCACAAAGGGCTAATAATTAATTTGTACCTACCAATGATTGGTGAATTGAGAAAATGTACCAGTAATAATTATTTACTATTAACCTTTTTGGTTTCATATTAAATTTTCATTAGTTATGTTTATGCATTTAAACAGCAGCTGCAAATGCATAAATAATGTTTTGTTAAAACAACAACAAACACGTTGAATACTGATTTTTTTACTTTTTTGGGGGGAGTGGAAAACAGGGCCCTTTTTTATGATCTAAGCGCATGGTCTAAAGCGCACAGCACAGATTCACTTAGGGTGTGTGTCTGAATCCACTTTTGCTAGTTTAACGACGGCAAAAATAGTCAGCGTGCCTAGTGCATTGTCTAAAAAGGTTGTCCCTATTCTCTTAACGAGTTATGCGTGTGTTTTGGGCATAACATGGAATAAACCAATCAGAGTCTCATCTCCAATTCCCTTTAAGAACGAGTTGCACTTGCGCCATGGCGGATTCGCTATGTACTTGGCGGGTTTTGCAGGCTCAAATACTGAATTGGTCTCCAGAGAGGAAACGGATCTACTCGTGCGCGAGCAAATTGATAGGCTAATTCTGATTAGGGATGGGCGGTATATCGAGTTTGTACGATATATCAATATATTTTTATAAGCGATACGGTATGAAGCAATACCGTTAAAATAGAGTTTGATACAAGCACTAGGGCTGCAACAAATGATTATTTGGATAATCGATTAATCTAACGATTAATCGACTAATAATCAATTATTTCACTTGTTAATCAATAGACTCTGATTATTTAGCTTTTGCAATTAGTTAAAATACTGAGTTATACATATTCTAACAAATAAATAAATATAATCACTTCAGCTTTTGAAAATCATATGTGACCCTGGACCACAAAACAGTCATAAGGGTCAATTTTTTTTAAATGTATATTTATATACATTGTGTTCCTGTGGCTCAGTGGTTAGAGCATTGCGTTAGCAGCGCAAAGGTTGTGGGTTCGATTCCCAGGGAACACACATACTGACAATACAAATGTATAGCCTGAATGCACTGTAAGTCGCTTTGGATAAAAGCGTCTGCTAAATGCATAAATGTAAATTTATACATCACCTGAAAGCTGAATAAATAAGCTTTCCATTGATGTATGGTTTGTTAGGATGATAAAACATCACAATAATCCATAAAAATAAAAATAACTAAAAACAACAACTGCTTGACGCCGAATTGCTGCTGATATGAAAGTCAAAAGTAAAACGTGCACGGCGCTTACAGGGTATTTAAAACCAAAGGAAAGCGAAGAGGGAAAACTCAGACGCCCCCCCACCACGGTGATACCAGTATAACCGGTGTGACAACACGTCGATTAACCGGTGGGAAAATTTCCTCACCGTCACAACCCTACCCTAAACCTAGAGCATTCATCTATAATACAGTTCAAAGTTATCAGAGTTATAATGTTTCCTGCAGACTTTGAAACTGAACTGCTCCCATAATCATTAGACGAACTAGCACAACCCCGTCATTCTCAATACAAATCACCAACTGAACAAAGTCTTGGCCATAAATTATGGCTTTTTCCTCCCTGTGTAATAAGTATTTACTTGTAATTTACAATATTTAACCATTTATTCAATATGATAATCATCGTCAAATTTCATTTTAGGTTTTGTTTTATTTTATACAATTGATTTGAACATTTTACATTTAAAATAAAATTGTGTGAAATATGATGACATTTCTTTATGAGATTGATTCGTAAACAAGAATTTGAAAATGTGCATCAAAATAAAGACTTTGTAAAAAAAACTTTTTTGTTTTTGTTTGTTTATTTAAAGTAATCTGCTTTCATTTCTCACTTATCCTCCCCCTAGCCAATCAGAATGTGGCAGAAGCTCTTCACATTAGTATTAGCCAGTCAAAATGACAAAATACTTTCCATTTGCATGCTTTGCTCTTCTATTGGTCAGCCTCCGAGCCAATCAAATAGCTTGTCCTTAAGAGAGGGTAAGCTCACGCTGAGCATTCATACACCAATAAAAACACCCTGACATGATATGCCCATGAGAAACGTTTATCCAGACTTCTGATAAGGCTCCAAAGGTACTGAGGTCAACCGAGTAGTGAGCTCCCTAAATAGACAGCACTTTAAGGCAACATAAGCATTGTGCACAATGCCAATGCTGAAATAAAGAAGAAGAAAAAAAGGAATGGAGTAATTAAGCTACCTATACAGGAGAAATGTGGAGTGGCAACTGAGAGCATTCAAAATCAGTTCTTATGAGGTTTGCATGATGGTTAGGATGCTTCCCTAGAAGGCCACTCACTAGGTTTTGGAACCGAGCTCCAGCGTGTTGCTAGGAGGGGACAGCAGGGAGGAAACCAGCACCATGATGGTGTGGTCACCTCAACAACAGGGCAGCAGGGAGGCAGCATGGCAGAAAACAGGGAAAGTGTGTGAGTGTGTGTTAGGCGGGTGTCAGTGGTCATGCCCTGCTCACTGTTCGCTGCCCTCTGCCACAGGCCCTGATCTTATCAGCCCCCCACACCCGTACAACACACCACAGAAAGGGGAAACCCAATTCAGGACCGACCCTTCCTACCATTTTCCCTTTCAGGAGCAGCCGGTATATGGCCACATTCTGCTCTTGGCTACAATTTATACGCAAATCGCAAGTGCAACATGCTGCACTTTTTTTACTTCCTCTTGAGCAGACTATACTATGAATGCAAGGAAATACTGCAATGCAACTCAAAAATAATACTTCTTCCTTGTGTCATTAAGCTAAGAAAGCTTGCTTTTAAGATAAGTTGAGCATTAAAATTGCATAATAGTGTTGTAGAGCTTTATTAGTTTGTCTAACTTGTATCAGTTTGTTGAGCAAACTGAAAAAGTTAAGTACAATTCTAAAGCATGTTAGTTGGATCCTCACCACCAAACCTGATATTTCAAGCCGTTTCAACTTTATGTAACAGCAACTTGTACAACATTCAATAGTTCAATTTTTGACAAACCTTTTGACTGACTTTTATAGTAACTTTTATAGTAAAGCATATCCAAATCAATAGTGATTATATAACCACACAAGTCTCACCACACAGATTTTAAGGACCTTTTTTGGAACTTGACAGCTCCAGTTTACTATTATTTGCTTTTGTTGAAAAGTAATCAAAGGAAGGTGATTTTGAACACAGCAACATTGCCTTACCTTCAGATTCTGGGCAATCCCTTCACTTGTAAAGAGGTCTCTCTCTTTTACGCTCTTTCACTGCAGACCTGGACTCCTGAGAGAAAACAAAAGAGGGAATCTTAATTAAACTCCATGAATCACACAGCCTTCGGTCTTTTAATGGAAGAATTCTGCAGCTCTCTCACATGTGACATGTGAAGAACCGTTTGAAAGATTTACCGAGTGTTT